>OW240913.1:102415997-102529508 GCA_933207985.1 Pelobates cultripes
TCTCCTTTCCCCCCCTTCACCTCTCCTTTCCCCCCTTCACCTCTTCTCCCCTCCCCTGTAGCGTGACCGAGCTGCTCTGCTGTCCGTGGTGCCCGGCCGGACTGATGGGAAGGAGTGTGCACTTCCTGTCAGTCCGACCGGTTACAGGAAACAGAAACTCTGCGCAGAACAGGAGTTTCTGTTTCCTGTAACCGGTCGGACTGACAGGAAGGGCACACTCCTTCCCATCAGTCCGGCCGGGCACCGCGGACAGCAGAGCAGCTCGGCCACGCTACAGGGGAGGGCAAGGGAGGAGCAGCTGCAGCCGCCTGAGGCTCTTCACAGAGGCGGCTGCAGCATTTAAAGGGCCGTCCCTGCAGCGGCCGGTCCTAACAGAATTTAGGGCGGCCTAGGGGGCAATTGCCTCCCTGCCCCCAGCCCAGCCTGCCCCTGGACACGAGGTCACACATTTAGGCTGGAAGAAAGTTTTTTTACAGTAAGAACTAAAAGGATGGGGATTCTCTGCCTGAAGAGGTGGTTTTATCAGAGTCTATACAGCTGTTTAAACAGCAATTGCATAAATACTTGCAAAAACATAACATACAGGGATATAATTTCTCATTAGTGGGATAATAGCTGTTTGATCCAAGGAGATCTCATACTGCCATTTTGGGGTCAAGAAGGAATTTTTTCCTAGTTTGTTGCAAAATTGGAAGTGCTTCTGACAAGGTTTTTTGACTTCTTATGGATCAACAGCAAAAACATATGTAAAAAGACTGAACTTGATGGACGCAAGTCTCTTTTCATCTTTGTAACTATGTAACTTTGTAACTATATAATTTAGCAAATTTTGAATTTGACCTAGAAGTACAGATGAAACTTTTATATAAGCTATAACGTTCATGGGGAAATTTGGTTCAGTGTTATATCAATTTTAAACCAACCCTGTATATACATGTAGTTGGTAGGGGAAAATATAAACAGATAAAATACTTAAAATACTTTTAATCTTATTGTTAATTTAAAAAAATAAAAATTTTTAATAGTATTTCCAGTGTCAGGCACTAGTTTTGACTATCATGCTCTAGTCTTGTGTATGTTAGAGGTTTTATGTAGTGGTTACTGTTTATCACATTCATTTACAATTTTAATACATTTCAAGTGTATACTTTTCATTACATTTACAATAGCTGTTTTTCCAATGTTCGGTTGATTCCAAGTTACAGAGTACTATGGACCCCTAGTGACGTACTGCAATGTGACTATACCATAATGTAGAGTTGCTTTGACAGTTGACTTGCAAAATTTAAGCCAAAATATTGGAACAGTAGAAAAATCTCATACATGACAAGTTTGAGAATATTTTCCAACATATTAATTTTAGCCTAAACTTAGTAAATCAGTTGTCAGCTAAGCATAACATGCTGTCGCCTGTCAGATCTATAGAACTGAGATGAATTATTTTCTTTACATGCTTATCACTTTATGTTTTTTGGAATTCTGTACTATATTATATGCTAGTGATTACATTGTTTGCCTCGGGCAGCAAAGTAATTTGGAAAGTACATTTATCTTTTTATTGTTATAAATAATTGATTTTTATGATTTCTTATTTGAACTGCATATATAGGATATATGGGGAATTTATAACTGAGCAGAAGGGAGGGGTTTGTCATGTAATACTTTCCCTATCTCTGCTGGCTATTTGATCGGGGCTTTCTTAAATGTGTAACCCATCAGTTAGTCCCCAGGTCAATACAAACGCTCATCAGAATAAATTAAGAGCACTACAGGGTACAAATTCCTGGGTCATTATTCCCCTTCATTAAGCAAAAACATAATAGGATATCACCCTGGCCTTATCTATGTTCTAAAACAAGGTTTAAAATGACAAGTCCTAAGCTAGTAGCCAGGCCCAAAAAATATTTAGCGCTTTAAGATGCACATGGATATTTCTTTTATTTTTGATACATTGTTTGTTCAAGTTATGGAGTGTCAGAATCTGTGAATGCTCGGGTGTATTTGTTTGCAGTGTGAGTCTGAGAATGGTATGATGTGTATGTGTAAATTAAGAGTCTTAATTAATTCAGGTGTGTAATATTTGTAGAAAAAGTCAGAGTGTAAACGCACAGTTATCTTTGTGTGGGGTGTTAGTGTGTGTGTCTGTATGTATTTGTGTGGGGTGTTCAGGGCCGGATTAACATAGGGGCTGATGGAGCTGCAGCTCCAGGCCCATGGAATAGGCCCATTTAAACACACTACTCTTAGGTTTGCAATCTGACTGGTATTTTAAGGCACAGCCTGTATTTGAGGCTGCCTGGCCATGATGGTATTGCAGTAATACCGGCAATACAAATGCAAACATTTTTCTCAGTATAAACAGAGATTACTCTGCTATACCAGCACCAGCCAGTAGGGGTCACTGTGTATGAAGAAAGACAGGGATAGGAAGTTAAAGCATATCCCTCCCTGCCTCTCTCTACTCACTGATCCGCGGGGGAGCAGCTACACAGCACAAAGAGTTCAGACAGCAGCTCCCAGCCTGCAGAGACAGACTACAGCTCAGGGAAGTGAGGGATGAGGGGAAAGGCAGCAGGGAGACATGGTGACACTGAGACACTAGGGGACACATGGTGACACTGAGACACTAGGGGACACTGGGAGACGTGGGGACACTGAGACACATGGGGACACTGAGACACATGGGGATGCTGTGAGACATAGGTAGACACATTGGGACATGGAGACACTAGGGACACAGTGTCTCCATGTCTCCCAGTGTCACCATGCCTCCCAGCCAGTGTCCCTAGTGTCTCAGTGTCCCCCTGGCTCCCAGTGTCCCCATGCCTGCCAGCCAGTGTCCCTAGTGTCTCAGTGTCCCCATTGCTCTCAGTGTCTGTGTCCCCATATCTCTGTGTCCCCATGTCTCCCATTGTCCCCATATGTCTGTGTCCCCATGTCTCCCAGTGTCCCTATGTCTCCCAGCCAGTGTCCCTAGTGTCTCAGTGTCCCCCTGTCTCTCAGTGTCTGTGTCCCCATATCTCTGTTTCCCCATGTCTCCCAGTGTCTGCGTCCCCATGTCTCTGTGTCCCTAGTGTCTGTGACCCCATTTCTCCCAGTGTACCCAAATGTCTGTGTCCCCATGTCTCCCAGTGTCTCCATGTCTCAGTGTCCCCATGTCTGTATCCACAAGTGCCCCCATGTCTCCCAGTGTCCCCAAGTGTCTCAGTGCCCCCATGTCTCCCAGTGTCCCTGAGTGTCTCAGTGTTCCCGTGTCTCAGTGTCCCTGTGTCTCTGTGTCCCCATGTCTCTCAGTGTACCCTAGTATTCTAGTGACACGGGACACACTGAGACATGGGGACACTGGGAGAAATGGGCACACAGACACTGGGAGACTAGGGGACTAGGCAACATGGGGACACTGACACTGTGATACATGGGACACTGATGCCAGGCTGACCTTCCAATTCTTTGGACAGACATACCCCCTTTTTGGGCATGTTCGCCCCTTTTGGCAGTTCTGGTCATGTGATTCGCATCAGTGGCCTACTCTTTTACTCCGCCCATGGGCTTCCTGCTTCACTGGACACTGCTGTTGGTATGGATTTACTTGAAAGATGAAAGCATAAATTAGATAAAGAGATTAGCATAGAGTATGTGTTTTCTTATAGCTGCATCCTTTGAGTTTCCCTCCAACACCAACTCCATCAGATACATGACGCTTGAGAGGTATGACTGTTTTAGTGTTTTTGGTCGATAAGATTCTGTAATTAGGCCGCATCATAATTGTCAGCACCAGGCCCACTGGGCTCTTAATCCGGCCCTGGGGGTGTTAGTGTGTATGTGTATGTATTTGTGTGGGGTGTTAGTGTGTGTGCGTGTGTATGTATGTATTTGTGTAGGGTGTTAGTGTGTGTGTGTATGTATTTGTGTGGGGTGTTAGCGTGTGTGTGAATGTGTATGTGAAGGCAGGTGTTTAAATGCACCCCATGTCTGCCCCCACAAGTGGTTTTACTACTGCCACTCACCAATTCACTTTCTGCTATGTGACAATGTCACTTTGTCATTTACCCCTTCGCATTGCCACATTGACACTTCCTTTCAACAAGCATGCCAGTTTCTCATGCCGTTTCTCCCAACATTTCAAAAAGAGACACTTTATTTTTAGTTTTTTGATTGGGGGTGTGGCCAAGGACAGGACTGTTCTGAGACAATTTAGTTTATTTACTCATTTATACAACTAAAGTGTCATTTAGAACCTCAACAATGTATGGTATTTACAAAGACTGCTTTCTAAATGCATTTATTGAAGAACAAAGGTACATTACTGTGAGTATTATTGCTGTGGAGCTCTGTTATACACTCAGACACACTAACAATGTGGAGCTTCTAAAAAGAGGAACATTAGGATAGAAAAGAGGACAAAGGGATTTGGGCCCCAAATAGGGACTATCCGTCCTAATAATGGATTTTTGGGCAGGATGCATTCCACCTCTCCCCATGTTTTTTCTCCTCATCATCCATGTTACCTCTCCCATTCCTCTTTCCTTCTTCATTCATGTTTTTATTTTTATTTATTTATTTCTTTATAACAGTTCATGAGGCAGCTTCCCCCTAGTTTCTAACTGGGGGAGAGCCTCATCTCTGGTATTCAGTAGCGTGAGGAAGGCACCATGAGTTGGACTTTATCAAGTTTAAAACACAGCTTCCATATATCATGCCCTGTAGTGTGAGCCATTTAGCTTCCAGAATCTATGACTGCTTCCCTACATCCAACATCTTTGGATGTTTTAAATCTTCACCAAATATAGCTTGCCTTCACTTAAACCGGCACTGTCATGGCCGAATCCCGGTTTTTTTTTTAACCCCCCTCCCAACTCCACTACATCTAATTGACCCTCTAGTCACCCCCAAATGCCCCTAAGTCCCCCCTTTTTCCTAGTTTTAAAACTTTGTTTTCTGCCCCGACCTAGGTTCTGGGCGCCGCCATCTTGGGGTGGGTAGATGAAGTCCCTGTGGGACTGTGTGTCTACTAAACAGTGAGCAGCTGAGGACTTTTTTCCTCCCCCCCGACCCCCACCCCTGAGCGCCGGATGGGGGCCCTAAATGAGTATGGGGGGAACCTATTGTCGTCTTCCCCACACCTGAGAGGCAGGTGGGGGCCATAAAAACAATGAGGGGGGAACCTATTGTCCTCCCCCCTGCCGCCACCCCTGAGCACCAGGTGGGGGCCATAAAAACAATGAGGGGGGGGACCTATTGCCCTCATCCCCGGTCCTCACACCTGAGTGGCGGGTGGGGGCCTGAAATGAGTATGGGGGGACCTATTGTCCTCCCCCCTGTCCCCACCCCTGAGCGGCAGGTGGGGGCCATAAAAACAATGATGTGGGACCTATTGTCCTCCTTCCGGCCCCCACCCCTGAACGCCGGATGGGGGCCCTAAACAAAAATGTCCCACCCCCCAAGTTGACTAGGGGTCCCCAAGACCCTAGTCACCCCCCACCCAAAAAATTTTTATTAAACCCCTACCTAAAAATAGTGAGGGAGAATAAAAGAACTAAGTGCCTGTAAAAAAACTTACTTGATGTCTTCTTTTTTCTAAAATCTTCATTTTTCAGCCCCAAAAAAGGCCAAATAAAAATCATAATACCCGTCGAACATAAGACCCGAGAGCAAAAAAAAAAAATCAGATGAAAAAGAAAAAAAAATCCAACCAATCAGAGTGCTCTGTGTCATTTTACACAGCGTGGGAAAATTCCAAAGAACTTTCCCACGCAGTGTAAAATGACTAGCACTCTGATTGGTTGAATTACGTGTCAACCAATCAGAGTGTTCTGAGTCAAATTGCAGGGCGTGGGAAGGCTTTATAAGCCTTTCCTCACCCTGCGGAGCTCAGTCTGCGCCGTGCCCTCACCGGGTGAAGATGGATTAATTTTTTAGCGTTGGGTTTTTTCTTTTTCATCAGATTTTTTTTTTGCGCTCAGGATTTTTATTATATTTTTTATAAGTTCGTCAGGTATTATGGTTTTTCTTTGGCCTTTTTTGGGGCTGAAAAATGAAGAATGAAGATGCATGTCTCTTTTCAGCTTTGTAACTATGTAACTACTGTATGTGAACACAAAGAAATACATAAGGCAGGGATACAGCTTTGCACCAGGCAACATATAAAACCAGTGCCTGTTGAGCCCAGCACACAAACCATGTGGACTGGAAGAGGAGCTAAGGGTATGCCCCTTATACTTCCTCTGGCTAGAAGAAACCTATTAACAGAGTTCTGATGCAGATCCGCATTACACATACTGGAAATAAGGTAGGATGTGCAGCCAGACTATCAAATTAAAATATTATATGTTGAATCTCAGTGCCACCCCTGTCCCGCCCCAAGGCTATGGCCTCTGTGGTCTTATGGTAAATCCAGACCAGCAGACACAACAACCCCTTTTCTATTACTTTTTCTCTGTACACAAAAGGCCTATTTCTCTCAAATATTGTTTACAAATCTGTCTAAATCTGTGTTAGTGAGTACTTCTCCTTTGCCGACATAATCCATCCACCTAACAGGTGTGGCATATCAAGATGCTGATTAGACAGCATGATTATTGCACAGGTGTGCCTTAGGCTGGCTGCAATAAAAGGCCACTACAAAATGTGCAGTTTTATCACACAGCAGAATATCATAGATGTCGCACGTTTTGAGGGAGCGTGCAATTGGCATGCTGACTGCAGGAATACCTACCAGAGCTGTTGCCCATGAATTGAATGTTCATTTCTCTACAGTAAGCCGTCTCCAAATCGTTTCAGAGAATTTGGCAGTACATCCAACCAGCCTCACAACTACAGACCACGTGTAACCACACCAAATGAATCCCGGTTTTCTCTATACATGGCAGATGGCAGACAGTGTGTATGGCGTCGTGGGGGTGAGCGGTTTGCTGATGTCAACGTTGTGGATAGGGGCAGGCGTATGTTATGGACAACGAACACAGGTGCATTTTATTGATGGCATTTTGAATGCACAGAGATGATGAGATCCTGAGGCCCATTGTTGTGCCATTCATCCACGACCATCACCTCATGTTGCAGCATGATAATGCATGGCCCCATGTTGCAAGGATCTGTACACAATTCCTGGAAGCTGAAAACATCCCAGTTCTTGCATGGCCTGCATACTCACCGGACATGTCACCCATTGAGCATGTTTGGGATG
Source organism: Pelobates cultripes (assembly GCA_933207985.1). Lineage (NCBI taxonomy): Eukaryota > Metazoa > Chordata > Amphibia > Anura > Pelobatidae > Pelobates > Pelobates cultripes. The sequence goes on from OW240913.1 coordinate 102,423,184, forward strand.
CTCTGGATTGGTGTATACGACAGCATGTTCCAGGTCCTGCCAATATCCAGCAACTTTGCACAGCCATTGAAGAGTGGACCAACATTCCACAGGCCACAATCAACAACCTGATCAACACTGGCGGAACCATGTCGGTTGCAAGGGTCGTAGCTGCGACCGGGCCCGTCATTCCACAGGGCCCTGTCACCCAGTCGACACCTGCAATCGAGGTAGTTCCACCAGCATTTTGGTGTGGCCCTGACTGTGCGGAAAAACAGCTGGGGCTGCATTAAAGGAGCCCATCAGGTGGCCCATGCTCTTGGGGCCACCCGATGGCAATGGATTTCCAGTAAAGATATCAGAGCTGGGAGGAACCCATCACTTCCTCCCAGCCAACAGTGCGCCACGCAGGAGTACAGGAGGGAGTCAGAGTGGGAGCTCTGACTCCCATCAGCATGAGGCAGCCACTCAAACCGAGGTAAGTCACTAAATTTTTTTAACAGTGTATGTATGTGTGCGTGTGTGTGTGTGATAAAGAATGTCTGTATCAGTATATCTGTGTGTCTGTCTGTTTGTATGTGTGTCTGTATGTCTGTCTGTGTGTGTGTGTGTGTGTATGTCTGTATGTATGTCTGTGTTTGTATGTCTGTATGTATGTATCTATCTATCTGTGTGTGTGTGTATCCATCCTCACTCTTCTCCACACTCCAAAAGGGGTGAATTCAACACAAGCAAGGAATGACCACAAGGACAGGTCAGAGACAAATTCAGATAATCCAGGAGCAGACTGGAAAAGCAGCATATAGGCCTATTCTCCAAAGACGGCCATGACAGAGGTCTCTTGGGAGGTCTATAGCGGGAAAACGGCAAGTGGCAAAGGTCCTAACATACCATCCAGGTGCTACGTCATTGCCTCCTCTGACTCCCGGTCCGCTGAATTGCGCCATAATAAGGGGCTGCGTTTTATCCATGGCAGGCATAGGCTGAAAGTTGCATGAGAGACTTCGCCTCATATCCCCCTGGGCCTAATTTCCAGCTGAAGTGGTATGTTTTATTTACTCCTTTAATCCATGATTTTCTGTCTAAATATTATTTTACTTTTATTTTACAGTGCTCTTGGCTCTCCCATCTCTCTCTCTCAGAACCCTTTTTGGTGGAACCTTTGCTAGGTATTCAGCATGTTTTCTCTTGTTATATATCACTTCAAAAAATGTGCAGCGTGGGAAAAATATTCGGTTCGGCATTCCAAAATTCAGCACTTCGGGACTTTGGCAGCTCGGTTTGGCACTTCGGGGACTTTGGGACTTTGGGACTTGGGGTAAGTGTAGGGTTAGGGGTTGGGTTAGGTTAGGGTTAGGTTAGGGTTAAGGGTAGGGTTAGAGGTAGGGTGAAGGTAGGGTTAGGTTAGGTTAGGGGTAGGGTTAGGGTTGGTTTACGGGTAGGGTTAGAGGTAGGGTTAGGAATAGGGTTAGTGTTACCCTACCCCTATCCTAACCCTAACCCTACCCCAACCTCAACCCTCTCCTGTTTTGCCACTTTTCAGAAATCCGAAGCACTTCGGCACTTCCGAAATTTGCAATTTGGTTCGGCATTCGGCACTTTGGACATTCGGAAGCATCGGAATGTGCAAATTTCCCAAATACGGCCGAATTTGCTTTCGGAACGAAACGAATTGCACATGTCTAGCGTTATTAAATGCCATACAAATGACTCTGTATGTTTATTACAAATCTTGCTCTAGCTGTTGTGGTTTTGTAAGCCTTATGTAAGCCTGTTGGTAGTCTCCATGCACAACTAAAATAAAGAATTAAAAAATCTGTTTCTAACATATGTATAGAGAAATATTTAACCTAAATTGGAAGTTTAAAGTGTTGTAAAATCATGTTAAGAGATACATAGCAAGGCTGAAGGGGTTTATAGCAGATTCTCTTTGTATATAGAGCATTTTTGAAAACGTGTTAATTTTTTACAGCATTAAATATTTTAACACATTTTGCACATTTTAATTATATAAATTATATATGTGTAATTTAGTTATGACCCATTAATAGTTCTCATGTTTGGCACTTTAAAAATATAGGTTGCGCCAAAGTACACAAAAGTATTTGAAAATTCGGAAACAAAATTCCAATCGGATAAAGTACACAATTTTCTGTATCTGGTACTGTTGCTTCTAATGTTAGTTCTTTATCTACAGGTACATACAAAAGAAACAGAAATACAAACAATGGTACAGATTTATGTAACAGGGAGGTACACAGATCACATGCCCCCGTTGCATAAATCTACGTCATTGCTTTTATTTTTGTTTCTGTTTTGTCTGCACTTGGCATAAAGGATATAAGGGAGTCCCCCTTTTTGCTGTGTTTGCTGCCTCATTTAACCCATAGTTTACTGCTTTGCGCTTACCCATAATTGCATTTATACATTGCTTTTCTGTTACTAGTATTTAAAAGGCACTCAACACACAAAAATTACTATAGCTCATAGTTGAGACTATAGTCTTTTGGCATCATCTTTTTTGTCATCCATTTCTAAGTGACTTACATAGTTACATAGACTGAAAAGAGACATGAGTCCATCAAGTTTAGCCTTTTCCATGTATGTTTTTGCTGTTGATCCAAAAAACTGGCAAAAACCCAGTTTGAAGTTTATTTCTGCATTAGGTAAGCAGCAGCAGCAGAGGTGTCCACAGACTATGTACCATAAAGACTATAACTGTGCATTAGTTCTGTGTTAGATACAGTATGTGCAGGTCCTGGTGCACAGTATAACTAGCAAGTGGGGGACAAAAAAGCAGGAACTTCTACAACAGGGGTTGTTTGACCTCTTTTTTTGATAAAAGTTTTTCGGTTTCTAACTATGCCAGTTATGTTGCCATTTTGCAAAATTTGTTTGTGTCTTTGTATTTTCCATATGATGTTGTTTATTTACTTGACATTTGTTTTAAATGCCACTTTCTTTATATTTACTCACTGACCTTTTCAGTAAGTTACGCTGAAGACTAGAACGTTGAACAAAAAAAAAGAAACAGCAACAAGGATTGCTTTTGCTACAAGAAACACAGGAGATCGCTGTAATGATATCCACCCGATCTTTCTATGTGGTACATGACAATTTCAATCTTCTTTCTAAGCTAGATTTGCTGAATCCAAGTTCAGTAATGATCTAAATGGGAAACGCACTCCGTGCTTCCATTTTCCCTTGGTTATATCTTCCTGCCCTTCACTGACAAAATGATTCATCCATCCATCAGAGCATATTAAATGTGCCCAAAATAGCACCAAACTGTTCAGATTTTACTAAGTTCTAAAACTCCTAGTATTTAATGTTTTACAATAACTGCAAATTTAAAAATGACAAAATATAAAAATACAAATTTGACACCTAAAGGCATGAAAAACAGAAGAAGAAATATAGTAACTGGCATATGAGTAAATGCCCAAAAATAGGGATAAATCTACAATACAATAATAACAGAAAAAGACATAGCATAATACTGTTGATGGAAAAAGAAAGAGTGGAAATATAGATGATAATTCACACTCACAAACCAAAATTGATTGTAGGCATATCTTATAGAACGATGAATATCTCAGGATAAGTGGAACGTCAGGATGTACATAGAAGGAAATAAAACAGCATAATAGTGCAGAGTATCTTGATAAGAGAATACACTTTAATAATGAGGCACACTTACAATATTGTAGTGGCAAACAGGCATATATGAAACCACCGGTCTTGGGATCATAGGATGAATCACAGGATCAACAGGATCAAATATAACCAGCAGGTCCAAATAAAATAAAATAAAACAACCTGATAAGATAATAAAAAACTCTAAACACTATAAATGCTATAACAAAGCCCTACGCGTTTCGTTCAAACGTCCTTTTATGTATTTTTTGGGAATTTAATAATAATCTGTTATGCCATATTCTTTACTTTGTATTAAAAGAAGAATATTGGCAAGGTTTTACAGTATCTGGATAATATTGTTATGTTCTGAGATTATCATTATGAATATAATTAATATCACATATATATATATATGTTCTTAATTTTTTTCTTATTAATTGTGGTTTTTCTCCGCTCTTCGAGCGGTGGAACGCATATCAGGTGGAACGCATATCAGGTGGAACGCATAGATAGAGATCCGGAAGAGAGACGTGAGCCGCATTTCCGGTTGCGTCAACAGGTCGCACCCGGAAGTACTACAGATAGACGAACCCGGAAGTAAGTGAACAATTGGAGGATTTTTTCGGCGCGCCAAACCGGACGGATTTAAAAGCCAGGTACATTATGTGGACAACTATGCCTGCATAAAGAAGGACTTTTTTGCCCCTGAGGAAGTTCAAGGACGTTTGAACGAAACGCGTAGGGCTTTGTTATAGCATTTATAGTGTTTAGAGTTTTTTATTATCTTATCAGGTTGTTTTATTTTATTTTATTTGGACCTGCTGGTTATATTTGATCCTGTTGATCCTGTGATTCATCCTATGATCCCAAGACCGGTGGTTTCATATATGCCTGTTTGCCACTACAATATTGTAAGTGTGCCTTATTATTAAAGTGTATTTTCTTATCAAGATACTCTGCACTATTATGCTGTTTTATTTCCTTCTATGTACATCCTGACGTTCCACTTATCCTGAGATATTCATCGTTCTATAAGATATGCCTACAATCAATTTTGGTTTGTGAGTGTGAATTATCATCTATATTTCCACTCTTTCTTTTTCCATCAACAGTATTATGCTATGTCTTTTTCTGTTATCATTGTATTGTAGATTTATCCCTATTTTTGTTCATATTTGTTGAGGACCTGGAGGAGTCCTAATCTGCAATACATTTAGTTCAAGGGTAATTATTTAGTTTTCTAATTATTACCCACTATAAGTGTGTTCTATCCACAAGTGGGTGAATCTGTACTTTTTCTATTTGGTTATATGAGTAAATGCCGTCTGAAAGGTGTCTGACATATATATCTTTAATATAAATTATTGAACTTTTCCTATGATGCCGTGGTCCAATTAAATTGTTCATGAGTGCATCTGTGTTGGTATACTTGAGTGAAAGTGTGCAATAGTGTACAATTTTATTGAAGAAGAAAAAACATCGGGGAAGTTAATGTGTATAACATGAAGTGTATGGAGCCATTTCAGATGGTAGAGATGATCAGAATAAATTAAATAATTTATATTATATACGCTCATTTGAAATATTTTTTTTATATAATTTGTGGATTTTGAAAATTATTAATAATTGTTCCTTAAATTTAATAATTTTTGTATGACTTGTATAGATCACAATCGGCAAACATTTGTGTGAGTAGGACAGTATACCTATTTGGATCTACTAGTTTCTGGTTGGTAGCCTTTCCAACAATTGATGTTAGATAATTGTACATAATCCCTCAGTATTTATAAAACCTGTCCATGATAACACTCAGCTGAAACTAAGTAGTTAAACAATTATAGTTTGAAAAAGGAACGCTCAACCATACAACATGTGTTGTGCCCCCTCAATATAAGTAGTCAAATCATTTTTGGAATGTTTGAATTCTTACCTGTGGTCTGCCAAGCGTCACAGCCTCTCAGAGAGCCGGACACTCTCTACCTCAGCTAAGCCAGCATTACAGTAGCTCATTGACTGGGAGCCATCAGCGGGAGTTTCCAACTCTCCAGAGCAAAATAGAAGAAGCGGGGGAACAGTGCCTTGTGGGCGCCGGGTGAGAAGTCATACCATTCACAATGCAATGACTACTGACATTGGGAAGATGGGGTGCCAGAATTACTATGGTTCTTTGAGTGTTTCTTTTAAAATAGGAAGGTCCGTAAAATAGGCACTTCTGGGCTATAGATTCAAGGGGCACTATAGTCAGCAAAACAACTTTAGCTTAACTAGGCAGTTTTGGTGTATAGATCATAATAGTTTATGGAAATACAAAATTAAACAGAATGTGCAATAAAGGAAGTTTAAACATTAGATTACTCTTTACAGGAAGTGTTTAGGAAGGCTGTGCAAGTTATATGCAAGGTGGTGTTACTAGGACTGCATAAACAAAGTGATTAAACTCCCAAGTGTCAGATAATTGAGCAGTGAGACAGCAGGGACATGATCTACATGTTATTTTGGGGACTACAGTGTCCGTTTAATCAATATAGCCTGAACAATGCAGTTTAATTTGGGCATCAATGATAAAAAAAAATCTAATCTTGCAAACCAATTGGTAATTCTCTATTATCATAGTAACAATGTGTTATACATCAGGTGGCATATGCTTTAAATCAGCGGTTCCCAAAGTGTGTGCCACGGTGCCCCAGGGACACACAGGGTGCTGCAAGATATTTTCCCGGTGCTATGATGATAGCACCAGGAACCGTGCCTCCCTCTCTCCTGCCGGCTCTACAGGACCGGAGGGGAGATTGGAGATATCCCTCCCTGGCCTGCTAGAACTGTAATGCTGCAGCCAGCAGGGGATGGAGAGAGAGAGGACCTGGGGAGCTCTAACCTGCAGCTTGACCGGATTCTCCTCTTGCGAGCTTGGAGCATTGCCACAGTTACCACAACAATGCTCCGAATGTCGCGAGAGTGATCTCTAGCAGCTCATGAGTCTGCTAGAGTTCACTCTCACCACTTGGACATCCAAGATTGCTTTGTACTGTCCCCCCAGACAAAAGTAAGTAGGAAGGGGGGATATCAAAATTACTATTATTATTTTTTTAATAAAAAAAATATATATTTATTAATCTACCTTCCAACCCCACAGACCCACAATAATTCTCCCCTATACACACACACTGCCCCCTATACAAACACACTGCCCCCATACACACTTTACCCCTCACACACACTGCCCCCCAAACACAGGCACTATCCCCATACACACGCACTGCCCCATACACATGCACTGCCCCCCATACACAAGCACTGCACCCCTCAAACAAACTCTGCCCCTCCCACACACAATGTACCCCTCAATACACACACTGCCCCAACACACACAGACTGTGCCCTTCAAACACACAGACACAATGCACCCCTCACACACACAAATACACACAAACACTAAATATTTCACAAACACAATGCATCCCCCGTACACACACTGCACCCCTTACACACACACACACAACATACACACACACAAATGCCCCTATCCCCTACTACAGCACCTATCCTGGCAGACCACAGGTAAGTTATCAAACTGTTCTTAAACAGTTTGACTATTTACCCTGAGAGGGCACCACGGCACTCCTGGCACCATAACCACTACAGCGTGCTGTAGTGGTTATTGTGCCTGGATTGTTACAGGGGCCCAGTATATGCCACTGCGCTGTACATGTATACAACCTAGAATTTTTTTTGACTTGGGGCGCCTTGGAAAAATATTGAATTATTAAGGGTGCCTTGAACCTAAAATGTTTGGGAACTACTGCTTTAAATGATAGATCAGACTTATTTACGCAGCTTTGATTAACTGGGAAGGAAATCTGGATCTGTCAGTGTACACTGTGTGGAAGCTTTTCTGCCTATTTCATTTCTTGTCCCGTGTTATTCTTCAAGTGAGGCTCCTGCTAAGAGATGTGTGATCTTAATTAGTGCTCTTCCAATTTTGGTTTAAGAAATTGTTGTGTTGACAAAAGAACTTCACTTATTAAAGCAACTCAACAGCTATCTCTGTGCACAAAAGAACAGAAGGCACACAGGAAAAGGAACACAATCAGAGGCAGACAGGTCATCATTTTCCCAGTATGATAAAGAAATCTATATAGTACATTGCCTTGCACTTAATTAGAGACTGTCATACACGGGCCACAGATTGGCCTACACTGCAACTTCATAAAACATACCAGAAATTCTGGATATATGTCTTTCCCACTGTATACATCACACTTTACCTGTTGTGTTATTGTAATTACCCATATTGATTTAGGCTGTGAGCACAACTCGGAAGCTTTTGTTTTTCAATCTTATAATTTGCCCAAATTGGTTTATTATTTATTTGTATGTTTCCTTTAACCACTGTATGGTGCTGTGTTGCTGAATTTGTTTTAAATGGTTTGAAGTGGTCATGGTACTTGGAGTTCCACAACTTTGCTAATGGAGATGTAATTCTACCTCTAGCAGTGTCATTAGGGTGTCAATCGGTGTGTCAATTTTGTGCATAATTGGTTTCATGTGGGGGATGAATGAACGATAGGAAAGGTTAATCTGACCAACACTGTTTTTTGGTTGAAGTTTAGGTATAATAATTATATATAATTACGGTAATGAATAATACCCATGCTTAAAAATAGGCAAATTAATTAGATTCTAACAATTTATTTGATAATTCTAACTACTGTTAAAAGGGGCCACTCACTACCCAGGAGGGTTAATATTATATTTCTGTTTCTAATATATTTAATAAATATGCATTTATTAGGTCTGAACATTAAAATTAAATAAAGAGGTCCACACTGCTGTATTATCTTCAGCTCTTCAATCTTGACTCCCTGCCATCTATTGTTATTTGCCCTGACCTTTGCAACTCTCAGTCAGCATGGAAAGCATAAACAGAACCAACAGGAAGATTTATCAAAGTGTGTTTTGAAAAATAATGCAAATCACTATGGAAACCAGTGGAACCGGCACACATTCCAATGGACCCCTTTTATATCTTTGCACCACATTACATGACATGACACTTGGATAAAACCTCTCCAGTGTTTCTGCTCCTCCAATACAATACGTAATCATGGCTACGCTTAGATTAAACGCTTAGATTGTGACTTAAATGATTAAAAGAAAAGAGAACAACACAATTAAAAACTAACACAAGTTGTAGGTGTTTTTCCTTGTCTTATTCAGTAGTGTAGTTAGCAGAAAGTGATGGTTACCCTCGAGACCTGTCTTCAAGGAGGAATATTATAAATGTGCCCTTTTTACAGCCACCAAAACCTAGAGATATAAACCCAGGGGCTCTTTTTCCAAAGCACTTTCATAAAAGGCATGGTCTCTGTTTATGGCTTTGTGAGCAAACTCAGACTCCAATTCTGGATTTAACAAATGCTTATGTCATGTACAATATCAAAACAGAATCAATGTAATTCGTAGGCAACTGCATTGATCCAGTTTGACTATAACACATGATCCTCAGCCACCATCTCCAGGATAACCATATGTAAAAGCGTTTTAACACCCATGAGAGTGCTTAAGATTTAGAACTTAAGCTTTTACTGTTAGTCCTAAGGTCTCTTGATCAGGGCATTATTTTACTTTATCTTTTATGTACAGTTTCATTGTATGTGAAGATGTGTATATCTGGACTCCTGATTTACTGTACAGTTCGATGACCGATAGGAGATGACAATACCACCAGGTGGCAGTGTGGCATGGCATCTCACTATAATTATATAGCAGTATCGCAAAGTAATGTAAGAGATCAAAGGGCTAAACTACAACTATAACAGCCTTGGAACTGGAGTAGGAAACTCTCAAAGCACAACTGACTTTTAACATAAATGTTTGCAGGACCAGAATGGATTATAACTTTCAGTAAAAAAAGCAGACTATAGAAAAAGCAACCATTATCTATTTGGCATCCCATCTATAAAGCAACACATCTTCATAATGGGACTATGATAAGATTCTATGTTGATACGATTAGATGGTTCTATTGGTTGGAATACTTGTCTTCCCCTGAATTTGTATCAGTATTTAGTCATTGTTTATTATTTATTTATTTTTTGTCCCAGGCCTTGTCACCGACCGTCTCCATTCCAATACATGCCTTCTTTAACCCTCCTCGAGTGATTCTGTAGTCCTCTCTCAGTCTTCCCTCTCTATCTGACCTGTGTCCACTATCAGTGCACAGGCCATTCCTCTTCCTTCTCAAGCCCTCACAAACAAAATTTATCCCAATGAGTCACTTACTGGTCCCACTCATCTTCCTCCCCGTTACACTTGCTTTCTTCTTCTATTTAACCTCTCTCTCTTTCTCCTAGGGTAGCCAACTGGCCAGTATTTTACCTGGACAGCTGGTATTGGAGGCTGGTATTTTTTTCTGATGGGACTCAGTTAGAGTATCCATCTCTATTATACATGGCAGGTACACACATTGCTATATACACACACACAATGACATTCACACAGAAACAGTAGGCACACAACACACACTCACAGTATACACACACTGAAACCCCCACACACACAGTATACACACACTGACACACACACACAGTATACACACACTGACACCCACACACACACACACACACAGTATACACACACTGACATCCACACAGACACACACACACACACAGTATACACACACTGACACACACACACACACACACACACACACATACACAGTATACACACACTGACACCCACACACACACACAGTATACACACACTGACACCCACATTCAGACACAGTATGCACACACTCTCATACAGACATTTGGGCAATACAGACACACTACTATACACATACCAATTCAGACAGTGTACACACACAGTGTTACACTGTTAGTAATATATTAGTGATGTAGGGAGTCCCCTTCCAAATTATTTTTTTCTCTAATGTCATGTGTTACGTAACATTAGGTCCTGTCATGTCATGCATATAACATTATTAATGCAAATTATCATGGCCGGTATATTTTTCCTAAAAAGGTGGCAACCCTATTTTCTCCCTTTCCTGGTTTCTTAGATAAACCCCTGCTGCCTTGCCCATTCCATTGCTACATGTGTCACTTGCAAATACTTTCCAAATGTAATTCATTTTCGCACTCTTTCACCATGTCACTTACTCTCTGTTTATCCTCCATATACCCATCCAGGCAAACGGGTATATCAGATTATAAGATCGGACGTTTAAGCAGGGTCTTATTCACTTCTTGTTTCTGTTGCATTCTGTATATCAGTTACTTGGTGACAAATATCCTATTTTAAAATTGTAATATTAATAGTCAAGCAAGTTGGTGGATTAGGGCTAGTCCATTTCTTAATACTGATACCAAAAGTGTGTTTATTGGTAAGGTATTTAGGCTATTTCTTGTTAGCACATGGATAAATACAAATACAGTTTTTCCCTGAAAATAAGGCATCCCCGAAAATAAGGCCTAGTTGAGATCGCCGCTAGTTCGAACATAGATTTGCGGTGTTCCATTCGCTAGTAAGCTGATCTCTGTTCGTGGAAGTTAAAATTACGACATCCCCTGAAAATAAGCCGTAAGGCATTTTTTTTTTTTTTTTTTTAGCAAAAAGTTATATAAAGACCCGGTCTTATTTTGGGGGGAAAACGGTGCAATTGCTGAAAAGAATTTAATAGATTTTGACCAAAGTTGGAATAAATAGTCTCCAGCTCAATCAAGAATATAATAGAAAGAAACAAAGAATTTTTCTTCATCCAATTTCAAACTTCAGTGTTTTGTTTTTTCCCAGTACATCATAGTCTGTGATAATTTGATGACATGTTTCTTTAAACATGCTATATAGAAAATGTATGGATTGATGTGGATCTCAAATAAGCAATATGGCATTGTGTACCACTCTGCCTAGCCAAAGAAGAGGATTGGTGTCAATCCAATGGCTAAGCATCATTGGAATCTCAGTCCACACCTGCTACAGTGCTCATGGATTCCTATTTTTGCTTGGACAAATACGTAGCTTGTATTTTGATGTTTCTATACTGGGGCGGCAGAAATTACCTTAATATTTTGCTGTATGCTCGTTGTGGGAGTTTGAATTATGGTAAAATAAAAGACGTTTCTGTGTAACACAATCCAACCTGTACATATATAATGGTGAATTTTCTATGAACCAATGGATAATTTATTGTATATATTCTCCATGCAGCACAGAATAAGCAATGTTAAAACCTACATGATCCAGTTGCAGCGATGAGAGGTTTTCATCAGTACAGAGACAGGGCGGTGTCAGCGTACACACAGTGATTTGATTTATAATGCGTCTCATCTGTCTGCTGACTGTAACCCATTCCTACTAACCTGGCAGGGAAAAGGGGAAATGGATGGGAAGAGGCTCCTCTGTTTTGGTTGTATTTTTAAAGAGAAGACTTGCAAAAAAAGTTGGAATGCGTTGATATGTCGATAATTACTTTTATATATTAATTTACAAATTGTTTACTAGAAGGTATGCATTGCAGTATCTGGCTATGTCTGAGATTATTGTTATATTCATGTATATTCAATCATTCATGGATGGTAACTTCCTTAATCTTGGGCAAATCACAACATCTAACTGTATATCTAGTAAATCTCTCCTATAACTCAATAACACATAATTCACCGTTTATCTTCATCTATCCATTCGCACATATTACAGCCGAAATCAGGCAATGATTCATGAAAAAACAATACTATGTTCATATCAATATGTTAAGTAGGAGGTATTTTATAGTAGTTAGCATCTTTATTAGATGTATCACATTCCATTGTGGGGTTAAAGAGGCTTTGGCTGACATTAATCCATAGCTAGAAGTAGGAGAGGTCCAATATAGCTCCAATTTGCAAAATTTTAGGAAATTCCCCAGATATTGCATAAAACTAATCAGTTAAACTCAAAAAGATAAGGAAGGGCTGCGCCAAATAAGGGTAGATAGTCCAGTAAAGTATTGCTAGGGTGCCAATAGATGGTCTAGGTTACTTGATAGAGTTCCTCTGTGGATGCGTCTAGTGTAGACCGTTCCGTATATGTAAATACAAGAGAGGTAGAGGCGACTAATGGTATAGTATGAAAGTTCAGGGTGTGATAGGTAACAAAAAGTAAAGAACTCCCATTCAAGAGAGCTATGGCCAGCTCTGGTGTGGATTGCGTACAGCGGTATAATCCCCGCTTATGGGATATGTAGGGAGGGAGTCTCCGTCAACACTGTCTGGTAGTCCAGAACTCGGAAAAGAAAGACAGAAAGCAACAATAGTGCTCTCAATTTTGATGTGGTTCAATGTGCAGATAAGAAGAGGTAAAAAACTCACATTTGAGGGAGCTATGGCCAGCTCTGGTGTGGATAGCGTACAGCGGTATAATCCCCGCTTATAGGATATGTAGCGGCGATACGTCCGTCAGCACCGTCTGGTGATCCAAGGCTCCAATATAGAAAAATAAAAAGCAGCAATAGTGCTCTCAATTGTGATAGGTTAAGAGAGTAGTAGAGAAAATAAAATAATACTCACAAAGATAGAGCAGAGGTACTGCTCTATGGATAGGCGCTGGTGGTATGATCCCCACCTAGGATTTCTTAGAGTACTGGAACTTTAAAATTGCCAGTGGAAGTAAAAGTAACCAGGAAAGGTTAAAATGCCAGGAATAGGTAAAAAAAAAGTTGTTTAAAGTGCATAAAGAGTGCAATAAAAAGAGGATTGGTACAATAAAGTAGCCAAAAAAACTTTTATTGATCTAAAATACATAGTAAAATACAGAATTAATAACCATAAACACGTTTCACCATAAGTGGCTTCTTCAGAATGGGATAAAAAATCAGTTAAACTACCTTAGAGGTGCATTCAGTGTGATTCCCCCTGAATGTACAAAATAATTTGGGGACAATTCAGTGAATCATGCAACAAACATAAAACATCCAAATTCCATATCAAATAAAAGCATTTAGACTGTTAGTAAGGTTGTTAATGAATATAGTATTATATATACAGGGAGTGCAGAATTATTAGGCAAGTTGTATTTTTGAGGATTAATTTTATTATTGAACAACAACCATGTTCTCAATGAACCCAAAAAACTCATTAATATCAAAGCTGAATATTTTTGGAAGTAGTTTTTAGTTTGTTTTTAGTTTTAGCTATGTTAGGGGGATATCTGTGTGTGCAGGTGACTATTACTGTGCATAATTATTAGGCAACTTAACAAAAAACAAATATATACCCATTTCAATTATTTATTATTACCAGTGAAACCAATATAACATCTCAACATTCACAAATATACATTTCTGACATTCAAAAACAAAACAAAAACAAATCAGTGACCAATATAGCCACCTTTCTTTGCAAGGACACTCAAAAGCCTGCCATCCATGGATTCTGTCAGTGTTTTGATCTGTTCACCATCAACATTTCATGCAGCAGCAACCACAGCCTCTCAGACACTGTTCAGAGAGGTGTACTGTTTTCCCTCCTTGTAAATCTCACATTTGATGATGGACCACAGGTTCTCAATGGGGTTCAGATCAGGTGAACAAGGAGGCCATGTCATTAGATTTTCTTCTTTTATACCCTTTCTTGCCAGCCATGCTGTGGAGTACTTGGACGCGTGTGATGGAGCATTGTCCTGCATGAAAATCATGTTTTTCTTGAAGGATGCAGACTTCTTCCTGTACCACTGCTTGAAGAAGGTGTCTTCCAGGAACTGGCAGTAGGACTGGGAGTTGAGCTTGACTCCATCCTCAACCCGAAAAGGCCCCACAAGCTCATCTTTGATGATACCAGCCCAAACCAGTACTCCACCTCCACCTTGCTGGCGTCTGAGTCGGACTGGAGCTCTCTGCCCTTTACCAATCCAGCCACGGGCCCATCCATCTGGCCCATCAAGACTCACTCTCATTTCATCAGTCCATAAAACCTTAGAAAAATCAGTCTTGAGATATTTCTTGGCCCAGTCTTGACGCTTCAGCTTGTGTGTCTTGTTCAGTGGTGGTCGTCTTTCAGCCTTTCTTACCTTGGCCATGTCTCTGAGTATTGCACACCTTGTGCTTTTGGGCACTCCAGTGATGTTGCAGCTCTGAAATATGGCCAAACTGGTGGCAAGTGGCATCGTGGCAGCTGCACGCTTGACTTTTCTCAGTTCATGGGCAGTTATTTTGCGCCTTGGTTTTTCCACACGCTTCTTGCGACCCTGTTGACTATTTTGAATGAAACGCTTGATTGTTCGATGATCACGCTTCAGAAGCTTTGCAATTTTAAGAGTGCTGCATCCCTCTGCAAGATATCTCACTATTTTTGACTTTTCTGAGCCTGTCAAGTCCTTCTTTTGACCCATTTTTCCAAAGGAAAGGAAGTTGCCTAATAATTATGCACACCTGATATAGGGTGTTGATGTCATTAGACCACACCCCTTCTCATTACAGAGATGCACATCACCTAATATGCTTAATTGGTAGTAGGCTTTCGAGCCTATACAGCTTGGAGTAAGACAACATGCATTAAGAGGATGATGTGGTCAAAATACTCATTTGCCTAATAATTCTGCACTCCCTGTAATATTAAGAGACAGATAAAGGCATTTCAGTTTGCAGAAGAAAGGTCACACTATGTATGTATAAATGACTGCAACATGCAGCTGGCTAAATCATTTGTCACTTGCTGTCAGTATAGTACAAGCAACACATGATGTATTACTTGCACAACACTTTGTATACACGGTTCTGGAAACACAATGCAGTTGAATTCACTAAACAATGAATTGTAGTTTACTGAATACCAAATTGCTAAATTTAATTTACACAAAAACCAGGACAAAATAGCTGATTTGCAGGGTTATTATCTACTAAAGTGTGATTTTTTTAAAATTTAACGCCAGAGTAGTTGAACTGAAAGCTGACAATAATGTTTCCATTTCTGACACTTTGGCTTTAAATTTTACATTTTTTTTTTTTTTTGTATTCACCATGAATTCTCGCTTTAGTTAATAACCCTGTTCATAAAACTCTCCAACTCTGGTATAATCCCTGCCTACCTATTTCATGGTGCATTTTGACTTTTGGATTTCAGATCAACATAATTTTGTGTTTAGTGAATAAAACCCTTGCATGACCCGATGTCAGAATGGATTTTGGAAATCAAAGAAGGAAGTAAAATTGAAGATTATATTAGCTTTAGTGTACTAATAATCTTAATTTTAGTAATGACAGGAGGCGAATATTTGCATATCTTTCTTTACTGAAAACTCCAGCAGCATAGAAACAGTAACAACCAATCAGAGAAAAGATATGGTGCCCATATAAGGCCCTGTCTATGACATCACTTCCTCTTTCTTTGAAGCGAATGATAAACAACAACATAAACATAGTCCATTAACATTTCAACAAACGTAGCAGAGAAACCAGTTCCGGCAATTCCATGGTCAAACGGTATGGAAGGTGAAACTTTGTTCCGTAGAGAAGACGTTCATGCTGAAAGAAAAAGAAAAAAGTGAAAGGTTTCTGAGGTGGCAACGTGCCCACATAACATGAATATTACGAAAACTGTAGTACATCCCAGAGTATATAATACTGTGAAAAACTGTCAATACTCAAATAATAAACCTGCGAGTTACTACATGCTATAAGGAGAGACATCATATAGTGCAAAGAGTACGACCAAAAAATACAACTACGGTACCGAACATGTGTACTCCTAAGAGGTAATACGATAGTAACATGTATGTCTTCCTGAACACTGAACCACAATCTGTATGGTATAAACTCACCTGGGCGGGATCCAACGGGTGGGAAATATTCGCCTCCTGTCATTACTAAAATTAAGATTATTAGTACACTAAAGCTAATATAATCTTCAATTTTACCACATGACAGGAGGCTTCATATTTGCATTTTTAAAGCTTAGCCCTGACCAGTGTGAAGGAAGCGTGAGAGGAGTGATGGAAGTAGAACGTCCTAAACGTACTCTCCCGTGTCCAGTCCGCGCAACGCATGATGTCGGTTAGGGAGGCGCCCGCCAAGAAGGCTTGGGATGCTGCCGCCCCTCTGACCGAATGCGCTCCGAAGCCGGAGTCAACTCCTGCTAACCTTAAAAGCCAGCGAACACATCTGGCCAGGGTCGTAGTAGACACTGGTCCGTGAGGCCTTACGTAAGAGATTAGTAGTTGACCCGTCGGGGAACGCCGAAGGGTGGCCGTGATTTCCGTATACCTCAACAGTGTCTTGACCACACATAGCTTGGGGTCGGAATCAAAATACGGATAAGTCACCAAGGACGAATCCGATTTAGTCCGTCTTGATATGGAAAAGGCGACTCCCTCCGGGGTGAGGGAGAAACCGTCCACGTCAAACGCCCTAATGTCAGACACCCGTCGGAAAGAGACGAGGCATAGCAAAAGGGCCAGTTTAGCTGAAAGCTGTTTCAGTGATAGAAACGGGTTGTCCGGCCAGCCCCGGAGGAAATCCAGCACCCCATTAACTTGCCAGAGGCTGGAATACTTGGGCGCTGGGGGCCTCGTCAGTCTGGCGCCCCACAGTAGACGACATACCAGCGGGTCTTGACCCACTGGCCTGCCCTGTACTGGGACGTGCGCCGCTGAAATAGCCGATCTGATCACGTTAAGGGATCTGTACGATCGACCCATCGAGAAAAGATGAGCGAGATAGTTGAGGATCAGTGGGACAGAGGCAGTAAAGGGATTGGAATCCCTCTCCACGCACCAATCACTCCAGGCTGACCATGCGGAGATGTAGCATCTCCTGGTGCCAGGAGCCCATGAGTCCCACAGTAGGTCTTTAGTAGATTGCGATAGGCCGTGGACCGACCAGGAGCCCCTGAAATCGTCCAGGCCACCAGTTCCAGTTGTCCTTCCAGGACGAGGGGATGGAGTTCCCCCCGAGGTCCCGACAGGAGGAGTGGAACGGTCGGAAGCCGAATGGGATGGTCGTGGGACATCTCCAGGAGGTCCGGGAACCACGGTTGACTCTGCCAGAGAGGTGCTATGAGCAGGAGCGATATCCTGTGAGTGCGTGCGTACCGCAGCACTCGTGGAATCATAGAGAATGGAGGGAAGGCGTAGGCCCCGTGAGAGGGCCAGTCCTGAAGGAATGCGTCCGCTGCTTCGGACATCGGGTCCGGGAGCCAGCTGTAGTATTTTTGAAGTTGGTGGTTGGTCCTGGAGGCGAACAAGTCTATTGATAGTGGACCCTTCCGTCGCCGTAGTGTCCGAAATATTTCCTCGTTGAGTTTCCAATCGCTGGTGTCTCTCCAGTGTCGGGAGAACCAGTCCGCCGTCAGGTTGGAGACTCCTGGGAGGTATTCCGCCTGTATCGTGATGTTCCTCCACAGGCAGAAACTGTAAATGTCCTTCGTGGCTTCGGTCAGGTCTTTCGACCTCGCCCCGCCTAGGCGGTTGATGTATTGCACCGCCGAGATGTTGTCCATGCGGAGTAGGATACAACAATTCGACCTGTCCTTGGCCAGACTGCGGATGGCGAAGGAACCTGTGATCAACTCCAGGCAGTTGATGTGTAGGTTGGTTTCCTCTCCCTGCCATGGGCCCCCCGTGGAGGCATCCGAGCAGTGGGCGCCCCATCCCCACAAACTGGCGTCCGATTCCACGATGAAGTCTGGGGAGGGGCCGAAGATCGCCTTGCCGTTCCAGGCTTGTATGTGAAGTAGCCACCATCGCAGTTCCGACCTCACCTCCGGAGTGAGTGGGATCCAGTGGTCGTAGGAATGACCGGTACGCAGATATCCCGCTTTTAGCCGTTGCATGGCCCTGTAGTGTAGGGGGCCCGGGAATATCGCTTGTATGGATGAGGACAGGAGTCCCACAATCCGAGCGAGCATCCTGAGCGGTATCGTGTCCATCCGCAAAGTCCGCCTGATTTCCTTCCTTATTGAGGCAATCTTTTTCGAGGGAAGGCTGAGCACGCATTCCCTCGAGTCGATGTCGAAGCCCAGGAACTGTACTGACTGGGATGGAGAGAGAGACGACTTCTGCCTGTTCACTACGAACCCCAGAGATTCTAGCAAGTGAACTACAAATTTCGTCTGCGATCGTAGTCTGGAGGCGGATTCGCAGAAAATCAGCAAATCGTCCAGATATACGAGACACCGTATGCCCCTTGTGCAGAGGTGAGCCATCACTGGTCTCAGCAGCTTCGTGAAACACCACGGAGCCGAGCTGAGACCGAATGATAGGCACGTAAACTGGCACACCCGCCCTCTCCATCGGAAACGAAGGAACTGGCGGTAGTGCCTGTCCACCGGAACCGTAAGGTACGCGTCCTTGAGGTCCAGGCGCGTGAACCAGTCGTTCTTGACGAGGAGATCTTGTAGAAGGTGGATTCCTTCCATCTTGAAGTGTCTGTAGATTACGAAAGAGTTTACTTGCCGGAGGTTGATAACCGGCCGGTATTCGCCCGTCTTTTTCTTAAACAAGAAGATGTTGCTCATGAAGCCTCCCCTGTCTGGTGCGTATTGAATCGCGCCCTTTTCGAAGAGTGCGTGGACCTCTTCGTCCACCAGGTGGTTTTGTTCTGACGACATGTGGATCGGAGGAGGGGGGGCGGTTTGGACGGGTTGCGCGGCAAATTCTATTACGAAACCACGTACCGTCTGTAGGACCCAGGCGTCCCTGGTAATCAGCTCCCAGTTCTGGAAGAAAAAAGATAGGTTGCCAGCAATAAACTTTGGTGCATCGGTGTGTATTTAGGGACTCACCATTGGTAAAGCGGCCGCGTCCACGGCCTCTGACACCTCTGGTCCTCCCAGTTCCTCGGAATGTTGAGGGTCTTTGTGATGAAGAGGGGAAGAAATTTGAGGCTTGCGGGTATGATCTGGAACCTGAGGCCCAAAATCGGCTGGTGGCACGGCTCCGTTGCCGACCAGCCCTTCCAAAAACACCTCTAGTAGATGGGGTGTGGAACACCTGTTTGAGAGAGGTTTGGGCCTTGTTTAAGGTGGTGAAGAGGTTCACATGACGTTTGAGTTCCACGATGAAGGCATCACCAAACAACAAGCCCTGGGCTTTCGGTCCAAATTCCTTAGCCCCGAGATCGAGAAGCTTGCTGTCGATACGTATCAGAGCCGACCTGCGTCTCTCGACGCAAAGGGCGGCGTTGGCGTTGCCCAGTAGGCACACCGCGCGTTGAGCCCATTCTCGTATGACGTGTGGGTCTAGTTGGGAGCCTTGGCTGAGGGCTAGGTCAGCAAAGTATAGCATCTTGGCGATGGGGCCGAGCAAATCCAGCACCTTGTCCTGTGCCGCTTTCATGCCTTTCTCCACCCCTTTGCGCGGGTCCCTGCCCGTGCGTGACATGAAGACCACCATCGTGTCATCGAATTTGGGCGTCAGTGCCACTTTATCGGGAATTAGTGGCCTGGGGCATTCGGCCCTGAGGCGCGCCCGTACCTCTTTTTCCAGCGGTTTGCGCAGCCAGTAGTGAATAAACTTCGTCAAGTGCTCCGGCAGTGTCCATTCTGAGGACCGTGGGTGCCGGATGGTACGTGGGTCGAATAGTAGTGTCCCCTGGTCGTCCACGAAAGCACCGTCTTCGGCCTGAGCGGTGTGGTGGTCCCCGCCGGGTTCCATGTCCCGGCTGTCTACGAAGGTCTCTTTGACGTATTTCGATGAGGTGGGTGGTAGGTCTTGCCACTCCTCGTCGTCCGAATGTGAGCCGTCTCCGTGCCACTCGTCCACTACGTCCAAGGCATGTGGGACGTAGGTGTCCTCCTCGTCCGAGGATTGAGGTGGGAAGGGGGTGGGCTGGCGGTCCGCGTTCTTAACGCGTTTGATGGGTAGCTTGCACCTAGTCTTGGTTGAGGGTGGACTTGAAGTCTTTCTTTGTCTCTTGGTTTTGGACACCTCCGAGCCCGAGGCTTCCGTGCGCTCTGGTGGGCTTGTGGCTTCCCGGTTGGGGGGTAGTGCCCTCAAGAGGGCCTTTTCCACAGAAGCCGCCACGGCGGCATTGATCATGGCTTGGAAGTCTTGGCTGGCTTGGGTATCTTCCATGATCTGTGGTGTAATTCGACCTATCGGGTGAAAACAAGGTTCAGTGGACAGGTCGTGGGGAAGTCACAAGCATGCATAGATCAATTTTGTACGACCGGGATGTGTCCAGTCGGTAAAAGGTATATATGTGGAGGGCTTAGTATGCACGTCATCAGTAATTCAGGCTGTGCGTGAATTTGCGTTTGAGGCGTAGGCCCTTGTGCATAATCTCGGGGTTTACCCAGGGTGGTATGCCGTGGTAACCAGAGGACACCCACATCAACTGAAAATGGGCTGTGGCGCCCAAGCATGCGTGACTGGGGGGGGGTCACCCCCGGTGGTGTGCCATGAAAAATACCCAGAGGACACCCACATCAGCGTGCACCCTAGGGTGCAGTAGTATGTTATGACCCTGTGTAGGGTAACAGGTATGATTTCCCTTAGAAGGGTACAGTAGTGCCAAGTCCCCTGAGGGGTGGTATAATATATGTATATATTCCTGCAGGGGTCCTTTAAATAATATGTTCAGTTTAACATTGATTTTTACAGCCTTAAAGCATCATAAATTGTGCATACTTATACACCCTTCACATAGATTGGAGAGACCCTTGAGACAGGTAGTGGAAGGGTACCTAACAATAACACTTAAAGTAGAGAGTGAGGGTTGGGGGAGACAGCAATAATGCCCTAAGGGCAATCCCCCGCGTTCTTTGCGGCGATCGGGTGATTCCCGAGCCGCCGTGTGTGAAGGCAGGGCGGCCGTCGCGGGTCTCGCGAGCCGCGAGATCCAAGATGGCCGCCGGCCGCGTTGTGTAAGCACTACCCGCTCGCGGCTGCGAGCGAGCTGGAAAACGCGGCAAAGAGGAAAATTTTTAACCCTGGCTACCCTCCACCCGTCCCCTCCCAGCCCCCCTGTTATGTAGAGAGGCAGGTCCGCGCGGCGAGCGCGGCACGGACAGCCGTGACGCCCGCGGCCTGCCGGACCGAAAAGCAAATACAAAAATACAAGGCTAACACAATTTTATGAAACAGGGGGACTGTATAAGGAGAAATAAAGGGACAGGAATAGGTAGACAGGGTGTGAATGATAGTACAATAGAATATGGTAATAAAGAATAAGACATGTATATAGACAGAGAGGTAACAATTACTCTGACCTGTTGATGGCTGGAGCAGCAAAGAAAGAGGAAGTGATGTCATAGACAGGGCCTTATATGGGCACCATATCTTTTCTCTGATTGGTTGTTACTGTTTCTATGCTGCTGGAGTTTTCAGTAAAGAAAGATATGCAAATATGAAGCCTCCTGTCATGTGGTAAAATTCTAATTACGACATCACTGATTTCAATGCAGTCTTACAGCTGCTGCAGTCTGTTTACAAGCCATTATAAGCCATCCTGCGCAGAGTGACATGGATCATTTTTGCTATCACCCACAAGTAGTTATGGTGCTTAGAGTGACCCTTAAGATGTTACTCTTTGAAGATCGCATTACTGTATCATTCTCACTCATTCTGTAGGTTTGCTCATGGTAAACAATTGTGCTGTCTGAACCACCTCTCCTCTTAGTGGAAAGACCTGAGACTGTAGAACTCAATCTGAAAGTGTAAACAGTGACTCATGGTGACAATGGCTATACTGTTATATTGTGTTAAACTGTTAGGCTGCTATTGTCACAGGATGTCTTGTTCTTTTTATAATACAGTTCTTATGAGTATGTTTAAGTACCACAGGGTACCGTGCTCTTTTGTTATTGATGATAAATACCACACAAGTGAACCCAGCACTTGTACAATTTAATTAAACAATACATTATTGTCTTCTGGTTTGTTTTTGCAAGCATGAAGCTTCTAGGGGAACATTATATGTTTTCTACATATTATATTATTATAAATCCTCCAATGATGACAGTTTGTCACTAGATAAATTGCTTGTTGTCACTGGTTTTGAATTAATAAACTAAATTAACTGAATGCACGCTGTAAATTAAAGGAAAACAGAATTAAAGATAAATACTCCATCCTT
The DNA here is from genome assembly GCA_933207985.1 of Pelobates cultripes. NCBI lineage: Eukaryota > Metazoa > Chordata > Amphibia > Anura > Pelobatidae > Pelobates > Pelobates cultripes. The sequence continues at coordinate 102,445,850 of OW240913.1, forward strand.
TTACAGGTCAGTACAGTTTATTCCTGATCACAAATAAAAATATTTATACAAAAAAAAATTCACATTTACATTTAATGAATCGTGTATTTATTCAAGATTACTGTAAAAGCTGCATATTTCAAGTTTATATTCAGTGTCTGTGCTAGACTATTTTGGGTCCTAGGCAAGACCAGCTACTTGCACCCCCACAAAACAAAAAATGCCAACTGTATGTGTCTCTTTCTCCCTCTAGCCTCTTTGTGTGTCTCTTTCTCCCCCAACCCTTTTGTGTCTCTTTTTCTCCTTCCCCAGCTCCTCTGTGTGCCTCACTCACAGACCCTTTTTGTATCTCTTTCTCCCCAGACCCTTTTTGTGTCTCTTTCTCTTCCAACCCTTTTTGTGTCTCTTTTTCCCTTTCCAGCCCCTCTGTGTATCTCTTCACCCAGAACCTTTGTGGGTCTCTATCTCCCCACTAGCCCATTTGTGTGTCTCTTTCTCGCCCAGTCCCTTTTTGTGTCTCTCCCCTCCTAACCCCTTTGTGTCTCTCTGTCCTCCAGCCCCTGTGTGTGTCACTCTCACTCCCTTTGCACGATTTTTGGAGAACTGTGACTGCTCCCGATATTTCATTTGTGTGTGTGTGTGTGTGTGTGTGTGTGCGCAAAAAGGTGGGGGAGAAAGAAAAATAATGGAAATAAAAATAAAATTGCCAATTTTAAAAGTATTGGGGACAATCAAGAAATGACTGATTGCTGCTGCTAAACAGATTGGAAAATCCTTCCTCTTTCTTTTAAAATAGTGTAACACTGCTGTCATAAGAGCAAAAATTTAAGACTATTGGCATTTTATTTAGATCTATCAAAATCACACATCTATCATAATTAAAAATCTCCATAAAAACTAAACATGCAATAAAATACAATACAATATGGTATATATAAAAAGTAGCTCTATATACAGTAAATTACTGATGAATAGACTCTCTTTTTTGTTTGTTTACTGTGTCCACTTTGGTGGTGATACAATTCGATGTATATTATTTCTGTAGTAATGTAGAGCTGAATTGGTGTCTGTGGATCCTGTACAGAACTGATAAACTGCTGCAATAAAAAAAATCATGATATGGCAACTCCAGGAAGTTAGAGTTAAAGGACCACTATAGTGACAGGAAAACATACTCGTTTTCCTGGCACTATAGTGCCCTGAGGGTGCCCCCACCCTCAGGGACCCCCTCTCGCCGGGCTGGATGGCGAGGAAAGGGTTAAACCTCACCTTTTTTTCAATGAGACAGCCACTAGAGGCTTTAGAGGCTGGATTAACCCATTTATAAACATAGCAGTTTCTCTGAAACTGCTATGTTTATTTTAAAAAAGGGTTAATCCTAGAGGGACCTGGCACCCAGACCACTTCATTAAGCTGAAGTGGTCTGGGTGCCTAGAGTGGTCCTTTAACCCTGCAGCTCTTGTTGAACTACAGCTCCCATGATGCTTTGTAACAGGTAACCCTGCAGCTATTGAATTGCTCCCATGATGTTTTGCTAGCCTAAAGATACACAAAGGCTTTTGCACCACATAGAGAAATTTGGTTTTATCACAGTTTCTGAATTATTGAATTCTCCTCGGACACATAACTGTCCATGACCTGGAATTTTCAATTAGCTACACTATCAACATTACATCAATGCAGCAGAGCATAGCTAGGCAACCATGTATGAGGGCCAGAACGCCAGAAACCAAACTCCTAATTTGGAATGTTGTGTAATATGCATTTGTACATCTAGTAACATATACTAGCTAAAATCTGTTAGCACATTACTGTATCTATAAACATATAGTACCCCAAATCTGTTAGAACATTACCTTATTTGTAAACATATTATACCCAAAATCTGTTATCACATTTCTGTATCTATAAACATATAGTACCCCAAATCTGTTAGAACATTACCTTATTTGTAAACATATTATACCCACAATCTGTTATCACATTTCTGTATCTATAAACATATACTACCCAAAATCTGTTCACATGTTACTGCGTCTATAAACATATACTAACAAAAATCTGATTGCATGTTACTGTATCTATAAACATATACTACCCAAAACCTGTTTCCACATTAAAGTGGCACTTACCTTTCTTATCGGTATAGCGAGTAGGGGCAGAATTTACTAATACTAAGTAATCTTTACTTAGTATTAGTAAATTTGGCTGAAAGACCAAGTTAGGTCTTTCAGCCTTTTGGTATATAGCTCCCTGATACCATGGGAAGTAGGGAGTTATCTACTAACGGCTGCGATATGCAGGCGCGGCACAAATAGGATCAGAGTTTCATTCATTCGAATGAAATTTGGATCCGAATAAAGTCCCGAATTGCTTCCTAACACGAATGGAGAAACTGTTCTCATTCTGTTAGGACGCAATTCGGTAGTTTCGCCAGCATTCTGTCTAAATGACAGGATGTTCGGGAAATGTGAAAAGAGGCATCGCGGGAACAAGGAGGAAAGGTGAGAATTGTAGGAAAATTGCCCTGACCACCGGAAATGAAGCACACTTTGCTCCTCCGCTGGTCATAGATGGTCAGGCGTAGGAAACCTCCATAAGACAAGTAGTCCCTACTTTGTCTTATGTTTTAAAGAAAACTAGAGCAGATAGGAAGAAATGAAGAACAGATCCTGAGAGAGGGAGAGGAGAGGAATCAATTAAAGAAAGGTAAGTTTGGCATGACAGTGCCGCTTTAATGTATCTATAAACATATAGTATCCAAAATCTGTTAGCACATTATTGTAAACATATACTACCCAAAATCTGTTAGCAAATTCCATCCAATACATATCATTGCACTTAATAAATTATATCTCCCAAAATATCAAAAGTCCTGGTGGAGGTCTCACCCCAAAGAAGGATATTTGGGAGCTCTTATATAATCCAAAGATCTCTATGTGAATAGATAATTGTTAATGTTTGTATATTCACTTGCAGTCATTATTTTAAGTCATTATATTTTGTTAAAGAAACATGGCAACACAAGCTAAAGTTTATCATACAAAGAGTATTTGTTAAGCCAAGTGTATCCACACACAAAAAAAAGAGAACAGTTAAATATGATGGCCTTGGCTTACTGCTTCACTTGGCAAAAGGGGTGTTTAAAAAATAGAATAAAAAATAGGGCATCAAGAAGCTCTTACATTAACATTTTGCTCTACAATTCCTAGGCATCTTTACAAAAAGGCTAGCCTGTCTAGTTTGATCACACAGAAGAGCTAATGTAGCTCAAATTGCTTAAAACCTTAATGCTCGCAGTGATATAAAGGTGTCAGAACATACATTGCTTTGCAGCTGACTGCTTATAGGTCTGTGTAGACGCAGACAGGTAAGAGTGTTCATGATGATCCCTGTTTACCTCTGAAAGTTCCTTCAGTGTGGACGTAAGTATCAGAACTGGACCATGGAGCAATGAAATAATGCTGCCTGGTCTGATGAATCATGTTTTTTTTTTAGATCAGGTAGATGGCCAGTTGAGTGTGCATTGTTTACCTGGGGAAGAGATGGCAGCAGGAAGAAGATAGGTAAGCGGACACAATGTTCTTCTGGCATTCATGTGTGCAATGTTCTCCTGGCATTTATGTGGATGCTACTTAGGTACCACCTACCTAGAGATTGTTGCAGACCACGTATACCCCTTCATGGCAACAGTGTTCCCTGATGGCAGTGGCCTCTTTAAGCAGGATAATGCACCCTGCCACACTGCAAAAATTGTTCAGGAATGTTTTGAGGAACATGACAAAGAGTTCACGGCCTACAAAATATCCCAGATCTCAATCCAATTGAGCATCTATGGGATGTTTAGGAAAAACAAATCTGATCCATGGAGGCCCAACCTCGCAACTTGAAGAACTGCAAGGATCTTCAGCTAATGTTTTGGTTCCAGATACCACAGGACAGGTTCAGAGGTCTTGTGCCTCCACACATAAAGGCTGTTTTTGCAGGACAAGGGGAACCTACATTAGGCAGGTGGTTTTAATGTTGTGGCTGATCAGTGTCCATTATTTCAATAAGTGTGCATTTATTCACTATCTCTGTTGATGTTTTTTTTGTGTCTCTCCATGTGCTTATATGACTCAAATACCCTTTTTCTTTACTTGCAAAAGTAGCATGTGATAGGAAAAAGAAAGTAAATTGAAGAGGCGAGAATAAGATGTGGAGAAGGGGGCTGATGCCGTGTCTAAGAGCAATATTTTTAGTACCCATGGGAAAGTGGGGTGATGTTTGTTCTGATGAATTTATAGAACAAGAGAATAATCTTTTTTACTTTCCTTGCAGCATGGTTTGATTTTTCAGCTGCACTTCAAGATAATTGGGAGTCCCTGGGGAAGTATGAAAGAAAACTCTTGTTATTATACCAAACCTCAAACTCTATGCTGCCTGTTGTACCAGAATAAGGAATTTAAAGATACTTGTTGCTTCAACAGTAGCCACATAGATAAGTTGTTGAATTTAAATGTCTAAGCATTTCCTTACCTCAAGTCTTCTAGGTTCCCTATTGAGAAGAGATATATATGCTTACACATACATATGTAGTGTTTCTGTAGGCCAAAATATGAGATGACAGATCTCATACCATACCAATACCACTATGTGTTTTAAGCTTTGCTCACAAAAGGGCTGTCACAGTGCCCTGAAGATTGCCAACATCAGGTCCATGTTAGATTTCAGGGTTGGTCATAACTTTTTTAGTGAATGTCCAGACTATGGAATGAAACTGTGAGATAAACTGCTAGAGTAGAGAATTTGAGTTGGCTTGTTTGGTAGACTTGCAATGTGCAAGATATATAGTTTGGCTCAGCAATGCCTATAATTGTGTCACTGTAGGATGTCAGTTTGAAGAATTTCATATGGTTCCACGTGATAGCTTGGCACGTAAGTTTCTAAAGCATTCCTATAAATGGGCAGCGAGTGATAGACCTTGTGCCGGGGCCACAGGTGAACATAAAAAGGCAGAGCAGATGGGTGCTGGGACTACAAATTAGGGGTTGATTCACTTGGCTCAGCAGACACGCATTTAATCAATCAAAAGCAGTCTGGAACTGACACAGGAACTCCATGTAGATCAAAATAGCTGTAATGGAAATATTCTACAATCCAGTTTATTTTCCAGTTACCTATTTTGGCTTAAATGTTTTCATTTCTTTTAATATCCCTATTATACGTTGCTAAACAACTGCTGGATTTGCTCATTAAAAAGCTATTGTAGTGAAGTAAAAACTGAATCATAGAAACCATTAAATTGCCATGCTGTGACTATAGCCAAGTAGGAGAATTTTTGCAAACTGTCTATTTTGGCCTACATTTTGTAATTGGTTTCAATTCAGTACATTTAATGGGACACTAAAGTCATCCAGACATCATCTCCATAAAGTAGTCTGTCATACTCACCGCCACTAGAAGCACTTCAGCCACACTGACTGAGCTAAACAATGCTTTCCTATGGGTCTCTTGAATGTGTACGGGCACATGCCTAAGGTCTCCAATGCTTTTCTTTGAGGAGCATTGGATTAGACCATCGTGCAGGAGGCCTCAATGACATTGCAGGAGGCAGAGAAGTAAGCAGCACAGATGGAACCTTAGCTCTGGAAAGAGGTAAGCAAACTTTTTTTATTTGTTTTTATTGCAAATGTTGAGTAGGGGGACCTATATCAATCTAGGGACAGGGGCACTATTCCTAAACTGCAGGGGTTACTATTCCGAAAGCTGCAGTGTTCATTTAACTGTTTAACAAATAATCTTGTGTGTACTTGTTGTGGACTTGAATGGGGCCCAGGGCCTATATTTGCCCAGACTATAGTCAGTTCACTCTGTACTATAAGATCACTGTAATATTTGAAGTTTGTCTATTTCATGTATACTCCTTGCGTGTAATATGGCATGCGTCCATTGCAGATCTACCGCTTGTTACATCAAACGTGCTTTCAGATAATCCATGTGATTTGATGTAAAAATAACCATCTTTAATGAAATATCCCACAGAGCAACCCTGTGAATGCTTATTCCAGAAAATAAACATGTACGGAACTATTTTTATTTATTCTGCCTCCAATAAATCTACTACTAGATAAACGTATTCATTGTGAGGTTAAGGTAGCATTATACTGGGACGGTTATTTTCTGTCTGCCTCTGATCTCTGTTGTTTTTACTTGAGATTTATTTAATCTTTTTGTTTTGCTTGGCAAAGAAAAAAAATATAAGCATATACTCTGAGGGTATATCATTTTCAAACTATATAGCCAGCTTCAAATGTCAGAGAGTGCAATGTCACGATGATCCCTTGACTTTCCCACTTGCTTTATTAGACAAGAATTATTGATGTATGTATAATAAGTCTTCTCTTCTCTAAATAACCATCTTCATAGACTTTATTATATCGTTTGTTGCTAAAATATTTTCTAAGTTTTTATGTTTTATTATGATAAATACAATCAAATCCTGTTTATAATTTCTACTTGATTTATTGATTATAACTGTCCGTACTTTAGAGTAAAATCTATAAAGCATCTGTAATGTGTTAGCACAATCCAGTATTGGCCTTAATATGAATGACAAGTCAAAGCAACAGATGAGCCTAGACAGATCATTGATTTTCTGTTTCTCTGCGAAACACTGTTACCATCTCTCTATAGGTTATCGCTTCCATAGCAACGCTCATCTTAATCATGTTAGAGGGATGGATCGGCTTACAGACTGTGATGCCTTTGCACTTAAACTAATTAAAACACACAGCATTTAATCACTTTTGCTCTTTCTGACATCTGTGAAGTATTATTCTGAATGCAAACCGTTAATGCTTTAAAAATGAAACTAAATTAAAACGGAGATGCTAAAAATAACCATTGCTTATTGTTCAGAGCGAGTAATTTAAAAACAAACAGAGAAGTAGAAATATACTACATAGATAGAGTTATTACAGGCTCGTGATTTGTATTGATTCCTATATACCTCTACGTGTAGGGTAAATCTTGGACCCAGGAGATTTTCATATTTAAAGGGACACTATAATCAACAAAACCACTGCAGCTTAAAGTAATGGTTCTGGGACATATAACCTGTCCCTGAAGGCTGAGCATTGTAAATGCTGCTTTTTCAGGTGAAAAGTGCTTAAATTGGTGTCAGCTCACTCAAACAGCCACTAGAGGGACTTCCTGCCGGAGGTACTGCAATCTTTGCAGGACTACATTCTGTGTCTCCACACTCTGCATTAAGAAGCTGAACTTTCCACTCTGAGGATTAAGTGTTTTGGGCATTTAGCTATAGTCTGATGATCTCCTAATAGGTACAACTTACAGTAGCCACCCTTTGAGCTTATTTTCATGTTTGTGTACCTGCTCTGTGTTGCACTTGCTGTGTGATAGTCTTAGCCAAGACACTTTCCTCTTATTTGAGCCTCTAGGCCATGCTTGCTTATTATTACATATAAAATTGTGCAATTTTATCCTATGCCATGTTATTGCCTATCTTGTAGTGCTTGTTTTCTCTATGGTGGCATGACAAGCATGTCTGTTATCTTTCATACATCAAAAATAAAGAATTAAAAAAACTTTTTTTTTAAAAAGCTGAACTTTCCAAACGGAGATGCACTGACTCAGTTGCATGTCTATGATGATATGCTGATTCCCACTAGCTTCCCAATGCTTCCCTGGGAGAAAACAGAGGATTGGCTGAGATCATCAAGAATAATTATCTCATCCAAGGAGGCAATGCAGCCACATAGAAATGGGAAAAGATGCCCATTGACTGGGTGTACATTATATTTGGAGATACCGGCCTTTACATTTTGAGAAAGGTGCCTAGTTACAATTGCCAGTCAGAGGGTTCAGTGTGGGCCTATTATGAAATATGGTAAAGTAGTCAAACTTGTTTTACAAGATTGCACTCCAGAACATCTTTGTTTTAAACATACAATGTTTGTTGTTGCTTTCCTTTAAAGATTACCATCAAGATGAAAAACATGGAACCCACAATGGGGAAGATTTCTGAAAGTGTTCTGCTTTAAAATTGTGCAAAAATTTAAAAGGAGAGGTGTCACCAATGGAATGTTTTCCTGGTTCGACTGGTTTCCAGTACTTAAAATATTAGAACAAAACATTTTTATAAATCTCCCCTACTATCGACTGTACTAATATCTCTAGGAAAGAAGAACAGAACCATGCTAGGAAGGTGGTCCTAAAAGAATTAGTATTGTTCCTCTACATAGCTAAATTGGTAATAAGTGGCCTGTCTCATAATTTTGGAGAAACTCGTGTACACCGCAACAGCACTTTTTATCGTTAGGACATGCCTTTATAGACTGTTTACATATGCAAAGGACTTTAGTCTTTATGGGCATGGTCCTAAACAGAGGTCACACACAGGGGAGGACTGGTAAGATAGACAGGGAGCAATTTCATACTTTCCAAATGTCCTAAATCCCTATTTAGGAGGGACACTCCCCGTTTTGGGTGCAAATCTCTCCATCCAACTTTTCTGTTATAATCTCCCTCTTTCCTAGGAGCTCCATGTTGTAAGTGTGTCTGAGTGTATAACATATCTCCACAGCAACAAAACTTACTATAATGTGTCTTAAAACTACATTAAATGGGGTTAGAAATCAGTCTGTGTTATTAAGTTAAGATACATTGTTCTTGTTCTAAATTACATTTTAGTTGAATACATTGTTTTTAGTAAGTCACGTAACATTTCTCAGAACAACCTGGTCCTGGCCACATCCCCAATCACACCCCTAAAGTAAAAGTGTCCCTATTTGTCCACTTAGATGGAATACAATTTATATGCAGGGCACTAGCACATAGGGGTGGTGGGTCCCAGGAGAGGTGAGATAGATAAATAAAAGTGTATCTATTAACTGAATAGTAAAGTTCCATGGACTATGGACTGGATTCTGCTTACTGACTAGCAATTCCCCCATTGACATATGTGGGGAAATTATTTTGCGGTAAGTAGTGTTAACATTTAGAGAACCCTACCTATAATAGGATAAGTTGTATTTAGTAACTGCAGATACACATATTTCTTGTTCAGTATATAATAACTTTAAGATAATTAATAATGAACATTTTAAATAGACAAAAATGGACACTAACTTTAAGGGTGTGAGTGGATGTGTGACTTGGGGTGCTGTTCTGTTAAGTTTGTCACCCTTGCAACATTGGCAAACACCAGCACTCTTTGAATAACCCCCTCTGTTAAATTTGTCACTAACGAAGGCCAATGAACATACCCAGCAGGGTTTGTGTGTGTAACTATCTAATACTAAGCACTATTTAACAATTTTACAAAGCCAACTTTTCAGGAGTAGCATCATAGCTTCTTCCATCATCCAGTTGCTTGGTCCTGCCTCAGAACCGTAGGAGAAGGAGTTGCTGACCTGTGGGAAGAGGATAACCTGAGTAGCCTGCTCAAAGGAGTCCCAATCCATCCATCCTTCCCACGTTCCCGACCACATTCACTGTCCTCACAACGTCTGGCCACCTGGCCAGATTGGTCGTACAGGGTAAACCTACCCTTCTGATAACTGCTCTTAGGCTACCTGTAAGCCCTGCACTGGCTCCTCGTCCTATCCTGGGAAGAAGAAGTTGAACGCCCTCTGCTGTAATGCCTAATAGAAGGGCTCCTGTCTCTGCGGCGCTGAACCACCGTGGACCGTCTATCCTGAGCTGAACCGCCGTGGTCCTATACTTGGAATGATCCTGAAAAGTAGCCTGGCCTGGGACACCTCGTGACCCGCTATCCCTTGTCCTCTCGGACAGCAACACTCCTCAGATCCGGCCTACCCATTTGACTGGCACCATGTAGCCGTACGCACTCTCCTCCACCTGACCCTGCCTGGGCCGTGCCAGGGCACCTCCCTGGCAGTAGTACTGCTTAGTCCTATCCCTGCCTAGCTGCCTGAACCAGTCACCGCCCGGACTGTGCCAGAGTCCTTCCTGCTGCCTAGACCCCCACAGCCCGTTCCTCTCCTGCCCCACACTCCCAAGGATACAAGGCCCATGGGGCCTGACTCACCGTGAGCAGCAGGGACGTCTCCAGCGTTGGTCACAGACTTGGTGCACTCCCTGCCATACCGGAGCCCACAGTTCTCAGCACCCAACCTTTCCTGCCAGCAGTCAACCAACGGGGCGCAGCCTGACCTGGGAGAAGCAGACGTGCAGCCTCCCATCCCCGACCTGCTCCAGCAACACCCCCTGGCGTAGACCGCCTGACAGGGGCCTCCGCGGCCGACACCTTAGGCCCAGGTCTCTCCACGCCGACCGCCGCCTCGACCACGCGGCCTGCTCTGGAACCGTCTGCCACGGGAGCAGCTCCTGGAGATGGGCTCCTCCTCCTCCTCTGTGCCGGCACCGAACCGGGGCTCAAACATTGGGGAGGCCTTGTCCTTTGTGCAGGCCGTCACTCCAGAACCACCGCCAGCCCACGAGAAGGCCAAAGGAATGCCATCCGCTCCTGCAGCCAAGCGTTGCCGCGCTCCCTCACTGCCACACGAACACCTGCAAGGAATTTTTCAGGATCCATCTGAAAAAGAAAGAAAAAAACCTACCCAAACTTGAGAGACAACTAACAGGTAAGTTTAGGTTTAGTTAAGATGGCCACCTCACAAAATGGCTGGTATTAATACTCTCATCGTATCCCCCCCCAGCATCCAGTTTCGTGTTGGACTTCAGCAGAGTGCCATAGCACCTGCACAGCTGTCTAGAACAGCAAGTATAGGGCTTCAAAGGGGCAGGCGGGCAGCAGCTGCTGTTTTGTTCTGCAAGAAATATTTAAAAATCCGAGGGGTCGGGGATTTGGCCAGGGATCGGGGTTTTGGATTTTTGCCCCCCCCAGTGGCCTTATGGATGCGTCCGCCCAAGGATTGTGGGGAAATGTACATGTAATTATACATATCCTGCTTTTTACACTCTTCCCTTTGGAAGAGGGAGAGAAGTAGATGAAGTGCAAGTGTTTCTGTAAAATGTATACACCTGGTAATATGTCAAAATATCAGAATGCACTTAGACTTCCCTCAGAGTCCCTTTCATATATCTCTTTGTTATATAATGTATGTTACTGTCAAACATGGTGTAGAGTTATTTATTTTAACCACTGACTGTTTTTAAAAAAAATAATAAGTTGTTCATTATTTCACTGTGTCTTACCCACATATATTAAGCTTCTTCTCGGAACCATGTTACTAAATTTGCTTATGTCATTTGTAAACTTCTGGTAATAATTCCCACGTAGCAAAGCTGGAGATAAGATAGGGGGCTGCAGACTAATTACTACATGTGCACCAAATCATAAATGTAATAAGATCTGTTGTTTTTCTGTTGTATTAATACTTTATATATATTTGACAGTAATAAGAACTGAAAAGCTTGTTGCTCTGTTGGTTCCTGCTTTTCTAGGCTGTTAGCTGCTCCTAAAGCAGATCTAAATTGAATCATGTCTTGATTTATATTTTGAGAAAGGGTCATTCTACAACTTTTTTTTTTTTTGGCAAGGCTGAACCAGGTGGCAAATATTGTAAGCTAAAAAATAAAGTGCCTGGGACAGACTCCTGGATTTTCAAGAAACCATTTTTAACAAATCAATAGTATGATAACAATTCCAACACTTCAGGGAATTTATTGTTTTAGGGCGTTGAAACATTGACACTGCGTTCCTTCCTAGTGATATAAATTTCTATTGAATACTTTGTATTGCATTTGGGATTCTCTCATTGGAATATCTGAACATTGGGTACTGGAGGACTTAATGGTAATTTTTATTATTTTCTTTAAATGGAAAAAGTAAGTCTACGCAAGTGCAGCGGAAATTTACTATATTCATTACTTTATGCTCCCACCAAATGCCTGACCAGGAAGGCCACTGTAGCCGTTACTACCACCCTGGATACAAGGCCAGTCTTCCACTTTACAGTTCTGATTATAAAGAAGTGAGATAAGCTGCCTTCTCTTAAAAGCAGTAATTTGGAAGAGAAAACCCTGGAAAAACTCTAATAAGATCAGTTATATTATGTCTTACAATTTTTATATAACGCCAGCATATTGCGCATCACTGTACAATAGATAAACAGAGACAAACAAATAATTGTGACAAAACATGTTTGAAAAGGTGAAAAGGGCCCTGCCCAAACGAGTTTCCATTAAAATTTTGCTACAGTGACAGTTACTGTTCAACTACAAATGTTTACATTAAGATAATATGTTTGCATTAAGGCAATAATTTTACAAAACAAAAAACAACAGATTTTTTACACCTTTGCAAATATATTAAACAGAAAAAACCTGAAATATCACACTGATATAAGTATTCATAGCCTTAACTCAATTCTAGCCTTACATCTTTTTGGAGGTGATGCAACAAGCTTTGCTTCTTCCCCTCTTTAAAATTGAATAGGGACGGGGGCGGGGCCGGCCATGCCAGCAGGCTGCATATCACAAGGGCTCCCCGAAGAATCGAAGAAACTCAGGGTATATACCCACCTTACCCGGCTTATACTGACCCGGGGGGCCACGGCAAGAAGCTCTGGAGTGTCCCGGTGTAGCTGGGGCGCCCGAAGCAGGGTGGCTCTAGGTCCTGGTGAGAGACTCTGGGGCTCAGAGATTGAGGCCTACCAGGGAAGGGAGTGAGGCGGATGGCCACTGCCTCGCTCTCCGCCCCGACAGCAACTATCATTTGCCTGGCGCACTCCTGGTCCGGGCGGGCTACCGCTTTTGCATCTCACCTTGGCGGCCTGAAGCAGTAGGAGAAAGGCTACCACGCGGTCTCATCAAAATGGCCGACTGCTGCACAGCAAATTCGCTGACTGGGATGGTAATCCCTCTGAGACACACACACAACCTTAGCTGTTATCACAGGAGGTCCTTACGGGCTCTTGAGCCCCCACACAATGACACTGGCACATGCATGCTGACAGGCAAAAACCACCACAGCCAGCACTTCTTCCATGTACCCGTGTCAAAGCGGCAATACCCGAAGCGCACTCCGGGCCACATCAGACCGAGCAAGCTCCATCCACGATCAGTGCTGGAAGAATAAATGGAAAGCAGCCACAACCATTGACCGCACGGTGCTACAGCCCGCGACTGCACACCAAGGCTTACAAGGCACGGCACTCAAACATGCCCATCAACTGGGAAGCTATGGCGGGACTATAGGATCTCATAGGGTAATCTCCAAGAACTCTCCCCACACCTATGCATGGACTATGACCCCGCTGTCTCACGCTTTGCGCTCGGTTGGAGCTGGCGATGACCCCAGCCGTTCACATTATGAAGCATAATGTACAGTATGCGTTGGCTAACATACACAACCTCTGCATATAACCTTGTATATAGTTAATTTTTGTTTAAGCTTAATACGTACTGAGGGAGATAGCGGAATGTGTGATGCTCTGCCTGGTGGCACCCTGCTTTAATGAAAATATTAGCTAAGCTGTAAACCGAAATAGAACTGCATACTTCTCTATAGTCAGCACTGCATAATCTATCATAACCTGAAACGTTAATTTAATGTCTTACCTACTGCATGTTATGCTGTTACTGAACAAAATGTATGTCCCTCACTTAAGCATAGTCAGGCATAACCATATCAATGACACTAAAGCGGTGACACTTAACAAAAATCAACCTTAAGCTACTGTTACTAATCGACAAATAATTCACAATGACAGACGTAGTTACCCAGCTTGTATTTAGCTTGTATTATTAACCAAAAAATTGTGCGTTTTTCTCTGATGCTGTTCAGCAGTTAGCGAATAAGTGCTTGTAAACTGTTTGCTGTTGTGGCATTACTGATATACGAATGTTAAACTATGCACAGCAAAAATAAAGAATAAAAAAAAAAAAAAATTGAATAGGGACAATTGGTGTAGGGCAATTTTAGTCTCTCCAGATATGCTTGATTGAATTCAAGTTCGGACGCTGGCCCAAGGACATTCATGTAGTTGGCCCTAAGCAATTCTTGTGTTGTCTTGGCTATGTGATTAGGATCATTGTCCTGTTTGAAGGTAAACCTGTGGCCCAGACTGAGGTCCTGAGTGCTCTGAACCAGGTTTCATTAAGGATATCTCTGTATTATTCTGTGTTCAGCATTCTCTCAACCATGACCAGTCTCTTAGTTCCCTGCCACTGACAAACACCCCCAAAACATGATGCAACCATCGCCATGCTTCATTGGGATGGTATTGCATCCCAAAACCAGTCCTCATGGCCCACCAACAATCCAAGATTTATGTATTTCTCTGTTCTATTCCAATGGAGATACTGACAAACCCTGGACTGTTGGTGGGTTTTGAGAACTGGTTTGGTAAACACTTGTGAGCAGGGACATGATTAGCAGGGACTATAGTCCTCCAGATATGACACTTTAAATTTAGGCCAAGCAGTTCAATTTCATATCATCAAATCAGAGCATCTTGTTTCTCACAATCTGAGAGTCCTTTAATTGCTTTTTTGCAAATTCCAAATGGGCTTCCAGGGAGAAGAGGCTTTCTTCTGGTTTGCCTTGATGTGGCAGGGGAGCTTACATCTAATGGCCATTGGAAGGGGTACTAAAAACCTCTACTTATGTAATAATGGATAGGGATTTGGGATAGTGTTCAAGTAACTATTTTCTTTGGTTTTTATTGAACATATTGGGGATAATGTGTACTATGGTCATTGCTGCCTCCCAGGAGTAGTGGGAGTCTGAGCGCACTCCTATTTACTTTTTTAGCACACAGCCATGTTACAATGCTGCCGCCCACCCCATGTGTTCCCTATTAAGGATTAATAAGTATGTAGGGGTTTAGAAAAAAAACTACTCTGTGTCATTAGAGATTTGTTTTACCTGAAGTTGAAGGAAGCAAGGTGAATTGTTAGTGTAGGACTCCCCTAAGAGGTTTGCCTTGACGTGGCAGGTGAGAATACATCTAATGGAAATTGAAATGCTGCTAAAAACCTCCAGTTATGCAAATATACATAGGGATTTGGGATAGTGTGCAAGTAACTAACTCTTTTCTTTGGTAAAAGTACATAACATTCATAAAAATTCAAATACACAGTAGCTAAAAAAAAACAATTCTCAATAGATAGCTCTTACTGGAAAGAGGGTCACCAATCCTCTCTAGGTTAATAGATATACAAATGTGACTTATACAGATAAGATGAGGGGGGTCCAGAAACTATAAATAAACACAAACTGAATAAAAAATGTGGATGAAATAAATATAATATATAATGTATGACCAATGCAATCTAGCTCAAGTTCATATAGTCCCAGAAAATGATAATATGTGAGATAGTCCAAATATCCAAAGAAAGTTCTCATTAAATACTCACTAATAGTCACTAATAAGGGAGTCCAACAGGTAAAATACTTATTTTAAAATAATTATTTTACCTTTGTATACGTTATATATTATTTTTATTTCATCCTTATTTTTTATACTTCAATTTGTGTTTTATTATATCTCCTGGCACCCATTCATCTTATCTTTCTAAGTGACATTTGTATATCTATTTAAATAACAAGATAGCAATTTCTCACCATTTACATAGTTTTAATTGATCTGGAACATGCAGAAAGTGAATTTGCCATGACTGAAATTAAAAGATGAGGAGTATTGAATTTTCTAATTCAGTGATTTGTAGCATGACAGAGCAATATATGAGCTGTGATCAGAGCCAGACAATATTATATTAGTGAACAGCTGTTTTCACTAGCATACTCAGCAAAGAGCAGGATTCTGGGTCATGAGACATTCTACGTGCAGAAAGATAAAGTGATCCATCCAAATAGATAGAGAATGCTAACTTAATATTGCCTGTTATCTTGCTAAAAATTCCACTTCATACATTGCTCAAAAAAATATTTTTTTTAGCAAGAAGTCTACTCAATCAATATTACGAATATATTCCATCATTATTATTAATATTATATCTTATTATTATTTTAATGCCAAGATTTATAAGACACAAGAGAGAAAAAAAAACAAGATAATTGTTTAAACAGCTGTTCATACTCTTTTGCTTTTTGTTTGTAAAACATAGATTTTTCCTTCAGAATTGGTGGGAAATTGTGTTCTTATGCCAGCCAGTTACAGTTTTGGATAAATGCTATGTAATAAATGAAAATATTGAAGGTGAGCTGGTAGCCAACTTACAAATGTGTCCAAAATATGAGGAGTGGTAGAAAAAGTTAGAGATCAGTTGAGTTTTAGATTTTTTTCTGATTTGGCTATAATGGTAATATTGTTAATAACTCACTACAACTCACTGGGGAGATTTATCAAGACAAAACTGATGTTACTATAGGTGCAAAGAGAAAGTCTTTGATAAATCTCTCCCACAGATCCCAAGTTGGATAGTGAATACTTAAGGATTATCACGTCATGGTTATTGAAGCTCCTAGTGGAAAGTGTCAATGGGAAATCAGAGATGGGGATCAGAACCCCAATATATCATGCACCAGGTGCAGTGTTCTAGGCTCCCACAAATGTTATTAAGAGTAAAGCAAAAAAGATAGACTCGCAAGACCAAACTTACATGAACTTGAGAAATGATTTCACCATTAAGCAAAGTGGATCCTTCATTGCATCAAGCCAAACGGAGGTCTTTTTTAGCTCTACATGTTCGTCAAAGTGTTAATTGTCTTCTCTTCTCCCATCACCACGTATGTAATGAAACGTGTATTTAAAGTGTGCCATTCATCTATATGTCTTTCACAACTGTGTCAATCCAGGTGTAAGAAAAAAAAGGTACAAAACCTTGCTTGGTTTACCTTGGTGTAAATTCTCACTTTTCCAGAAAATCTGGTATTACGGATACATTCGTTATTTTCCTGGGATTAGTACCAAGCAATAAAAATTAGAATGTAATGTTCATTATTGTTTACAGCACTCATCAATAAATCCTTGACTCTTATGGAAAAAAAAACATTTATATTAGAACACATTTCTCAAAATTATGTATTTGCCAAAATAGACAGAAAATAAAGCCATTTCTTTTATTTATTCGCTAGGTTTCCGAACATGGTACATTGAACACAATACATTTCTGTCTTCTAGTTCATTTTAATGCCAAGTGAAGAGCAGAATATTTATACATTCTGTGAAAAGGCATCTATGTCTTCATTTAGCCAGCAAAAAGATGATGTTAATATAGTTACCTCTGAATCATTATGGTCAGAATAGTAAGAGGATTTATTAGAGCAATGTGATGAAATCTAATAATATTTTTTTTTTGGTCTCTGTAGAATCTCGGTGTACTGTCCTAAGGCTCTGTTACTAATAGGATTTCCTATGCTTGTGTCTAGGGTCACAGCATAGATCTGTGTTTTGTAATGAGAATAACGGATTGTTTTCAAGAAGAGTCAGATTTTTGTTCCATAGAAGAAGCTGAGAAACACCTGTACAAACACATGGTACCAGACTATTTTTCCAAATTCAGCCCAGGCATTCCTCTATTGCAAGGCGAGTCATTTCAGGTTTAGAAGGTCAAATCCAGAAGGGGTTTCAATAACTTCTAAATCCTATATTATTTTCTCTTGTAAGCCCTAACGAAGTTAACATCAGTAAAACCCCTCATAATCTGACTCTGTGTGAGGGCCCATAGGAAATCAGGGATAATGTTGTACCATCTCCTTTTCCTTATTCTTTGTGTACAGAGAATTGCTTACATTCAAGAGGTTTATTCAAAAGTTAGTTAGGTGGACTTTTTTTTGATAATTCTTGTTTTTTCATATTAATTTCTTTCATACAAATAAACAAACAAATACAAATGTGTTTCATAAACATAGGAGGTAATACAATGAAGTAAACACGCTTTCGGACGGTCAGCAGCAAAAGATTTCTTTCTTTCTTAGTGGTTCTAAGCAAGTCATTAGCATTAGTCGTTTCATAAGCAGATGAATTCATTACACTTATAGTATACTGGAGAAATTGTTTATCACTCAGAACAATGACCAGTACGGGAGTATTAGGAAGGGGTAACCCTCCAGCTTTGGAACTATTGTAGAAAAAGAATAGTCAGGCTGATGTAGCTTGAACCCTGAGATTTAAAGATCATATTTGTTGTGTGTCTATGTTAAGTACTGTTGCAGGGTGGAAGGGGTAGACTTTTCTGATGGTAAACACTTGTTTTGGAAAACCACTTATTCCAGCGATGAGGCAAAATGATCATACACAGCTTTAAAGTGCATCAGATTATGTCATTGTTCACCTTTTAGCATAAAATCACTGATAAGAAATGTGGTTTGGATATAATGTTACCATAGCTATCTAATGAAAGAGAGATCAGCAATTTTTCTTTAATGGATTCATAGGATTTAATCGGGGGCAAGGTAGATCTACTTGAGCTGAAAATTCTTACAGTGTAAGCTGTGTATAGTGTGAGCCAGGGGTAGCAACCTTTGGCAATCCAGATGTGGACTACATCTCCACAGAAGCTTTGCTGGCATTATGGTTGTAAGAGCATTATGTGAGATGTAGTCCATAACATCTGGAGTACAGTGATATGTTACCTCCATCCAGATCAGAGGTAAGAAGGGGGGCATAATTCTTCCCCCCCCTTTTTAAGTAAATAATAAAAAATGTCTCCCTGATCAGCCCCTCCCTCTCCCCACCACAATATAGACCCCCGAACACAAGTACATTTCTTCAGTTTGGAAGTTAAAATCTACCGAACACCGACCACCCCCATGCTCATTAATTACAAAGAAACCACAGACTTAAGTGCTCTCCCTGTGTGGCCTCCGTTCGTATAACCAAACAACACGTGCTGGAGAAAATGGGGGCCATCTTGTGGCACAAACGCAGGCAGCGGGACTTGGTCGTCGAGGCTCTGGAACTATAAGTCAGACACTTGGCCTCGCGAACATTGGTAAAATCACACGAATGCCTGCTTCTTTCCACGATTAGCCAGGAGAGCACTGTTCGGTAGGATTGTTCGCACGAACAAGGTGAAAAATCGTTACGTATGAGCCAGGGGAACTGATCAACAGTTTGTTCGTATGGAACTCCTGAAAGTGACCGACCGCTACCACTTTTTCTCTGGAACCAATTTGGGCAGACGCCACGTGTGCGATCGGTCAAAGCTTTACCCCGGTGGTGATTCGGCTGTGTTCGTGGGATCTGAGTGCTATTTGGTCAACTTGGGTGCTCAGATCCAGGCTATCCGGGGATATAATATTTGTGGGGGTTCCTATATGTGTTGTATGTATTTTTAATACTTTATGTTTTATATTTTGTAACTCTAGGTACCTGGGAGATAATTAGTTTAAGCAAAGTACACTAAATTATCTCCCAGACACAGAGACTCCTGGGCGTGTTGTTGGAGTGTCCTGGGCGTGTTGTGGGAGTGGTTCCCCTGCTGGGGGTCTGTGTATATAAGCTGGCCACTGAGCCATAATAAATACGTCTTCTTGTACCCTTCATCAAGTCATGGCTGATGTTTGGGTAGCTCACTGGTTCACTTGGGATTTGGGAGAGCTACAGCGGATATACTCAGTCGAAGTATAGGGTATCCGTTACACCTCGCACCCCTTCACACACATACACAGCACCCCTCACACACATACCGTGCACCCCCTCCACACCCTTCACCCCTTACACACACACCCCTCACACATACGCTGCAAACCCTTACACACATACACTGCACCCCTCACACATACCCTGCACCCCCGAACCCACACAAACTGCACCCCTCACACAAACATCACCCCTCACAAACACACACTGCACCCCTTACACACACTGCATCCCTCACACATACCATTAGTTTTTATTTTTGGCTGACGCAGATCCACAAAATATTTCTCCTATTTTCCCTGGGCCGCGGGTGTTAACCCCTTAAGGACCAAACTTTTGGAATAAAAGGGAATCATGACATGTCACACATGTCATGTGTCCTTAAGGGTTTAAAAGGTTGCAGAACACAGGTGTAGAGTACTAAAGACTGTTAGTAGTATATCCATCCAATGAGCTCTACTGGTTTTGATGCTTAGAGTATCCTTTAAACAAAATAATATGTAAACGCTTTCCATATGGCCCCTTACACTACCACAGCTACTACTAGCTTTCTTCATAATCATTATTTTTTCATATAATTTCTTATATCGCAAATGTATTTTCAACACTTAACGTATTACTTTTATATTTGAAAAGCAGATAGCATTATTTTTCTGTAATAAACATAACAAAAATAGCAATACTTTTTAATTTATATGGAATTTCCTTTCAGATTACATAGGACTGCATCTCATTTGTACTGAATTAATGCAGTATTTGTTCCACATATTTGTTTGTTGTTTTAGCCTCTAAAGAAATTGTGCCTAAAGTCTACTAATATCCTGTGATGTTGGATAAACATGCACTGGTGGGATTTGACTGATCTGAAATTTACTAGCTCAAAGTTTCAACTAGGATGACCTTAGAATGATCTCGCTTTGAAAAGCCATCATTAAAATCTTTCCTTTTGTCTAGAAATACTGATATTTTTTTGGTCTCTTTTCATTTTAGCAATAGCTTGAATACTCCAAAACTCTATTTGTGGTCGACAGAAATTAAATGCTTTATAATCAGTAGTTACTTTTTAATTATTGAATAGGTGAGCAGTAGTTAATAATCTGATATTCCACAAAGCTTGTATGAAATACAAAATACAAAGCATTAAGAAAATAACTAGTACCCCCAAAATCTTCACATTTTACTCCCAGTACCTACTTTCTGTATGTACTTGGCTGGATGAAATTTCAGGGTAGAAAGCCGTTTTGGAGGGTTATTTACTAATCACTGAATTTTGATACAACCAATTCTAAACGCTAAAATTTGGTTGTTCCAACCGAACATGTGCTTTCAGTCAAAATCTAGTTTAAAATCAATGCTTTTCGCATCCGCATCATAAACTAAGTGTAGGATTTGGAATATGTACAAAGCACTGATTGTGGACTGAATGCATCCAGTAGCATATACATCAACAAATACTGTCTGTACTCCCACCTCTGATGCTCGTCTTCAAGATTTCTCGAGGGCTGCACCGTTCCTGTGGAACTCGCTTCCCTCCTCTGTTAGATGCTCACCCAGTCTCAACTCCTTCAAAAAATCGTTAAAACACACTTCTTCATAAAAGCGTATCAATTAAACTGTTAATAGCTCCTGACTGATTCCTCTTCTGCAACTGTCACTAGTCTAATACTATCCTTACCTTTTGTGTCATTTTACCCCACTCCCTCTAGCATGTAAGCTCATTGAGCAGGGCCCTCAACCCCTCTGTTCCTGTGTGTCCAACTTGTCTGGTTACAACTACATTTCTGTTCGTCCACCCATTGTGAAGCGCTGCGGAATTTGTTGGCGCTATATAAATATCATAATAATAATAATACACTTACTGTAACAGCTTCAAGTTTCTGAAATCTTTCAATATATTTTGGTTATGTATCTTTATTTAAATTTATGACCACTACATGATACAGTTTGTTACATTGTTCATTATTATTTTTTTTCTCATATAATTAAATATATTTCAAAATAAAAAATATTTGAAAGAATGAAGACATGTGAAACAGAACTCTTTCTTGTCAGAAAAAAATGGCCAAAAAAATCAGTTGTGTCATAGAAAATATGGTGTATATCATGGGTCGTCAACCTGGTCCCTACCGCCCACTAGTGGGCGTTTTAGGATTCCAGGTGGGCGGTAGGGATTTCTGAGGCTAAATCCTCTTTTTAAGAGGATTTCTCCTTTTGGGCGGGCGCGAGCGGCTCTGCATGCGCAAGTCTTCAGTGACCGGCAGGAGGAAGCGCTCCCTCCTGCCAGGCCACCTTCTGGACCCCCCGGCATGGCAGCGTTCTAATCAGTCGTGGCGAGGGAGCTCTAACCTCTCTGCTCTGCTCCCTCGCGCGATGTTTGCTGATGCCGCGGGAGCCGGAATATGATGTCATATTCCGGCTCCCGGCATCCGTAGACAGTCCGCGAGGGAGCAGAGCAGAGAGGTTAGAGCTCCCTCGCTGCGTCTGATTAGCCGCCCGCCTAAGTGAAGCCCCACTGGACCCCAGGGACAGATCCACACCAGCTCTCCAGGTAGGGAGGCTGGGTGGATATTTAATATTAATAATTTGTGTGTATATGTGTTTGTCTCTAAGTGTATGTGTGTGTGTGTCTGTAAGTGTATGTGTGTGTGTCTGTAAGTGTATGTGTGTGTGTCTGTAAGTGTATGTGTGTGTGTGTGTGTGTGTGTGTGTGTGTCTGTAAGTATATGTGTCTGTGTCTGTAAGTGTATGTGTCTGTGTCTGTAAGTGTATGTGTGTCTGTGGGTCTGTCTGTGTATGTGTGAGTGTCTGTAAGTGCATGTGTGAGTATGTGTATATTTGTGTGTATGTGTTTCTATGTGAGTGTGTGTGTGTGTGTGTGTGTATGTGTTTGTCTGTGAGCAGAGTACTTGTAGAATAGAAGAAAGAAGGTGCAGAGTACTTGTAGAATAGAAGAAAGAAGGTGCAGAGTACTTGTAGAATAGGAGAAAGAAGGAGTAGAGTACTTCTAGTATAGGGGAAAGAAGGAGTAGAGTACTTCTAGTATAGGGGAAAGAAGGAGTAGAGTACTTCTAGTATAGGGGAAAGAAGGAGTAGAGTACTTCTAGTATAGAGGAAAGAAGGAGTAGAGTACTTGTAAAAAAGGAGAAGGAAAGAAAAGGAAAAGGAGAGAATTGTTGTTGACTAATAATAGTAAGTGGGCTACCTAGCTCAGCCTTCCTATTGGCCATTGCTATAAGGAAGGTTAAAAAATAGAAAAAAGGGGAAAAAGGTGGGAAGGGGAATTGAGGAGGGAGAGGAGGGGAGCTGACGCACAGATGAGAAATCATTTTATGAGCAAACAAAGAAGTCTTCCGATTATCACTGAAAGAGGAGACCTTCGTTTGTTCCTTATGAAAATCGAACCAGATATCAAATATTTAGTCTCGCAGCATCAACCTCTAGTAAAGGTAAGTTCAATTTACTTTATTGCTTCCTCATTAAACTTTATAAAGTTAAAAACATTATAAACATGCATAAAGTAGAAATAAAAAGATAAATGTACGTTCATTTATGTATTTTTTAAAACACCCTCCTTTCTAAAAAATATTCCGCGCTTGCGCGAAAACTGGTGGGCGGTAAGGAAATTTTTCCATCAAGAAAGATGCATTAGTGGGCGGTAAGTGGAAAAAGGTTGACTACCACTGGTGTATATTCATAAAAGGGTGCAAAAGAAACAAAAGCAGAAAATCTCCAGCAGATTGTATAAACAGTGCAATAAATTGCTAAATATTAGATGTAAATTGTATCTGACACTTTGATAAATATTCCACTGAATGTGATGGATATGCAGGGCCGGTGCTAGACTATTTTGAGCCCTAGACAAGAACAGCTTATTGCACCCTCCCACAAAACAAAAATGACCAACCTTGGGTGTCTCTTTCTCCCCCAGCCCCTATCTATGTCTCTTTTTTAACCAATACCTTTGTGTGTCTCTTTTTCCCCTTTCCCAGCCCCTATGAGTGGGTCTTCCCCCAGCCCCTTTGTGGGTATCTTTTTCCCCCAGCCCATTTGTGTGTCTCTTTCTCCCACACAGCATCTTTGTGTGTCTCTTCCCGAGCCCCTTTGTATGTCTTTTTTCCCCCATCCCAAGCCCCTCTGTGTGTGTCACCATGCTCTACCCCAGCCCCTCTGCGTGTGTCACTGTACCCTTACCCTCTTTGTGTCTCTTTCTACCCGCAGCAATTCTGTGTGATTTTTGTCATCCCCCATTTGTCTCCCTAACCTATCTGTATGTCACTTTGTCCCACTCCATCTCTCTGTGTATCTCTTTGTCTGTCTGTGTCCCCTCCTGTCCCTCTTCCTCCCACCTGTTAAAACTTCATGTAGCATTGCTCTCAGCGAGTAGCTACCTGTTAGACTAGGATACAGAAGATCCTTTACCACAGGTGGCTCGACCACACTACATGCAGTGACTGCCAGGAGTGGGAGCGCTGTGCAGTGTGCTCTCCTTCTGTCAGTCACACAGGGACTGCACCCCCTGGGCATGGGCACCCTAGGCAGTTGCCTAATTTTCCATGTGGTTATGTCATCTGATGAGCCAATAGTAAGGGACACTGTACTAGCAGTGATAGCTACAAGTTAACTTAGGAAAAGGAGTAAACTGCAAGCTCAGATGTGCTCTACGCTCAAAGAATACATACAAAACAAATTGCATGTATACGTTGTTTGGCAATATATCTAATTTTTTTTTGTGCGGAGTATATTTCTTTAAAGGGACACTATAAGCATCAAAACAACTTTAGCTTAATAAAGCAGTTTTGGTGTACAGATCATACCCCTGCAGTCTTACTGCCCAATTCTCTGCCATTTAGGAGTTAAATAACTTTTGTTTAAGTTTATGTAGCCCTAACCAAACCTCATCTGGCTGTGACTGACAAAGCCTGCATGAAAAAGATGGGTTAATTTTCAATCAGATTTTAACTTACTTTTTTTTTTTATCTACTGATCTGTAAATTGAACATTTATCACACACAGGAGGCTCCTACAAGGTGTAGCAAGCAACTAATAGAAGAGGAAATAAGAAATTCTAAATTAAACATTATGTACAATAAAGTTTAAACATTAGATCTCGCTTTACAGGAAGTGCTTAGGAAAGCTGTGTAAGCCACATGCAAGGAGGTGTGGCTTGTGCTGCATAAACAAAGTGATTGCAGGGATATGATCTATACAACAAAACTGCTTGTGGTGATTAAAGTGTCCCTTTAAATAGGTTGATGGGAGACGAAAGTACCAGTCACCTTGGCAAGTGTCCTCTGTAGTCCAGTCAGCATTAATAGCAGAGCTGCAGGAACACTTAAAAATGGTGTAAAACTCAGTGCTGACCCAGCTCTTCCAGTGTCTGTGTGTGAGACTAGACAAAAAGTGGAAGGGATCACTTCCCATCTGTCACTAACTGCTTCTCACACAGGAAATACATTGCAGGGGGAGCAGGGAAATCTCTGAGTAATGTGCACTGTATAACACCTACTGCAATCTGACTGGGCTACAGAAGACATGGGAGGGTGAGTACTTTTCAAATAGACCTTCAAACTGCAGCACTGAAAGCCTAAACCTGAAAATAAACGCTTTATCGTACTCCTGTGTTTAACTCCTTTTAAAGACTAAACACCAGGCCCGGACTGGCCATCGGGCACACCGGGCAAATGCCCGGTGGGCTGCGGTGGCCGTGGGGCCGAGGCCGGCAGGGAGGTCCCAGGATCTCCCCTGCCGGTCTATGCAGGGCCGGCACTCTCCTAGCGCCGGCCCCGCTGTTTGCCACGACGGGCCGGTGGGGAGATCAAGGATCTCCCTGACCGGCCCACATGCGGCCGCCGGCGGGGAGGGAGGGAGCCAGCCAGCCTGGAGAGGAGGACCCGGCGGAGCTCTAACTTGCAGCTCCGCCGGGTTCCTCTCGCGAGATCCGGCACGTTGCCATGGCAACGACCGGATCTCGCGAGAGTGAACTCTAGCCTCACAGGCTATGCGGGCTAGAGTTCACTCACCCACGAGGACCACCAGGGAACACCGCCACCCTGCCTCCCAGCGTGCCGGACCCCCCCCCCTCCCAGGCTAAAGGTAAGAAGGGAGGGGGGGGGAATAATGACTGTTTTTTTTTTGTTTTTTTTATTTACCCCCCCCTACACACACTCAATAACATTTATACAGCACTCTCACACCCATCACACACAGCACTCTCTCCCACATCACACACAGCACTCTCTCCCACATCACACACAGCACTCTCTCACACAGCACTCTCTCACACAGCACTCTCACCCATCACACACAGCACTCTCACCCATCACACACAGCACTCTCACACACATTACACACAGCACTCTCACACACAGCACTCTCACCCATCACACACAGCACTCTCACCCATCACACACAGCACTCTCACACACATTACACACAGCACTCTCTCACACACCCATCACACACAGCAGCACTCTCACACCCATTACACACACAGCACTCTCACACACAGCACTCTCGCCACAGCACCCCTCTCACACCCATTACATAATACAGCACTCTCACAGCACTCACACCCATTACAGAGCACTCTCTCACACAGCACTATCACACCCATCACACACAGCACTCTCACACCATCACACACAGCACCTCACACCCATCACACACAGCACTCTCACACCCATCACACAAAGCACTTCCTCACACGGCACCCCTCACACCCATCACACACGTGCACCCCTTCACCCATCACACACGGCACTCTCACACCCATCACACACGCACTCTCACACAGCACTCACACCCATCACACCACAGCACTCCACAGAGCACTCTCACACACACACAGCACTCTCACACCCATCACACACAGCACTCTCACACCCATCACACTCACACGCACTCTCACACCCATCACACACACACAGCACTCTCACACCCATCACTCACACACGGCACTCTCACACACACCGCACCCCTCACACACACGACACACACACCGCACCCTCACACACACACACACACACACACTGCACCCCTCACATACACACAGAACCCCCCCAACACACTGCACCACACACATACACAATACTTCCAAATATATATAATATACACACTACACTCTTAAAGGACCACTCTAGCCACCCAGACCACTTCAGCTTAATGAAGTTGTCTTGGTGCCAGGTCCTTCTAGGGTTAACCCATTGTTTTATAAACATAGCAGTTTCAGAGAAACTGCTATGTTTATCAATGGGTTAAGCCTTCCCCCAAAACCTCTAGCAGCTGTCTCATTGACAGCCGCTAGAGGTGCTTGCGTGCTTTTCACTGTGAAAATCACAGTGAGAGCACGCAAGCGTCCATAGGAAAGCATTATAAATGCTTTCCTATGCGACCGGCTGAATGCGCGCGCACATTCAGCCGACGGGGCGGATCGGAGGAGGAGAGCTCCCCGCCCAGCGCTGGAAAAAGGTAACTTTTAACCCCTTTCCAGAGCCTGGCGGGAGGGGGTCTCTGAGCCACATATGCATCACATTACACCACAAACACAACACGACTAAAACTGACCTTATTACACAATACCACACCACGACCAGCTCACTCTACACACACGCAATACCACAAGCAGGCTCCAAACACATGCACAATACTCTTTCCTGGCCTTTTGTCTTCTGGTATCCATTTATAGAGACACCAGAGACAAGTTGCAAGGAAACACAGTGCAAGCATGTTATTAAATTTGCTTGCACTGTGCAGAACAAATACAGGGCTTTTTTCTCATGCTGGAGCTCTTCAGCAGAGCTCTGCGCATGGTCTGCCCTGGAAGAGCATTGAACCAACATGCTCACTTTGAGAGGGGGCGTGTTTGTCATTGGTGATGACAAAACACACCTCCTCTGCCCCGCCCCCTTTTTAGTGGGCCGCTGTGTTAAAAAAATGCCCGGGCCGAATTTTTCTCCCAGTCTGGCTCTGCTAAACACCTCAAGTACTCAATACTAAATTTAACCCAACTCTAGCCCCAACGTCAATAATTCTAAGCAGCCCTTATACTACAACTTTGACCCTGTCAAGCTATTAATGTTCCTAACAATAGACACCCTATGTAATATAACTTTAACATTAACCCCCTGTCTAACATTAATCCCCTTTGTAGCATTATCACTTCTAATATTATCTTTAACAGTGCATACATTTACACAGCTGTATACACTATAGGCACCCAGACCACTTCAGCTCATTAAAGTGGTGTGAGTGCAGTGACCGTGTCCCCCTAACCCTGCAATGTTAATTATTGCAGTTTTTTTAAAAACTGCCATAATTACATTGCAGGACTAAAACTTCCTGGACTAAGACTAGGACTAAGACTTCCTGCTTGCTAAATCTCCTAACAGACGCTGGACGTGCTCGCACTTTGCAGTCAGTGCTTTCTTATGTGGAGGGCCTAATGCACTTGCAGCGCTCGCTGCAAATGCGCATTAGTACCCTGTTCCGTCAAGTGATATTGGAGAAGGTGGAGCACTGACCCAGTGCTGAGGGAGATTGGCGCTGGAATCGGGTGAGTACAGTAAGGGTTTATTAACCCTTTCAATGCGGTGGTGGGGGCATGAGGGAGGGAATGGGGAGAGGGAATTATGATTCCAGGAATACAGATTTGTATTTCTTACACTGTAAAACTATGTACACACATTTATTCATATGTAGTTGACAAATATGAATATGATTTTTGATGTTTCAGGCCTGCAATGTCCATTTAATAAATTCATTATTCCTATGCATCTGCTTTTTGATGGGTTTGGGGAGCAGGGGACAGGTTCTTGACATGTAAATTCAGTCCTGATGCTAGCTATTCATCATTTGTTTCAGATAATGTTATGCCTGCCTCAGTAGAAAAGAGTTAATTAACATGTATATGCCACTGCACAAGAAATGTTCACACTGATTAGTAATATATCTGCCTTCACTTTCTTAGTAATGTCATAGAATACTCCTAGATTTCGTTTCAGCTGTCAGTTTCTTTGATGTCAGATTCCAAAGAAGACATACGTTCATTCACTATCAATTCCTTTGTTTGTGAACCTTGTCAAATTCTTTGTCGTATTGCCGAGATTTTCCAATTTTTGTGATCCATGGTCTCATGATTAATGAGACATTCCGAGCCCAGATGTTGGTTTTGGCTTGATATAAATATCAGAAAATGCTGAAAAAGGAAAAAGAGTTTTTTGTGTAAATGCACATGTGACATTTTGAAATAGGACACCTAGCCCAGCAGAAATCCTCGCTAGCTGTTATGTTGCAATGAATTGCATAATATATAAATTACTAGAGTAATTATATACAACACTGTCTCTTTTTCCAGATATGTATTTACAGTGTGTATGCACTATAATCCGTTACTAGTGAGATCACTGGAATAACTGCTTCAGTTTTTTACTACATACTGCAGCTGTCTCCTCATCTATGGAACCTTGTCACTGCTGAGTGTTGCATACAGCTCCAATCTGCTGTCTGGGGGGCCAAGGACACGTGCCTGATGGTCTCCAAATCAAAGATGCTTGCAATAAATGAAAGTAGAACCCCCACTCCAATCCCTTTCTATTTTTCTATTACAAAGGCTTTGCATGTGTAACAACAAGCAAAGGCTACGGGGCACAGCGATATAGCTGAATAGTAATGGAATTTTTAAAAATGCTATAACCATGGTAATGTGATTAATAATTTACATATTACCAGGCAGTCGCAGCAAGAGTCATGTATACATATAAAAATAAAACAAATATATATATACATACATATATATACATACATACATACATACATACATACATATATATATATATATATATACACATACATACATACATACATACATATATATATACATACATATCAAACCAGACAGAGAAATACCGGGAGGACAAATAAAATAGATAGAAACAGATATTTAGCATTTCAGTCCAATATATTTCGACTTCGGAATGAAAAAAAAAAAGTTTTGGGATCAGCAAAAGAGCAATATCTTTTCGAATTGTAAATGTAAAGAAATTACTTTCTCTGTGCACAACTTTTTCAAATACAGTTCCTCAGCGACTCTATGTTGATGTAAGAGTCCTGATTCTTCATGAAATGACTTCAGCGAAATGACTTCAGCTAAGATCCTTTAGCTACAGATTTGTTAGTTGCACATTATCAATGAATCCCCAATTCCACGTAATGCCCAAGAGTGCTCTATTGGATGGAGAGCTGGTGACAGTGGATGTCAATGGAAATTTTGGTTACTTGTGTGGTACCACACTCAAAGTGCATATGATTTATGATATGCAGTGCTATTTACTAAGTTAGCTCTGCTTTGAGTTTAGCTACCCTGGTCCTAAATTAACACTATAGGGTCAGGAACACAAACATGTATTTCTGACTATTTAGTGTTAAAACCACCATCTCACCCCCCTTCACCCTCCCTCTTTTCCCCCTAAATATAGTAAAAATGTATTTGTATTTCAGTCTGTTGCTACTGGCTCTGTCCCTGATTGGCCTGCTTGGCCAACATCATCAGAAGTGATTCTCTGGGTGAATCACAATGATTTTCTGTAGGAAAGCATAGGATTGGCTAAGACTACCAAAGAGGCAGATCAGGGGCAGAGCCAGCATAAGCTACACACAGCCCTGGCCAATAAGCATCTCCTCATAGAGATGCATTTAATCAATGCATCTCTATGAGGAAAGTTCAGTGTCTACATGCAGAGGATGGAGACACTGAATGGCAGTGCTGCTCACTGTGCATCACTGGGCCAGGAAGCACCTTTATTAGCCATCTAAGGAGTGGCCAGTGAAGTTATCACTAGGCTGTAAAGTAAACACTGCATTTTCTCTGAAAAGACAGTGTTTACAGCAAAAGGCCTGCAGGGAATGATTATACTCACCAGAACAAATACAATAAGCTGTAGTTGTTCTGGTGACTATAGTGTCCTTTTAAATTTGAAATTCACCTTGAATTCTCACTTTAGTGATTAACCCTGATTGTGTGTTTTCTTGCTGGAAGCAGACATTATGTTGACTGTGGCCATAAAGGGATGCATATGATCAACAGTAATACTCCTGGACATCTCTGTCTGGTTCACACTCACTAATGGTTCACTAATTCAAATCAGACCACAGCAATCTACCTGCAGCTTTTACTGTGTTGCTCCACTTTGTTTTGGTATTTCTTATTTACACTGATTACCAGCCGTTATTGCTTATCACTAAACATAGAGTTGATGTATTTATTGTGTTATATATGCTAACCTGGAATCATCCCTTTTAGAAACATGCAGTTAAGAATTCTTCTTTTGCATTAACTAAATGAAGCAGTACAGTTGATGGTGCCTAGTTAGGGAAACACTGCCCCCTCCTGATCTAATGTGTTCAGTGAATGATTGCAGTCAATGAGGAGGACCAGGTCTGTGTGCATGTACAGCAGGAGCATATGTACTCCCAATACCATTCTACAGAAATTTGGATTAGGTCTGACGTCATTAGTCACCCTATGTGTGTGCTTGCATTCAGTTGGCCAAAAATGCTGACTCAAAGAAAGGAAACAGGAATTTTGAAATATCATATTGAGTTTGTAATATAAAATAAATTCAATATTAAAATATAAAGCTATAACTTATTACTTGAGTATAATATTTTAAAACAGTTAATCAATGCTCATAAAATGAAGTCATAAAAATGTAGGTGCCGTGGCAGGGCTTAGCCGCCATACCGGGCAGACATATGGCATACTAGCTCCTCTTTTATTATGCCATAAAGCTCACAATTAGTGCATAATCCGCTACCTACTCACCTCCAAAAGTGGCATCATCGTCTCTAGCAACTGGAGGGCACCTGACTGAGGCCTAGCGCTGCTTTGGCGGAAAGGGGCGGCCGACCTCCTTGGCGGAGCATACTTGCCTGAGTGACTGGCGGGTCCTTTTCTCCCCTGGACCGGTGGGGGTTATCCTGGTCCCCACCTCTACATTGCACTATACTCACCTGGAAAGCCAGAACTGATCCACGATGCCATGTGCCTAACATCAAGATGATGGCGGATCCTGAGGGCACCCAGGAGTCTGCAACAGATCCCCTGCGCAGGTGGATTGAAGCCTTTAATTCCACATTTGACCACATCTGTGAGAAGTGGCTACGGATACAGACAAGGACTGTGCAAGTCACCCCAGTAGCTGACATTCCACTCCCTGTTGGCACAGTTGACTCTTCCTCCCTTTCTGGGCTAGGAACCCTGAGGGGGCATTACCATGAGCGCAGTCGACGCACCCGGGAGACTCCACAACAGGATCCCTCCTGGGACTTCGCCCTGAATACAGTGGACATTGTGTTGTACATGGTTATTATGGCTTAATATAGTCTTCCTATCTTGGTTGCCCTAGTGCACTCTCATGTCTCTGTTTTATTTGCCAAGCTATGCTTTTCATTATACGTTTTATGTTTTATGTTTTCAGAGGCACAAGGCATACAACAGGAATAGCACCAGGATTGTTCTCAACGGGTATGAAACAGCTTTGTGTAGTTAGGTTCACAATTTATTCGGGATTATACATCAGTAGGTTGACACCGCTGTGTGGGATGGATTCTGTAGTACTAACTCGTGAATGGTGCTCAACCTGGGAGTGCCGCTATGGTTGCAGGGTTTGCTGCTCTTCTTAATCCAGAGTGTATAGCAACAGGATCCTATTACTCCCATATTAAACAATGGGACGGGAGTGGTAGTGGGATGAGGGGGGAAGAGGAGGGGGAATGCAGGAGAAAAGAAAAGAGAAAAAAAAAGTGGGGGGCTGTGGGGGGGGTTGTGAAGGGGGAGAAAGTGTAAGCCATGTAGGGCTGAGTCTATACTTAACCTGTACCCGGGATCTGGGCCCCATCATCCATTTGGGTGATGTACTCCAGCCAGGGGATTCAGGTGGCGAGGTGTTTGTCCGAAGTGCCCCTAAAGACTGCAGTAAGAGATTCCATTTTGGATATCTCCTCCACCCTAGCTATCCACTGCTGGAGGGTAGGCATCTCAGGTTGTTTCCACAAGGAGGTGGTTAGGGATTTAGCTGCTGTAAGTAGGTGTTTGGTCAGGGATTTTTTTGTAGGACTTCAGTAGGACAGTGGTGTGGTGTAGAAGCACGGGGAGTGGCTGTAGTGGGATGTCAGATTCGGTGATTTCCCTGATCTTGGTAAGCATCATGGTCCAGTATGGCTCGATGTTGGGGCAGGACCATCAGATGTGCAGAATTGTGCCCTACGAGACCCGCAGCCAGGGCCGTCTTTAACGCAGGGCAAACGGGGCAGCTGCCCCGGGCCCTGTCCCAGCTGGGGGGCCCAAGACAGCTGCTCCTTTTGCCCTCTGCCCGCAAACTATGGGGGCCCATCGGGTGTCCCATGCACTTAGGGCCACCTGGTGGGCCTATGACAGCAGGGGCCCGGTCGGGCGCTGTGGCTCTTTAACAGCGCGACCGGGCCCTTGCTTTTTGGCAGCACTGGGAGGAAGTGACAGAAACAAGAGCCGCGCGGGAGGAAGGAGCTGTTCCGGAGGGGGCCAGGCCGGGAGAGCTTAACTCCCAGCCACCCCAGCCAGCCCACTGGACCCCAGGGAAGCCACCCTCCAGGAAAAGGTAAGAAACTGGAGGGTGGTTATCAAATTTTGCATGAGTGTCTGAGTGTGTGTGTGTGTGTGAGTATGTATGTATGTCTGTCTGTCAGTGTGTCAGTATGTCTGTCAGTGTGTCAGTATGTCTGTGTGTGTGAGTCTGTCAGTGTATGTGTGGTTCTGTATGTCTGTGTTTGTCAATATGTCTGTCAGTGTCTGTGTGTATGTGTGTTTCAGTATGTCCGTCTGTGTGTATATGTGCCAGTATGTCTGTCAGTGTGTCAGTATGTCTGTGTTTGTGTGAGTCGGTCAGTGTGGTTCAGTATGTATGTGTGTTTCAGTATGGCTGTCTGTGAGTGTCAAAATGTCTGTATGTGTGTACGTCTGTCAGTGTCTGTGTGTATGTGTGTTTCAGTATGTCTGTCTGTGTGTATGTGTGCCATAATGTCTGTATGTCTGTCAGTGTGTCAGTATGTCTATGTGTGAGTCTATCAGTGTCCATGTGGTTCTGTATGTCTGTGTATATGTGTGTTTCAGTATGGCTGTCTGTGTGTGTCTCTGTGTCAGTACGTCTGTCAGAATGTGCCTTTGTATTTGTATGTTGTCCGTTTGTGTTTGTTTGTGTGTGTATCTATATATAGTCAGTGTGTATCTGTATGTGTCCGTGTTTGTATATGTATATCTGCATGTGTGTCAGGTTGTGTATCTGTGTATCTGTATGTGTGTCAATGTATCTATATGTAGTCAGTGTGTGTACCTTTGTATCTGCATGTTTGTCAGGTTGTGTATCTGTGTTTGTGTCTGTGTGTCAGTGTTCTATATGTAGTCTGTGTGTATCTGTATGTTCTTGTGTGTATCTATATGCGGTCAGTGTGTATCTGCATGGGTGTCAGGTTTTGTATTTGTGTGTATCTATATGTAGTCAGGGGGCCCAAGTTAATGCTTGCCCAGGGTCCAATCAGAATTAAAGACGGCCCTGCCCGCAGCGCCAGCATTCCTCAGGCTTTGATGGGTGCATACGGTGGAGAACATCCAGTTGGACAAACCTTTATAGCTCATCTTTTGATACTTGGAGCTTATGGAACATTCGTGGGTCAGGACAAATATTTTTTCCCATTTCCAGTCCGTGAGTATCTTGCCAGTCTCCCTCTTTCATCTCAATGTAAATCTGGGGGCCTGCAAGTCTGCTTCTTGGAGGAGCATAATGTATAGCATAGAGATCCTCCTAGTGAGATGTGTTTACGCGGTGCACTGTCTTTTTAATTGGGTGAGGACCCTGTGTAACTGAGGTCTTCCCTTCATAGATGTATAGTAATGGTGGATCTGGTGGTACCGGTATTGTTGTATCATTGTCGGGTTACCCTCGGGCAGCGGCTTTGCTAGTGTTTTAAGTCTGTCAGTGTCGCACCATTGGTCTGAAGGCCTGTAGGTCTTTTGGCTTGAGGCTCTCCACAAGTTTGGGATTGTTTGTAAGCAGGGTCAGTGGGTTGGGTACTGTTGTCAGCTGGTGTGAGTATCGCAGGGAGCACCACACTCATAGGGTGGCATCTATCAGGGGGTTTCCAGTGTGTAGTGATGTGTATGTGGTGCCTCCAAGCCAGATCCGGTGGTGGAGCGCCCCTCCACCCTGTTGGAGCTCCATTGCTACCCATAGTTTGTGGGAGGTTGGGACGTGCCTGTCCGTTAGTCGGAGTAAGTGTGTGGCTTGGTAATATGTGGTGATTGAAGGGAGAACCACCCACCTATTTTAAAAGAACTGCTGACATAGAGAGATGCCGTGAGGAACCCTCAACATGTATAATAGTAAACATATGCAAATGGAGAAAACCAGAAAGCCTGAAGAAAATGAGATTCAATGAGAAAATGTGTGTACCAGAACAGTTTAGGCTTTAGCAGATTACCATTAATAAATAGGGAGACTGCAAGAACATACCCGAATGGATTTGGACTTCTCAGAATCCTTAATCATAGGCATAAAAGGCTAAAAGGAACTGTTTAGCAGTCTGATGCCAATGTGTTTTGTCCAACAACCCAATTTGAAACTCCAAGTTTTATAACTCACTGCTGAATATATACTGGCGTTGGTAGGGGAGAGGGCTTTGCCTACTTGGAGCATTGCCATGCTATGCATTCTGGACAGATACATAGAAATAGCTTCCCTTATAGGACTGCATTAACCCCTTAAGGACCAAACTTCTGGAATAAAAGGGAATCATGACATGTCACACATGTCATGTGTCCTTAAGGGGTTAAGAGGACTGCTACATGGAAGACCAAGACCAAGGGGTCTCATCAAGCTCGCTCTCCTAGACACCAGGAATACCATCCTCCTGCAACCATAATTTAGGCAAATGTGGTCAAAATATGCGCATCTGGGGGAAGGTAGCTAATTAAATTTTTTTTTTAGAATGCCCTAAGATTTCTGTTGGCGCCAGTGAGCATTGGAAGTAGACTGATACAATGCAAGTTCTTATAAAATTCCACTTGTTTAAAAAAGATTGAACCATGGGCGTTGCCTTGTATAGAACAGAATTGCTGTTACGAAGACCAAATATCTCTCTGGTATCTAAATGATATTAAAGATGTATATGAGGTGTTCCATCTGCATTCGTAGCAGTATGCCAAACTGTATATATTATATATTATGAGAACAGCACTTACCATCAGTTTTGTAAATATGTATTATAGCAGTTTAATATAATTTGGGATACCTGGCTTTCTTCCAAAAAAACACATTGTTTCCCGGTGAGATTTTCCTATTCATCCTATCCAAACAAAGCTACTGTGCTTGTGAGCACATCTGTATATTTGCAGCTGCACTATGGGGAAGTCATCTAAACATTTAGTGAAACTTAATGACAGAATATAGTTTATAATATAGAATTTCTTCGTTCCATTTCGAGACAGAGGTACCAAGCGGGTAATTGAAACCCAGCTTCGGGTATTCAATTGGTTTTGCAGAGGGACTATGATCTGTGCTGTAATTACCACCATATGTGGACACACATCTGGCAGCATAGGTACAAAATGAAAGGACTTTAAAAACAGTCTTTGCAGCCTTTGTCCTCATCAGCACGCCACGGCTATAGAGTGTCACTATGGACAAGTGAAGCAAACTGTCATTGGAATCACCGTCCAATATCTTTATTATCTATGTGATGTTTCTTATAGATACAATTTCTCATAGTAATTTGTGGAGAACAGTAATAGCAGGATCTTGCTGCAATTTGTTAGACCCATTTTTAATGGTACTTTAAACTGCTGACATACAGAACACGTTGGTGGACCATGAAATGCCAAAGTGGTTTCGACATACCCTGTACGTTGGCAGTCACAATGTGCCAAAATGGCTTCGACAAACCTTGTATGTTCGTGGTCACAAAAGGGGTTAATGTCATGTTTACCACTTATATTTAACAAATACATGCTTACAAAATCTAAAAAAATAAAATAATGAAATGTAGAAATCAATGTTGCTTTATCTATCTATATGCTGGAAGTGGGTAAATCCATCTTTGCTCACTGTCAGTGACTGTTAGAAACCTTGCACAAAAAGAGAAAAGTATGCATGTTAAATAGTTTCTGTTTCCCTACTCAGATGCAATGTGCGCATCTGAAAGGTAATTGTGGTGTAACAGAAGATTGAAGTGTAACAGTCCATTTGCAATTGTTCAGATTTTCATTTTGAAATGGTAGAAAAGTTAACATAATGAGGTTCAGTTACATGAAATTGTAATGAATTGGAAACAAATTGAAAAATTGTTGGCTAAATTAGCCCACGTTGTAACTGTGATCGATGCATAGCGCATATGTTAAAATTACAATGTTATTCTACTGGGCGCCAGACACTGATTGAAACCTCTCTGTGTTAACTATGTTTACAGTCTTATTTACTAAAGTGAGAATTGAGAGGAAATCAACATGGATTACAAATTTAAGGCCAAAGTAGCTGACCTGGAAGTATATCTGACTTGGAGAATTTTCCCAATTTGGCTATGTTGACTTTACATTTAAAATTCACTTTGAATTACCTACAATTGTCACTTTAATGAAAACCATTTTGATCCATTGCCACAGTATGCTTTTCACTAAGAAAATGTCAGACTCAAAATTTCACGTACTGTGCAGCCTCCTTTACAGAGTTTCCATGTCCAACTATGTTTAAGCAACTAAGTTCCCTTTAATGTAGATATGTAGCCTGTTATATATGCAAGTCACATGGGGACAGAGTGTCTTTATATTTGTCGGTATCCATGTTATGCCGATATCTTAGTAGTAGAGTCTTAGGAGATCATAAAATGTCTAGTCAACGTACTTTTCCTCAACACATTAGCCGGCACTATGTCTGCATATAGAGGTGAACCTTTATTTTCAATACAGTGCTAACTTGCTCTAACATATTTATAACATATGTCCTGATTACATCATTAAACAAATAGTGATGTACGCCCTTTAAGCATCAAACATTCACTTTACAGAACTGGAACAATGACATCATGAAGAAAGTCTGACATCACTGAACGTGGTTCAAAGTAATAGGGAATGCACAAGCAGACTAAGTGAATCCTACCCTGGTGCCACACAGACAAAGTTGAAAACTTTGTTTCCAGTAGAAGAGAAAACACAGACATACATCCAGCGCAGTATTTATTGGATATCAAAGTCAAACATTTTGACAATTATGACTTCATAAAGACTTTTGTGTCTAATAAAGTCTGGGGTGGGGTGATCTCTGGGCAAATGTTTTTGGGGTAGACAAAAGTATGTCCACATCCCTTATAGATTTTATTAGTAGCCCCCAGCAGCCACCTATGGGCAGTGGTGTATTTTGTATCTGTGCTGCCCTAGGCATGACAGAACTTGGGCACTCCTTAATGCAAATTTACATTTGCACCACCACTTCCTGTCAAGACCACATCTCTTCCTGTTAAAAATTAACACACACTTTGACTGACAGACACACATGGACACACTCACTGACAGTCACACACTCTCACATACACTGACAAACACACACACTCACTGATTTGACACAATCTGACAGACACACAATCACTCGCTCACAGACACACATACTCACTGACAGATACACTTACACATAATTACACAGACACACACTCACCCACATTCACTGACAGACACACCCACATTCACTCACAGACACACACTCTCACTCACAGACACACACTCACAGACACACACTCACAGACACACACTGACAGACACACACTGACAGACACACACTCACAGACACAGACTGTCAGTCTGACAGATACATAAACACTCACTCACCCACAGACACACTGACAGCTATACACACACACACACACACACACACATTCACTGACAGACTCACTCACAGACACACTGTCACAGACTGACAAACACACACACACTGACAGACATACACACACTCATTTCCACCCAACACTCTGTTATATTTTTATTATTTTAATCTAAATCTACCCAGCTTCCCTACCTTTGGGAGAGCTGGGTGGATATTTTTCACCTGTGGTCCAGTGGGTCTCCTGAGCTAGCTGTTGCCGGGCTGTTGAGTAGACAGGCAGGCATGTGGGCGTGCAGGTAGGCTGCCAGTTCTGTCCCAGGCGGTCAAGGTGCTGAGCTCTTCCTGCTCAGCTCCCTTTGCGCCTTGCAGAGTAATGCCGGGAGCAGTGTGACTATTCCGGCTCCTGGCAATACTCTAGGGCGTGCGAGGGAGCTGAGCAGGAAGAGCTCAGCACCCTCACTGCCTGCTTTGCGCACCCAACCGCCTGGGACAGAACTGGCCGTCTGCCTCAGGGGGCCTAAAGGTAGCCAATTGGCCAGCTCTTGGGCCTCCTTAAAACGAGGCTAATAAGGTATTTTCCTGGGCATTTGGGGGGGCAGCGTTTTTTGCCGCCCCCTGTAAAGTGCCGCCCAAGGCAAATGCCTTGTTAGCCTTGCGAAAGATACAGCACTGCCTATGGGTGGAGGCTGGAGGAGACATTAGAGACCCACTTTTTATTACATTAATAGCCATAGCTGGCAACAGGTCTCAAAATTTCAACTTGCTGTTGGCTAGTGACAATTTAGCTCTGGTGAGTAGAAATGACTCCTGCTGTGTATACAATACTTTTCAGTGCTCACTTTCTAGCGACTGGACAGCAATGGCATTTTACTCCCTGTTTAATAGATATGCCTCAATTCAAGACATCGCCTCGTGGGGGCATAAGAAAGGTTCCAAACCTCCATTATAGTATTGTAGTGGGTCATAGTGACACATATACACTTACTTTTTTACTTTGGTTAATGTGGAGGCTGGGTAGTAGTAAGTGCTGGTCAACTGCCACCTGGTTAACCTTTGTGCCAATGAGGGTTTTTAACTATTTGCTAGTGTTGCCAGTGGACAAATAGTACTTCAAATATTGTTCACATACAAAAAGCAAGTGAGCGATAATTTGTGATTGTGTGTCTTGCATTTGGTCTCTGTTCAGTGTAAAACGTTTATAAGGTACGGATGCACAATGCACTGATTATAAACCAGCCACAGGAAATGTCTGTCCCAATGATAAACATTTAATCAGATTGACTGGATTCTGACCGGAATTGACTTCAGTAAATATGACAATTGCCATTCAGGTCGGAATTCAGCAAATTCAAATCTGACAAAATCTGGTGCTTAGTGTATAGTTGCAATTTGTTGTTACAATAAGGATACCATTGTGAACTTAAAAACATTTCACTTATAATAAAGGTTATTTTGTGTTTTTTGTGTGTGCTGTTTACTGACCAGAGGGATATAGTTACAAAACAGTAATTCATGGTGAAGCGACAATTTAAAAAGAGTATAATAAAACATAGGCCAAACATGAGAATGTTTTTAACTCAGTACTTTTGTTAATCACTACAATTCAATATTTACTAAACAAACAACAGCAACAACTAGTGTACCACAATGAGAGACAAAAATAAATAAAAATAGAAAAACACACAGGACATAGTGACACCTAGTGGCAAAGGCAAATATAGCATTTGTATTTATATTAAAAATAAAATAGAAATTTGCTTCCATAGTAAGTATGGAAGCATTATTGGAAAGTTCATTGTTTAATTATTCCTGTCATGACAGCTGGAAGGAGGAGCTTACCAATATGTGGTGCTGCCATGTATAATAGCCAGAAAACCCTATTGATAAAAAATATAAACGTATAGAATCAGGAAAGTTTTTTCACTAGTTCCCAAGTACATACTAGATCTATATGTTGTTACCCAAATAAATTATAGTCTTTTATTGACCTTGAAAGAAAAAATGGCTGAATTGAGATGCCAGGAGTTAAAAATGTAACTGAGATACTTCTGCTGGGGCTCAATCCACAGAGCATTAACAAGAAAAGTAAATTAATATTATGTCGAGTATGTTATCCTGCCCTTTACAATATTTCAGAGATTGTAAAGGATGTAACAAAATTCACATCTAAAATAGATCATAACACACCATTAAAAGTAACATATGTTTGGATTTCCATTCATTTTTGGGTTTCTATATCATCAAAATGAGACTATCTTTTTTATTATAATTTTTTTTTATTTTTAAAACAATTTTGACATTTTTGATTTTTTATATTTTTATTTTCTCATTTAAAAATCTCATCTTTTCAGCCACATTTAAGGAAGGACTGGGGAGGAAAGGGTTATGCAGCTATTTTGTCAGTTTGTCAGGATATTTTATATTCACAATTTGTTTTTATCATTGGGTCCCTGAAGAAGTCTTCTGTTAGACTAAACATGTTGGACCATATTTATTTTTTATCTTTCAAACTTATGAAATAAAGCAGATTATTTTTAACTATTTCCTGAGTCCGGACTTCCATATTGTAGTGATACCATCAACCAGCTGAGAGGGAGCTCTGGATATACCCCCCACACATCGAAGGGGAGGTACCCTAAGACGATCTTATTATCCATATCTTGTGAGTTCTACTTATATTTGCGCAGTTTCAACGTTTATTTACAGTATTATACTATTGTGTTGTGCTTTTTCTGTAGACTATCAGCTATACTCCTCTGCCATCTATATATACCTTCAATATAAAAACTGACATCCCCCCAAAATTGAGTTTATCCCTACGTGAACATTAAACCATAATCACTTATATTGATATGTTGTAAAAATGTATCCATGAACAAAAAAGTAAATCTATACTGTATAAAATACTAGTATAGATTAAAGGGGTAGCACAAAAAATATATACAACCTGTAGATAATACAAGAAACTTCCTTCACAAGATCTAAAATATAAGAAAAATCACACAATAGTGAAGCATGTACAGTCAATGTATAATACACTCCCGGAGGTAGAGAACTTACAGGACCAAACTGTAGATCTGAACTTGTCTCCCTTCCATAGGGTATGTGGATAAAAGGTTCTTCTCTCGGGAAGCTTGTATATACGGACCAAAGGTGCGAATTCAAGACGCTCAATCCTCAGAAGAAAAAGAGGTATATAGAGCAGTATTGTAGATAAAAATTAATTTATTTATACAAAATGCACTTACATCAAATGAAGTTCATAGCAGCATGTCACCACTAACAAGTGGTACCCAGGAGAAGGAGTCTCTCTGTAGCAGAATGTAAACATATATATATAAAAAAAATACACTGAAAAAACACACATAAAAAAAAAAAAAAAGGGGAAGTAAATATATATATGTAAAAAAGTATATATCCAACGCGTTTCGTCTTTTGAAAGACTTCTTCAGGGATAGAGAATTAAAAATTCTATTTTCTTTATATAGCCTTCACCACTTGAAATTGCCGCGGAAAATTCATTCACTTCCGGGTTCGGACTTCTCGGTTTTTAATTGGACATCCATCGTGATCACTTCCGGTGGATGTAACAAGATGTTTTTATTTCCGCGTTCCAGGCTGGAACGCATGGCGTCCATAACGTGCGGCTAGATGTATTCATTTCCGCGTTCCAAGCTGGAACGCATGGCGTTCATAACGTGCGGCTCTATGCCA
The DNA here is from genome assembly GCA_933207985.1 of Pelobates cultripes. Classification (NCBI taxonomy): domain Eukaryota; kingdom Metazoa; phylum Chordata; class Amphibia; order Anura; family Pelobatidae; genus Pelobates; species Pelobates cultripes. Next base: position 102,487,977 of record OW240913.1, read on the forward strand.
TGACACTTCCGCGTTCCACCGTGGAACGCACGGACAAACCCAGGCGCACAAGCTGCATTTGGGGCACCGAACGTCCCAGAGTGGGACATAGGGAGAAAATACCAATGACCATCTATTTACATAATATACAAAACAAAGGAATATAAAAACAATAATATGTCTGTCAATATATGGATAACATCCAAGTACTATATGAAACACAAACTAAAAAATACATAATATAAACATGTATATAAATATAGAAGAATGGAGTATATATATACCCAAATCCATATCCATATATACATCCATATCTAAAAACCATACCTATAAAAATATATATAAATAAGGAAAAAAACAAACATAAAAAAATCAAACATGTAACATAAATAATTACAAAAGTCCCGCCAGATCAATATCTTGATTAAGACCTCTCTTAAGGGTATTAAGTGTGTAAATCCAAAAGGCCTCTTTTTTGGCTAGATCATTAGTTCTATTTCCCCCTCTCCAATGAGGAGTTACTTGATCTATACCAATGGCAATAAAGGTAGACCAATCAAATAGATGACAAGAATTACAATGATTTGGGACACTATGTTCCGTTTTTTGGTTTCTAATATTATTAAAATGTTCCCGGAGTCTAGTGTGTAGGGTCCTGGTGGTTCTTCCCACATACTGAGCTCCGCAACCACATTGTAAAAGGTAAATCACATATGTGGATGTACAATGGATAAATTTCTTAATAGTATATGTTTGATTAGTATAAAATCCCACAAAAGAGGTAGATTTTCTTTTTTGATAAACACATGTGGAGCATGTTCCACATTTATGAAAACCTGGAGTTTTTGTGGATTGTAAAAAGTTTTTCGAATTTGGACCTTTAATCAATTTTGGTAACAAACTAGGTGCCAATTTATTTTTAAGGGTGTCTGCCTTCCTATATATAACTACAGGCCTTTCTGGAATTTTATCTCCTAAAACATCATCTCTTTTTAAAATGGCCCAGTGTTTTTTAAGGATTTTTTAAATTTTTTTGGCTTCAGAACTGTACTTGGTAATAAATGCAAAATCTTTGTAACTATAGTTATTTTTATTTTTATTTTTATGGTTTAAATTTTTATCTTTCAAAAATTCTGTACGATCTTTGTCCTTTATTTTTGCAATATCATCTTGTATATGGTCTATATTATACCCTTTTTCCACATATCTGTTTTGTATTAATTTTGATTGCTCTTCAAACATTTGGACACTAGAACAATTTCTTCTCATTCGAGTTATTTGGCTTTTAGGGATATTGTTTAGCCATACTGGATGGTGTAAACTAGTCTTTTTTATTGCTGTATTGCAATCAGTTTTTTTAAAGAAGGTTTTTGTGTTCAAAGTATCATTTTCTACATATAAAGTTAGATCCAGAAAATCTATGGTAAACGGATGAATGTTATGGGTAAAATTAAGATTATAGTCGTTAGAATTTATACTTTCAATAAATCTTTCTAGACTCCGGACATCTCCTTCCCAAATAATAAGTACATCATCGATGTAGCGCCGCCATAGGACAAGGCTCCCCCCCATACAAGGTCCCAGCTGGATGCATGAGGCTTCCCAATGGGATACATATAAGTTAGCGAAACTTGGGGCGAACCTTGTCCCCATGGCGACGCCACATCGCTGCAAGAAAAAAGCAGTATCAAACCAAAAAAAATTCTTTTCCAAAACAAATTGGATACAGGACACCAAAAAATCGATCTGAGTGGAGTTTAAAACATGTTGTAGGACTAGAACGTCTCTGATAACCTCCAAACCCTTAACATGAGGGATATTGGAGTACAGGGAGGTAACGTCCACTGTAGCTAATATATAAGATGGTTTCCAAATGAATGACTGTAAACTTTGAAGAATATGAGTAGTGTCTTTAACAAAAGAGGGACACAAAGATACATAAGGTTTTAAAAAGAAATCCACGTATTCAGAGAGATTACACGATAAAGAGTTAATTCCACTGATAATGGGTCGACCTGGGGGGGTCGTTACACATTTGTGGATTTTGGGGAGAAAGTAAAAAATGGCTGTTTTACAAAAGGGATTAAAAATATACTGAAATTCCTTTGATGAAATAATAGCTTGATCCAAACCCTTCTGGAGTAAAGATCTCAAATCTTCCAAAAAAGGTTTTGTGGGATCATTAGCAAGCTTTTTATATGTAGACTCATCTCCCAAAATTCGGTAAGCTTCTTGCATGTAATATTCCCTACTCATGATGACCGTTCCACCCCCTTTATCGGCCTCTTTTATAACCAAATTATAATTCTTTTCTAATGTATTTAGAGCTTGTCTTTCTTTATTAGTTAAATTACATTTAGAGTCTTTATGTTTCCATTGAATTTTGTCAAGGTCATTCTGATCCAAATCATTAAATACTTCTAAGTATCTTCCTTTTTCATGGGAGGGATAGAAATTAGACCTTCCCTTTAAAGATGAAGAAACATTCGGACAAACTTCTGTTGGTGATTCTATTGGTTGTTTATTGTCCCTTGATTCTAATTGGACATTCTCATTACGTTTTTCAAAAAAACGTTTTATTGTTAATTTTTTAAGAAATTTTTGGTTATCAAGAAAAAGATCAAAGGATTTTATTTCTGCGGTCGGTGCGAATTTTAAACCTTTATTTAATCAATTCAATTCATGTGTAGTTAGTTCTATACCTGATATATTAAAAATGCCTGATGAATCTTTTATTGTTGTGAGTGGAGGGTTAGTGAAAGGAGCGGATCTTCCACTTCTTCTAGTTCTATATGTGGTCTTTTCTTTTTTGGGGAACTTAAAATCTGAAACCTGTTCTTGACATTTAGAGTATTTTCTTTTTTTAGGGATAGCTCCCTGTCTAAAAAAACCGAAGGTGTATTTTTGGTTAGATTGTGCGGTGCGTGATGTACTTCCATATCACTTATACTATCTGGTCTAATTCTGTTACTTTTAACTGTGTTCCATTTGTTGTCTAGACCTCTATATCCTTGGGACTCAGAGTCAGAATGTTGTACAGTTCTTTGTACCGAATTAGTTTGTTCTTTTTTCTCCCTTTTATTTTTTGACCAGTTTCTGATTTTACCTTCCTTATAGTCAATTTGGTCTCTTTTGAATTTACTAGCTTTGATATTGGAAATCCTGTCATCTACTGTTTTTATTTTTTATTTTAGGATTTTATAATTATCCTCCACAACTCTAATGTCTTTATGTGAGACAATTTCTCTTTCCAGAGTCTGAATTTCTTCTTCTATGATCTTTAGTGATCTTTTTTGAAAATCAATCAGACTTTGAATGTATTTTTTTGAACATTCATCACTAGCTTTAAACCATTCATCTATTAGTATTTGATCCTCCAGGCCATAAGCAGGTGTTTTTAATACTCTAAGGCCTCTAGGGACAATATTGGATGCTAAGTACTGTTCAAGGGAGGTTATCTCCCACCATTTTTTAGTCTCTTTTTCTAATAGCAATTCCAATTTTTCAAAACTCTTAGAAAGAGAATTATCAAGGACCACATTCTTTTGATGAAATAATAAATTAATCCTTTTGTTGCGTTCTTGTCGCATTTCGTGATAAACATTATTAAACTGGATAAAAATGTATCCAGTTCACTTTGTGTTACCTGCCATATAACCAAAATGCTATCTATAAATCTTTTCCAAAGGACAAGGTTTGCAACTCAGCCATATAGCTAGTCTCTATGGTACTACCTGTCTTTTGTAAATAGAAAGTGTCCTCAAATAAAAGGTAATTGAGTTAAATAAACACTATAGTCACCTAAATTACTTTAGCTAAATAAAGCAGTTTTAGTGTATAGATCATTCCCCTGCAATTTCACTGCTCAATTCAGTGTCATTTAGGAGTTAAATCACTTTGTTTCTGTACATGCAGCCCAAGCCACACCTCCCCTGGCTATGATTGACAGAGCCTGCATGAAAAAAAGACTGGTTTCACTTTCAAACAGATGTAATTTACTTTAAATAATTGTATCTCAATCTCTAAATTGAACTTTAATCACATACAGGAGGCTCTTGCAGGTCTAGCAAGCTATTAACATAGCAGGGGATAAGAAAATCTTAATTAAACAGAACTTTCAATAAAGAAAGCCTAAATAGGGCTCTCTTTACAGGAAGTGTTTATGGAAGGCTGTGCAATTCACCAAAACTGCTTCATTAAGCTAAAGTTGTTCAGGTGACTATAGTGTCCCTTTAATATAATATAAATTATTCAACCCCTTCATGGCAAGCATTTAGTACTTAATAGAGCACTCTTTCCTGTTATGACCTGCTACAAACGAGATACAAAGCCAGACACCAGTATCTGGCAGCATTTCTGATGAGTCTTAGCCCATTGCTAAGCATTGCTTAGCAGTTTGATACACAAATCTAAAACAAGACAATATGAGTTGATTTTTTTTTTTTTTTTAAAGTAATAAAAAGTATACAGATTTAGGGTATATGTGTACAAATTGTCTAAAAATATATACTGGGTGGAGCAGACGGGGACATGGGACAATAAATTCAATATCTGAAAAAATATATATATGATTAGCTCTGGCACTCTAACACAGAGGTGCATCAAATTCAAGGTAAGTCCCGAACCTCAAAACAAAATCTAATTAGAGGAGCCATGGATTATAGTCAAAGGGTATTTGCTCTGGGTATGCTTCATTAGCCCAAGCAGCACAGAAGGGATAAGCTCCTGGGGACCCTTACCTAGCATTAAAACATTAAAACAGTTTAACCCTGAATGGAAGGACAACACCGGAGAACTCCAGATTCTATAGCCACTTCAACAAGATGAGGCAGTTATATTGTCTACAGAATCCCTTTACTCTTCACCCAGTGGTAAAAATTCCACTCCCAACTTTATCTTATGTATATAAAAAAAAAAAAAAACTAAGGAGAATTTAAAAGAAATAAATAAAAAAAATATGAATTGACAGTGTCACCTCAAGCAAGTTTCCGTTTAAAGGTACCTTACCCACAAGCCACTCAAATATCCCAAAGAAGGGCAAAAGATTCCGGCCCAAAACATAACTCCACCACCGCCTTGCTGACGTCGCAGCCTTGTTGGAACAGGGTGGCTGTCCACCAACCATCCACTACTCCATCCATCTGGACCACCCAGGGTTGCACGGCACTCATCAGTGAACAGGACTGTTTGAAAGTTAGTCTACATGTATTTTTCTGCCCAATGCAGCCGTTTCTGCTTGTGAGCATTGGTTAGTAGTGGCCGAATAGAAGGTTTATGCACAGTTGCAAGACTTTGGAGGACTCTACACCTTGATTTCCGTGGGACTCCAGAGGCACCAGCAGCTTCAAATATCTGTGTGTTGTTATGTAATGGTATTTTAGCAGCTGCTCTCTTGATCCGATGCATGGAGCTGGCAGAAATCTTCCTCAATGTGCCTTTATCTGCACAAACCCGTCTGTGCTCTGAATCAGCCACAAATCTCTTAATAGTGTGATGATCACGCTTAAGTTTTCGTGAAATATCTAATGTTTTCATACCTCGTCCAAGGCATTGAACTATTTCACTCTCTTCGGCAGCAGAGAGATCCTTTTTCTTCCCCATATTGCATGAAAATGGTGCTCTGTTTAATAATGTGGAACACCCTCCTTTAGTAGTTTTTCCTTAAATTGGGCTCACCTGGCAATCTAATTATCACAGGTGTCCGAGATTGTTTTCAGTGATCAAAAGAGCCCTGAGACACAATGCCATCCATGAGCTAAAAAACAAAATATTTAATCTTTGTGACACTTAAATAGAATTTGCACAATAATAATACAGACACCAACTTGCCAAAGTACCTAAGTCACATGTTTAACTCCTAGAAAGCTCAGCCCTTTTTCTTTTCAAGGTCGATAAAATAGTATCATTTAGTTGGGTAATAAAATCTAGACTTAGTATGCACTTGGAAAAGAGTGAAAAATGTATTGTCAGTTTCAGTTTTAAAGTGACACTCCAGGCACCCAGACCACTTCTGCCCATTGGAGTGGTCTGAGTGCCAACTCCCACCACCCTTAACTCTGCAAGTGTAATTATTGCAGTTTTCATAAACTGCAATATTTACCTTGCAGGGTTAACTCCTCCTCTAGACAGCCACTAGAGGGCACTTCCTGGTTTATAGCACACGAAAAGCGTGCTATAGCGTCGCTGAAATGCCCATAGGAAAGCATTTTTCAATGCTTTCCTATGGGGAGGTCTAATGCGCGTGCGCGGCATTGCCACGCATGCGCATTAGGTCTCCCCCGCCGGGAGACGGGATGACCCTGACCCAGCACCCAGGGACATCGGCGCTGGATACAGGTAAGTCACTGAAGGAGTTTTAACCCCTTCAGCAACTAAGGATGGGGGGTGGAAGGGAGAGGGGACCTGCATTGCCAGGAAAACGGTTTGTTTTCCTGGCACTGGAGAGTCCCTTTAATGCAAATATAAATGCTATTTTTGCCTTTTCCCCTAGGTGTCACTATGTCTTGTATGTTTGTGTTTTTTATTTTGTCTCTTATAGTGGTACAGTAGTTGCAGAAGTTTGTAAATAATACATTGTAGTAAATAATGCACTGGGATGATTTTGCGCATGCATGGCGCCAATCAGTATCTCCTTATAGAGATACATTGAATTAATGCATCTCTATGGTGAGCGTTCATGCAGAGCACTTTAGCTCTGCGACATATATTCTGGTCACATATCCAGTTTGTCACCAAATCCTGCTTATTCCCACTTAAAACCATTGCCCGCATCCTACGCAACTAGTTACTAAGACGGAGATTTCTCTTCTAATTGGTATCTCCAGAAACAGTCTGTAATGAGTGCAGTGCAGGGCTGATTTTTCTCTCCCATCACTCCTCTCTTACATCACCACAGTCAATTGTTACATTGGCTTCCTGTACCCTATAGGATTCAAATCAAAATAATGAGTAACTTACAAAGCTCTCCTCTGCTACATTTCTTAACTAATTCTTAGGCTTGCCCCTATTGACCGCTCGTAGTGCTAACTCAGGCATACAGGATTTCTCTCAGGTGGCTCCGTTCTTATGGAACAGCCTGCCTTCACCAGGCAGGATCTCCCCTGGTTACTAAAAAACCTCTTCAGAATAGCCTATTGATTCCCAGGGTAACTGTTATAATGCTCTCAGAGAGTGGGTCCACAGTCCACTCTCATTTTCAAACTCTGTCACCTCGTGGCTATCCCCCATCAACCCTTCCTATTATGTTTTTATATTCTACCTCCTCTAGATTGCAAACTCATTTGATCGTGGTCCTCATTAACTGATTCTTGGAAAATTGTGTTATAGTTTGTCTTGTTTATCTTTAAATCAATATAATGTACAGTGTAATAAGTCAGCCCTATAATGAACTAATAAACACCAATAACGTTGTTCCACAGTAATTTAACACTCTAAGTGCACCTATTCGTATTATAAATATTCATATTATAGATTGTTAAACGACATATAGGGCTTTCTTCTAGAAAATGTGCATGAAAAGCACAGTATTAATTATAAATAGGAAAATCATTCTGTACTCTTGCGTGTAATTTAGTAATTAGAGTACAAAAAACAACATTTTTGATTTGTCCTGCTTCTTAATATGCCTCATCGGCAGGATTTCAGTAAGAAAACAAATATTTTGAGGTGGTGTACAGTTTCTTTTTTTTTTTTTATTTATGAGCGCAGAAAAAGACAAACAGGCTTGGGTGCCCCATTAGCACACCGCAAGCAGATCATCATACAAAACATTTAAGACAATCGAGAAAACGTGCACATTTTTTCTGATATAGCCGCTAGTTCTAATTAGACAGTCATGTCTAGTGTACAACTGAACTGTGGTGTCAAACAGTAACAGGAAAACAAATCTGCAAGCTAGGCTAATAATACTACACGTCTACTATAGTTAAGACACATATAGGATAGAAATTCTTTTAAGAAAAGATCTTTATATAAAGAGAAATATATATAGGGCAAGCCATTGTAGAGGGAATTTTATTACCTTTTACCCTAAATAAATTCATCAACAGTCTTTTTAAGTACTTTAACCCTTTAAGGACCAAACTTCTGGAATAAAAGGGAATCATGACATGTCACGTGTCTTTAAGGGGTTAAAAAAACAACAACCAAAACCTTATATCCTCACTCAGTAGTAAGTCCACATGGGGGAGATAATATATATATATATTTTTTTTTTTTTTAGATAATTTCTTTGTATTTTGTCTATGGCTTTGCCACTATGTATATACATATATTTTATCATTTTGGTGTAAAATAAAGGATTTAAATAATTTATTGTTAGCAGCCAGTAACCTCTTCCCCCGCCTGATATTTCTTGCCCATTTATACACATTTTTATATTCAGAGACTGTTCCTCAGTGGATCAAATGGATTTCACAGAAATGAAACACATACATCACTAAACCTTGGCAAATCGGCGATGGTGGAACGCACGCTTGGAACACGACATTGCGTATGGGACGTGATGACGTCAGACGCACAAAACCAGGAAGTAATCACAGAGATCGAAATTAGCCAGAAAGTGAAGCCACCTCTAGGAATAAGATTTGGACTCATTGCGGGTGTATATAATAGGGAGAGAAGTTAGCTTTTTATGCACTTTGTATCCAGCATTTTGTTTACCACTGAGAAATTATCCATGAGGAATTCACGAACAGATGAAACGCGTAGGATTTAGATTGACCATGTGAATCCGTTAGAGACCAGATATACTTCTGTGTAAGTAAATAAATGCTTCATTGTGCACTTTATATGGGTCTTATTTGGTACCACTTTACTTTTTCATGAACGAGGCTGTGTCACATTTCTGTAAAGACCCAATGTGTATTCAGAGTGAGTCAGGACCATCCATTTACACCCATAATATTTGAGAAGCTAGAGGGTCAAATGACATACCAATGAGATTGAGTTATCACATTTACTAGAAAATGTGACAAGGGTGCACCACCAGTACAGCATATCCTTTCTAAAAGGAAACATGCAAATAAAGGACACTTAGTTGCCTATTTCTGCTGAAATTAATATTTTTCTTACATATTAAGCTTTGACTTTTGTATCTCACAACTTACAAGACCCTACTTTTGAGTCCTGTCTCACCTCCATAACTACTGCCTTCTGTAATTGATTAATTTGAATAGTGCAGGGAGATCCCAGACTCCAGCTTACCTTCTAGGGTTAAACCATTTTAGATTGTAAATTAGTTTGGGCATGGCCCTCTTCTACAGTTCCTGTATGTTGTGTGTTAGAATTAAAGTATTGTCTTTATTAATAATTCTACATTGCTGCAGAATGTTAGCACCATATAAATAATTGCAGTTTTGTGAACGGAGAGCAGCTGATAAACTGAGGCCTGCAGCAGCTAGGCAGATGTGACAGGCACTGGACTGAAGACTTTAGGGTTAAACCCTTAATTTAGGTCCACTCCCTAGATCTTGCACTCCATCAACATCATTCAAATTAAGCTATGACTTCAAGTGCTCTTTACAGTTACAGCACAATTTGATAATGTACCTGCATCCTGCCGGCTGCCCATGTTGCATATGGTCTTGCTCAGCAGGAGCTGATCGCAATCAAGTATCAATAAAGATTGATTGCCAAGATTGCACCCTCAGCCAATGATCGTGGGCCTGTTTTGCTTTTTCTGCTTGAAAATACCTGATGTGGCAGCTAGGTAAGTTTTAAAACCATGCAAAACAATTTGGTGTTTAACAGAGGAAGGGTGACAAGGAATTTTACAAAGATGGTGTTTAGGGTGCATGGAGAGTTCCTTTAAAATTACAGTACCATCAACCCAGTGCATTATAACAACCATGATCTAATTATAAAAACACAAAAGGACTTTAAACGGGAGTACTTTCAAAGTTTTATTTCAATAGGAAAGCCACTTTAATCTTCTGATTCTGACTCTTCATCCTCCTGGCTGATCTGGAAATAACGGAGCTCATACGTTTCTTTGTCAGATGCAACCACACGAAGCCAATCACGCAAGTTATTTTTCTTTAAGTATTTCTTTGTAAGATACTTCAGGTACCTATTAAGCAAATACAAAATGCTAGTTAATTTAGAATTTGCAATTGCCAATACATTCCTTATTACAGTACATAAGCACAAAAAGAAAAAGAATGTGAACTTAAAAAAGCCTTTTTGGGAAGACTGCTTGTGAGAAAGTGGTTAGAGGGCAGATGGAAAAAAAAAAAAAAAAAAGACTGGGGAAATTCGATATGTACGAGGATTACAGACACTGAGGATCAGGCTATTAAAACCAAAACTACTGTGGGAGAGTAGGTTTAGTTTTTACAAATATGGGGTATCAATTCCAGATGCAGCACAAAGTGTCAACCTTGCAGATTAAATTGCAAAAGATTGTGTATGCACCACTAATAACCTCCAAATTATGAGCATAGTTCTGCTACAGTCCTATTTTATTTGCAGTATTTTGCACTTACCAGGTCAAAGCAGTTATCTGAGCAGAGCCTGCAGTCATCACTATAGCCCCATCTGCCTCTCCCTTCCTAGTGAATAGTGTTAAAAACTCCTTATATTACTTACCGGATCCCAGTGCCGATGTTCCTCAGCACTAGGTCATGTGTGCTAATGCAGCGTGCATTAGACCTCTCCATAGGAAAGCATTGATTCAATGACTTCCCATGGACGAAAAAAATAACCTGACGATTTCCTCATGCAAAGCGCAAGGACGTCTAGTGTCATTTACCAGACCAAAGATCAGTTTGGACGCAGGAAGCACCTCCAGAGGTAGACAGCCACTGGAGGCAGACTTAGAGCTGCAATGCAAACATTGCAGTTTATCTGTAACTGCAATGTTTAACATTGCAGCACTACATGCAATAAGGACATTGCACCTAGACCACTTCAATGAGCTGAAGTGGTCTGGGTGCCAATATTGACAACATTCCTGTTATGGAACACATTTATTCTTATATTAATAAACACGAAGAGATTCTATCACATATGGCACCATAATGTAGTACCATTGTGTCATCAAAATGCTTTTTTGAAAACTGACATTAGGAATTCCTTAGAGGTAAAAATATTTAGAAGTTTATGCCTAGGAAATTGATTTGTATTCATAAACTGCAGGCAAGTTTTTCTAGCAAAAGGCACTTCACAATTATATTGATGGTTTAATTTTAAGGAGCCAAGAGCTAGACAAACCAATTTACATCACTGCACATTGAAGGACTTTGTGTATTGTGAACAAGTGAACATTCTACAATAGCTTAAAGTTCATAACTGATATATTGTATTTAGAAATACATGTAGAAAAAAAACTGTCGGCTCACCTTTTAGAAAACTGTTTCTCAGAAACAACAGTGATCTTGTTCTTTAGACGTTCAATACGAACAATGTTGCCAAGGTTTCCAGTTTTTCCATTGACTTTCACCTTCTCCTTGAGAAATTGTTCCTATTTTGAGAAGAACAAACAAGTATGGACACTAGGGAAGAAAACCCTAGGTACGAACTAGGGAAGGTAACCCTAGTTAAAAGCCATATTAGGAGACAGAAAACAAATCCAAAAGTACATTTAAAATACTATGCAGCTTAGTTTGTACAACAATAATAAAATAAACTTTGAGCCCAATAAAAACTTTGTTGAAATTAAATTAAAGTATGGTGCCAGGGTGTTACTGATACTTCCTTATCTGTAAGTTAATCCATTCAGGAACGATTTAATCGCTACAGATAAGGAAACATCAGGGGCCTCCTGACAACATAATTGTTTTAACGATATGGTGCCCAGAGTGTCCCTTCAAGAATAGAAGAAAGAGTCTAAAGTAGTCTGTTAAAAGCCAGTGTTACAACAAGATAATGTGTATTAACAGGGGAAGCCATCTAGGGCTCATGGAGACCTCAAACCAGAGAGATGAAAATGTGGGTTCAGGAGAGAAAGTGAGAAAGGGCTTTTAAAAAAAAAAAAAGGACCATAAAAAACTAGCACAGGCTGTAGTGGTTATGATGCCCACAGTTTACTTACAACATCTGACTGAAAACTGTTACATTATTTATGAATACCTTGTTTTATCTTAATTTCTGTTCTTTAGGTCTCAGTCCAGAAACCCAGCAAATGAGAAAAACCAAAAACTGACAGGGCTATTGGATGTTGTAAAATAGGTCACACTGCACATTACAGTAAGTAATGCAATGTCTCACCAAGAAACATAGGATTTAAAGAGGTAACAAAAGAGCTATGGTAACTATACATACTTAAAATACGCAAAACACACTTTTTCTATAATAGTTTAACATTTAAATGCTGTGACCATGATTTTCCCCTTGAATCCAAATCGGAATGACATGAGAAAACACTTAAGATTCTTGAACATATGAGGTTGTCAGTGTATAACAGCTGTGGTGCCAGGAGTTACAAGTCAATGAACTAAGTGTTTAACACAAACATGTCAAAGCAACTTACAAAGTTCACAGAATCGAAGATGCCATCTTCCACCGGGTGGGTCAGATCCAGGGTGAACCGGCACACCACCTTCTTGGAGCGTTTGTCTTTTAACTGGAATGAAGAGAAGCATTGGTAAGCCTATAGTTAATAGACTTTATAAAACTTCATATAGAGCAGTGCCCACAGATCAATAACAAGGTTATTAATTAACATGACAAACTGTATACAGACAGAGAGAGAGATGACAAAGGGTAAATATAGAGAGAGTATGTCAATACACTAACATGCTATATGATCATTAATACACCCTGTGATTCCTTATTCACATTATAAGAGTTTGTCTGGAGATGGGAGTCTCTATACTCCAGGTTTTTTTTTCCTCTGATCCCCTTTTCCCCATAAAATACAAAAACTATTGAAGAAAAAAAACAAATATTTGAAAATGAATGTTGTTAACGGAGTGTAATAATGACCGTATAACACAGTGTATGGACACATTGTATGACAAGGAGCGGACACACGGCTTCACACTCACAGGCGCCATGTTCTCCACGCCGGGCTTACAGAGAGGACGGACTCCAGCCGGCGTGGCCGTATTTATAGTCTGAGTGACGTAGGCACGTTCCACGGCTGCGCTCTAAACAGAAGAGACACGTGTAGCACGTGCCGCGGCTCCATTTCAAAAGAGGAAAAAATAAAACAAACAACCAGCAGGTCTGTCAACCCCGTCATCGCTGCTGCTCGAATACGGTTAAGCAGAAAGCTACACGGCCAAGGCAGGCTTACTATGACAGAGGATAATGATATAGACATAACGAGAGGCGGGAAGGGGGTGATATGTTGCTCTGGTGTTTAGAACTCGCGTAAACATGCTTAGGCGCTCAGCTTAGTGCGTCACTTCCGCCTTCCCGGCCGCATGCTGCTGAGTCAGGTAGGGCGGTACCATTATCTCCTGGGGCGGGGGTTTAAATAGTGCTCATGTTCCCCCCTTCCCCCACTGCCCATGGGTTGTTCATACTTTATGATTAGAGTAATAGCTGCTGCAGGGGTGTTGCAGGTCTCTCTCTCTCAGCAGAACATTCTGTAGAATTGTGTGCTGCTACTTTCACTGAGTAAGACCAGTGACAGAGCTGTGTTCCCAGTATTAGGGACTGTTTTAACCAAAATGTCCTGTTTTCTAAGTTTAACCATACATTGGCTGCATTGCTTTATTTATTATTAAAAAACAGATAAGGCATTCTTTTATTACTATGTATTGATTCCCCAACATTAAATATGAATAAAATATTATTTAAAAATAAAATAAAAAATACTTTAAATAATTCACCCATTTCATATTCGTGCTGCTAAAAAACAACCTATCAGAAATGACTTTATTATAGTTGGTGAATATTTCATAATGACACATTCCATAATATTTAGCAGTTACTGTTCAAAAAGTACATGCCGGGAATAACTTCACATGTTAAAAGTTAACTAAAGTTGGTGTGCTGGGACTGTAAATTGAACTCCTTAACAACCAATACTTCTCTGAGAATCCAGACCTTCCTAACTCAGGCTTTTTAGGACCATGATCTTTCCATCCTATCTTAATATATAGGTATCTGATATCTATGTATATGTATTCCAAAAGATGATCTGCCACTTTCTGGGGTCTTCGCATATTTTGCAAAGACTTTCTCTGGTTAGGGTTCCAGTGATGTCAAAGTCAAACTTTTTTTTCTGGCAGTGGTGGGGGGGGGGATTTAAATAAATAAAAACCTTTTAATAACTTGTCACAGACAGTCACGAAATAAAGTAGTTTCACTTATTAGTCCCAGTTTTTGGAAGATCTAAAACAAATGTTGGATTGAAGAAAGTATGGTTTAAAAACTAAACCTTTGCCAAATATGGCTTGATTATTCCCAATCAATATACCATAGAAATTTGGTTTGTAGATTTGTAGCTTGTGCTTTATGGAATCTTCAGATTGGATGGGAATGGATCACTGGTATTAATGACACCTGACATCACTACATCTACAGTGTTGTACTGTAGGCTGTGCAGTAAGCAGAAGGCGGAGGCTAGGTCTGAACTGTTGTGGAGTCTGCAGCCACGTCTGGCGAGCCTCTACCTACATTAGAGACACAGAGGTAAAGAAGAAGCTGTGTGTTTCAACTCAGCAGCAAAATCCTTCTAGCAAGAAATAAGTAAGATAGCCTACTGGTGGGCCCCCTTCTGCTGCGGAATCATTCATTATCATTAATTAATTGGTCGGTCAGTAGGAGAACCTCACAAGTCAGACAGTAATGCTAGAGAGCTCACTAATGTGTTGGCTCTACATACTGATAGTGCCAAGAGACTCATCCTGTCTGGTGGGACTTCAGTTTGCAATTGATAATATTTAAAAGTACAGATCGCAAATTGAAGTGCCAGGTAGACTGCTGAATGGGAATAGGTCCTGAGGTCCACTTTTGTCAGTACAGGAGCTCAAAACACAGAACTATTGCATTAAAAATTGGACAGTTGGCAACTATGTTTCTGGCATGCAGCGTGGTAGGCTGTGCAAAGCAGGTGGTGGTAGATTGAGAAGGTAGGTCAACCCTCTTGCTCTCGTGATTCAATACCTCTCATAGTTAAAAGATACAGAGAATTTAGAGAATGGATAATTCAGAAGGAAGAAATGCTTTTAAAATCATACATATTTGCATTCATACTCGGACTCATAGTCCATAGAACTACATCCCTGCATTCACACACTTCAACATTCTTTTCAAACACACATCAACACATTGCACTGATATTCAATGTAAATACACACCTGCATTCACACACAATGACACTTCCCTGAACCACAAACATTCCTGCATTTACACATACATTCACTCTCCATGCAAAAGCATCCTTGCATTCACACATGCAAAGAACACACTCCACGTATATACATTTCTGCAATCACAATAATACAAATACATGTCTTCATTCACTTACACTAGTATTACACACAAGAAGAACCATGTAATTATACACGCCTAACAATACATTTGAAACAAAACAGAGTTCTTAAAAATAAACACAAAAAAGTACATTTGCAATTTCATACTACTCACAACTACACAAAACAAAAAAGTTTATTTATATATACATATATATTTTTTTTTTAATTAGAGGGGCAAAGGTTTCAAATTATATCAGGAAGTGTTACTTTATTGAGAGGGTAGTGGATGCATGGAATAGCCTTCCAGTTGAAGTGGTAGAGGTTAACACAGTAAAGGAGTTTAAGCATGTGTGGGATAGGCATAAGGCTATCCTAACTTTAAGATAAGGCCAGGGACTAATGAAGGTATTTAGAAAATTTGGCATACTAGATGGGCCGAATGGTTCTTATCTGCCGTCACATTCTATGATATAAATATACACACACACATATACAGTATATATGAAAAATATATAAAAGAAGGGAAAAGCTCTGTAAATGTGTAAATCTGTGTGTATGTATATATATATATATATATATATATATAACTTTTTTGGTTTCATGTTTATGCGGTGTTATTGAGACAGCTTTTTTGGTTAGCCCTTGTTTTATACTTAGTCATCCCTCTTTATCTTTATTTACTCACAACGACACCCATTGCTCTCAAAAACAGATATTATACACAAGTGCATACTAACATTCACACAGGCATTCGGAAACTACAAATACACCACTACCATCATACATTAGAACTATACAAATACATTCCTGTATACACAAATGCACACAAACAATACCACTGACACTATGAATACATAGAGAGGTGCACATAATGTACACAATGACATACAGAAATAAGCACCTATATTCAGTCTAACAATACATACTCAAACATGCAATCATATGCATGCCTTCACACTACACACACAAATATATATACACACAAGGGCATATTCCATTATCAGAGAATTGTGGAAAGGGAACAAGAGAATAGCAAGTAGAAAATATCTACAGCTCAAATATTTTACCAGCTATTTTGGTCCATAATTTTTTAATTTTATAACAAGACAGGAGGCTCGTATTATGCATTAACTTTCTTTACTTAACTCCAGCAGCAAAGACATTTTTTCAATAAAGTTTAGTGAATAAAAAAGGTAAAACAACAGAGTAAATGAAATGGAACGTTGGTAGCCAATCAGCATCCAGTATAGTCCATATAGTGAATGATCCCCGATATTCTCCCTCTTTCTTTGCTGCTCCAGTAGAGATAAGTATCATATATATTCACTTATGCTACTGTTTCTAAACATACCTTCTAGTTTGATTATATGTTTGACATATGTATTTATTCATTGGAATATATGCTTTTCTGAAGTAATTCTATGTTTCTTATAGTTTTTTGTCTTTAATATGTTAGGTCAGTATTTTCGCGGGTTTTTTGTATGCAAACGGTCAATTCACTGTTCAGTCATTTCGGCAGTTTCGAACCGTTGCACGCGCGTTTTCTGTCAGTTAGTCCCTTATACATTGATGATGTTTATGGACGGGAATACCAGTTAGTTGGTCCTCAGCTAACTTTCCAGCCCACTTTACCTCAGGACAGCGCTTTCCTCACAACTTGTTACTCTCTAATGGTAATTATTATAATTTGAACTATTTGAATTCCTGTCAGTATTTCCCCTCATAACTGGCAACATTTACTTACTATTTAACTATTCTACAAATACTAGATACAATTACTATTTGTTGCAATTTTGAAATTATGAACTCTAAGGAGATCAGACAGATTGAATCACCAAAACCTGGTGTTTCTCTTGACTGTGAAATCCTCACTGAGGATTCTTTACATAATATTGTGGATTTATCCGTTCAAAAGTCAGTTTCCTCTGCTATTTATACTGCAATGTCCTCTATGCAAGAGGCAATTGCAAAGTCTGTGGCTCAAGCCATAAATAACTCAAAACCCAATTCTGGTCATCTGTGGAGTTTGAACGAAACCTAGCTCAAGGTTTTAGGAGGTCTGGGAAGGCCACCCAGAAACGCAAACATTGCTTTGACGGTCCTGCAGAATCCTCTAATGGCTCTAAGCAAGTTAAGAGAGGGAAGGACCAAGACAAGAATACAATGCGTGCTTCACGCAAAACTGAAGAGTGTAATCAATCACTCAAAAGACCCTCTGCTCGTGAGGAAGTTAAACGGGCTCGGAAGGCCATTCACAGGAACAAACCTGATTCCTATAAAACCTCCTCAGATAGTGAATCATCTTCAATCTTAGAGGATGAAAAATCTGACTCTGATTCTGCCTCAATTTGTTCATACAGGGAGTGCAGAATTATTAGGCAAATTAGTATTTTGACCACATCATCCTCTTTATGCATGTTGTCTTACTCCAAGCTGTATAGGCTCGAAAGCCTACTACCAATTAAGCATATTAGGTGATGTGCATCTCTGTAATGAGAAGGGGTGTGGTCTAATGACATCAACACCCTATATCAGGTGTGCATAATTATTAGGCAACTTCCTTTCCTTTGGCAAAATGGGTCAAAAGAAGGACTTGACAGGCTCAGAAAAGTCAAAAATAGTGAGATATCTTGCAGAGGGATGCAGCACTCTTAAAATTGCAAAGCTTCTGAAGCGTGATCATCGAACAATCAAGCGTTTCATTCAAAATAGTCAACAGGGTCGCAAGAAGCGTGTGGAAAAACCAAGGCGCAAAATAACTGCCCATGAACTGAGAAAAGTCAAGCGTGCAGCTGCCACGATGCCACTTGCCACCAGTTTGGCCATATTTCAGAGCTGCAACATCACTGGAGTGCCCAAAAGCACAAGGTGTGCAATACTCAGAGACATGGCCAAGGTAAGAAAGGCTGAAAGACGACCACCACTGAACAAGACACACAAGCTGAAACGTCAAGACTGGGCCAAGAAATATCTCAAGACTGATTTTTCTAAGGTTTTATGGACTGATGAAATGAGAGTGAGTCTTGATGGGCCAGATGGATGGGCCCGTGGCTGGATTGGTAAAGGGCAGAGAGCTCCAGTCCGACTCAGACGCCAGCAAGGTGGAGGTGGAGTACTGGTTTGGGCTGGTATCATCAAAGATGAGCTTGTGGGGCCTTTTCGGGTTGAGGATGGAGTCAAGCTCAACTCCCAGTCCTACTGCCAGTTCCTGGAAGACACCTTCTTCAAGCAGTGGTACAGGAAGAAGTCTGCATCCTTCAAGAAAAACATGATTTTCATGCAGGACAATGCTCCATCACACGCGTCCAAGTACTCCACAGCGTGGCTGGCAAGAAAGGGTATAAAAGAAGAAAATCTAATGACATGGCCTCCTTGTTCACCTGATCTGAACCCCATTGAGAACCTGTGGTCCATCATCAAAATGTGAGATTTACAAGGAGGGAAAACAGTACACCTCTCTGAACAGTGTCTGGGAGGCTGTGGTTGCTGCTGCACGCAATGTTGATGGTGAACAGATCAAAACACTGACAGAATCCATGGATGGCAGGCTTTTGAGTGTCCTTGCAAAGAAAGGTGGCTATATTGGTCACTGATTTGTTTTGTTTTGTTTTTGAATGTCAGAAATGTATATTTGTGAATGTTGAGATGTTATATTGGTTTCACTGGTAATAATAAATAATTGAAATGGGTATATATTTGTTTTTTGTTAAGTTGCCTAATAATTATGCACAGTAATAGTCACCTGCACACACAGATATCCCCCTAACATAGCTATAACTAAAAACAAACTAAAAACTACTTCCAAAAATATTCAGCTTTGATATTAATGAGTTTTTTGGGTTCATTGAGAACATGGTTGTTGTTCAATAATAAAATTAATCCTCAAAAATACAACTTGCCTAATAATTCTGCACTCCCTGTATATCTCAGAGACACCTGAGCTTATTTCTAAATCTGACGATGAAAACATTATTTTGGATTTTAATGGTAAACCATTATTTGACCCAGACCATATTAAACACCCCAGGTCAGCCGAATGGGTCCCTATGGCTCATGTAGCCAAATATCTTGAACACTGGTTAAGGAAACCCCTTGACCAAGCGACTAGAAATAAACTAAGGGCTGAATGCCCTAGACCGACCTTATCAAAGAAAGTCGCACAGACCCCTGATCTAGATCCTACTATTGTACAATTTTTATCAAAATCAGGGAAGAACCCTAATAAAGGCCTTGACAGGTCACTGAAATCTTGTCAAGATAAATTAATGGACATTTCTGGTCCTGTGACTAAAATGTTTTAAACTTTGGAATATGCGGCAGCTTCTGGGATCCTCCCAGCATTGATACTTTGTGAGGCTGGACCCAACGCATTATATGTCTTTTGGGGAATGCTAATGCAGCGCTGACCAGCGAACGCCGCAGGTCTATTTTAATGAAAATTTACCCTCAACTGTCAAATCTAGCTACTTCCGAACCTGGTCCAGCTGCGGAAGGTCTCCTATTCGGAGAATCCTTTATTAAAGAAATTAATAAATATGTCAATCTATTTAGTTCCCTTAATAAGGCTCAGTTATCCCTGAAGAAAGCTTTCAACCCTAAGGTTTTCGGAAGGGCTGGAGGAGGAAGGAACCGTTCTTCCAGCCGTTCCTTTCAGCATAGACAGGTTCCAAGGAACACTTTTCAACCCTCCAGATCCTCATATGACACCCAACAATCAACTCCTTTCTTTCCACTACGTGGCAGACCTTGGAGATCGAGAGGCCATCGAGGAATGTCTCGCTTCAGATCTTCATCCGGTGAGTATGACAACTCCCCGTTCTTTCCCAGTAAGGTTAGGGGGCAGACTCACTCGTTTTTTTCCATGTCTGGAGTCAGGTTACAAACGACTCTTGGATACTAGACACGGTTCTAGGTTACAAAATAGATTTTATATCATTCCCCGTCCAAAGAAACATGCCTTTCCCGATAAAATTTTCAGCCCAAGACCAGGCCCTGGTGCATCAAGAAATATTAAATTTATATTCAAAAAATGCCATCATACAGGTGCCCATGAACAGCCCAGGTTTCATAAGCAATTTATTCTTGGTGAAAAAGAAAGATTCTGGTCACAGACCAGTCATAAACTTGAAATACTTAAACAATTTTGTCAGATACCACCATTTCAAAATGGAGGGAATTTATTACCTCAAAGACCTGTTGATGTTCAACGACTGGTTGATCAAAATAGATTTGAAGGATGCATACCTTACGGTACCTATCCACCATTCATGTCAGAAATATTTACAATTCCTATGGCAAGGGAAGAAATGGCAATTCAAATCATTGCCATTTGGTTTATCCTCTACACCTTGGTGTTTCACCAAATTACTGAAACCAGTAATATCCCTACTTCGAAGCAGGGGAATAAGAATGATAATATATCTAGACGACATACTGATTTTGTCACAGAGTGTGCAAAATCTTCAACTACATTCTCAATGGACATTGAATCTGTTAACAAGCCTTGGCTTTGTAATAAATTACGAAAAATCGATTTTAACTCCCTCTCAGGAGATAGAATTTTTAGGATTTCTAGTAAATTCCAATTTAGCCACTCTCAGCCTTCCATCACAGAAGTTGAAAACAATTCGAAAAGAGATCAGGTCAGTTCTAAAGAAGGAATTAATTTCCATCAGGTCGTTAGCAAGGATTGTAGGACTTTTATCAGCCTCGATCCAGGCTATCTTTCCAGCCCCCCTTCACTATCGGGCTCTTCAAAGATTGAAAAGAGAACATCTAAACAATGGTCTCCTTTATTCAGACAAGATTTCTCTAACTTCAGAGATAAGAATAGAACTTTCCTGGTGGTTAGATCACGTTCAAATTTGGAACGGGAAAGCCATTTTCACGTCATTCCCAGACCTAACTATAGAATCCGACGCAAGTCGTTTAGGCTGGGGAGCTCATTGTGGAGGCAAATAGTCTCTAGAAGAGACGAATATGCATATAAACTGCCTGGAACTCATGGCAGGGTTTTTCGCTCTACGCAGTTTTGCGAAACACAAATCCCATTGTTGTATCCTTCTCAAGATGGACAACATATCAGCAGTCCAATATATAAATCGCTTAGGAGGTACAAAATCCAAGCAACTGGCCGATATTGCCAAAGAATTATGGCATTTTTTCCTCGATCGAAACATAACGTTACGTGCAGAATACCTTCCCGGCCTTTCCAATACTGTAGCAGATTGGAATTCCCGCTTCCTAGTGGATTACAGCGACTGGATGTTGGATCCCAACATCTTCCAACAAATACTTGCCCTGTGGGGTCCATTTCGATACGACCTCTTTGCATCACGGCTCAATCGCCAATTGGAAAAAAATTTCAGTTGGCGGCCGGATCCAGAAACAGTAGATCAAGATGTTGGAAGGAAGGGGTCAATTATGCTTTCCCCCCGTTTACGATGATATCCCGGGTACTTCTGAAAGCATGGTCCCAGAAATCGACCTTAGTGATTATAACCCCTCTCTGGCCATCACAACCATGGTTCCCTCAGCTTCTCAGCATGCTGATAGACTACCCTCGACTCATACAGATGTGTCAGGATTCTCTTCGCGACCCGAAGGGAAATTGTCATCCTCTAGTACTGTCGGGCCAATTACCCCTGATTGCATCCCTCATTTCGGGCCATTCGAATCTCATAGTGAATTTTCAAACACTACTAGAAACATTCTCTCAGAAGCATGGGCACCGGGAACCCGTGCAAATTACAGATCAGCCTGGAAAATTTGGCTTAATTGGTGCATGGAACAGGCAGTGGATACCATACATTCAGATTTAGCAAACATTCTAAATTTTTTGTCAGCCTCTTTTGATTCAGGGAAAGCTTATCGCACCATTAATGTCTATAGATCCTCTATCTCAGCGAATCACGACCCTATTGAATTTTTCCTTGTGGGTAAACATCCTTTAGTCTGCAGACTTATGAAGGGTATCAGATTTAAACGTCCTCCATGCCCTAAATATAATTCCACCTGGGATGTTACTCTGGTACTCCAGTTGATAGAATCATGGGGGGCCAATGATTAATTATCCTTAAAATTGCTTTCGCTTAAGCTTACCACTTTACTATGTCTCATCTCTTTCAAAAGAGTTTCTGACGTTAAGGCTTTAAACTTAAATAATAGACAATATACTCCTGATGGTGTTACATTTTCTATTGTTAGACGTACCAAAACTAATCTCCGTACTGTATTCTATCCTTCATTTTCTGACCATCCTCTTCTATGTGTTGTTAGTTGTCTTCAAACATATGAGTTTAAAACCTCTTTGATCCGAAATTCTAATTTCTCACAATTACTAATCTCCTTTCGTAAACCTTTTCTACCTGTCTCCTCTACATCTTTAGCTAGATGGGTACGACAAACCATGTCTATGGCAGGTATTAATATTTCAATGTTTGGAGCTCACTCATCAAGAGGAGCTATGACTACTAAAGTGTTTCAAGCAGGAGGCTCTTTATCAGATCTATTAAAAACAGCAGATTGGTCTTCAGAATCTACATTTAAACAGTTTTATTTTAGACCTAGCCAGCATGTTTCAAAAATAATATTGTAATAACTTCCGATGTATGTTATATTATGACTACATAGCTTTGAACATGCATAATACGAGCCTCCTGTCTTGTTATAAAATTCAAGATTTTCCTAGTCTTGACGTCAGAAAATATAGATTTTATTAAAGACAGGAGGCGAGTATTATCCCTCCCATTAACCCACCATGTTATTTATATTTCAGCTTAATCCTGTTTGGAGTTTCATCATTCTATCCTTGGAGCTACTCTACTAGACACTTCTTCTACATTCGCAGCTCGAAAGAGGGAGAATATTGGGGATCATTCACTATATGGACTATACTGGATGCTGATTGGCTACCAACGTTCCATTTCAGTTACTCTGTTGTTTTACCTTTTTTATTCACTAAACTTTATTGAAAAAATGTCTTTGCTGCTGGAGTTAAGTAAAGAAAGTTAATGCATAATACTCGCCTCCTGTCTTTAATAAAATCTATATTTTCTGACGTCAAGACTAGGAAAATCTTGAATTATTGTGTCAATTCTCCACGTTTCCAAATTTAGTGAATAAACCGGAGTGTGTTTTTAATGCATAGAAATTGGATGTCACGTGACCCAGAGCCTACATTTGTCCATACTGCTGTCAGTCTGTTCTATACCTTGCAAATGCAAGTAACACTACACACTGATTCCGCTTCTTGTAGCTGCATGCTAAGTAGTTGTTCAATTTTAATGGGATACCACAGTCCCGAGACAAATACTAAAATAAAACAAACACTAAAATGGTCCTTGCAAATACAACCTTTCAGCCTACACAAGCCTTAATCATGTATTACATGCATTTGCAGAATTGTGTTCCCCCAAACAAACGTCTTACTCACATTTACATCATTTTAGTGCTGCACATTCACTTTATTTCTGTCCCACACCTTCCAACTGTTCTGAGTCAGGGGGACAGACTAGACAATGTTGGGAGGTAGGCAGCATCAAGATGAAGGATATTCTCAGCAGCTTTGCAATGTTGAAAACATTTATTGACTGAACATCACCTGAAAATCTCAACCAATAAATGATTTTAAAACTTGCACAAAATTCTTTTCAAACTTGCACAAAATTGATATAGCTAAAGTGGATTGAGGACCATGGGTTCCTGGAAAGACCCAAGCAATTAGCAAACTGTTCACAAATGGTTTGACTGCTTACCCGGGAATGGGGTGAACGTCCTTTTTAAAAGAACACTATAGGGTCAAGAACACAAACGTATTCCTTACCCTACAGTGTTAAAACCGCCATCTAGCCCCCTCTGATCTCCCTAAATATAGCAGAATCTTACTTGTATTCAAGGCTGCTGCTGCCTGTGCCCCTGATCTGCCTGCTTGGGTGACATCTTCAGAAGTGAATCTCTGAGCCAATCACAATGCTATCCCATAGGATTGGCTGAGACTGTCAAGAAGGCGGATCAGTGGCAGAGCCACACAAGTCAAACACAGCCCTGGCCAATCAGCATCTCCTCATAGAGATGTATTGAATCACTGCATCTCTATGAGGAAAGTTCAATGTCTTCATGTAGAGGGTGGAGAGACTGAATGTCAGTGCTGTACACTGTGCAGCACTGCCCCAGGAAGCACCTGTAGCAGCCATCTGGGGAGTAGCTAGTGGAGGTACCCCTAGCCTGTAATGTAAACACTGCATTTTCTCTGAAAAGACCGTGTTTACTGCAAAACGCCTGAGGGAAATGATTATACGCAACAGAACAAATACATTAAGCTGTAGTTGTTCTGGTGACTATAGTGTCCCTTTACGTGCTCTCTACAGACTATGTTTTCTGTAAACTAATTTTATGCGTACAAGCATGTGGAAGGAATTTGATTATTCAAGAGGAAAGGATAGGTGTAAGTATATTGTAATATTAAAGTGAAACTGCCACAGCTAAGACATTTTTTGTAGCTAGCGTTAATACAGTAGCAGGGACAAGTTGATCAAATAAAGAAGTCATTTTGAATCTGTGTCAAATATGAGAAGTACGATAATCAGCAATTCTCTTAAGCCAGAGCCAGAATCACATTTATCAAAAGTCTAGCAGTATTCCTAAAATGTTAAGGAATTTGGTGATATTATAAGCATGGCCATGGTCTCGATGGCGGTAGGATTACAATTCCTAAACATGAGAGGACGTTTTGGGTCTTTAGGGGATTTAGTCTGCATTGCGTACCTCACAAGATCAAGAAGTAGGCAGTAGATAGATGATTATGCACCAGCAAACATGGAGGTATGAGTTTGTAATTGTGTCACAGCCTTTTCCATCATATCATTATCCATCACTCGTGTTTGAGTGTAAAACAACTCCTGAACAAAAGCAGGATGAAGCTGGTGATTGAGTCAGCAGTTAAATTACAGGAACTCCAAAATGAAAAAAAACAAGTTTACAAACACCACGGTCAAATGTTAGACAGGGGGAAGCTAATAGTGTGAGGTTCCATCTCTACTTAAAGGACCACTATAGTGCCAGGAAAACATACTTGTTTTCCTGGCACTATAGTGCCCTGAGGGTGCCCCCACCCTCAGGGTCCCCCTCCCGCCTGGCTCTAGGGGGTGGAAGGGGTTAATCCCTTACCTTTTCTCCAGCGCTGGGCGGGGAACTCTCCTCCTCTTTGGCTGAATGCGCATGTGCGGGAAGAGCAGCGCGCCTTCAGCCAGTCTCATAGGAAAGGATTCACAATGCTTTCCTATGGACGCTGGCGTCTTCTTACTGTGATTTTCACAGTGAGAAGCGCGGAAGCGCCTCTAGCGGCTGTCAATGAGACAGCCACTAGAGTCTGGATTAACCTTATTGTAAACGTAGTAGTTTCTCTGAAACTTCTATGTTTATAGAAAAAAGGGTTAACCCTAGCTGGAACTAGCACCCAGACCACTTCATTAAGCTGAAGTGGTCTGGATGCCTATAGTGGTCCTTTAAGCATCTGAATATGCATATGCTGCTCTCCTGCCTACGTATCATTGTTATTATATTGTAAGATAGCCCATTTTAGCAGTCTACTTTCTATAGGTGTTTTTCATTTACATGTGCATACAATTCTTATTTAGATGCGTAGGCGTGGCACGGTGTGTGCCGGGTGTGCCTGGGCACACCCTAATCCCCGTGGCACGCCTATGGTTTGAGTCCTGCAGAAACAGCGTTCCTGCACTTTTTTTTGAGCAGTAACGCTGTTCCTGCAGGCACTCAGCGCCCCCTGTCTCGGGGGGGGGCAAGAGGTGATGGATCCCCCCCCTCTCTCCAGCTCAGCCGCGGCAAGGGAGCTGTCTGCTCTCTACTTCCTCTCGCCACGCGCTGATGCCCGTGCGGCGAGAGGAAGCAGAGAGCACACAGCTCCCTCGCCGCGGCTGAGCTGGAGAGAGGCGCCCGCCCCACTGGACCCCAGGGACAAATCCACACCAGCACGCCAGGTAGGAGGCTGGGTGGACATTTTTTTTTAAATTAAAATAATCATTTTTTCTTGTGTGTGTGTGAGTGTCTGTGAGTGTATGTGTGTGAGTGTACGCATATATATATATACACACACACACACACGCAGAGCCGGCGCTGAGTGCCGGCTCTGCTCTAAGCCTCCATGGGCCGGTGGGGAGACCAAAGATCTACCTCACCGGCCCACAGCAGCATGGAGGCAGGCAGGAGAGGACCCAGGGAGCTCTAGACAGAAGCTCCGCCAGGTTCCTCTCGCGATATCTGAGCGTTGCTGCGGCAACGCTCAGATCTCGCGAGAGTTAACTCTAGCCCCGCAGGCTAAAGTTCACTCTCCACTGGACCACCAGGGATGGCACATGGCAGCAAGGATTTACTAATCTGCCAAATCCCTCCAAACATACAGCACCTACACACATACAGCTCACACACACACAGTACACTAACCGCACCCTCACAAACACACACAGCACCTTTAAAAAAAAACACCCTCACACACAACACACTAACAGCACCCTCACAAACACACAAACAGCACCCTCACAAATACACAACACTCACACAAACAGCACCCTCACAGGACAAACATACACACACAAACACCCTCACACACAAACAGCACAGTCACAAACACCCTCACATCACACTAACAGCACCCTCACACACACATCACACTAACAGCACACTGCACACTAACAGCACACACAGCAGTGTATATGTGTGTGTGTGTGTGTATATATATTATTATATATATAGATATAGATAGATACACACACGCGGCGTGTTTGTGCTTTAGGGTGCACACCCTAATGCAATAGGCTGCGCACGCCTATGTTTAGATGCTAAAACAACTCCCCCATAATGCCTATATTTCTTAATCAAATGCTTAAAGGAACACTAAAGCATTAGGAATACCTCCTCCCCCATGTTTTCCAAAAAAATAGCAAAATTAAAGTTTTACTTACCTTTTTCTAATGCCGAGATGAAGTGGCCTGGGTGTCTTTTGTGGCCCTTTAAAATGCAATGTTGCTTTACTTAGCTTTGCTTTCACAAAGCCATTATGCCTGTATGTCAAGCTACATATCTATACTGTTGAGGCTGTATATCCATACGTCAATAAAACTTCCAGTTTTAAAAAAGAAAATAGTGTCAGATAAAGATTGCTGACCCTGAGATTATGGTATTATACTTTTTTGATTGTTTTTTTTTTAGTTCTGAAATTTATATAAAATCCTACAATACTAGAACTTGGACTTATCATTCTACTGAGCATTCCATTCTAGACCTGAATATAAAGATGCCCGCTATAATAAGCCCTGTTGAAACAGCACACACAGCTGAACTCACCAGATATCTCTAATCTTTCTTTTCAGTGTGATAATCCTTTACCCAACATGCATGTTACAGCATCCCATTCCTACAGAGAAACACACTTTTACAATCAGGCTAAACAGAAAATTCACTAACAAAGTTATTCGCTAAACTCCACGTTGGCCTCTAAATTGCAAACTTCAGGGAATATCCCTAAATTTGACCAGAATTTCCAGTTTAGTGGCTGATTCTGAGAATCTGGGCGCATGTTCTTCTTTAGTTCAAAGTAATTACGGTTTGCTTTAAAACAAATGTCTGTGAAAATATTCAAAGTGAAAAAAAAAAAAAACATTTGCGGCAGTTTGGTTAATGCAGGAAATTAGTTGCTGTCCACAAATGATTTACTAACTTATTTGTTAAATAAACTCCAAGGATGCATTGAAGTGGACTGGGTGCAGTGTTCCTATTCCACTTAGTGCTGCAATGTAAAATATTGCAGCACTAAGCGGGGTCGGCGCTACCTGTAAGGCGACCTAGGCAGGGATCAGGGGGCGCCGGATCCCTGCGCCCGGAGTCACCGCGGATTTGAGTGACCGAGGTCATATATATATATATATATGAAACTGTGAGATTGAAGCGATAAATAAAAATTATATTCCATTTTCTATATTACCTAAATGATTTCAAGATACCTCAGTCTTTTATTCAGAAACAATGTATGTTTCCGACATGGTCACCGTCTGCAAATAAGTTAGCGCTATTTGAATGCCAATAATATTATTAAACATGGCCTCAAATCTGAATTCCTACTAACAGGCCCTAAAAGTTACTTGTCGTTGCGAGCCTTATCATAGTGACTAGGTGTCAAGTGGAAATGTTGATCACTGATAATAGTAATAATAAGGCTTGATCCAATGGCATAAATACAAAGTCAAATCATTTTGGAGATTAGTTCCAAGATAGCAGAATGTATATTCTTCTCTTCCCTTTTCTCCGAATGTCAATCCAGCAATGTTACAATTGCTACTTGATTCATGAAAGGCAGCATTGCTTGTTATAGTAGTAAGACCTATGCGCGTCCTCCTTTCTGCATAAATACATTTTGTCCGCAACATGACATATGTCTAGGAGATGTTGAGCGCAAGACTTCTGCCACCTTATATTTACTCTAAGGAGTGAATTGTGTTCTTTACTGTATTGAGCAAAAGGTTTATGGGAAAAAAAGCAGAAACAAAACAACTGGAGACCCTTAGTGGTCCCTGTAGAGCTTTTAAATGATGTATTTGTCTAGGGGAATATGCTGTAACAGAAAAATAAAGTAACTTTGCTGATTAAATGCCCAAGGCTGTTCCTGTAGGCAACATATATACTTTATGAACTTCCATGAATACTGTAGTCATTTTTTGAGAGTCTTTGGCTCAAAGAATGACTGTGATGGAGGTTACCGGTAGTCACAGGCAGGGTATTGATGTATGAGTGCTCGTTTAGTCTTAGAAGAAATAAACAATTTCTAGAAAAGGTTCTTTGAGCTATTTCTAACCCTGCAGCTATTCTGCTCACCATGACTTCATGCCACACAAGGGGGATGATGGATCTACATTTAAGTAATCCTGATAAAGATATATTTATCCTTGATTTTAGATTTAAAAAATCTCTGATTAGGAAGTTCCAAAAGGCGAAGCAGGTAAAAACATTTATGGAGCTATGCTTTCTCCAGAAAGGACGAATCAAATCCCATTCTGTAAGAACTTTCTTGGAATGCTACCACATTAAGAAGGAAAACAAATCCTTACAATCAGACGGCTTCATGGAGAAATGAATAGGCCACTCTAACTCAGGGTTGGGATTTACACCTTCTGCATCACAGATAGAAGCTGCAGAACATCTCAGTCATTTATATTAGACCATTCATTTCTCACACATTCAGGTTTAAAAATAAATTAGAATAATAGTACTTGCTAAATCACTACAGCAAATCACACTGGATTTCAGCTACAAAACTGGGGTATATTTACTTTAACCCCTTCATGACTGGACTGTTGTACATTAAGGACCAGAGCTGTTTTAACACTTATGTTTGTGTTTAACTGTAATTTTCTTCTCTCTCATTTACTGTTCCCATACATATTACATATTGTGTTTTTTTCAGGACAAGAAGGGCTTTCTTTACATACCATTATTTGTATCATGTCATATAATTTACTTAAAAAAAAAAAAAGGTGAAAAATTGGCCACATGTTTTTGACTTTTACTTGAAAAATCTTTTACTTATCTACAAAAGCTAATGAAAAAACTGCTAAATAGATTCAACATTTTGTCCTGAGTTTAAAAACATCCAGTGTTTACGTGTTTTTTTTGCAAGTTATAGGGCTATAAGTACAAGTAGGACATTGCGGTTTCAAAATGTGACATTGTAGTGACATTAGTGACATTCATGGGCGGACTGACCGGTCGGGCACTTCGGACACGGTCCGAGGGCCCGGCCGGGGGGGGGCCCGCCGCCAGGGCCGCCTTCAGGGGGCCCGGCGGCAGGGCTGGATTGGGGGCGGCATTTGGGGACTGCGGAACAAGGTGCCACCGGGTGGCCGGTCCGGTGGCACACTGTGAGGGGGGCGGCCGTGTTTCGCGCTGGAGCCGCCGGACCGGGTGGCAGCCTCGCCGGTCCGGCGGCATTCCTCTCACTAACACTGAAGAAGGAGGAGGAGGAGCATGTGTCTATCATGCTCCCTGCGGTTCCCACAATTCCCAGCACAGGATGTGGGAACCGCAAAGGAGCCTGATAGACACACGCTCCTCCTACTCCTCCTTCAGTGTTAGTGAAAAACATAGACTTGAGCTTCCTAATCAGCGACACCACAACTGTAATCGCGGCTTGACTATCTGACTGTAAGAAGGGGCTCTGAGAGATATGGGAGGGAGATGGGGAGGGAGAATGGGAGGGAGAGATGGGAAGGGGAGAGATGGGGAGGGAGATGGGAGGGAGAAAAGATGGGTGGCAGAGAGATGGGGAGGGGGAGAAAAGGGGGAGAAATGGGGAGGGGGAGAAAAGAGGAGGGAGAGATGGGGAGAGGGAGAGATGGGAGGGGGAGAAAGGGGAGAGATGGGGAGGGGGAGAAAAGAGGAGGAGGAGAGATGGGGAGGGAGAAAAGAGGGGAGAACAGAATAGAGATGGGGAGGGGGTAAAAGGGGGGCAATAAAGAGATGGGGAGAAAGAGAGGGAAGAATGAGACACAGGGGGAGACAGAGACAGAGAGGGAAGAATGAGACACGGGGAGAAAGAGGGGGAATAGAGAGATGGGGAGGGGGAGAAAGAGACAGAGAGGGAAGAATGAGACACGGGGAGAAAGAGGGGGAATAGAGAGTTGGGGGAGGGGGGAGAAAGAGAGGGAAGAATGCCCCCCCTCCCCTGTCCGCAGGCACCGTGCGGGCAGGGGAGGAAGAGAGGACCTGGGAGCTCACCCTGCAGCTCCTCTGGGTCCTTCTTGCGCGAGCACAGAGCGTTGCAGCGGTTACCATGGCAACGTTACTGCTCTTGCGAGAGTCAACTCTAGCCCTGGAGCTACGGGCTAGAGTTCACTCTCAACACTGTAACCCCCATGGATTCCTGGTGGTCGCAGTGGTGAGAGTGAACTCTAGCCCCATAAACACACTGCCCCCACACACACACCATACACATTCACACACTGCCCCCATACACACCATACACATTTACACACATTGCCTCACACACACACATACACTGCCCACCCATATACACACAGACCCCCATACACAGCCCCCCATACTAACATTGCCACACACATACACTGCCCACACACCCTACACATTCACACACTACACCCCCACACACACACTGAACCTTTCACACACATTGCACCACTGCTCCTATTCCCTACTACAGCCTCATATCCCAGCAGACCCCAGGTAAGTTGTCAAACTGTTCTTAAACGGTTTGACTACTTACTCTGGAGCAGTAGTGGTTATTGTGCATGGATTATTTCTTTAAATAATCTACAAGTGCCCCAGTAGCCAGCCAGCCAACCCACAGGCTGGCCAGTAGCCAGCCAGTTAGCCAGCCCACAGGCCAGTAGCCAGCCCACAGGCCTACAGCAAGCCACAGGCTTACAGCCAGCAAGCCACAGGCTTACAGCCAGCAAGCCACAGCCTGCCAGCCGCAGCCTGCCAGCCACAGTCAGCAAGCCCACAGCCTGCCGGCAGTAGCCAGCAAGCCCACAGCCTGCCAGCCGCAGCCAGCAAGCCCACAGACTGCCAGCCAGCAACAGTAATTAAGGTAAGAGGAGCCAACTTGGCTTAGGTATCAGCGAGCTATGTTGTGTTGCTATATTGTGAATAGGAACCAGAGTGTTGGAGAGACCACCCTTCCAGGCCCCATTAGACTCTAGCCTCTGCTAGAAATCCCCTCCATGGCCCATTAGCCCTCAATTGTAGTTTCTACTGGGGCCTGGAGGCGACTGTTTCCAGCAGGGGATATCTAATGGGCGCTGAGATGGCCTCTGTTAGAAAGACCCCCTTCCAAGCCTTTTAGACTCCATTGTAGTCTCTAATGGGGCTTGGAGGGGATTCTTTCTAACACACTCTCTAAAGGACACTGAGATAGCCTCCGCTAGAAAGACCCCCCTCCATGGCCCATTAGCCCTCAATTGTAGTCTCTACTGGGGCCTCGAAGGGCTTATTGCCCTTTTGTTCCTTGTGTCTAAAGATTGTGTAGGGTGTGGCTGGAGGCGGTGCATGGAGGCGGGACAAGGGTGGCGCTTGCTGCAGAGTATGGGTGGGGCCTGTAAGGGGGCCCTTGATTTATTTTGCCCGGGGGCCCTGAGGGTTCTCAGTCCGCCCCTGGTGACATTGTAACACTTATCTGTCATAAATCTCTGAATAACAACTCATATGTAGATTTTTTTTTAATGTAGACAACCCAGGGTATTCAATATGGGGTATGTCCAGTCTTTTTTAGTAGCCACTTAGTTACAAATACTGGCCAAAGTTAGCATTTATATTTGTTTGTGTGTTAAAAATGCAAAAAACAATTATGAACGCTAACTTTGGCCAGTGTTTGTGACTAAGTGGCTACTAAAAAAGACTGAACATACCACATTTGCAATACCTTGGGTTGTCTTCTTTTGCAAATGGTATGCCATCATGGGGGTAATTTTCATTCCTGGGCTACCATACACTCTCAAAAGGCAGCAAAACCAACCTGGCAAAATTTCGATGTAAAAAAATTTGACCTTTGTATTTGACCCTGTAACTTTCAAACACACTATAAAACCTAAAAAAAAAATTATGTACATACTCGTATCACAACAATTATATCATCAGTGAAAGTGCCGTTTGTGTGTGAAAAATGCAAAAAACTTCACTTTCACTGACAATATCATCACTGTGATATGTTTTACTGTTTGGAAACACTAATATTTGTGTTCTGCAAAGTCTCCAGAGTAAAACAGTACCCCACATGTACAGGTTTTAGGGTGCCATAGAAAATTACAAGGTTAAATACAGTGCTAAAAAATAAAATTCTCTGGATTTCTGGCTTGGGCTGTCAGACAGGACCCTCAAATTGCAATCAATAAAATTACATAAATATGCATGTAGAATTTAAACATATATACATATTTATATATTTGAAGTCTACGTGTATATTTATGAAATTATTTATATAATTTTGTATATGGGTATATATATATATTTCGTTTTATTTAAATATATATAGATTTCGTTTTATTTAAATATATATATATATATATATATATATATATATAAAAATTTCATTCTAAGTGTATTTTGATGTAATTATATATATATATATCAAAATACAGTTAGAATAAAATTACATATAATTTTATATATAAAAATTCTATATAATTTTATATATAAAAATTATATATAATATTATATTATATACACGTGTGTAATTTAATTATAAGTATTTTTATATTAATAAATGTCCGTCATCGGTCCTCAAGGGGATGTTTCCAATGATGGTCCTGAACTGTCAGTAGTCCTCAAGGGGTTTTAAAAAAAAAAAATTAAAAAAAAAAGGAAAAGAAAGGGGGGTGGAGCCAAGCTACTGACCTGAATGGCCGCATGCAAATCGGAGCTCCGTACTAAATCGCCCACATTGGACCCTCTAACACGGCCCAAACTCATTGCAAACGGTACCAAACTGAACCAGTAGCTACAATTAAAGACAAGGGCTGAAAAACTAAAAAGGTCAAGCCCGATAAAACTTAGCTAAGCGGAAATGTCGGAGACCTATGGCGGCAGGCCCGCAACAACATGGGAACAAAAATGGCTAACTACGCCGACGACTGCTCTGATATATCGGATGACTTCACAAGTGGGGCTGAAATACACCACTTACCTGTCTTGACTGCTCCTCTCCAGTCTCACCCACAAGCAGACATTTCTCTGTTGACCACAGTGGTGATAAAAGAACTGCTAGTAGGGCTTCAGCTCACCATACAAACTGACATGGTCCAGATCCGTGGAGACTTGAAAGGCCCGAGAAGCCGCCTGAGCACGTTGCAAGCCGACTCCCGCCGAAACACACAGTACATAACCTGCAACAGCAGACTCACATAATGGACCCGCGGTTCGCAGACCTGGAGGATCAAAGGCGAAGCCTGAACTTCAAGATCAGGGGTATCAGCGAGAAGATACCGGAGGCAGAGGTACCGCACTTCATCCGGCGCCTGCTGTCCACTCTCCTACTCCCTAGACTGGGGGGGGATGTCAGTCTCCCACGACCAGCTAAAGCCCTGCCCGCAGCACCGAGAGACCTTCTGGTTTGCTTCCTGAGCCACAGAGACATATCAGCGGTCCTTCAAGTGACGAGAACCAAAACGCCACGTGTTTGACAGTATGCAGCTCTCATTCTATGCTGATTTATCAGGGGCGACCCTGGCCTGGCGCCACACGATGAAGCCCTTCACGGCTCTCCTTCACCTGCACCAAATTACATACCAATGGAGATGAACCCGGGCACTTTTAATTCAACACAGTGACACATAATTCAAGATCCATGATATGCAGGGTGCCACGGATCTCCTGCCAACCCTGGGGCTACAACAGGACTCTGTGTCAACTACAGGACCAAACCATCCAATGGAACAGCCACCAACATGTGAGCCTACAAAGGGGACACAGTTTGTCCCCGACAAGCTGGAGTGTGAGCCTCCACAGCGGTTACGACCTGAACAACCCAGGGACTAATACTTACCTCTTAACAGCCCTCTTGTTACACGGGCATGCCATTTATGACTCCTCTCTTCAATGTTTGTGTTAGCAAGTGTTCAGGTTAATTACACTGCCAAAATGTATCCCTTCCCTGGGGTTGTGGGGTAAAATTATAACACAGGAGCGCAACGACTACATGTTAACACTGTTGAGAACATGCTCCCCATATGACCAAATTAGGCAAACTGAACTATAGCATTATCATCACAATATAAGCACACTCAGCTTAAATGTCTTTTGCAACGCTGGATCCTTCGGCCATAAGGCCTAACCCCTAGGCATACTAAGCTTAAGAATAAGCGCTGTCTCCCACTACCCAAAACTAAATTCCCTCAGCTCCTGGTCCAATGCCAATCCACGCTAGACACCCTGTCTGTTATGCTCTACCGTATATTTTTCTCAACATGCATAAGTTGTTTTTCTTCTGTAATGTTTTTATTGAGACTATGACCTGAGTCAAAAATAAAGAATTAAAAAAATAAACAGACAGGACAGAGCTGCTTTAGTTCTGGGAGTTCATGGAAACACTTTATGGTAAGCTAATCCATCCTTTAATGGAACCTAATGCCTCGATTTTCTGCAGCAGCTCAGATAATAAGACCGAATTTGAATGACAATGAAAAAAGCTGTAAGCACTAGAGGCAGTTCAGTCTGTAACACCTATACTCTGCCATGAAATAACAAATCAGGATGAATAATTTAATAGTTCACTTCCACATTATCTGTGATGCAGCAGAGGGGCCAGGCTTTAGATACCAAGGGAGAACAGTTTTGTGACAAATTCTTGATGAAGCTTTAAAGAAATGGTTTCCAAACCAGTCTCCCCCTCCCCCACTAAATATAGTACAATTGTACCCTTATTCCAGTCTGCTGCTGTTGGCTCTGCCCTTGATCTGCCTTCTTGGCTGACATCATCAGAAGTGACGATCTGAACCAATCACAATGGAAAGCAATGTATTGGTTCTTATCCCGCCCACTGAAATCCTGCTTCATCAGACACTGCTGTTAGAGGGTATGGATTTACTTGAACAATGAAAGCGAGTGATTAGTATAGGGTATGTGTTTTTTGATAGCTATATCCTGTAAGTTTCTCTCCAGCACCATCTCCACCAGATACATGACGCTTGGGAGGTAGAACTGTTTTTTTCTGTCAATAAGATTCTGTAATTAGGCCCATCATAGTCAGCACTGGGCCAAATGGGCTCTTAATCCGGCCCTGCTTGAGGTGAGCTGGGAACATGTGCACTCTCTCTTGTGCAAGCGGAGGTATATACCTGTTACGCTTTTTATCAAGTTATTGATGACCACCCAAAACAGCGAAAGGGCTTGGCATGATCAAAATATATAAGAGAAATCCGGATACAGAATCACATCTCCAAGAATTTGGGGAGGAACCAGGTAAGATGTGAGCCAGACGTTGAGAAACTATATACACCATCTTTAAAAAAAATAAATTAATATTCTTTATTTTTGCGGTGCAGTCAACATACAACAAGCAAGTAATGACATTACAACAATAACAGGCTGATCATGGAAGGATATCAGTATACGTCGAGATTACAGAACCATTTTCTTGAATTACAAAAGAGAAGTAGCTTTAACCTAAGTAGGAAGCATGAAAGGACAGTGCCAAAAACAGGCAAGTTTGACTTATAAAACTTTATTTCTTTATCTTATCATGAAAAACCAAGTACTTTTAATTATAACATATAAGCTTCTTGGATGGGAGCTAAAATAAGCTTATCGAGCAAGATATCTAAACAGCTCTCACTCCACAACAAAAGAAGGCCAAGAAAAATGCAAATGTAGGCTTGAAGAAGAAATAAAAAAACAAAACTTTTTTTAGCTAGATCTGCATATGTGTAAACACACCATTTTTGGGTTGTCTGAGATCCCCATAGCGATATGCACTCAGCCCATGATTATAGTAGGGCCTAAATGTTAAAGGAGGCGAACAAAGCACAACTAGGGTGCAGTTACCGAGAGTCCTGAAGCCACAGTCTGGGCTCAGCCTAAACCCCTTAAAAACACCTCACAGGTGTTTGAGCTTGCAACACAATTGGATATACCATTTGTAGTGTTATAAACCCCTTAAAAAGCCCAGGTCCGTAGGGGAGTTTAGGCCCGCTGATCAAGCTTGCATTCTGTGCAGGAAATATGTAATGTGTTTGTAGTGAGTGCAGAGTGTGTATAATGAATGAAGTGTGTTTGTAGTGAGTGCAAAGTGTGTATGAGTGCAATGTGATTGTATAGTGAATGTAGTGTGTTTGTAGTGAGTGCACGGTGTATAATAAATGTACTGTGTAGTGAGTGCAGAGTGTGTATAATTAATGTAGTGTGTTTGTAGTAAGTGCAGTGTGTGTATGAGTGCAGTGTGTGTATGAGTGCAGTGTGATTGTAGTGAGTGCAGTGTGTATAATTAATGAAGTGTGTTTGTAAGTGCAGTGTGTGTATAGTGAATGTAGTGAGTGCAGTGTGTATAATGAATGTAGTGTTATTGTAGTGAGTGCATAATGTGTATAGTGAATGTAGTGTGTGTAGTGAGTGCAGAGTGTGTATAATGAATGTAGTGTGTAGTGAGTTCAGAGTGTGTATAATGAACGTAGTGTGTTTGTAGTGAGTGCAGTGTGTATAATAAATGTAGTATGTTTGTAGTGAGTGCAGAGTGTGTATAATGAATGAAGTGTGTTTGTAGTAAGTGCAGTGTGTATGAGTACAGTGTGTAGTGAGTGCAGAGTGTGTATAATGAATGCAGTGTGTGTGTGCGTGCTGGATGATGTGTGTGTGTGCGTGTGTGTCTGTGTTGGGGGGGGGAAATCTTTATTTTTTAATGTGTTTATAGTATTTTTATTTTACTCCTCCCTGCTTCTTACCTTGCCAGGGAGGGGGGAGATTGCCTGGTGGTCCAGTGGAGGAAGCCAGCCGTTGCACACGGGGGGCCAGCACACGCTGTGTTCCCTCTCCAGCTCTAACTCTCGCGACTCTCCTGCGTGCTGTGCGGAGCGTTGCCATGGTAACACGTGGCAATGCTCTGATGGCCGTGGGTCTCTCGAATGTGAGACAGCAGCTGGAGAGGGAACACAGAGTGTGCTGGCGCCCCGTGTGCAGGTAGCAGGGCAGGTCCTGCAGGATCACTAGCGAGAACGGCGTTCCTGCTTTGGAAAAAGTGCAAGAACGCCGTTACCATGCGTTCCTGCAGGACTTGAGCCCTGAGACACACAGAAGGTCAAGGGGACACAAAGAGACATACAGAGGGGCTGAGAAAAAAAAGAAAAGAAAGAAAAAAAAACGCACTGAAGGGGTGGTGGGAAGACACACAGAGGGTGGAGGAAAAAAAGATACACTAAGGGACTGGGTGAAGTAAGAGGCCTGTCAGCCAGCCAGCCACAGCAATTAAGGTGAGAAGAGCCAATTTGGGCTGTGTATCAGAGACCTATATATTACAAAGTTGTAATGGGGGCCAGAGTGTTAGAGAGATCCCCCTTCGGGGCCTACTAGACTCTACTATATTATATAATTGGGCCTTGAGGGCACTAACATACAGTTTACAATTTTTTTTAAAATGCTTTTTTACATTTTAAAATTTGGTGGGTGCCACAATACCATAGACAGTAACACTATTTACACCACCGAAAGCCAACATATACATACCACCACATTCATACATAACATGCAAAATTTTCCAACACACATTAGCATTACCTTAAAGGGACACTACAGGCACCCAGACCACTTAAGCTCTTTGTAGTGGTCTGGGTGCAGTAACCATGGAACCCAAAACCCGATTGAAAAGCATTATATGAGAGTGGCACTTGCTGCGCATGCAGTCCCCACTGCCAGCTGACATCGGTTGGGGAGTATAAAGTTTTTTTTAACCCCATCTGCACCACTGGAAGTGGGGGCACGAGAGGGGAGGGCACTATAGTTTCCCTTGTGGACACTCCTGTTTGCTTTGTGTGTGAAATGTATTTTTTCCCCCATAAAAAAAAAAAAAAAAAAGTGGATTTTAAAATATAAGCGCATAAATCTATCTCGTTACACCCCCCTACATCAGAGAACTGGTCCAGTTACTTTCTGGTTATTTAGCTCACTGGAGCTAAATGCCATGCAGAGCCTTCTTACTGGAGGTGCATTGGGATGTCTGTGAATGGACAACCACAAATGCTGGGTTGGGCTAGAAAAGAAGTGTTTTCTCATACACCCAAGTTGAAGGGAGAAAGCTAAAAAGCACTATTAAATGCACGCTTTCAGTATGTGTATATCTAAACAATTAAAATCTTTGTGTATTTGTGCAGTGGAGTGTCCCTTTAAAGAATAACGAAAGGCACTCAGGCCCCTCTTCATATCAATAAGGTGGCCTGGGTGCAGTGATATTGTAATTTTAACCATTCAAGGCAGTTTTGTAAAAATGGCAAGGTTTACCTCTAAGGCTTAAAACACAGCTCCAACAGCTATCAATGTAATGACCAAGTAAAACTGGATGTTCTTTGCTTTCCGATAAGTGTGGGTGGTCGGAGCATTTGTTTTTTGACAAAATAAGCGTCTCTTCAACAGTAGCAGAACAAGGACTCTTGGAAAACTACAGCACCAGTACTTTGTAGTCAGGGCCGGTGCAAGGATTATTATAGAGGATCCAATGTGTGTGTATTCTTATAGAATGTAGTGTATAGGGATACCAATTTCTGTAAGGGATGTAGTGTGTTTTATAGGGGATGTAGTGTGTGTTTGCGTGTAAGGAATGCATTGTATGCTTCTGGGTGTGTGTGTGTGTGTGTGTAAGGGGTGCAAGGTGTGTTTCTGTGTATTTAATTTAATGCAGTGTGTGTCTGTAAGGGGTGCATTGATTGTGTAAGAGATGCATTTTGTTTCTGTGTGTAAGAGAAAGAGTGTTTGTGTGAACGTAAGGGATGCATTGTGTGTTTCGGGTGTGTCTGAGTAGGAATGCATTATATGTTTCTGTGTGTGTGTGTGTGTGGGGGGGATGCATTGTGTATGTGTGTAGTGTAAAAGACAGGGTTTTGTGGGGTAGGATAGAGACAGAGGGGAGCTGCTCTTTATTTTTTTCATAGTGCTCTCCCCCCCTGTCAATTATTCATTTCCCCTTCCCTCCTGTCCCTCCGTCTTCTCCTCTTCTGTCCCTTAGTGCTCTCCCTTGGCCCCCTGTAGTCCCCCCTTGGTGGTCTTCTCACTCCCCCCTTCCCTCTTAGTGGCCCTCCCTCTCCCAAACCCCTTAGTAGACATTCCCCTCCTCCCCCCACCCCCTTAGTGGTAATCTCCCCCCCAGTGGTCATTACCCTCTCCCCCCCCCCTTAGTGGTCCTTACCCTCCTCCCATCTCCTTAGTGGTCCTCCCTCCTTACCCCCCTTTGGTGGTCCTTCTCCCCCTTAGTGGTCCTTTCTCCCCCCTCTCCCCATCCCTAGTGGTCCTTACTCCCCCCCACTCCCCTAATGGTCCTTACTCCCCCCTCCTCCCTAATGGTCCTTGCCCCCTCCTAATGGTCCTCCCTCCCCCACTCTCCCCCCTTCCCCCTAATGGTCCTTACTCCCCCCACCTAATGGTCCTTGCCACTTCCCTAATGGTCCTTGCTCCCTCCCCCACCCCTAATGGTCCTTGCTCCCTCCCATTCCCCCCCTCCTTAATGGTCCTTTACTCCACCCCCCTCCCCCTAATGGTCGCCTCCCTCCCCTCACTCCCTAATGGTCCTTACTCCCTCCCTCCCCTAATGATTCCTTGCTCCCCCCCCTCCCTAATGGTCCTTACTCCTCCCCCCCATGAGATTCGCCTTACTCCCTCCCACTCCCCCCCTCCCCTGTGGTCGCCTCCCCCCACCCCTAATGGTGCCTCCCTCCCCATTCCCCCCCCCTCCCCTATTGGTCCTTACTCCCCCTCCTAATGTGGTCCTTGCTCCTCCCCACTCCCCCTACCCCTAGCGGTCCTTGCTCCCTCCCCACTCCCCCCCTCCCTAATGGTCCTTTTACCTCCCTATGTGGCGTGGCGGGCGTGGCGGAGCGGACAGGAACCTCAGTTTCCTGTACCCGGCCGCCGGCGGACTGAAGAGAAGTGCTCACTCACTGAGCACTTCCTGTCATTCCGCCGGCGGCCGGGTACAGGAAACAGAAGTTACTGTCCCGCGTTCCGCGCCGCCCGGCCACGCTACATTGAGAGACCGGCAGGAGGGAGCGCTCTGCGCCTCCCTCCTGCCGGTCACAAACCTGGCCGCCCTCCACACAGCAATGCCCCGCCGCCTGGGGCTTGCTAAAGCGCTCAGGCGGTGCAGCATGAGGAGCCGCAGGGTGCAGGGATCCGGCGCCCCCTGCTAAGTTGCGCCCTAGGCGGCTGCCTAGGTCGCCTTACAGGTGGAGCCGGCCCTGATGGCAATGTAAGTTGCCATAATACAGACTGACTCGAGTATAAGCCGAGTGGGGGTTTTTCAGCACAAAAAATGTGCTGAAAAACTCGGCTTATACTCGAGTATATACGGTAACCATTTTGGATTATGTAATAATATATCTGGAAATGAATTCACAAGTACAATTATTTTCTTCACACTTTACATTAAGGTCATTGTAAATATTCTGTACAGGCATTAATTTATGCTTTCTGC
>OW240913.1:102529608-102571188 GCA_933207985.1 Pelobates cultripes
AAAAAAATTTACACATTTTAAGTAAAAGCTATTGTGACACCAGTGAGTGAGTGGTGTGTTTAGTACTATTGTTATCAGTTTAATCACTGTTACGCCCCCTATCCGTTGATGTGGAGCAAGACGCAGCAGCAGAAGAGGACTAAGCCGAGGAGGTTATGGAAGATGGCGTGGCAGAACTGCTCAAGGCGGGAGGCGGAGTGGCGGAT
Source organism: Pelobates cultripes (assembly GCA_933207985.1). NCBI lineage: Eukaryota > Metazoa > Chordata > Amphibia > Anura > Pelobatidae > Pelobates > Pelobates cultripes. Next base: position 102,529,815 of record OW240913.1, read on the forward strand.
GGTTGAGAGGGGACAAGGAGGACAGCAGTGGTTGACGTGGCTGAAGATGCTGGACCAGGAGGAGGCTGGCTGGCTTAGAGTAGGCGAGCTGCTTGTACTCATGTGTTGATCCCATAGGCGTTTGTGATGTGAGATCATGTGCCTACGCAAAGCAGTTGTACCTAGGTGGGTGTTGGACTTCCCCCGACTCAGTTTCTTTTGGCACAGGTTGCAAATGGCATCGCTGTTGTCAGAGGCAGACACACAAAAAAAATTCCACACTGCTGAGCTCTGCAATGACGGCATTCTGGTGGTGGACACAGCATGCGTTGATTGGCGTGCTGTCGGGCTGACCCCGGGTGTCGATGCATGCTGTCTGACTGTGCCACTAGCTCCTTGCGACGACCTCCCCCTGCTTCCAACTCGTCTCCTCCTCCTCCCTGTCTCCCCATCTGAACTTTCGCCCTGTTCTTCTTCTTGACGAGCGGGCACCCACGTGACATCCATGGACGCATCGTCATCATCAACCGCTTCACTTGTATCTGACAACTCAGCAAAGGAAGCAGCAGCGGGTACAACATCATCATCATCATCACACCGTACGTCCATGTGTGTAATGCTGCCTGCCTGAGACATATCCCTGTTATCTACATCCTCTGGCAATAATGGTTGCGCATCACTCATTTCTTCAAACGGATGTGTGAATAACTCCTCTGACATACCAACTGAAGCGGCTGTGGTGCTAGTTTTGGTGGTGGCGGCAGGCGGGTGAGTGGTATCTTGAGAGGTGCCTGAAGCTAAGCTGGAGGAGGATGGTGCGTCAAGGTTCTGAGCGGAGGCTGTAGAAGATTGGGTGTCCTGTGTTAGCCAGTCAACTATGTCCTCAGAACTTTTCAAGTTCAGGGTACGTGGCCTCTGAAAACTGGGCATTATTCTAGGCCCAAAGGGAATCACAGCACCACGACCACAATGGCCCCTGCGGGGTAGCCTGCCTCTGCCTGTCATTTTTGTTGGGATTAGTGGTACTATGTGTGCAAGCTACTGTGAGACCAGATATGAGTGGCAATGTGCACTGGCACAGTTGTGCAGAGCACAGGCTGTAGGCCTGACACCCGCTTGAAGATAACTAACTGCTATTCAATCTATAACAGTGAAAAAAGTTTTTTGTTTTTAAATCAAGCTATTGTGACACCAGATATAAGTGGTGGCACTGGTCACCGTATCCACTGTTAGCGTAACACACCCGCTTTAAGGACACTGACTGCTATTCAATATATAACAGTGAAAAAAGTGTTTTGTTTTTTTAAATCCAAGCTTTGTGTCACCAGATCTAAGTGGTGGCAATGGTCACCGTATCCACTGTTAGCGTAACACACCAGCTTTAAGGACACTGACTGCTATTCAATCTATAACAGTGAAAAAAGTGTTTTGTTTTTTTAAATCCAAGCTTTGTGTCACCAGATCTAATTGGTGGCACTGGTCACCGTATCCACTGTTAGCGTAACACACCGCTTTAAGGACACTGACTGCTATTCAATCTATAACAGTGAAAAAAGATTATTTTTTTTTTAAATCCAAGCTATTGTGACACCAGATGTAATTGGTGGCACTGACTGGGGAAATGGGCACTGTGAGCCTGACACAGAAGCTGGCAGCAGTGGCAGACAACTAAGTGCATTTACATTACATAGAAAAATAAAATAAAAAAAAGCATACCCTTATCCCTAACCTAGCTATGCTTTTCCCTATCATATGAACAGCAGCTACACTTTCCCTCCTCTTACTAAGCATGCAGCTTGAGAATGAATCTAAAATGGATGCTGTCCAGTAGGTGGGAGGGTCTGCTAGGGAGGCTGTACTGCTAATTGGCTGGAATGTGTCTGCTGACTGTGAGGTACAGGGTCAAAGTTTACTCAATGATGACGAATAGGGGGCGGGTCGAACCGCGCATATGTTCGCCCGCCGTGGCGAACATGCTATGTTCGCCGGGAACCGTTCGGTACATCACTAATATTAATATATATCTATGTATATGCCCATGGACATACTAGGTACGGCCGACAAAAAACGGTCGTTAAGGACCGCAGACTTACCTAGTACGTCCGCAGCAAATAGGAGCCATGGACTTACGTGGACCGGCGATAATGGTCAGGACCCACAGCAGCAGCTCACATGATCACATTGCCGCAATAGGACTCTGGGAGCTGCCAGCAGGGGGACTGTGGGCTGTCAGGCAGTCCCCCAGACTGCTAAAAAGTAAAATAAAAAAATAAATATTATACAGGTGGTTATCATTTAGCCACCTACTGGTTTTACGACGCTCACACTTACAACCAGGCGGAAGTGCGAGCCGTCGTGTGGATTCCCTGCTCTGGTGCACATGTCTATGTTCGGGAAACATCCCCAAACATAGCGAACGCACCAGAGCAGGGAATCCCTTAACTCCTCACTTACCAACTAATTCATTCTACGACCGGGTCGTAGGAACGGAACTCTGTCGGTAAGTGAGTGTCTGTATTATATATTATATTTTTTAAATATATACACCCTGTTCCACATTATTATGCAAATTCTATTTAAGTGTCACAAAGATTAAATATTTTGTTTTTCAGTTTAACTCATGGATGGTATTGTCTCTCAACACTCTTTTGATCACTGAAAACCATCTCAGACACCTGTGATAATTAGATTGCCAGGTGAGCCCAATTTAAGGAAAAACTACTAAAGGAGGGTGTTCCACATTATTATGCAGAGCACCATTTTCATTCAATATGGGGAAGAAAAAGGATCTCTCTGCTGCCGAAGAGAGTGAAATAGTTCAATGCCTTGGACGAGGTATGAAAACAGATATTTCACGAAAACTTAAAGGACCACTGTAGCAGATGGCATTACGGCTGTCCTAAAAGACTGTTAAAAATTTAATTTGTGTGTTTATTCCATACACATGAAAACTACTGAACCAGTAGACCACACCAGAGAGAAATGTGCACCTTATTAGGCTTTCACACTTCTCTAACCGCAGGTTAATTGGTACGATTGGTACTTTTGCATGTATCTGGTTGGCCGCCATTCGGCATACGCCATCTTACGCACGAAAACCTCAGCGGTGTTTGGTCGTCGAGTGTCTGGAACTCAAATCGGACACTCAATTACCCGAACACCACAGACCTCCAGAGCTCTGTAACTCCCGAACGGAAGGGCTAATCAGCCCCTCGTTCGGTGAGTTAAAAGTACCGAACAAGGGTATTCATGCGAATACAGTTTTAATAGTGGATGTCATGTATTTCTGTGTATTTTACCTCCCGAATGGAGACCGACTGCAGGGCCAAAACACATGGAACCCTTTTCGGCTACCACCTTGTGGTGCGGTCGGTCAAATTGTCTCTTCCACCTAATTCCCGAACCCCTGGTCTGATCTGGGTGAATTTTGGATATGTTGGTCACCCAGATCAGGGCTACAAGGGGGTGCCACTTAGCTCATTGTACCTAACTATTTTGCGGTACATCCAGAATTCGTGGAAAACTACAGTACGTTTAATGGGATTATGTGTCACACTGAGTGGAGGAGATGTGTGGGAGGTAACCGTTACATTATTGGCTACTGTCTTATTATGGTGAATCCCTCCCTTGCATGGGAGAATGCTTTAAAAGGAGGTTGTGTGGATTAAAAATCAGTTCTGCTCCTGCTGCTGTGTGTCGTCCAGTCATTGGGAATATTCGTGGATTACTTTGCTTGCTGGGATTATTGCTCTATGGTATTTTTATTACTTGTTCCTGAGCCTCACTGGGATCTTTAGTGGAGTTAACCTGTGAAATACCAGCTCTCCGCTACAACCACTATAGGCACCCAGACCACTTCAGCTTAATGAAGTGGTCTGAGTGCCAGGTTGAGATAGGAATAACCCTTTTTTTCTGTAAACCTAGTTTACCTATGGGTTAATCCAGCCTCTAGTGGCTGTCTCATTGACAGCTGCTAGAGGGCTTCCGCGCCTCTCACTGTGATTTTCACAGTGAGAAGACGCTTGCGTCCATAGGACATTGATTGAGAATGCTTTCCTATGGACTGGCTGAATGTGCGGCGCAGCTCTTGCCGCGCATGCGTATTCAGCCGAAGAGGAGGAGAGCTCCCCGCCCGGTGCTGGAGAAAGAGGTAAGTTTAACCCCTTCCTCTCCATCCAGCCTGGCAGGAGGGGGACCATGAGGGTGGGGGCACCCTCAGGGCACTATAGTGCCAGGAAAAAGTGTTTTCCTGGCACTATAGTGGTCCTTTAAGCGTGATCATCAAACTATTAAGAGATTTGTTGCTGATTGAGAGCACAGACTGGTTCATGCAGATAAAGGCACATTGAGGAAGATTTCTGCCCGATCAAGAGAGCAGCTGCTAAAATACCATTACATAACAACACACAGATATTTGAAGCTGCTGGTGCCTCTGGAGTCCCACAGACATCAAGGTGTAGAGTCCTCCAGAGTCTTGCAACTGTGAATAAACCTTCTATTCGGCCACCACTAACCAATGCTCACAAGCAGAAACGGCTGCATTGGGCAGAAAAATACACGAAGACTAATTTTCAAACAGTCCAGCTCACTGAGGAGTGCCGTGCAACCCTGGATGGTCCAGATGGATGGAGTAGTGGATGGTTGGTGGACGGCCACCCTGTGTCAGCAAAGTATGTGGCGTTTCTGACTAACCACTTTCTTCCCTGGTAGAGGAGGAAGAACTATGCTTTCCATAATAAAATCATCTTCATGCATGACAATGCACCATCTCATGCTGCAAATACCTCTGCATCAATGGCTGCTATGGGGATAAAAGGAGAGAAAGTCATGGTGTGGCCTCCATCCTCCCCTGACCCCAATCCTATTAAGAACCTATGAGGCATCCTCAAGCAAAAGATCTATGAGGGTGGGAGGCAGTTTACATCCAAACAGCAGTCTGGGAGGCTATTCTGACATCGTGCAAACAAATTCAAGCAGAAACTGTCCAAAAGCTCACAAGTTCAATGGATGCAAGACTTATGAAGCTGCTATCAAATAACGGGTCGTATGTTAAAAAGTAACATGACCTGTTAAAATGTTAGAAGTTTGATTAAAATAGCTTTTGATTTCTGTAAATATGCTGCAAACACAACAAATTGAGCAGAGTAAGTGATGAGAACCGCACCCAATCCCAACGGCCAAGGGTGCTCCAGAGCAGGACCAGCAATCCCAGTACAATAATCCAAGAAGAAAAAACTCACAGGCACTCCAACTTCAAGCCGCAGGCAGATTTATTATGACTGAATGCAACGCAACGTTTCGACCGGAAAGGTCTTTTTCAAGCTCATAACATGAGAATTGATAACATGAGAATTATGCTGATTGTTATTTACATCAATTATTTAAGTAAATTAGAAAAATACATTTGCATATTAATTTGGAACAGGGTGTATACACACTATATATTGAAGGAAAAAAAAAAAAAAACTGGCCAGCGTTTGTGGCTAATCCAAGACCTAAATGAATTGGAGTTAATTGTAAATGATGCTTCAATGGGCATTATTACAAGAAACATGGAATGAGATCCAGTTATAGAGACTCATATTTAAGAGGACATTCTAAACTGCTCCCTTGTCGGTATGGGTACTGATGAAACCTGTTTATCGCATAAGCAATAGATATTTCAGCCCAAAACCTGCACCGACTGAGCCCATTACAGGATTGCTTCAGTTTTTACTTTAGGCACTTGCTGTTTATCAATATTATATAAAATAAAGTTGTGCTGTTTGTTTTTATTCAGCATTTTCACTTCACCTTATCTTGTAATCATCATAAACCTTGCCCAGTACTGTTCCAATTAAGTCTACTGTCCACATCGTCAAGGACATCAAACCACTGGGATATGGGAGCAGCAAACAAGCAGTGTTCCTTGGTGAAAGTATTAAAAAACTGTTGGCTTATGGGTTTACTGTGCAATAGCCATAATATTCGCAATAGTGCTTATGTGATGTAGAGGAGTTATAGAGAATAAGGGCACATAATGACAACCCTGAGTTTGATGGCAATTATATACAATGTGAGTAGAGCAACAACATATATACCAGGACATTCCTACCCCTTCACTGGGGCACTGGTTAGGCAGTGTGTTTTTTTTCCCCTGCAGTTATTTTGAATCTGAGCAATAATCTAACTTCATTAACCACTTTTTATACTATACTGGCCTAAAGAGCTATGAAAAATATACTATACAGTACATCCAACGTTCAAATTAGAGCAGTGCTAGTATCACCAATAACCAAGTTTCCTTGTAACCATTTTGATGACATTTTTCTGGTCTCTTCACAAGATCAAGAAAAAAAAAAAAAAACTCCATGCAAATATATAGCCTGACAAATCAAAACATTACATTTTTGAACAATTTTTTTTTTCCCCTGTGGAATTACAAGAGTTCATCATACAACTCACCTGTGGTCATTTTTTTTGAAACTGTTTTCTTAGCAGTTCCTCCTTAGATCAATTCTAATCTCAGTCTAATCCAATGCTTCTCAGAGGAGCACTGATAACCTATGACATATGCAATGACATGCTCCATCAAACACATTTCTGAATAGACATGAATCATTTCAACGTGTTTTTCTGGCAATAAATAGAAGAAATTATAAAATGTGTTGCACTAAGAGTAATTAGTCTGAAAATAGGCCTTCAAACTTTATGCAGAGTTGTAAAACAAATTTATCAAGATGCCACTCAATTAGCACCGTAAAATGTGTTGGAAACTGGCAACAAACTAGTTTAACTACTGGCATTGCTCTGTGCAGCAGACAAATTTTGGTGAGGCTGGTGGAGTATCTAGTTTTGCAGATGGCCGCGCCTTCTAAAGCTTGTCAAGAAAACCTGGCCCCCACTGACCTTCAACTCTCACTGATGTGGAGCACCCACACCCAATTCTAGAAACCACTAGATGACCATTGAGCGCTTTTGGAAAGCACATCAGTAGGCTACTACTCTGCGGAGGAGTAAGGGTCTGGTTGTGTGAGCCTCCTCTGAACAATCAATATACTCATGCACACCTTTCTACAACTACTAGCCCGCTTAGGCTGAGGGCCACCTTTTTGATGACCCATGGCCATAGGACAGACTGCAACCGTTGGTGGTGTACCATTCACACCTTCTGTGTCTCCCCAATGGAGAAAGACTGGCTACCCGAATGTCCAAGTACATGATTCACAGATGCTGGCCTACAATCCAGCCTGTGGCTGAAAGGACATTGCTGTCTCTGAACTCTCCACCTGTTAAAAGGACACTATAATCACCAGAACTACAGCTTATTGTATTTGTTCTGGTGAGTAGAATCATTCCCTTCAGGCTTTTTGCTGTAAACCCTGTCTTTTCAGAGAAAATTTAGTGTCTACATTGCAGCCTAATGTCCACTGGTCACCCCTTAGCTGGCTGCTATAAGTGCTTCCTTGGGCAGTTCTGCAGAGTAAGCATCATTGGCATTCAGTCTCTCTACCCTCTGCATGCAGACACTGAACTTTGCTCATAGAGATGAATGGATTCAATGCATCTCAATCAGCAGATGCTGATTGACCAGGGCTGTGTTTGACTTATGCTGGCTCTGCCCCTTGATCGAGTCCTTACATGGAAGCATTGTGCTGATGTCAGACAGGGGAAGGTCAGAGGCAGAGCCAGCAGCAACAGACTTTAATACAAGTACGATTTTACTATATTTAGGGAGACAAGAAGGAATCAGGGGGCTAATGTCTAACACCGTAGGGTCAGGAATACATGTTTATGAACCTATAGTGCTCTTTTAAGCCTTCCAGCTGTAGTAACAGGCTGACTGAAAAGATGCATCGCTTTAAAGTCACCTAAAACATCTTTATCTGATCTGTTTTATTAAGTTTTATTGTTCATTGTCTGCATGCTGCCTTTCTCTGTGGTCCGTGAAACTCAGTGGTACTGTGGCCCAATGTCTGGGATGTTTTAAGAAATTAGGAACCTATACTCAGTCTTTCCCATAGAGGCTTTTCTAGCTTGTTTCCTACTATAACAAACTCCTATAATTCAAGCATGTCCCTCATTTGTCAAACTAGTAATTTTAATCTCTGAATTATAGCATTAATATTACAATCATGCCAACCATGCCACCCTCCCAACAATGATGCATTACCAATAATCTTTGAACTGTGCTCGATTTTGATCTTGACTGTCATACTAAAAAAAAAAAAAAGTTATACCGAAAATAGTCCGTAATCATTTTAGTTTATTTTCTCCCAAAAAGATTCCAAACTAGACACATCTGACAGAGCCTATCCTTTATTAGTGTTTAACTACTTGTGCAATCCACAGTAATGGGATGGCAATATACATTACATTTTACATTATTAGGTTTGAATTAAGTGAAATACAAAATATACAAGCCCATTTTACATATAACCTTAAGTGGCAAAATATACACACCTAACAGGCCTGAGCCACACCTTTTAGATATTTTTGGAGAAAACCCTGAATAACTTTTAGAAAGACATGGTATTTGCATGGAAATCCATCCTTTAGTTACAGTAACTCAGTGAACCACTTGCCAACTGTAATACAACATATAACGTGTTCTAGAAAACACCTTCAACTAGGCCAGGCAATTGCTTAGGGCATTGTACTATTTTAGGAGGTCCCAATGGTTAAAAACCAATGGGGGCACCATTTAAAACAGTAAATTACAAGTATCTGTGTGTTTACTAAAGGAACATGTAAGAGAGCAAGTAATGTACTGGAAGTTTACATTTTCAGTGTCAATTAAACTGCGTTGCAGTCACATTATTTAGCAGACAAACGCAACGACTTTCAGCCACTGATTACAATCCAAATATGGGAAGAATTGTATTTTACATAGCTCACCAGGCCAAGACACATGTACGTATAACTAGACACTGTGCCCCAGATTGCCAGAGGACTGCATCTTGCATCAAGGCTCTATAACCAGACACTAAAGATAGAGGGTTTACACTAAACGCATATTACAGGAAATGGAAATCAGAAGGTTAAAGCATCGAGCCCAGCCAAATTTAGAGAAATATCAACTAAGCTGGTCAAAAAGCTAGGCTATGCTAGCCTATATTTGAAGTTAAGAAACCAGCAAGTACACTATATATTGCCAAGAATGACAAGCCTTTGTAGTATCTGGTAAAATAGCACTCAATATAGCTCACAATGGAACAGCTGAAGGTCTACTGGGTCCAGATAATTAAAACAAAACCAGGTATTTGAATTAGTGAGATTGTCAAAAGTTCCAGCAATAGGTTGATGACTGAATAATGATCACATTGCGCACCTAGGTTACAACTTGAGTTGGAAACAAATTCATAAAAATAAACCAGCAGCTAGTTATAGCAGATATCCTGCTAAACACAATGGTTAAAAAGTGTATAATATAGCAGGTTATAGTAAATGGGGGCCATAAATTCTGGGAATGAAGCAAGTTTATTTTACATCTACTAAAATGGAGGCACAGCTCCTTATTCTCATTACATTAAACAAGAAGAATTGAATAAATGCTTTTCATATCGCCATTCAACTTTTTGTATTAGCTTCTTATACATAGTTATGAGTTTATCCTCATAACAGGACACTAGAGTCCCACAGCTACTGCTAAGCACTGCATTCCACCAATACAATGTTCTGACGCAAGATATTCTTTCAATCATGGAGGCGCTCGATTGAACTTTCCTTATTGCATTCAAACATTGCAGATGTCGTCTGTCTAAAGATGTTTAACAGCAGCGATATTTCATGGATTAAAAAAAAAAGTTTTTTTGGGGGGCGTGGTGGTTGTTTAGTCACCTTATCTGAGAGGATGACATTTTAGGTGCTATTGTAGAAAATAATCCAGAAACCTTAGCACACCTACTTTGAAATTGTTACAATTGTTTAAATACCTACAAACCCCAGACTGTTTACCACTTAAAGTTTGTATTTACAAAACAAGTGTACATTTTATGATGCAAAGTAACTGTAGACCACAGATGTAACATACATTAGCAAGAGCAATTTAACATTTAACTTGAATCTGAAATGTATGCAAATAAGCAGTTACATAATTAGCCATTTAAACCAACTTTCACATGTTTGTAGGTTCTATGCTTAAGTGAAGCTGGGCAAGAAGGAAAAGCACAAATTAAAGTCACAACACATCTGCTATAATAGTGTTGGTCATTTCAATCCTTTTGTGCAAAGGACTGTCGTCCCCCCAGAGTAGACCTATACATATTACTTTCTGCAAAATTACCAAGGACATCTAGATCCCAACATCACAACGGGAGACTAGAAACCATAATGTTGCCAACAGATTGATGGCCATGCACAAAAAGAAAAAAAGTATAAGGACTCATTGCAAGTTGTACATAATGAGTAAAGAATTTTTTTTTTTTTTTAACCAGTTTTTAAGTAACTCCATGTTTTCACACAAGTTGACAGTTTAGATAGTCTTAAGCAGTTTCTTTTTGAAAGAACACATTGAGTGAATAATAGAATGTCAGTGCATTTTAGAGCAGTAACCAAACTCTAGCCCTTAAAGATCACCAATGGGTCAAAATCGAACCATTCACTAATGTGTACTCAGTCGGGTGAATATACAGGTTTTCATTAAGAAGCGACAGATGAGTAGCAACATTTGTTTAGTGTCACTTTAGACTGCATATTCTGAATGCATGCAGAGAATAGAAGCCAGTGTTAGTCCGCACATTTACAATTTTCCTAAACCTTTCAAGAAAAATCAAAAGATTACAGTAACCAGCATTCCTGCACTAGGTGTCCTTCAAGATGAAATACACAAACTGACCAAATTTAACACTTAAAAGTTCACACAAAGTACATGAAGAAATTTGTGGGATTTCTACGTAGCGGTAAGAAGTGTAAGCAAATCATCCAATTTAAGCCACATGTAGCTTTAAAGACATCAGAAGGATGTTCAGTTGTAGGGCAGGTGCTTAAAGTAAGTAGGCACAGGAGAGGAGATGTTATACGTCAATTTTACACAGAAATGTTGTGCTGCACAAACTATGAAGATCTTACTTCCCAGAATGCATGTGAGGGAAGAGGATTCCGCCAAGGTTGGTGGGCGAGGTAATTGGAGATTAAATCCAGAACTGTTACCATACCAGCTTTTAAAAAGGTACCTTAGATGTATTAACACAGTTAAGTATATAGGAGGGATTTGACAGCTTTGATAAAAGTACTTGACGATTGCATGATCATTGTCCACATTGTCACAAAAGGTAGAATCCACAAAATAAAAATTCACACTGGAAGCACTGCAAACCGATTCCCAGGTAGGTCTTTACTCAGTTTAATATTTCAAGATAAATACAAGGAAAAAAGCAACTGAACTGCATTTTTCTATTTTTATTTTTTTTTTCAGTCTGATGACAAAGGCCTCAAGTGAAAATCTGTAGCGTTAACAACTCTAACCCTCATTTGTGCCATGTATGCCCACTATGTAAATCATACAACATACAGAGTGCCTGTCTAAACTTTAGGCAGGCTTTGACACCAGTTTATAAGGTTACAATATGCAAGCCAACATGTTGGCATAGGAGAGTACAGAGGTAATACAATTTTGTTTGCACATGGCCATCAGGACTTTTAAATTTGTTTTATAATGATGGGACAGGGAAGTTGCAAACAAACTGGCATTTCTAAATCACTTAAGTTTACTCAGTCCAAGCTGTGAACTTTGTACTCCAGACATAACATGCATAAGGCTTAAAACTTTATTTTTTAGTTTTAGAGTTCTAGGTCTCATTTTGTTCTAAGATATACTAAGGGGTACTTTTAAAAAAAAAATCACACTGCCCAGTCAACTGTCCTTTTATCCTAGGTGTATGTAACCAGTATTTCTCATCAACACTTGATTTAAACTATGCATCTGGAGCAGATTTGATGCAACAAAACTAATGCTGTCAGTTCAGATGGACCTTCAAAATGAACACCTGCAAGGATATCAACACCTAAAGCATTCAAACTGAATTTAACTGCAGTGATTTGGAAAATAGCCAGTTAACCTGCATTGCCCATTTCCGCTTCGAGCAAACACATGAAAACAATTGAAAAAAAAAAATAATGAGGTTTTGAAAAGGCCATATGCTTTGGTGACAATCAGAACCAAATTTAAGATCTGTTTATCTTGACCTGAGCACTTTGCTCGAGCCTGGGAATATGTTTATTTGGTCATGGCCTTGATGGCAACGGCATACTCCTCATTCATAGCACACAAGACGGAGATCTGAAAGACAAATGCAACAATCATTAACTACGTAGTTGCAAAGATGCTAGCTAAAAGTATACCCCTTGAATATGACATTAAATTAACTCAAAACATACAGTATTACATACTCAAGTAAAGGGATATTATGCCTTGGAAGTATTGTTAAACAAGCAATACAAATAAAACCGCACGAAAGTCCCCTTACCATAATCTCTTCTCCGCCTTCAAATCTAGTTTCTATTTCTTTTCCCAAATCACCATCTGGCAGCTTAAGATCATCACGAACATCACCACTGTCAGTCAGAAGGGAAAGGTATTTGTCGTTGATCCCAATCAGCTAGTGGGAAAAAAAATTAAATCACTTTACGTTAACCACCATACAGCAGGTTTATATTTACAACCATTTAAAAACAAGTTTATACTAATACGCTAGCACACCACCACAAACAGATTATATAATTTTATGTACAGAAAGTTTAGATACAATTACAAAATAGGCTTAAAGCAGGGCATGTCACTTCATCAGGTCTTTACATAAGTTGCAAAACCCTCTGAAAGTGATAAGCTCACTTCATGCAGTGGCCAAAGTAGAAAAGGCCATTGAGGGTATTGCAATCATCCATATTCAGCTCCTGGTGCTTCATCCTTCAGGAGCATGTATTAATGAAGTACCCACAAACATTTTGTCAACATGTTGACAAAACATTTTCATTCTAGTCAACATGCATATTTCATATAGACCTCTTTAAAGCACATTTCAAAAAGTGGAACAATGTGGCTCATTGGAATGCGTGGCACATATGCAGCAATTGCTCTGATATACCAACACTTCCCAAAAAAAACGCACTAAAACAAATGCTTCCCTTTGAAAAGCACTCACTGCTTCAAAGAGTGAGACAGAAAACCAAGATTTGTTGGCAATGGGTTTGATAAAAGTGAGTGTTGCTTTAAGAAATTAGATCCCTTACTCCTTAAAAAGGTCCACTCCACTGCCCAAATACAAAATAAATATCACGGTTTAACCCCTTAAGGACGGAGCCAAATGTACACGTTGTGAACGAAACAAAATGTAAACAAAACCTGGCATTTGCGCTACATGTCTGTCCAACCGTAATTCACCTCTTTCATATTAAATGCACCCACCCTTATCATATATCATTTTATTCAGGGGAAACAGGGCTTTCATTTAATATCAAATATTTAGCTATGAAACATAATTTAATGAAAAAAATTTGAGAAAATTAGAAGTTCTGTTATTTTTTTTAGTTCTACATGACATTTTAACTGTCAATGTCTTAATACTGTTTGCTTTTACTGCAAAAAAATGCACATATTTGTATTCAGCAAAGTCTCACGTGTAAAACAGTACCCCCTATGTACAGGTTTTATGGCGTTTTGGGAAGTTACAGGGTCAAATATAGCACGTTCCATTCGAAATTTAAATTCGCCAGATTGGTTACGTTGTCTTTGAGACTGTATAGTAGCCCAGGAATGAAATTTACACCCATAATGGCATACCATTTGCAATAGTAGACAACCTAAGGTATTGCAAATGGGGTATGTCCAGTCTTTTTTAGTAGCCATTTGGCCACAAACACTGGCCAAAGTTAGCGTTAGTATTTGTTTGTGTGAAAAATGCAAAAAACGCCAATTTTGGCCAGTGTTTGTGACTAAGTGGCTACTAAAAAAGACTGGACATACCCGTTTGCAATACCTTGGGTTGTCTACTATTGCAAATGGTATGCCATCATAGGGGTAATTTTCATTCTTGGGCTACCATAGGGTCTCAAAGGCAACGTACCCAATCTGGCAAATTTTAATGTGAAAAAAATGAAACAAGCCTTATATTTGACGCTGTAACTTTTGAAAACACCATAAAACCTGTACATGAGGGGTACTGTTGTACTCGGAAGACTTCGCTGAACACAAATATTTGTGTTTCAAAACAGTAAAAAGTATTGCAGCAATAATATCGTCCGTGTAAGTGCTGTTTGTGCGTGAAAAATGCAAAAAACTTCACTTACTGGCGATATCATCGTTGTAATACATTTTACTGTTTTGAAACACTAATATTTGTGTTCAGCGAAGTCCTCCAAGTAGAACAGTACCCCCTATGTACAGGTTTTATGGTGTCTTGGAAAGTTATAGGGTTAAATATAGCGCTAGCAAATTAAATTCCCTTTACTTTCGGTATGGGTTGTCAGACAGGTCCCGCTAATTGTAATTAAGATACTTAAATATATATGTAAAATTACATAAATATATATGTAGAATTAATATATAAACATAGAAATCCTTGCACTCAGGCTAAAAGGTTACATACCGGGTGCTTGTAGTCCTAGGGAATTATATGTATATATAATTTTTTTAAATATTTTTATTTATATATTAGGTATATATTTATGTATATAGATATATTATTTCGTTCTATGTGTATTTTGATATAAATATATATTAATATCACAATACAGTTAGAACGAAATAACACATCTTTTTTTTAACGTATTTACAAAAAAATTTTATATTATATATAAATATAACAATAATTATATATATATTTAATCAATATCAGTCTACGTGTAATTTGATATTAATATATATTAATAGTAAAATACACCTAGACAGTGTACATGTGTATGTATATGTATATCTCTATATATGATCTAAGTATAAATTTTTTTTTTACACTTAACTTATGTAATTTTATTTCCAGCCAGCAGTGGGACCAGGGTCGCAAGGACCTCACTGTCACATGGCCGGGGGGGCTTCCAGGAGGCTGGATGTGCCGCAGGGGGCTCCCTGGGAGTCCCCCCAAATGCGATAACCAGCGACCGGGTAAGTAATGAAAGACCGGAGGGCGTACTAATACGCCCGGCGGCGTTTAGAGCCGCCTAAAATAGGGCGTAATAGTACACCCTCCAGTCTTAAGGGGTTAATAGATCTAACAAATGAAAACTTGCATGCATTTATGTATCTTTTCATTGGTGTTATAGCTAAAAACAGCAGATCTCATGTCTGCTGCCTTTGCAAGCCCTCCTCTTCGAACCCCAACCAGACTGTCTATTCACAGACTTCCGAATACAGGTGCTGTGAACAATTGCTGCATTTGAGTGCAAAGCTAACCAAACCAGGAAGTAACAGGACATGTTGTCTGCTTGAAAAGCCAGGGGCGTGTAACCAGTATACTTTATAAAAGTAACTTGTAATTTGAATTAAAAAAAAAAAAAGTCACACAAAAGCTTTTAATCAAGCTAAAATGTTTTAGGGATCTGGAGTGTCCCTTTAACCCCATAAGGACCAAACTTCTGGAATAAAAGGGAATCATGACATGTCACGTGTCCTTAAGGGGTAAAGGACAGTGGCCACAAACAAAACAGACCTGTAAATAAGCAGGTGTATACGGTGTCATAAGTTTGTAAACACTGTAGTTTTATTTAAGCACTTGAACAAAAAAGACAAGAGAGGAAGTAATACTCAATCACCATGCTTTAAACAACTCCAAAAGTTAATTGTGGCAAGTTATTCCTTGTAGGATCTATGTTTTAACGCTGTTACAGGATGCATGACAGACTTACGTTTTGAAGAAAAAAGCGTGCAGTTAGCCAATTTTTAGAATATGAAATAAGAATACCACCCATGCATCATTTTTGCCCTGTTCACACATCTGCTTGACAAAACTTGCCTTCCCTGGATTACATTAAATATTCCAAGGGCTATGCAAAAGAATGGGGTGAAAAAAATTAACCTTCCAAAAATTGTTCGGATTATTTTGACTTCAATAATGTGTGCGTAACAAGACTATACCCTATATGCAATCTAAGTCTTTAGATTGGCCATATAAATTGTAACTCATGGCACCTCGGGAAGAATCTGTAAGCACTAAATAGTGCTGAGAAGCAGGAATCACCACCCACAAAATGCTTAACCCCTTAAAGGGACACAACTTCTGCTCTCTTCAGAAACCTCCTGTTTATGAGTAAAGTTCAATTTACAGAGCAAAAGATAAAAACTTAAAGCAACTTAACATCTGAAAACGAAACCATATTGTTTTCATGCAGGATGTGTCAGTCAAAGCCAGGGGAGGTGTGGCTAGGGCTGCATAAACAGACTCAAGTCATTTAACATCTAAGTGGAATTGAACAGTGAAACTCCGGCGGCATGACCTATACATCAAGACTGCTTCATTGAGGTAAAGTTGTTTTGGTGATTATAGTGTCCCTTTAAGGACAGAGGTAATTGTCTGCCTTCTGAACCAAAACCTTGAATTTATTCTGTAGGTTTGCTCCAATGTAATTTAAAGGGATACTATAGTCACCAGAACTACAGCTTATTGTATTTGTTCTGGTGAATATAATCAGTACCTTTGGGATTTTTGCAGTAAAAAGCAGTGTTTACATTACAGCCTAGGGATACCTTCAGTGGCCAATCTTCAGATGGCTACTAGAGGTGCTTCCTGGGGCAGTGCTGCGCAGCATTGGCATTTAGGGTCTCCACCCTGTGCACCGAGACACTGAACCTTCCTCAGAGATGCAGCTCTATAAGGAGATATGACTGTTTGGCTTGTGCTGACTGCCTCCTTGACAATATCTGCCAATCCAATGCTTTCCCATGGTAAATAATTGTGATTGGCAGATATTACCACTTCTGAGCAGCCAAAGATTTTACTATATTTAGGGGGCAAGGCAAAACCCCATAATGTATTCAGATACATCTTCGGTGTACGACACCCACAATGCATGCCTTTGCCACTATCCTCTGATGCTACAGCACCATAAGAGACGATCATATCAGCTTTTAATGTTAAAATTTGTAGAGACGAATTTTAGGGAGTTTATGGTTCATTTTGGGGTGTTTGAATTGCACAATGGATGCATACAATTTGTGAAATTCAACATCACGTGGTATGCCACATAGTATATTTTGAGCCTTACATACAGCCATTTTAGCACCATTCCCCCCCAGAGTTCATGGTATTTTATCTTTTTTGCAAATTTAACTCTATACTGTAACAAAATCACTAATTTGAGCTTAACTATATCTCCCGAGTACAGAATGACACTTCATACCACTATCAAGGTGTTTGTGTGAAAATACAAAGCTGAATCTATTAAACCAGTCCATTATTTTTTTTCTTCCCTTTTATGTAAGCACAGTGCTGAACATTCTTCATAGAGAAGCATTTAACGCAGATTGGTGTTGGGTGGTATTTTGCAGCGGGTGTGGATTTGCTTACCAAAGCTTTATATTGACAGAGATTCTCAATTACGATCTCAGTCAAATAGACAGAGCCAGCTGGAATAAAAGTTTTTTTGGTGTGGTGTGGTGGAGGGGATAGAGGAAGCAACCTAACATGCTTTTCTAACACTAAGGTCAGGAATGCATGTAATCCACTTCAGCATATAGTGTTCTTTTGAAGGAGCACTATAGGGTCAGGAACACATGTATTTCTGACCCTATAGGGTTAAAACTGCCATCTAGTCCCCCTTGCCTCCCTAAATATGGTAAAATCTTACTTGTATTCAAGCCTGAAGCTGCTGACTTTGTCCCAGTTTACTTTTAAATTGTCCACTGCCTGCTGACATCAGAAGTGGTGGCCTGATCCAATCACAGTGCTTCTACATAGGATTGGCTGAGACTGACGAGGCAGATCAGGGGCAGAGCCAGCACAATTCAAGAGACAGCCCCGGCCAATCAGCATCTTCTCATAGAGGAGAATTGAATCAATGAATCTATGAGGAAAGTTCAGTGTCTGCATGCAGAGGGAGGAAACACTGAATGTTTGGATGCATTTTAGGCAGCCATGAAGTAAGGATCTCCAGCAGCCATCTGAAGTGTGGCCAGTGAAGTTATCACTAGGCTGTAATGTAAACACTGCATTTTCTGTGAAAAGAGTGTTTACACCAAAAGGCCTGACGGTAATGATTCTACTCACCAGAACAAATTCAATAAGCTGTAGTTGTTCTGGTGACTATAGTGTCCTTTTAACTATTCTAGAACACCTGAGAATGATACCCCAACTTGTATACCTTTGCAAAGTAGTATTAATCCCAGTTAAAAGCCTAAACTAAAACACTAATTCTAAACCAAATTTAATAAAACACCTTTATCCTAACCCATAGTCTAATTATAACCGTCACATATATCCATATAAATAGTGTTAGACGGATTCCCTGTAATGTCAGCACAGGAATTCCCTTGCTGGCTTGAATCCTAATCTGGAAGCCAATTCCAATACTAAAATTAAATTCTAAACACATCTGAATACTAATCCCAAAGGTTCCCCTCTGCTAATATCTAAGCAGATACTAGCAAAGGGAAATCCAAGATAAGGGTAAGTTGCTGCCATCTACTAGCTATTTATAGAACGACAGCCTCCCATCAGTTTCATGGATTATAGTATGCCCAGTGCATTAGATAGGTGCTGGGCAACTGACAAAGCCCAGCGCTAATCAAACTGCAATTGGGACATTGTGGGAGACCCTCCAGGGTCTGTTTAGACGCTGGGGGTCTCACAAACACTAGATCTAGTGAGAAAACTACTGGCTGAGCTTGACCACTCAGATGCAGTGTTCTCTATGGATTTGAAGGGCTAAATGCAGTGCTGACCTTCAGCAGCACAATTGATAGCTGGTACTCGCTGGTGTGATCAGGGATTTAACCTGTGTCATTATGCTCTAAAGTGATTAATGCCCATTTTAGTTTGGATGAAATGACACTTATCAACACAGCTTTAGCTATGCAATATCAACAAAGTCAACAGACTTGCTATATGCTGAAGTCGATTAAAACTATAGATTAATTTAGTGTATGGGTTGCAATGGAATTCCTAAATATGTGCGATTTACTACACCTGCCTTTTCTCCCTCTCCGTTTGTTAGCCACTTTATTTGCAAGCAAGCATCGAGGATGCAAGCGTGGGAACATCTGTGGCACAAAGAATGGTAAAGTGTGCTATTTTTTCCATCTTTTTGTGTCCTTAAAGGCTACTTACAAAAAACAAAACATACACACCAGACAATACTGTATAAATTTGTTGAGTAACCCTTTGTGTCTTGTGAACACACCAACTACAGCCCATCACAATTATGGTGCTAGCAAATGCAGCCTCTTGTTCTGTGTTAAACCGTTTGAAAAACCAAGGGTCACAGAAGAGCCAATGCAGCATTGAACAGCTAATCAATGCTATCCAAACTTAAAACAGACTGAAAGCCTGTTCACGAAGAGCTGCAGCAGCTACCTACACATAATTTCAATCAAATTACAATGCAGTCAAAAGAAACCAACACAAAGCAAGGACTACCGTCTTGTGTTTTCCTTCCACTTGATAAAAGGTGGAGCTGCCATCGCCATGCTCTAATCACACTAGTGACTACTGTGAGGAAAAACCTATTGCCTGTGGAAGCTCCTGCAGCCTTGTGGGATCTTATATAGAGTGCTGCACCAATGTAGGCTCCTGGCAGATGAAACACTAGGAACCGAAGATAAAGATGGAGGCACCCTCCATGGACAGCTCCAGGGAAGTAAAAATCTACCTTGTGCTACAGTCAGGGGGCAATACAAAATATGCATTTATGGCAAAGACCCCAGAATGTGAAAGAGCCGTTGTAACTATTCATACAACTTAAAGTAATGCTGCAAAATATTTTAGAGTGATATAATCAAGTTATGGAAGATACCATAGCTGGCAAAGTTTACTGGGCCATAAATATTCACACAAATACAGCTTGTGATCTCAGTTTGAACTTAAAAATATATGAATATTCCAAGAACAATACAGCTCCCCTCCTTATATATTGTAAGTAGTCAACTATTATACCTGGAGCCATCATAGTGGAAAGTTTTATATTGATGGACACTTACTTTGATCCTCCGGGAGCCTATGGTCCATCCAGTCCTCAATAATATCCTAGAGCAACAGTTCCTATTATTGTTGAAAAATCTTAATTTTGTTCCTATTTTGACACTACTTAAGATGGGAATAAGCACAGGCACCAAAAAAAAACAAAAAAACAAACAAGTATCAAAGCGTTTTATTATAGGAAGAGAGCTGTAGCAGTTATGGTAGAAGGCTGGTACGATAGTTGAATAGGTGCATATAGCCACAATGCAATGACTGCACAAGATATCCAGAGCATTTGTTTAGATAATTAAATCCAGAGAAGAGATTTTAAACCATTAAACTGTCTAGATGCTTTTAAATACAAATGTTTATTGCGGACATTTACATATTGCCAACAGATTGTGCTCTGCTTTATTAAATATATGTGCGGGGAAATAACAGCACATAAGTATTTGAACTCTTAAAAGGAGACAACAGATAGGATGACAATTGTATCAAAGTGTAGATTGCAATCAAATGTGGTCAACTTACTTGATAATCACTTCTTTTAATATTTGGAACATCCATGTTGTGGGTAGATGGACAAATATCTTCATACTTCTTACCGCTGAAAATATCAATACCAACAAGGTGAACCTGCAAAACAAATCAACAGAAATGCTAAATGTTTTCTGAAACCACAAGCAATAAATATGTACCACCTTTGCTTAATTAGAAAATGTAACTTCTCTGAAAGTGAGATTCCTTGTTTTCCCCCCCATCCCATTAAACACCACTAATGAATTTGAGAATGAAATGTCCAACACAGGACAACCAATGCAGTACTTGTGTCCATGGAAACATCACTACATCTAACTAGATGTTAGACTTTCATCTCAATTAAGTTATGGTGTCCAGTGGTCGTGCCTTCTCACTGTGTTATGGTAAACTGTATATAGCCAGAAGCTTTATAGTCAATAGAATAGTATTTTTGGAGCCCCTGTATAAGCAAACACTATAAACACTGCGACTACGATGCCTTTATGCAAGTCCCACAATCACTTTGTGATCTTCTAACAATATACATCTGGCTTACTATACAAAAGACAGTCATGTTATACTTTAATGGGCATTAAGAGCGGACGTCTACTGTTACATACGTAATAGTCACTTTTTGACTGCACCTGTGCATCTAGCCAACGAGACTGGAAAAGACAATTACTATTTCTACTAATCAGAACTGTTCCACCAGAGGAATTTAACATGCCAGTGCATATTATATATTCTTTAGACACACACACACAAATTTAATCATTACTAGCTTTCTTGTATTTACCTTGGCATGACCGTGTTTGCCGGTCTTAGAAGTAGACATTTCAACAATTTTACAAGGACGTCCCTTCAGAACCACAAAGCCGTTCTTGCGCAGGGCAGAGCACTGCATGGGGAAAGTGGTGGAAGCTCCAGCATCCCCAGTGGTGAAATCGATATCATCTGCCATGTTGCTGGGTGTCTAAGGTGGCAAACATAGGATTGGTAATAAAGAATCACTGAACGGTCACAAATCTGTCACAAATCTAACACTAAAGCACATTATGATCTATGCAAGACATTGAAATTCTATATATAAAATATGGTGTACATTTCCCATGATGCCCTAACATTTAATAGGCACTTCATACTGGTAACTATGCCCATTAAGTTAATAATGCAGAGGTTAAAGCAGTCTTTGTATTAATATCTAAGATTTCTGTAATATCCCACAATGCTGCGATGTGAAGTTTGCCATGTTGGAGCTCTCCTTATGTTTTACAGGCAGAGGGCCAAGGCAGTACCCAGAGATGGGGATTAGAATTGGGGGGCCCAGCCTGCGTTAACCCATTGAGTGCCCGAGGATGCTACCCGCAGTGCCCACATGCGGTGCCCATAGGGTTAAGGTCACAGCCATGGCGAGTGGGTCTGACCGGGGGGAAGCCGGGCTCCGGGCCCTGTCACTATCCACGTGTCGGAGACACGCCTGGCCCAGGAAACGGAAGCCGCCAGCACAGGCTCCAGCCGGCCAGGAGAGCCCGGTTACCGCAGGCAGGAGCCGCCGGATTGGGAGCCCCGTACTATGGCGGCCCCTGGGCAGTAGCGCAGCTCAGCGCGGGAAAGCTGCCAGGCTGGCCGGGGATCCGGCAGCTGTTCGCAGGCTCCCAGGCCGCACCTCGCCCATCCCCCCGCACCCAGCCCGCATGGTGAGCAGGCCCACTCCCAGCCAGCCAGCGGGCGGCACGGCCAGGCCCAGCACGGGCGCCCGGGAGCCAGGCGAGGCGCCAACTCTCCGCCCGAGCCGGTCCCAGCCTGGCCCGCTACACCCCCCGGCCATGCCCGCCGCATGCATCGCACGACGCCATCCCCGCCCCGAACCAGCGAGAGCCGAGCCCGGCACACCGCGAGGCTGGGATCCAGGAGCCCCCGGCCGCCATGCCAGCCCTGCCTTACCTTGCAACAAAAAAAGAACGTCACTGCGCAAACGCGCCCAATTTCACTGCGGCAGCCCGGGAGAGGAGGGATCAGCGGAGGCTTCTCCCAGGACCCGCCCCTCCACTTCCGGTTCTGGTGGGGGTTGTGGGGCGGGGCCGGGCTCGCGCAGGCGCACGTGCCGCGGACAGGGTGGGGTTTAGGCACTGAGCCCCCCCCCCCCGTCAGAGTTACGTCACCAGACAGCCCCGCCCACCTTCAGCGCGGTGCATGCGTCATATCCGCCGGGGACTCACCACGTGGTGGGATCGGCAAGGAGCACATTGTGCGAGTACGCATACATTGACTTTACCTGTAACTGCTTATAATGGAATCTGTACCACAACCCAGCCTACAGTGACCGAGGGGGATCGCTGTATAGCGAATAGGAAATCCCAATGAGTGATGGGATCGCTGTATAGCGAATAGGAGATCCCAATGAGTGATGGGATCGCTGTATAGCGAATAGGAAATCCCAGTGAGTGATGGGATCGCTGTATAGCGAATAGGAGATCCCAGTGAGTGATGGGATCGCTGTATAGCGAATAGGAGATCCCAGTGAGTGATGGGATCGCTGTATAGCGAATAGGAGATCCCAGTGACCGATGGGATCGCTGTATAGCGAATAGGAAATCCCAGTGAGTGATGGGATCGCTGTATAGCGAATAGGAGATCCCAGTGACTGAGGTGATCACTGTAAAGCGAATAGGAGATCCCAGTGAGTGCTGCGATCGCTGTATAGCGAATAGGAGATCCCAGTGAGTGATGGGATCGCTGTATAGCGAATAGGAGATCCCAGTGACTGAGGTGATCACTGTAAAGCGAATAGGAGATCCCAGTGAGTGCTGCGATCGCTGTATAGCGAATAGGAGATCCCAGTGAGTGATGGGATCGCTGTATAGCGAATAGGAGATCCCAGTGACTGAGGTGATCACTGTAAAGCGAATAGGAGATCCCAGTGAGTGCTGCGATCGCTGTATAGCGAATAGGAGATCCCAGTGAGTGATGGGATCGCTGTATAGCGAATAGGAGATCCCAGTGACTGAGGTGATCACCCAGTGTAAAGCGAATAGGAGATCCCAGTGAGTGCTGCGATCGCTGTATAGCGAATAGGAGATCCCAGTGAGTGATGGGATCGCTGTATAGCGAATAGGAGATCCCAGTGACTGAGGTGATCACTGTAAAGCGAATAGGAGATCCCAGTTACTGGGGGGATCACTGTATAGCGAATAGGAGATCCTAGAGACGGATGGGATCACTGTATAGCGCATGAATCGTCAACCTGGTCCCTACCGCCCACTAGTGGGCCTTTTGGGATTCCAGGTGGCAGGTAGGAACTTCAGAGGTTAAAACCTCCTTTTGAGCAGGCGCGTGCGAGCACACACATCAACCAACGTTCGCGAGAATTTGTGCAGTAGGGATTTCTGAGGTTTAAACCTCCTTTTGTGAGAGCGGGCGGGCATGAGTCCACACATCAATCAGCCGTGTGCGAGAATGCGTGTAGTAAGGATTTCGGAAGTTAAAACCTCCTTTTGAGCTAGTGGGCGCGCGCGAGCGCACACATCAATGAACTAACGCGTGCATTAACGCAAACACGTGGGAAGAGGAACAGGAGGAGTGGAAACTGATAGCAGGGACAGGCAGAAGCAAAATAGGAGAAAGAAAAGTTATAGGCGGAGAAAGAGAATTGTTGTTGGCTGATAAGCTCCACTTTACTTTTGTACCTAAGGAAGGTAATAGAAAGGAGATAAAAAGGAAAAAAGATAAAAAAAATTTACAAAAAAAAAAAAGAGAAAAGGGGATAAAATAAAGGAGGAGAGTAAGCAGTGTTTAGTCTGGCTCATAAATTTCTTATCTTATAAAATAAAAAAAGTAAGGAAGGAGAAAGAGAAAATAAATAAAGGGGGGAAAAAAAAAAAAAAGATCCTTGATATAATGATATACTATAAGGATGGTAAAGAAAAAGAAGGCAGGAAAAGGGATTTCTTTTGATGGTGACACTTGTTTGTAATAAAAGGGAAAAGAGGAGGGAAAAAAAGCAGTGTGGAGTGCAGATCAAAACTTAAGAGTAAAAGTAGTAGTTAAATTGTGAAACAAATTTAGAACCCATGTCTGAAAAAAAAAAGAAATATGCTCGTGGCTACCAGAGTATCTGAAGATGGGTTTCATTGAATCTGTTACAAATAAACAGCTTCCAATGTGTTTACTGTGCCACATGACATTATCTAATGAAGCAATGAAGCCAAGTCGATTGCGAGAACATCTTGCTACAAAGCATTCACAAGATAACGATAAGCCCATTGAATATTTTCAAGAAATCTATAAAAGATTTCAAAATCGTTCAACAATAGCTGCATCATTTCAAAAACAACATGCAAAGAATGAGGATGGATTAACTGCAGCTTATCGTATATCACACTTAATTGCAAAAAGTAGTAAAAGCCATAATATTGGAGAAACTTTGATAATACCCTCTATCAAAGAATTTAGCTCAACAGTAATGCATCAGGATATACCTGAAGTTTTAAAAACATTGCCCCTTAGTGATAACACAGTAAAGAGACGCATTGACGAAATGGCGGCTAATGTTGAAAATAAACTTATAGGTATTCTCCAAAATTAATTTTCCATACAATTGGAGGAGTCTGTCATTGCAGATAATAATGCTCTACTGATGACATATGTACCGTACCTTGATGAAAACAATGCATTGCAAGAAGAAATGCTATTCACTGTCAATCTGATTACAGATACAAAAGGATTATCAATATTTAATGCTGTGAAATCATACTTTGCAAAAAATAATATACCCTTGAACAATATTGTTGCATGTGCTACTGATGGAGCACCATCAATGGTAGGCCGCTATCATGGGTTTGTTGCTTACCTGAAGAAGTGCCAAACGTTTTGTGTATTCATTGCGTTGTGCACAGACAGCATATTGTAGGGAAACATTTAAGTACAAGTCTCCATTCATCATTAAGTATAATAATTATAGCTGTAAATAAGATAAAATCTAATGCCAAGTGTGATAGAATGTTTCAACAGCTGTGCCAGGACAATAACGAGCAGTTTATTAGATTACTTTTACATACAGAAGTTCGATGGCTCTCAAAGGGTACATGCTTGTCTCGTTTTGTTGCATTATTTGATAGTGTCGTACAGGTTTTTGAAAGTGATAATGAGGCTGGTCTCTATGAACAGTTAAACGTAAAGAATGATGCCTTTTATTTGGCAGACATTTTCAAGAGATTTAATGAAATTAATTTGCAGCTTCAAGGAGCCAATATATTTCTTATAAGTTTAAAAAATATTGTGTCGTTTATCGAAAAGCTTGATCTTCTCCGTCATATTTTCAAGAGGAAATTATCAGTTTCCTGAATTGTCCTCAATAAACAATGATGTAACTCCGGGGGATATTGAAAGGTTCAGTAGCCACCTCAAGGAACTCAAATTGGATATGGAAAAACAATATTTCAAGATATTTTGAACTTAAAGGTGCAAGACTGGATGATAAATCTTTTTACAGCAAATATTGCTGAGGTTGATATAACTTGCCAAGAAGAACTATTAGAACTTAAATATGACAAAGAGAGTAAATAATTTTGGCAGTGGTGAATACCAAAAACTGTCAAAATAAAAAAATGCCTGCATTATATCCAAATATGTGGAAAACGATGTTCAACTTATTGATACATTTCCCTACCACATATCTTGTAGAATCAGGTTTTAGTGCTGTTAATCATATTATGAGCAAACAGAGAAACCGTCTAAATATCACGAAATAGGAGACCTTCGTTTGTTCCTTACAAAAATTGAACCAGATATCAAATATTTAGTCATGCAGCATCAGCCTCAAGGAACTCACTAGTAAAGCTAATTTCAATTTACTTTGTTTTCTAATTATAGATAGAATTTTGCGTCCACAAGTGGAGTCTTTACCATCCTTTATACATGACACAAAGCAAACCCTGGCTCTCCTTTCTAACCTGACTTTGCCTGAATCGGCAGCACTCTGTAGCTGAGATGTGGAATTTCTATATTCCTCCATACCCCATGAAGGAGGTATCCAACACGTCCAGTACCTCAAAAAGAGGGGACAAAGTTACCAACCGCAGTCTGAATTCATTTTGGAGCTCCTCAAGTTTATTCTTTCACATAATTATTTCCACTTTAATGATAAACTCTACTACCAGGTGCGGGCCACTGCGATGGGGACAGCTTGTGCCCCATCTTATGTCAACCTGCACCTGAGCTGGTGGGAAGAGGTTATTGCAAGTTCAGACAAGTTTTCGTCATATATCCCATGATACATCTATGGGCTAGATATATAGACGATATCTTGATTGTATGGAAGGGTACTCTCGAGGACTTTAATAGGTTTGGAATCCTTTTGAATCATAATGAGCTAAACTTGAGATTCACCTCAGAATTTTGGACGCGGGACACTAAACCTTCTTGACTTGACAGTTTCAATTACTAACCAAGGAACTATTCAGACAACTAAGGCTTCCTCTATGGGGATAGCTTAAAACCTAAGGCCCCTACCTCAGGGTCTGCAGAAACTGCAGCACCATTGAGGACTTCAAGAACAAAGCAAAAATTCTAAAGCAGCAGTTTAAAGATGACGGCTACCCTAATAAATGCCTGGAAACAACATATAGTAGAGCTTTGGAGGCCCATAGAAACAGGTTACTTGGCAGTAATCCTTTAACATCTACCAACCCACCCGGCAACATATGATGCCGGGTGGGATAGAGCCAAGAGGGGCGTTTCAAAAATTTTGGCCCCTTTTAACGGATGATATACATCTTAAACAAATTTCTTCGTTTTGTGTGTTGCCTGCAAATTTATTAAAACGCAATTCGAAAAAGGTAACTGACAGTGAATGCAAACAGTCAATTAATATTACCTCATTCTTTAACTGCAATACCGCAGGTTTGGTTTACTTCTTACTTGTGACTGACTCCAAATATGTACGCAAAACCTTTTGTCCTTTCAAAGAAAGGATAAAGGAACATGCAAGGTGTCCAAATCTTACTGTAGAGACCCCTTTGCCCGTTACTTGAAGGAACACAACTCAGATGACTCAAAAGGTCTCTGCTTCTGTGGGTTGGAACTGGTAAAACGTGACAAAAGAAAAGAAAGGGCGACTGCGATAGATTGAGACAACGTGAGAGCTTCTGGATATATCGGTTGAAGACCCTCCAATCCGAAGGTTTAAAAGGAGGGCTTCTCCTTTACTCCTTTTATCTAACGGTTTCTCACACTTCACTGGTTGGATATATATTTCTATCCATCACTCAGCATGGAAGTTTGTGACATTTAGCATGTATTGGTTGGATTTGGCATGGAAGTTTATGACATTTAATATATATTGGTTGGATTTGGAGGTAAAACTATTTAGAAAGTATAGCCCCTCCTAGATTCTGATTAATATGTACTTCCTGTCCTACCACCTAAATGATCAAATATAATTGCTTAAACTTAATTTAATATCCCTCATTAAGGATTTATAAGATTGTCCTTTCACAAGGACTGCAATTCAAGTGATTATCTGGCACTAGGGGTGAGTATCTAAGCATCCTTCTCCATGCTCAATCACAAACACGCCACTTACAGAAAGCCGCCCTCCCCCTGTAGACGCGATTCGCAGATGTCACAAAAAAGCTACGGGTTCTTGCAGCAATAAAAAATGGCGCTCTCAGTCATAATCCAGCTCTTGAAAAATGAGCATGTTAGCACCAAAACGCGCGTTGGTTAGACTCCACAATTGTGGATTTTTTACTTTAGGATCACTGCCTCTTTCCTTTTAATTTGTCTTGTAGGAGTCACTTCACAATTAGGTAGCAGTCATCATTCTAGCTAGACTATGTGCTGCCTCAAAGTAGCTGCTAGGTAGTTTATTAAGAGATAGCCATTCGTAATAGTTCTAACTAGACCAGGGACTGCCTTGAAGCAGCTACTAGTAGCTATTAATAGACTTAATCAGGTTTACTCTAGCTATCTTTTTCTGCACACTACTAAAGATATCTATATTGAATCTGCTCTTTTAATAGGCAGTATATCTATCTACTTGCAGCACAAAAACAGTTGGATTCCTTATTCCTATTCGTCTATCAGTGCCGTTGATAAATTTTACCACATGACAGGAGTCTTCATATTTTGCATTAACTTTCTTTACTAACTCCATGGCAGCAAAGAAAAACCAGTTAGCACACAGTCAGAGTGTATATATGTGAAAGCTTATCCCAAGCACTTCCTCTTTCTTTGCTGCCCCATCACAAGTCAGGTCAGAGTACTGGTTCTATACTTTTGTTTTTAAAACTGTACTTATTGTATGTGATTCAGCTTCTCCTGTGGTGGTGGCAGGGGCTATCCTTTATCTCCACCTACCTAGCGGGGCTGTTATCTCTATAGTAGGGTTCTTTAGGCACAAACGGGCCGTTCGCAAGGTTTCCCGTTCGGGCCTTTTCTGTGCATTAGGTTCGGGGATTTGCGCATGAACTAACAGTTCGTGGATCTCTGTTCGCGGAGTTCCATTCTCAATACGTTCGGTAGTTTGTTTTTCGCTTAGGGACCGTTCAAAGGAATTCTGCCATTCACGTCTAATCTCTTTCCCCTAGTGAACACGTTTTGTTGGCTTTTTCTATGCCATTTAGCCCGGTTCTCGTGAGACCCGTGTCGGCCATCTTGTTGGTGTGTTTAATAGTGGATTCTACTCTCATCACTAAGAGGCTCTCTGCATTTGCAGTCCAGCTGTGCATACTGGTCAGGTTGGTGTAATACCCCTGGGGAGTGGGACTGCCAGTCAGGTATACCCTAGTAATCTGGCAATGGGTGAGCCCCCATTTGGTAAATAGCCAGAGTGCAGCTTAACGGAATCTGTTTATGCAATTCAGATTTCCTGGGTGACCCCAGTGATTATAAGAGTCTGCTTTATTGCCGCACACCATTAGGCTGTGTGTAAATTACAGCCTTTTTCACATCCCTCCACGTCTCCTACCTGTGCCTGTTTAGTATATCAAATGCATAGATAACCATAATATGGAAGATACCCAGAATCCCATGGACCTTCAGGCAATGATCAACGCGGCGGTGGCCGCATCCCTGGAGAAGGCTATGGCCAAAGTGATCCCAGTGGCCTCTGATGCTATCAGGCCGGTTCCTTAACGCTCCCAAGGCAGGGAAGATGCAAAGTTAGAGAAAAAGCAGGGAGTGTATGTCAGGTTGCTGTTACTTAATGGGGGGTAACCCCTAGATAAAATAAAAATAAAGCAAGAACAGAAAAGCTAGATAGGGAATAAATAGGTCTGAACAATTTCCCCTTCAGGCTTTAGTGTATTTGAGCAACCCCTACTAAACGGATAGAAAAATTAGAAAATATAACTTAATTAGCTAAGGTTAAAATCCCTATATATCATTTTCAAACTGTAAAATAAAACAGGGGAAAAAAGAAAAGAAAAAAACGTATACTAAAACAGTGCTACCCTTGTCTATTGATAGCACCAGTGGCACGGGGATTTACCAAAAGAAAGAAATAGTTACAGTCTTCAAAAATACAAAGTATCTAAGACTGTAATAAAGAAATAGTTCTGCAGGACAAACAACTTAGAGTCACAACATACCGATTTTTATGGTACACTTATTGGAATCTCTGGGATGCATTGTCAACAGGGCCAAGTCCGCACTGACTCCCACCCAGATAATTCAATTCCTGGACTTCGAGATAGACTCCCGGTCCTGCACGCTCCACCACCCGTCTTCCAAAGTGACAGCCATCTGGAAAGAGATCCGCAAGGTCCTCAAGCTCGACTCCATCCCACTCCGACAACTGGCTTGAATCGTTGGCCTACTCTCCTCCTCAATCCAAGCCATATTTCCAAGCCCTCTGCACTACCGTGCCATGCAACGGCTGAAGAGCCGCTTCCTCAGACAGAACCCCACATACAACCAGCGGTTCCGCTGACAGACTTGGTGCGTCAGGAACTAGAATGGTGGCTAAACTGCATGCAAGCATGGAATGGTCACGGCATCTTTGGCAACCACCCAGACTTCCTACTGGAGTCAGCCGATGGGGATCTACCGATGGGGATGCATCCATGGGAGGAACATGGACAACCCAAGAACTCACAATGCACATCAACTGCCTGGAGTTATTGGCCAGATCCTTCGCTATCCGCAGCCTGGCAAAAGGACAATCCAACTGTTCTATTCTCCTTCAGATGGACATCTCTGCCGTACGCTACTTTGATCAACCCTGGTTCCCAGACCTTCTCACCATGTCTTGCGAGGATCCAGTTCTCCTGCCGGAAGACCCAATGCTACTCTGGGACCCAGTAGGGAACCCATACCCTATGCTGCTGGACAGACGCCTGTCCTTAATGGCCTGGACTCTTTCAGGGGCGCATGGTGTACCAACGACCTAAGACCTACCGTGGGATTCCTGGGCCCCAGGAATACGTAAGAGTTACCTATCTGCCTGTCGATCTTTACCAGCTCCTATTTCCGTGATCATGAATTTCCCCTCTTCACTCTTTGGGGAAGGTAAGTCATACCGCATCATCAATGTCATCAGGTCCGCTATATCGGCAGCCCATGTACCGTCCCAAGGGAGGGTGGTTGGGGAGAGGGAGAGAGAATGTGTGTGTGTGTGATGGATCCATCCATCCCTCCCTCCTTCCCTATATATAATATTTCTATGCAAACACACAAACTTTGGGCTGGAAGGTAGTGTAGGAGGGGGGCGGGCATAGATAGCGAGCTGAGCTGTCAGCTCAGCTTGTGAATGCGCATACTGCGCACATGCGCGGTAGAGTGCTCAGTTTATTCAGAGCGGCATTAAATGTCGCTCTACGAAGAACGCGATTGGTGCAGTGTGAAGCCGCGCATGTGCACCAGATCGCTATTACTTTGCATCGTCATTTTGACGAAAAAGGGGACGTGGCCTGCTGAGGAGCACGGCGCTGGAATGGAGGAAAGTTTATATGATAAAAATGGCTCTAATTGATTTTTTTATTAATGGGAAGTTCAAATAAAAGCAAGAAAGAAGGCAAGGGGACCGGTCTTTCTTGCTTTTATATGCTGACTACAGTGCTCCTTTAACACAGTCATTTATGTTTTTCGTTTCTTATTTATCCAGTTAGGGATTTAATAAAATTAAATAGGTTTTTGTTTTTATGTATTAAGGCATTAAGCCTACTATTGGATTAGCAGCTTTCATCAGGGTAGTAAGATTAGTACTTGTATTGCTCTTTGTAAGTCCATTCTAATCTTCTTTATTATCTTCACGTTGGGTTATGCCCTAATTACCCTACAACCATTACAATTTTGGTGGAAGTTCTTTCTCTGACTGTCTTTATTTATTTCCATTCAGGTAGTATATACGTTTCTCTGGTAGGTCTCTGGCAGCTACTTCATCTAATATGGTGTCAGTCAATACTTTCACTATTATTTACTTTAGATTGCTAGGGTGTGGCATTTGATGGCATAATCAGCTACGGACCTAGACCGCTGTTAGATACTCATCAACGCCTTAGTTGAATTCTTAACCCTACCAAGAGCATTAGAAGCCCTGCAAAACGCAGTGACAAAGTCTTGGTAATTATTAACCAAAGGGCCATTAGATTCCCATAGAGGATTAGCCCACTTTAATGCCTGGTCAGTGAGTTGGTTCAGGACAGGGCCGGACTGGCCTCTGCGATACTGGAAAATTTCCCAGTGGACTGCGGCACCTGGGGTTGCGCATGTAGGTGCCACCGGGTGGCCGGTCCGGTGGCACACTGAGGGGGCCAGCTGCGTTACACACTGGTAATGCCGTGCGGCCGCCTAGCCGGTCTGGTGGCACACTCAGCATAGGAGGACTGAAGCAAAGAGCATGTCTCTATTATGCTCTATTGCGGTTCCCACAATCCCCACACAGTATGATGTGACTGTGCTGGGAATTGTGGGAACCGTGAGGGAGCATGACAAAGGTCCTAAGGGGTCAAAACTTTGCCTAGATTATTTTCTACATTCAGAAAGGGAATAGAGACACGCAAGCAGAGGGGGAGAAAGAGAGAGAGGGGAAGGAAAGAGATGGGGAGAGAGTGACACAGGAAAAGGAGGGCGATAGAGAGAGAGAGGGGGAATAGAGAGAAAGAGACAACGGGAAGAGATGTGGGGGGAGACACACACATGGAAAGGGGGGAGAGAGACACAGAGGGGGAGGGGAGAAAGAGGCAGACTGGGAAGGAGAGGGGAGACATGGACACAGAGGAGCAGTGAAGGGGAGAAAGAAACATACAGAGGGACTGTGGGGAGAAAGAAAAAGGCTCACAGGGGGGCTGGAGGTAGAAAGACACACAGAGTGATAGATATATATATACACACATAATATTTAAACATATATTAACAAGATAACGTCATTTCTTTACAGTTGTGCCCTACATACATTCATTATTTTAATCCCATTACCAAACTTTACTTAATATGTCAAGGTAGTTAGACTAAAACATTGATCACATGCAAAGGCACGTCTGCTTAAAATAAATCTGCACTTTTGTTTATTTTAAAGCCTATGAGTTCTTTTTTCCATGTTGGAGTAATAATTTTTAATTTTAAGTTATCTTTTCTAACTCTGTATCAGCACACTAATTTTTTTCCAGGGCTTTTAGTTCACAGTCTGGCCCTAGTTCAGGATATATCCCACGTTAGATCTGTAGGCAAGGACCAGGGAGACATTTCGAAATGAAACTGAACGCATTAAACAAGTTCGAGGAACATAAACCACAATAGGGCACAGTAAATGGTACTAAATAACTTTATATAGTGCTAGGTGTGATTAGATTGGTCTGCGTCACACCTACGGCCCTAGAACTAGCGTGAATAGACGTCAAATTTGCTTTTTCCTAGACATGTGAAATTCGTTTCATTCCAAAATTTAAATTTGGACATTCTGATGCTTCAGAATTGCCGAATTTCGGAAGTGCCGAAGTGCTTCGAATTTCTGAAAAGTGTCAAAACAGGGGAGGGAGGGAAAATAAAGGAAATGATTAATGATGACAAGAATCTAACCCTAACCGTTACTCTATCCCTAACCCTAACCACCACAACCACTTACACATCTAGGGTTAGACTTAGGCAATTGCTGAAGTCCCGAATTTCGGACGTGCCAAAGCAAACCAAATGGCCCAAGTGAACCAAAATTTTTTGCCCATGCACATCCCTACTTTTTCCCAAAATGCTTACTCTATTTCTGATCTAGTTCTCTTTAAAACATAAAACAAAGTAGGGACTACTTTGTCTTATGTATTTTTCCTACGCTTGACTTTCTTTGACACAAGGAGGAGCTAAACTAAGCTGAACGTCCTGTGTCAAAGAAAATTTTCCCACAATACTCACCCTCCTCCATATTCTTGCCTCGTTTCGAACGTCCTCTAAAGTAGACTAGGGCATTAGCAAATTAACAGAATTGCATCCTAACAGAATGTTGACAGTTTGTTCATTAGTGTTCTGATGAAATTCGGTCATTATGTTTGATTCGGAAATTTAGTATGAATGCCACGAGTATCAACCAAAAAGCTGAAAAAAAAAATACTTCGTCAATAAGGGAGGTTAAAATCTCCCTCCTGTCCCTACTCGCTGGGCCTAGAATAGGGGCATGTCAACTAAACAGTGAGAAACATTCACTGGCTGCTTACTGTTAAAAAAAAATTTTTTTTATATTATATATATACACACACACACACAAAAATAAATAAAAGAATCCCCATCCAATAAACAGGGCTATGGCACTGGTCCTCCATATGGGGCAACTATTAAAATACTTAATTGTGGAGGGGGATGACATAGTGTCCCCCCTACATCCCCCACCTGTGCCCCGCAGAGGCTATTAATATATACACACACACACACACCCCCCCCCGTAAGTTTCTACCCATCCATATATAACTTGTGCTGGATAGGTAGGGACTTATGGGCCACCCTGTATATACCTTTCAGATTTGTGTTGGTGAAGATGTGTTGGGATTGTGATACTCTGACATGCTTTGCAAGAGGGTTGAAATGTGATTTAGCTAATCACAAGCTATTGGCTCACTTTCAACCCAAAATGTTATTTATGTGTCTGAGGCAAACCATAGAAAACGGATACATCACATTCTAGTTTCTGCTGTAGTATTGTTAGCACATTTGTTTTTAAAACAACATGTCCCTTCTACAAGAGAATTACATTTTACAAATTTCAGAAACTTGTGAATAAGAACATATGGCTTTGTAGAAGTTGGTTAACAAACAAGGCCTGATTTACATCATGAGCGTCCGTAGGCACAGAATTCTAAAGCCCCTCTCCCCCAAACCAAACTAATAAATGTACTTGGACTTTTAAATAGGATTTTAAAATGTTGTGTATATACAGACACACAATGAATATGTGTGTGTAAATGACTGACTGCATGTGTATATGTATTTCTAAATGTGTGTGTAAAAGTGTGGATAGTAGCAGTATGCATTAGTAGAGCCTCCGGGAGGTACGCATGTCGTAGGACGTGAAGACGTGCGTGCCTTGAGGGGAGGGAACCGCTGACTATGATCCACTTGTAAGACAAGCTGCCAAAGAAATATTCTGTCCCAAAGCCATATCGAGATTAATGCTGCACGCCGAACGCCGGGCATGCTCTACCAACCCCTCCAACTCTGATCGGGATTGTAATTATAATAGTGGGATCCGATTTTTGTACAGATTGTTTTGATATTTCAAACGGGAGGAGACAGGACTGCCCTCTGTCTCCTCTCCTATATGTTCTTTCAATTGAGCCGTTTGCGATTAGCATTAGAAATAACAGACATAAAAAGGCATTACTATAGGTAATTCTGAATTGAAAATTTGTCTGTATGCAGATGACGTTCTGGTTTGTATCACTCATCCTATTTTGTCACTTGACCACCTAATGCAGGCGGTCCAAATATATGGGGATATCCAATTATAAAATGAACATTCAAAAAACAATAGCTCTGACTATAAATCTTAATCCTTCCTCTTCTAAAACATAACTATAATTTTTTTTGGTCTAAGAAAGAATTCCATTACTTAGGAATCATAACATATAGTAGAAACCAATTTTTTAAAATTGTTAAAAATACACGAATAGAACCCTTAAGGAACAGCATTTTCTAGAGATTTCTTTGTGGGGAAGAGTCATATATTATCCCTAAATGGGCTGATCTCTTTAATATGATTCCATTAAAAATTTTCCAAGGCCTGGTTGGATATGGTTCAGCACTCTTTCTCCAATTTCATATGGAAAGGAAAGACTCCAAGAATTAAATTACAAGATATGACAAAAAGATATGAAACAAAAAGGTAATAAAGGGAGGTATTGGATACCCCTTAATAAAGGATATATATTGGGCCAACATGATTACTCATATCTAGTGATGTCGCGAACCGTTTGCGAACTCCAGTCAGCAGACACATCCCGGCCAATCTGCAGCTGATCCTCCCTCCCAGACCCTCCCACCTCCTGGACAGCATCCATTGTGAAGCTGCCTTCAAAATGGATGCTGTCCAGGAGGTGGGAAAAGTTTGCGAACGGTTCGCGACATCACCACTCATATCCACAAGTTTCAGATCTATAATTCGAGAGAGCTAGCCTGGTTTAAAATAGCAACATTTAGATCTGCCTAAAGAGACCTAGTGTAGCGGTACTTACCCTTTCCAGGGGCCGGCCGGGGTCCTCTGTTCGAGCCGCACGCGGTCCTGCTGCTGCACGAGCCGCGCGCGGCTCATCCGACGGCTGTGACTGGAAAGCGGTCACGTGTTCCACCTAACTCTAAGAGCGCGCCGCGGGTATCGGGCGCGCTCTTAAAGGGACAGTGGGTGCCTAAATTGGAAAAGGCATCCCATTGGTCCCTGTCATGCCACACTCCCCATACACTTACCTTTTGGGGGCGTGGATGTGACAGGGACCAATCAAATTAGATGTTTAGGTATTTATACTCACCTTCTTCCCTTTGTTCCTTGCCCTATCGTGGTTTCTGTATCAGTTCCCTTTAGCGCTTGTTGTGTTCAGTTGTGTTTCTCCGTATTGACCTTGGCTTTGTTTCTGACTACGTTTTCTCTTTATCCTTCTGTTCTGGTTGTCGGCTTGTTGTTTACTGTGTACCAGACCCCGGCTTGTCCTAGTTTACGCTGTCTCTCTGTGCCCTTGATTTCGGATTGTTCCTGACTCTGTCTCCTCTCATATACGTCGAGTCCGGCCATTCTAAGGTCCGGTAGACGTATCTCTCCTCTGTGTTGTCTTTTGTTTAGCTGAATCCTGCATGTTGGGGTATATTCTCGTTACATTACGATAGGGCCATGGACCCCGCAGATTTGGCTCAGCAAATGGCTTCTCACGAGGCAAGGTTTGTAGAGCAGGATCACCGTATGGATCAGATAGCACAGGCTCTCCAGACGCTCTTGTCTAGAACCATTCCTGCAACCGCACCTAACCCTCCTACACCTCATCCTCCCGAAGTATCCAATTCACCCAATTCTTCGCCCCATTTAACACCTCCTCCTAGGTATGGAGGGGAAGCCAAGACATGCAGAGGTTTTATTAATCAAATAGAATTCCACCTTGAGATGTATCCTCATTCCTTTCCCACTGATAGGTCTAAAGTGGGGTTTTTGATGCATCAACTTACTGACAAAGCACTAGAGTGGGCAAATCCTATTTGGGAGGCCAATGGACCTATGGTTCATGATTTCAATAGTTTTCTTGCGGCTTTTCGTAGAACTTTTGACACAACAAAGAGGTCAAAGAATGCCGCAAGAGCATTAATGAGGATTAAACAGGGGTCTAGGTCTGTGGCGGATTATGCTATCCAGTTTAGTACCCTTGCTTCACAGGTAGATTGGACCAATAATGGGTTAACTACTGCGTTCATGGAAGGTTTATCTGACACTATATTAGATGAGGTAGTGGCAAGGGAGCTTCCTATTCCATTAGAGGATCTTATTGACTACCTCATTGATATAGATAATAGAATTCGCGACAGGCTCTATACCAAAAACAAGAATAGACGTCTGGTCACATCTATTAACCCCAGAGTTGATAAACCTGAGAGTGTTAAAGTACCCGAGGAGGAACCCATGCAATTAGGGGTTGCCAAACTCTCGGATACTGAAAAACTACTTAGAAGAAGGAATGGACTCTGCCTATACTGTGGTAGGCGAGACCATATGGTAAGGGAATGTCCTTTGCGTCCGGAAAACTCTCGCACCTAAGACCTTATAGGGGACTGGCCTTGGGTGTGATCTCTAAGTCTCCTAAATTGCCTCCTAATCGTTTGCTTCTCCCTGTTTCCCTTCATACGGGAGTGAGTTGTATAGCAGAATGCATATTAGCCTTGGTTGATTCTGGGGCTGCTGAGAACTTTATTGACTCTGAGTTTGTTACGAAAAATAACATTCCCATCAGAGAAAGGGAGATACCCTTGGCCATTGAGGCCATAGATGGTAGACCATTAAGTTCTCCAATTGTTACTCATGAAACTGTACCATTACACATGTATACAGGGGTTTTACATTTTGAAACCATTCGATTCCAGGTCATCACATCTCCCTCTTCTTACATTGTGTTAGGGTACCCATGGTTACGTACTCACAATCCCATTTTCGATTGGGAGTCAGGGCAAATAAAATCATGGAGCGATGCCTGCCATGAGTCCTGTACTATTGAAGTCACCCCTTTGAATTCTATTAATGTTCCTACAACTCCTCCTTTATCCACTGTTATACCCCCTCAGTACTTATTTCTCAAAACTGTCTTCGATAAAAGGGAGGCTGACAAATTACCACCTCACAGACCCTACGATTGTGCTATCGATTTATTGCCTGGCACAATACCTCCAAAGGGCAGGGTGTACCCTTTATCTGTTCAAGAAAACCGTGTCATGGAGGTGTATATTAAGGAATCATTAGAAAAGGGGTTTATTAGGAGATCCTCTTCTCCGGCTGGAGCGGGGTTCTTCTTTGTATCAAAGAAAGAAGGTGATTTAAGACCGTGTATCGATTATAGAGGTCTAAATAAAATCACCATCAAAATGCATATCCTATACCTTTAATCACGGAATTATTTGACAGACTCAAACATGCTACTGTATTCACTAAATTGGATCTTAGAGGTGCATACAATTTAATACGTATTAAGAAAGACCACGAATGGAAAACGGCATTCAACACTAGATCTGGCCATTATGAGTATACTGTTATGCCATTTGGTCTATGCAATGCCCCAGCAGTATTTCAAGAATTTATCAATGACGTTTTAAGAGACTTTATTCACACATTTGTAATTGTGTACTTAGACGACATATTAATATACTCTACAGATTTACACACTCATCACAGGCATGTTACGACAGTTCTGAAGACCCTTCTTGCTAATGGTCTTTATTGTAAACTGGAAAAATGTCTATTTGACCAATCCGAAGTCCAGTTTTTGGGGTATTTAATTTCCGCTAAAGGTTTTCGTATGGATCCCCAGAAGCTTTCTGCTGTCATGGAATGGCCTCTTCCACAAGGTTTGAAAGCCATTCAGCGTTTTCTTGGTTTCTCTAATTATTATAGACGCTTTATTAAAGGTTTTTCCTCTATTGTAGCGCCTATCACCCATATGACAAGAAAGGGAGGCAATACTCGTGTCTGGTCTCCCGAGGCACTTCAGGCTTTTGAGTTTCTTAAAACTACATTCGCTACTGCACCTATTTTACAGCACCCTATCCCCACACTGCCCTATATTCTTGAAGTTGATGCTTCTGATATCGGGGTAGGTGCTGTCTTATCCCAAAGAGAGTCGCCTGAAAAGCCATTGCATCCTTGTGGCTTCTTCTCCAAACAAATGTCCAAAGCAGAAAAGAATTATGATGTGGGTAATCGCGAACTCCTTGCTATTATTTTAGCACTGAAAGAATGGAGACATTTGTTAGAAGGAACTAAAGATCCTATTCTCATATTTACGGATCACAAGAACCTATCCTACCTTAGTGAGGCTAAAAGATTGTCTTCTCGGCAGGCTAAGTGGTCATTATTTTTGTCCCATTTCAATTACATTATCACCTATAGGCCAGGTGACCGCAACACTAAAGCAGACGCTCTGTCCAGACAGTTCGAAACTGCTGACAAACAGGAGATTGATGTTACTCCTGTGATTCCCCCAGAAAGGATAATCGCTACCACTGTTTTGTCTATTTCTTCGTCCCTCTTGCAGGCCATACAAGCGAAACAAAACATGGCACCTAGCGAGAGACCTACTGATAAACTGTTCGTTGATGTTCCTGAGAGACGGGAGATTCTGTCGTTGTATCATGACACTAAGACTGCTGGACATCCTGGTATTTCCAAAACGGTGTCAGCGGTTACTCGGTATTTTTGGTGGGATTCCTTACGCAAGGATGTCACTGACTATATAGGTGCTTGTACTACTTGTGCCTGTATGAAATCTTCTCGTAGGGTTCCTTGTGGGCTGTTGCATCCGTTACCTATTCCCGTGAAACCTTGGTCTAACCTGTCCATGGATTTTATTGTTGAATTACCTCCCTCGAATGGTAACACAGTTATCCTAATGATAGTGGATCGGTTTTCCAAGATGGCTCACTTTGTGTCTCTTCACAAGCTGCCCACGTCCAGGGAACTAGCACTTGTTTTCGCCAGAGAGGTGTTTCGATTACACGGCATTCCCGTATCTATTGTATCTGATAGGGGTAGCCAATTTATTTCCAGGTTCTGGAAAGCCTTTTGTTCGGAAATGGGCATTTCTCT
Organism: Pelobates cultripes; assembly: GCA_933207985.1. Classification (NCBI taxonomy): domain Eukaryota; kingdom Metazoa; phylum Chordata; class Amphibia; order Anura; family Pelobatidae; genus Pelobates; species Pelobates cultripes. The sequence continues at coordinate 102,570,141 of OW240913.1, forward strand.
CTCATTTTCTTCCGCTTACCACCCCCAGTCTAATGGAGCTGCCGAACGTGCCAATCAATCTCTGGAGCAGTACCTTCGTTGTTTCGTATCCCACCATCAGAACAATTGGTCTGACCTTCTTCCTTGGGCTGAGTTTGCTCGGAATAACGCTACTCATGATTCTTCCGGCAAGAGTCCTTTTTACGTTGTATATGGCCAACATCCTGTTGTTCTTCCGGCTGCTTTCTCCTCACAGGGCATGCCAGTTCTGGATGAACATTTGGCTAATTTGCGTAATACTTGGGAGCAGGTTCAGCGTTCTTTGGTGGATTCCGCTGCTCGCCAGAAGGTGCAGGCTGACAAGCATCGCAGGGCGGCTTCTTCTTATGTTGTGGGGGACAGGGTTCTGCTTTCTACGCGAAACATTCGCCTCCGGGTGCCTTCTATGAAATTGGCTCCCCGCTTTATTGGTCCTTATCATATTCTGCATAAGGTTAATCCTGTTTCGTATGCCTTGGGTCTCCCTAAGAATCTGCGTATTCCTAATGTCTTTCACACCTCGTTGTTGAAGCCTTTCGTACGCAACCGCTATACCCGACATGCACCTCCTCCCCCTCCTGTTTCTGTGAGGAAATTTGAAGTTTCTGCAGTTCTTGACTCTCGTTTCCTTAGGGGCCGACTTCAGTACCTAGTGCATTGGAAGGGCTATGGGCCTGAGGAGCATAGTTGGATTTCAGCTGACGCGGTTCACGCTCCTCGTCTTGTGCGCTCTTTCCATTCTCGTTTTTCTGCCAGGCCTGGCCCTCCCCGCCCGGAGGGCGTGTCCTCGAGGGGGGATAATGTAGCGGTACTTACCCTTTCCAGGCGCCGGCCGGGGTCCTCTGTTCGAGCCGCGCGCGGTCCTGCTGCTGCACGAGCCGCGCGCGGCTCAGCCGACCGCTGTGACTGGAAAGCGGTCACGTGTTCCACCTAACTCTAAGAGCGCGCCGCGGGTATCGGGTGCGCTCTTAAAGGGACAGTGGGTGCCTAAATTGGAAAAGGCATCCCATTGGTCCCTGTCATGCCACAC
>OW240913.1:102571288-102599354 GCA_933207985.1 Pelobates cultripes
CAGTTCTCCTGCCGGAAGACCCAATGCTACTCTGGGACCCAGTAGGGAACCCATACCCTATGCTGCTGGACAGACGCCTGTCCTTAATGGCCTGGACTCTTTCAGGGGCGCATGGTGTACCAACGACCTAAGACCTACCGTGGGATTCCTGGGCCCCAGGAATACGTAAGAGTTACCTATCTGCCTGTCGATCTTTACCAGCTCCTATTTCCGTGATCATGAATTTCCCCTCTTCACTCTTTGGGGAAGGTAAGTCATACCGCATCATCAATGTCATCAGGTCCGCTATATCGGCAGCCCATGTACCTTCCCAAGGGAGGGTGGTTGGGGAGAGGGAGAGAGAGTGTGTGTGTGTGTGATGGATCCATCCATCCCTCCCTCCTTCCCTATATATAATATTTCTATGCAAACACACAAACTTTGGGCTGGAAGGTAGTGTAGGAGGGGGGCGGGCATAGATAGCGAGCTGAGCTGTCAGCTCAGCTTGTGAATGCGCATACTGCGCACATGCGCGGTAGAGTGCTCAGTTTATTCAGAGCGGCATTAAATGTCGCTCTATGAAGAACGCGATTGGTGCAGTGTGAAGCCGCGCATGTGCACCAGATCGCTATTACTTTGCATCGTCATTTTGACGAAAAAGGGGACGTGGCCTGCTGAGGAGCACGGCGCTGGAATGGAGGAAAGTTTATATGATAAAAATGGCTCTAATTGATTTTTTTATTAATGGGAAGTTCAAATAAAAGCAAGAAAGAAGGCAAGGGGACCGGTCTTTCTTGCTTTTATATGCTGACTACAGTGCTCCTTTAACACAGTCATTTATGTTTTTCGTTTCTTATTTATCCAGTTAGGGATTTAATAAAATTAAATAGGTTTTTGTTTTTATGTATTAAGGCATTAAGCCTACTATTGGATTAGCAGCTTTCATCAGGGTAGTAAGATTAGTACTTGTATTGCTCTTTGTAAGTCCATTCTAATCTTCTTTATTATCTTCACGTTGGGTTATGCCCTAATTACCCTACAACCATTACAATTTTGGTGGAAGTTCTTTCTCTGACTGTCTTTATTTATTTCCATTCAGGTAGTATATACGTTTCTCTGGTAGGTCTCTGGCAGCTACTTCATCTAATATGGTGTCAGTCAATACTTTCACTATTATTTACTTTAGATTGCTAGGGTGTGGCATTTGATGGCATAATCAGCTACGGACCTAGACCGCTGTTAGATACTTATCAACGCCTTAGTTGAATTCTTAACCCTACCAAGAGCATTAGAAGCCCTGCAAAACGCAGTGACAAAGTCTTGGTAATTATTAACCAAAGGCCCATTAGATTCCCATAGAGGATTAGCCCACTTTAATGCCTGGTCAGTGAGTTGGTTCAGGACAGGGCCGGACTGGCCTCTGCGATACTGGAAAATTTCCCAGTGGACTGCGGCACCTGGGGTTGCGCATGTAGGTGCCACCGGGTGGCCGGTCCGGTGGCACACTGAGGGGGCCAGCTGCGTTACACACTGGTAATGCCGGGCGGCCGCCTAGCCGGTCTGGTGGCACACTCAGCATAGGAGGACTGAAGCAAAGAGCATGTCTCTATTATGCTCTATTGCGGTTCCCACAATCCCCACACAGTATGATGTGACTGTGCTGGGAATTGTGGGAACCGTGAGGGAGCATGACAAAGGTCCTAAGGGGTCAAAACTTTGCCTAGATTATTTTCTACATTCAGAAAGGGAATGGAGACACGCAAGCAGAGGAGGAGAAAGAGAGAGAGGGGAAGGAAAGAGATGGGGAGAGAGTGACACAGGAAAAGGAGGGCGATAGAGAGAGAGAGGGGGAATAGAGAGAAAGAGACAACGGGAAGAGATGTGGGGGGAGACACACACATGGAAAGGGGGGAGAGAGAGAGACAGAGGGGGAGGGGAGAAAGAGGCAGACTGGGAAGGAGAGGGGAGACATGGACACAGAGGAGCAGTGAAGGGGAGAAAGAAACATACAGAGGGACTGTGGGGAGAAAGAAAAAGGCTCACAGGGGGGCTGGAGGTAGAAAGACACACAGAGTGATAGATATATATATATATATACACACACACATAATATTTAAACATATATTAACAAGATAACGTCATTTCTTTACAGTTGTGCCCTACATACATTCATTATTTTAATCCCATTACCAAACTTTACTTAATATGTCAAGGTAGTTAGACTAAAACATTGATCACATGCAAAGGCACGTCTGCTTAAAATAAATCTGCACTTTTGTTTATTTTAAAGCCTATGAGTTCTTTTTTCCATGTTGGAGTAATAATTTTTAATTTTAAGTTATCTTTTCTAACTCTGTATCAGCACACTAATTTTTTTCCAGGGCTTTTAGTTCACAGTCTGGCCCTAGTTCAGGATATATCCCACGTTAGATCTGTAGGCAAGGACCAGGGAGACATTTCGAAATGAAACTGAACGCATTAAACAAGTTCGAGGAACATAAACCACAATAGGGCACAGTAAATGGTACTAAATAACTTTATATAGTGCTAGGTGTGATTAGATTGGTCTGCGTCACACCTACGGCCCTAGAACTAGCGTGAATAGACGTCAAATTTGCTTTTTCCTAGACATGTGAAATTCGTTTCATTCCAAAATTTAAATTTGGACATTCTGATGCTTCAGAATTGCCGAATTTCGGAAGTGCCGAAGTGCTTCGAATTTCTGAAAAGTGTCAAAACAGGGGAGGGAGGGAAAATAAAGGAAATGATTAATGATGACAAGAATCTAACCCTAACCGTTACTCTATCCCTAACCCTAACCACCACAACCACTTACACATCTAGGGTTAAACTTAGGCAATTGCTGAAGTCCCGAATTTCGGACGTGCCAAAGCAAACCAAATGGCCGAAGTGAACCAAAATTTTTTGCCCATGCACATCCCTACTTTTTCCCAAAATGCTTACTCTATTTCTGATCTAGTTCTCTTTAAAACATAAAACAAAGTAGGGACTACTTTGTCTTATGTATTTTTCCTACGCTTGACTTTCTTTGACACAAGGAGGAGCTAAACTAAGCTGAACGTCCTGTGTCAAAGAAAATTTTCCCACAATACTCACCCTCCTCCATATTCTTGCCTCGTTTCGAACGTCCTCTAAAAGTAGACTAGGGCATTAGCAAATTAACAGAATTGCATCCTAACAGAATGTTGACAGTTTGTTCATTAGTGTTCTGATGAAATTCGGTCATTATGTTTGATTCGGAAATTTAGTATGAATGCCACGAGTATCAACCAAAAAGCTGAAAAAAAAATACTTCGTCAATAAGGGAGGTTAAAATCTCCCTCCTGTCCCTACTCGCTGGGCCTAGAATAGGGGCATGTCAACTAAACAGTGAGAAACATTCACTGGCTGCTTACTGTTAAAACATTTTTTTTTTTATATTATATATATACACACACACACAAAAATAAATAAAAGAATCCCCATCCAATAAACAGGGCTATGGCACTGGTCCTCCATATGGGGCAACTATTAAAATACTTAATTGTGGAGGGGGATGACATAGTGTCCCCCCTACATCCCCCACCTGTGCCCCGCAGAGGCTATTAATATATACACACCCCCCCCCCGTAAGTTTCTACCCATCCATATATAACTTATGTATCCAGTATCTGTGTGCTGGATAGGTAGGGACTTATGGGCCACCTTGTATATACCTTTCAGATTTGTGTTGGTGAAGATGTGTTGGGATTGTGATACTCTGACATGCTTTGCAAGAGGGTTGAAATGTGATTTAGCTAATCACAAGCTATTGGCTCACTTTCAACCCAAAATGTTATTTATGTGTCTGAGGCAAACCATAGAAAACGGATACATCACATTCTAGTTTCTGCTGTAGTATTGTTAGCACATTTGTTTTTAAAACAACATGTCCCTTCTACAAGAGAATTACATTTTACAAATTTCAGAAACTTGTGAATAAGAACATATGGCTTTGTAGAAGTTGGTTAACAAACAAGGCCTGATTTACATCATGAGCGTCCGTAGGCACAGAATTCTAAAGCCCCTCTCCCCCAAACCAAACTAATAAATGTACTTGGACTTTTAAATAGGATTTTAAAATGTTGTGTATATACAGACACACAATGAATATGTGTGTGTAAATGACTGACTGCATGTGTATATGTATTTCTAAATGTGTGTGTAAAAGTGTGGATAGTAGCAGTATGCATTAGTAGAGCCTCCGGGAGGTACGCATGTCGTAGGACGTGAAGACGTGCGTGCCTTGAGGGGAGGGAACCGCTGACTATGATCCACTTGTAAGACAAGCTGCCAAATAAATATTCTGTCCCAAAGCCATATCGAGATTAATGCTGCACGCCGAACGCCGGGCATGCTCTACCAACCCCTCCAACTCTGATCGGGATTGTAATTATAATAGTGGGATCCGATTTTTGTACAGATTGTTTTGATATTTCAAACGGGAGGAGACAGGACTGCCCTCTGTCTCCTCTCCTATATGTTCTTTCAATTGAGCCGTTTGCGATTAGCATTAGAAATAACAGACATAAAAAGGCATTACTATAGGTAATTCTGAATTGAAAATTTGTCTGTATGCAGATGACGTTCTGGTTTGTATCACTCATCCTATTTTGTCACTTGACCACCTAATGCAGGCGGTCCAAATATAAGGGGATATCCAATTATAAAATGAACATTCAAAAAACAATAGCTCTGACTATAAATCTTAATCCTTCCTCTTCTAAAACATAACTATAATTTTTTTTGGTCTAAGAAAGAATTCCATTACTTAGGAATCATAACATATAGTAGAAACCAATTTTTTAAAATTGTTAAAAATACACGAATAGAACCCTTAAGGAACAGCATTTTCTAGAGATTTCTTTGTGGGGAAGAGTCATATATTATCCCTAAATGGGCTGATCTCTTTAATATGATTCCATTAAAAATTTTCCAAGGCCTGGTTGGATATGGTTCAGCACTCTTTCTCCAATTTCATATGGAAAGGAAAGACTCCAAGAATTAAATTACAAGATATGACAAAAAGATATGAAACAAAAAGGTAATAAAGGGAGGTATTGGATACCCCTTAATAAAGGATATATATTGGGCCAACATGATTACTCATATCTAGTGATGTCGCGAACCGTTTGCGAACTCCAGTCAGCAGACACATCCCGGCCAATCTGCAGCTGATCCTCCCTCCCAGACCCTCCCACCTCCTGGACAGCATCCATTGTGAAGCTGCCTTCAAAATGGATGCTGTCCAGGAGGTGGGAAAAGTTTGCGAACGGTTCGCGACATCACCACTCATATCCACAAGTTTCAGATCTATAATTCGAGAGAGCTAGCCTGGTTTAAAATAGCAACATTTAGATCTGCCTAAAGAGACCTAGTGTAGCGGTACTTACCCTTTCCAGGGGCCGGCCGGGGTCCTCTGTTCGAGCCGCACGCGGTCCTGCTGCTGCACGAGCCGCGCGCGGCTCATCCGACGGCTGTGACTGGAAAGCGGTCACGTGTTCCACCTAACTCTAAGAGCGCGCCGCGGGTATCGGGCGCGCTCTTAAAGGGACAGTGGGTGCCTAAATTGGAAAAGGCATCCCATTGGTCCCTGTCATGCCACACTCCCCATACACTTACCTTTTGGGGGCGTGGATGTGACAGGGACCAATCAAATTAGATGTTTAGGTATTTATACTCACCTTCTTCCCTCTGTTCCTTGCCCTATCGTGGTTTCTGTATCAGTTCCCTTTAGCGCTTGTTGTGTTCAGTTGTGTTTCTCCGTATTGACCTTGGCTTTGTTTCTGACTACGTTTTCTCTTTATCCTTCTGTTCTGGTTGTCGGCTTGTTGTTTACTGTGTACCAGACCCCGGCTTGTCCTAGTTTACTCTGTCTCTCTGTGCCCTTGATTTCGGATTGTTCCTGACTCTGTCTCCTCTCATATACGTCGAGTCCGGCCATTCTAAGGTCCGGTAGACGTATCTCTCCTCTGTGTTGTCTTTTGTTTAGCTGAATCCTGCGTGTTGGGGTATATTCTCGTTACACCTAGCCCTCCTCATATGGGACGATTTTACTAAGCGTAACCATCAATTAATGCAATTTAATTCTATGGTCCTAAATCATCTTATAGAAGAATGGCAATTAATAAAAAAAGAAACTCAAGATAGCCAATAAAATATTAGAAGGAGCTAACCTTTGACCCCTGGAAAAAAAAGTCATGCCAGACTTAAATCTTAGTACATGGAGATTTCATAAAGAAATTTTTATGGAATATCTTCAAAACTCTAGGTTAAGCTCATTTGAAAATCTGAAATCAGAACTGGATATATCCGATAAAGAATTTAAAAAGAGGTTGTTTTAAAAGAGTTTCTTTTAAGGGCAGAAGGAGACAAGCAGAGGCTAATCCATAAAATCTTTAAAAGAAGGGAGGTCAAAGCAGTTAGCTCTATAGCTATAGACTTAATAAGACTCATTCTATAACAGAACCCCCAGCTAAAAAGAAATGGGAAAATAATCTGAATAAAATTAAATAAATAAATCACAGACGAAGAATGGTGTTTTCTCTTGAGATTAATAAAAAAAAAAAAAAAAAAAAAAAATATATATATATATATATATATATATAAAAATACACACACACACACTGCCATGCCTTAATATTATTGAAACATTCTTTAATGTAACGTACTCCATAGATGGTACCTAGTTCCAGCTAGACTGTTTACAATTTGAACGACTAGGGGCGTGGTCTACCACCGGAGCTGAACAGATGCATGTAGGAGCAGCTCCCGGCGAGAAAACCGTAAAGAGCATCACCGAGCAAGAAACACACAAATCAAACGGAGAAGATTACCAAGATGTCCCAGCGCCAAAAATCCAAAGCTGGGAAGACCGACCGAGCCTCATTCTTCCTAACTAGAACCGCGGCCTCCAAACAGAGAGAGGAACAGAAGCCTGCACAAGATGGCGGCGACCAGAACAGGCGGGAACACTCCCCCTCACCACAGGCATCCCCAGCACATACTGCCAACAAACAGCCGCTGACAATGGGAGCCATCCGTGAAGTGATGGCAGAGTTCTCAGACACTATCCAAAAGAATATGAAAAAGCAACTCCAAGCACTGACAGCTGAACTCCAAAAGGACATACAAGACATCGGCAACCACACATCTCAGATAGAAACAAAGATGGACGAATATGCGGTAGCGTACAACAGCTTAGAAACATAGAAACATAGAATGTGACGGCAGATAAGAACCATTCGGCCCAGCTAGTCTGCCCAATTTTCTAAATACTTTCATTAGTCCCTGGCCTTATCTTAAAGTTAGGATAACCTTATGCCTATCCCACGCATGCTTAAACTCCTTTACTGTGTTAACCTCTACCACTTCAGCTGGAAGGCTATTCATGCATCCACTACCCTCTCAGTAAAGTAATACTTCCTGATATTATTTTTAAACCTTTGTCCCACTAATTTAAGACTATGTCCTCTTGTTGTGGTAGTTTTTCTTCTTTTAAATATAGTCTCCTCCTTTACCGTGTTGATTCCCTTTATAGCTTAGCAGACAAAATCCAGGAACTGGATGACACCCTTGAAGCACACAGATTAAAACTGGCAGGCATGAGGACAGAGCTCGGAGGAACAACCTCAGGTTCCAGGGAATCCCAGAATCTGTACAAAATGCAGAACTATACAATTACCTTTTGAATCTATACCAAAGCCTCACGCCAGAAATCCACCCAGATCAGCTCATTATTGATAGAACACACAGGTTGCGCAGACTGAAACACTTGCCCACAACAGCAACAAGAGATGTCATTGCGAGAATACACTTTTTACACGCCAAAGAGATGATAAGGAAAGCTAGCAGAAATGCCGGAAGCCTACAGTTCCATAAAGATCTTTGCAGACCTATCAGCGGACACGCTACACTTCAGGAAAGCAATGGAACCGGTTACCTCCGCCCTGCGGGAACAAAATCTGAACTACCGCTTGGGCTACCCAGCCAAACTTCTAATCTCTCACCAAGAAGCAATACACTCCATCACAACTGTGGCGCAAGGTATCCAAAGCTAAAGGAATGGGGACTCCCGATCCAAAACTCAGACCCTGCCAAATCAGCCAAGAACCCGCGGATGTCTCCGGAGTGGACGACCCAATGAGAGCCGAACGCTTCTAAAGACATAGATAACTATGTGATGTATACAGCACATGTTAGATAGATACAAGGCTCAGTTAGAGTCGCCACAGCCTGAACACACTTGTTTACACTTCGCTTCTTAATATGTTCTAATATTTGACATTTGCTTGAGACAATGCAGAGGTCACAATGAGCAGCGTTGTTGCTGGTTAGAACTTTTATGCCCGATTAACGGCATAAAACTCCCTGCTGGGGGTAAAAACGAACTATGACCCATATCTCACAAGCTTTGCAAATTTAGGGTACGCGAATATTGTTAATAACCGGTGTGTTGTTAGTAATGTATTACATATTTTGTTGGTTCTCATAGTTGTAGGTTAATACCGCTCACGGTTTTATGGTGACCGACCTAAACAATAGCCGACTTCACCACCTCCCCCAATAGTCGCGCCTATGTACTAGGCAGCAATATACGGCCCCACTCCCTGGAGCCGAAATGGGTATTCCACCCACATGTTCTTTTAACCCCAGTTCGCTTCTCCTCCTATCTTACCCACCCCCTAACTGGTCACAAGTTACGACCTCAACACAGCAAACGATATGCACTGCCCCTAACTCGGAACAGCAAGAATAACCCAATACAACTGGAAGGAAACGTAAGTCAGCCCAACAGAACAAAAGAAATAGAAAGGTGGGTGGGTGAACAATAACAAAAACCAAGTGCAGGCAAGCCTCTGTAAACAGGACACTCCAAATCCAATAATTAAAGACAAAACACTCGAAAGAACAGAGCGCCACAATCACTATATAGGTATATAATACCTAAATAAACATCTAGGTGGGAACAGGTATACATTGGCCATAAATATTAAACAATAGAGATCCCTAAGAGTAAATATGAATAAATAAAAATGAAGGCATATAGATCTGGTTGTAATTGCAATAAAACAAACACCGTATTAATATCAAATCTCGTATTATCGTTGAATTTTACATTAAAATATATGTAATAAGAGGGGGTAAAAAACATACACTCGGTCTGCATAAGACTTGAACGCTCTGTTTTATAGATCGTTCATAGTGCGGCCATGTAGATGAACCATAAAGCTTTTTCTGCGTTCCAGCGTGGTTGCGCATGCGCGTGATGGTCACGAATGCGTCATGACGTATGGCGGCGTGCGTGACAACGTACGCGCGCATGCGCAATCACGGAAGTCGGCGGACGGACCGGCAGATTTAAAAAGGGAGAAGACTGAGAAGAAAGGAAGAAGCTCCTGAGGAAGTCGGACGACAAAACGTGTTGAGCACTATCTGGGACCCTGCACTTTGGTATCAGCGGCTTTATTTTGTATGTGTGCTGATTTTTTACACTGCTTATGCAAGTAATTATTTTGGGCTTACTGTATGTGTATGAACAATTGGCTTGGTGCACTTTTCTGTATAGGTATTTGCACTTTATTCCATTGCCCAGTTCAGCATTATGTATTATTAAGCTGCTATACCTATGGGTTCCTGCCTATTGTGGCTTTTTAAATAATCTGGCACTTTTGTTGTGCTGTGATTCTACATTTTTTACCAATAAACTTTTGCTGTTTTTTGTTTGATATTCTATATTTCTTTTTTATTCCCTCATTATTATATACTTATATAGTGATTGTGGCGCCCTGTTCTTTCGGGTGTTTAGCCCAACAGAACACACTGTATCATACTAGAACCCGTTGAGTGTGTCTGTAAGGGGTGCGTTGAGTGTGTCTGTAAGGGGTGCGTTGAGTGTGTAAGAGAAGGAGTGTGTGCAAGGTATGCATTGTGTGTTTCTGTGTATATGTGCAAAGGATGCATTGTCTTTATGTGTAAGGGTTGCATTGTCTTTATGTGTAAGGGTTGCATTGTGTGTTTCTCTGTGTGCAAGGGAAGCATGTTGTGTTTCTGTGTGTATAGGGATGCATTGTGTGTGTGCGCGCGCGTGGTGTGAAAAAACTCCCTGTCCTGCCCTATAGAGCTCTCCCTTCCATTCCTTAGAGATCTCCCCTGCCCCTTAGTGGTCTCTCCTCTCCCCCCCACCTCCCTTAGTGGTCTCCTTTTCTCCCCGACTTTCCATTAGTGGTCTCTCGTCTCCCCCTTAGTGGTCTCTGCTCTTCTCTGCCCCCCTTTCCATTAGTGGTCTCTCCCTCCCTGTAATCTTCTCCCCTCCCTCCAATCTTCCCTCCCTATAATCTTCTCCTATAAGCCCTCTATAATCTCCCCCATAACCCTGAATTAAGTTCGAGAGGTGCGCAACTGACTTCCCCCTTATCTCCCTCCTATACTCCCCCCTTCCAAATTATTCGCCCTTCTCCCCCAAATCCCCATAGGGTGACAATACTCGATCGCCTACAAAAACAAAACGAAACAATCTCTTACCCATACACAGATGGGGAAAATATATGAAAATGAAAATGTGTCATTACATAATGCTGTGTGTGAAATGAAAAAAACGCCAAAGGCTGAAGCTGTGAACAAGGACACGTGAAATGTTTTTATGACACCCTTCCCTTACTTCTCTTCTGTACCCCTATTGCTGTTACACGAAAAAGAAAAATTGTCAAATAAAAAAAAAAAGGGGCCACCAACGCAGACAAACTTCGAACCCGCGACCTTTTTGTTACTAGATCTCCCAAATGTCATACCCGCCAAATCGAGGAAACTGATATGCCATGTTCTGCTAACTGCACAAAAACTGATAGCAAGATCCTGGAAATCCGCCAAGGCCCCCAACATCCAGACCCTCTTACAAGAAATAAACAACTGATCTACAAAACACACTTTATTAAAAAACACACCCACGACGCTTCCTTGGGACATGGGAACTATGGCGCTCTTGGAGAGCCGACAACCCAGACCACTAAGGCAACAAAGGGTGCACCACTAGACGTAGAGACATCTCCACCCACCAGACACCTACATAAGCGAATACACGCAAGACATAACACCACCACAGACCAACACATGAAGGAAGGGTCCCAGATCAGGGAGGAAGGATACAAGAGAGGGACGGTAACTGCCAGGAAGGCAGGGCCTTAGAGCGAGGGTAGCAGATAGGTGGTCAAGTAACGGGGTATAAAGATGACTGGATGCAATATGTTAGTTAGTAATGGACAAGGTGATTATGGTGCACAATGTGTCTACAAATGGAATGTATACTCAAACAAAAGATTGTACACATAAAATGTACTGTGACTGCTTACCCCCTTATTATGTTGAAAATCAATAAAATACAAATTTCAGGAAAAAAAAAAAAAAAACTCACCAACTAACTCTCCACTTTGTTGGAGAGGTTTAGCCAGGGCCAGATTAAGAGCCCATTGGGCCTGGTGCTGACAATTATGATGGGCCAGTCAAAGGGCGGGCCACTGACGCAAATCATGTAATCAGAACTGCCGAAAGAGGCGAACGTGCCCAAAAAGGGGGCGTGTCTGCCTAAAGAATTGGAAGGCCAGTCTGGCATGAATGTATGTCAGGCTGTCTGCCAATCACGCAAGCTGGCCAACTAAGGGCATACTATGCAGACAGCACAATGAGCTTGGCATAAATGTGCCTTATGATGAGTTCGCTCCACGCTTTCTAAGGACTGTCCCCTAGCACTCGCTGGTCCATTCCTCTCCTAACCTTACTAGCAGGCAGAAGCTCCTGGTATAGAGTCTGGGACAGAGAAAAGATTTATGTAGCGAGTGTGGAAGAATGGGAATATGCCACAGTGTTAGAGAGACAGAAGCAGCAAGATCATTTGCATTGTGCACAAAGTCAGCTTTACCTTAACTAATTTCATTGTCAGCCAGTCCACACAAGTTTTGTTCCCATACATCCCTCTAAAGTTTCCATTCTTAAGCAAGAGTATGTGAAGGATAGTTCGTGTTGTCACCTTTCTTGGAAAGAAATACCGGCCTTACTAATTTGCATAATTAATTATGTATGCTTGTAAATCACATGGAGTGACCTGAGAAATAATTCTGTAAAATCACCAAAAAACTACTTACATTTATTCTGCTGAATAAAATATGGATTGTTCCCAGTGTCTCCCAGTGTCTTAGTGTCCCCTAGTCTCCTCATTTTCCGGTGTCCTCATGTCTCCCAGTATCCTCTAGTGTCTGTGTCCCCTATGTATCACAGTGTTTCAGTGCCCCATGTGTCCCAGTGTCCCCTCATGTCACCATGTCTCAGTGTCTTCTATGCATCACAGTGTCCCTATATATCACAATGTCTCAGTGCCCCATTTCTCCCAGTGTCCCCATGTTTCCCAGTGTCAATTGGACACTAGGGAACACTGTGAGACATTGGGACACTAGGACACACTGGGAGACACTGAGACACTAGGGACACTAACTGGGAGATATGGAGATACAGAGACATGGGGACACAGATGCTAGAAATACAGTGTCTCAGTGTCCCCATGTCTCCCAGTGTCCCCAAGTGTCTCATTGTCCCCTGATCTTCCAGTGTCCCCAAGTGTCTCAGTGTTCCCAAGTCACCCAGTCTCCCTGCAGCTTTTACCCCATCCCTCACTTCCCTGAGCTGTAGGCAGTCTATGCAGGCTTGGAGCTGCTGTCTAGACTCTCTGTGCTGTGTAGCTGCTCCCCCGCGAATCAGTAAGTAGAGAGAGGCAGGGATATGCTGTAACTTTCTATCCCTGCCTCTCTCCACACACAGTGACCCCTACTGGCCAGCGCAGGTATTGCAGAGTAATCTCTGTTTTTACATAGAAATATGCCAGCATTTGTATTGCCGGTTTTACTGCAGTACTGGCACTGGCCAAGTAGCCTCAAATACCATAAAATACCAGCCAGGTGGCAACCCTAAGAGTAATGTGTAATTATATATATATATATATATATATATATATATATATATATACACACACACACACACATTTTTATTATTTTATTTTTTTTTAAATCAATGGGCCTAGTCAATTTACCTTAATTTTGGCTGCATGCCCCGCCTCCGCACACAAGCCCCCCCCCCGGAGCTGCAGCTCCATCAGCCCCTATGTTAATCCGGCCCTGGGTCTAGCCCATGAAGGTTCTATGTTACATATTTGGTGGAAATGTCCAAGAATAACTACATTCTGGGATTCGATATACTCCAGCTTGTCAGGTTTAAACATAAATCTAAGGAAATCCCCAGAAACAGGCCTTCTCCATCTCAATTGGGGTAAACTCCAAAAAAATCATCAAACACTGACTCTTCATTGTCTTATGTACGCAAAAATAACTATTGCGAGACTCTGGAAACAAATACCAACGCCAGATTTTACTCAATATAAAAAACAACTTATTTTTCAACTTGAAATGGAAAGGGGAGTTTCCTACACAAATAACTTAAAGGACCACTATAGTGCCAGGAAAACAAAACTTGGGTCCCCCCCCACCCGCCGGGCTGAGGGGGGAGTAAGGAGTTAAATTCTTATCTTTCTCCAGCGCATGGCTCCCTCAGTGCTGCGGACTCTCCTCCCTCTTCCGACATCATCCGCTAAATGCGCATCAAGAGCTGCGCACGCATTCAGTCAGTCCATAGGACGTCAGCGTCTTCTCACTGAGATTTTCACAGTGAGAATCCTGGAAGCGGCCTCTAGCGGCTGTCAGTGAGAGCCACTAGAGGCTAGATTAGCCCTAGTGTAAACATAGCAGTTTCTCTGAAACAGCTATGTTTTCAGCTGCAGGGTTAACACTAAATGGACCTGGCACCCAGAGCACTTCATTAAGCTGAAGTGGTCTGAGTGCCTATAGTGGTCATTTAAACCATATTCACAATTATGATCAATGGATTAATAAAATAAAGGAAACTTTTTAATTACAAGTTAATTCAATTTAAACCCATTAACCTTGATATACTATGTCTTTATAAAATTGTTGACCTGAGATCCACACTAAATTTTACCACATGACAGGAGGCTTCATATTTGCATATCTTTCTTTACTGAAAACTCCAGCAGCATAGAAACATAACAACCAATCAGAAAGAAGTTATGATGCCCATAAAAGGCCCTGTCTATGACATCACTTCCTCTTTCTTTGCTGCTCCAGCCACACATCAGGTCAGAGTATTTTACCTCTCTGGTAGATTCTTAATTTACACTGTTTTTTGATTGTCATTCCACTATATATTACTCTGTTTATTGCTTACACCTGCTACCTTGGCCCCCCTTATTCCTGTCCCTTCACTGTATCCCTCTGTTTTTTCCCCCTTTTTATTTCCACCTTACTGCCTGGTATCCGCGGGCGCAACGACTACCCGTGTCGCGCTCGCCTCGCGGACCAGCCCTTTCACTTACACAGGGGACTGTATGGGGACGGGTGGAGGGAGGCTGGGGTCAGCGTTTGTGTTGCATCTATCCCCTTTGTTTCGCACCGCGCGACCGCCATCCACGGCGCACCTTCACATGTGGGCGGCGGCCATCTTGGTTCTCGCGGCTCGCAAGATACCCGACGGCCGCCTTCCCTGCTCGCTCGGCGGATCGGGAACTCACCCGACCGCCGGGCTCCACAAGTGTATGCTCTCCCAAGTGAACAATGGGAGAGTGCAAGCTGGATTTCAGTTTTTTCTCCATGTATTCTTTCGATGTATTTTGCCACAGTGCCTGCCAACAGTGTCTGCCAAACATATACTTACATGCAGGCATTATAGGAGATTATGTCTTTGTACCTTACTCAGGGTCTATACCCTATACAGGGTCATACCATATTACTATACCCTGCACAGGATCATACTATATTACTATACCCTACAGGAATCACCCGATCACCGCGCCCTGCATCTGGATTAACCCCTTCAGGGGTCCCCCTCTCTGGGCACATTCATTTATATACAATTATTATTTTTTATTCTCGTGGATATATCTCTCATGGTGCCTTACACTGGATGATTATATGTTGAGCAGGCACACAATCTATGTATTATTGTGAAGCCATACAATATCACAGTCGTTATACAAAACATATACTGTACCTATAACAAGATCAACTATATCACTGTACCCTACAAAGGGCATATTGTGTTACTGTACCCTACAAAGGGCATATTATATTATATTATTGTACCCTACAGAGGGTCATATTATATTACTGTACCTGACGGTGCAAATTTATGTGGGTGTCCTCTGGGTATTTTTTCATGGCACACCACCTGGGGTGACCCCCCAGATATGCATGCAAGGTCACTGACAGACCATTACCTTTGATGTGGGTGTCCTCTGGGTTACCATGGCACACCACCCGGGGTGAACCCCAATCATATGCATGGAGGCCTACGCCTCAACTTTACCACTGATTACTACAGACATATATGGATGTTTAACCCCTTAAGGACCAAACTTTTGGAATAAAAGGGAATCATGACATGTCACACATCTCATGTGTCCTTAAGGGGTTAAACACTGCCTGTCAGTTTTACATTAAAGCAACAGTACCATGCCGGATGCGATTTGACGGCAGGATCACTAAGAAAACTGAGTGTATTGCGGTGTACCCTTCACAGGGATACATATATGTATATTTACTGTGCCTAGTGTACATATGGAACGTGGGTGTCCTCTGGGTAATTTTTCATGGCACACCACCTGGGATGACCCCCAGATATGCATGCAATGCTTGTAAGGTGCCAATAATTATAAGATGGGTGTCCTCTGGGTTACCATGGCACACCACCTGGGATGAACCCAGCCTAATAGACATGGGTCCTGCGGCTGCAGACCTTATGGAGACAGGCCCCATGCACCTATATAATAAGCCTGTATAGTTAAAAACCCTGCATACAGCTCTGGCGTACATTTGTGGTGAACCCGGCTAGCCAGACCGACACCACTACCAGTCAGTCGCGCCTGCACCACGGTTCTCAGTAGCCAGATTAAACTAATAGAGGTGACTCCTCTACACTTGGCACGAGTATTCATACTCTCAGATATACTAAAGCAGGCAATTCAAACCGTTTTACCTGGGTGATCCCCAGTTCTACCAGGAGTCTAACACCCCTACGTGCTGACCCTCACACTATCTCCCAACAGGACAGGAACGAGTCATGGTGGACACTCTCAATGTTCCCAAGATTTCTAGGCAATGATAAACGCCACAGTAACGGCCTCAGTGGAGAAGGTTATGTTATGAACGCTACCCCACACCGCTTGATGGAGACCTCAGGCCCACAAGCCTTCAAGTCAAAACGGCAAGGGAAGGGCTCCAGCCCCCCTGCCACTAAGGTCAAGGGCAAGATGCCCATCGAACAGACCAAATAGGCGGAGCACCGGGAATCCAAACCCCGTCCGCCACAATCTTCCGACAAAGAAGACTATTACCCACCACGTACTTTGGACATGGTAGATGAGCGACACGAAGACAGCTCACCGTCTGAGGAAATGGAACGGCAAGACCTTCCCCACACTTCCTCGAAGTACGTTAGGGAAACCTTACTCTGTGACGGCGGCTGAGGCAGAGATAACTGTAGCGGCACTAAACCAGAGTAGCCGAAGACGGAACGTTCCTGGACGAACACTATTGGCTGCGCAACCCTCGGGGGATGGAAGGATGCGCACGCCTCAAGACCGAGTTACCCCAGGGTACACAACTCAACCCTACCACCTCCAAAGAATGGTCTCAATGCTCGATATGCCTCCTGGGCAACGTAAATGACGCACTATGCGCCGACAGACGCAAATCTGTACTGGGCCGCATCGACAACACACTATTGGACCTAGGAACGACAAGAATTCGGCCCAAAAGCACAAGGCCTACTATTCGACGTAGTGTTCATTGCAGTACTCAAGAAACACGTGAATTTATTCACCACACTAAATTAAACCCAGACCTCGCTAAAACAAGTCTTCCACAACCCTATGGGGAAAGGTGTTTCTGGGAGGACTGGTCGGTAGCTGAACCGAGCCACCAGCCGCTTCTGGGCGACAGGTTCCAGATCGTATACACAGTCCTCATATTTCTCCCATCTACTACACAAAGGAACCCATCCGCTTCATCTACTAGTGTGTCAACCTACATAACTAACTGTTTCCAATATTATGACCGGCAACCTGTCTCTGTTTTACAGAATTGGGAGACGACTACCAAAGTCACCTAGGTTCTCCAGACAGTACAAGGCTATGTCATAGAGTTTTATCACAGCCGTGCAGGTCGCCCCTTCACCTCCATTACGCACGCTGGCGGAACAGGAACGCCTCGTGGACAAGAAAATCTGCACCCTCTTCAGGAGGGGCGCAATTCAACATGCAACGGAGGGGAAGGCTTCCCCAGCAAATTTTTCCTGGTCAAGAAGAAGCCAGGAGACTACATCAATGGAACTCCTACATGGTATACAAATGCTGCAAGATGGAGGAAATTCGTCTTCTATAAGACCTCCTAGGCGATAACGACTGGTTTACACATCTGGACCTCAAGGACGCACGCTTGTCGGTACCCATGGCCCTGGACTGCCGAAGTTTTCCTCCGATTCCAATGGTGAGGACAAACACGGCAGTTTACTACTCCGTGGTGCTCGCGAACCTACTGTAACCAGTGAGGGCACACATCCGTAAATTTGGGCGTGCGATGCCTCGTATACCTGGAAGACTTGCTGATTCTTTACGAATCCAGGCTACATTTGCAGACAAATTTGTCGTTCACTTTCGGGACTCCATGGGTTTTTTGTTGTACACAGACAAAGATCACTTCTCCATCTGAATCGGGCCAGTTCCTCAGTTTTGACATCGGCTTGGAGAACTACGTTCCGCGTCAGTCTACGGCAAAGAGCGCCTCTATAAGGATAGCTGTTGGATTGTGGGATTCCTCTCCTCCTCTCCTCCTCCATACAAGCGTTATTCCCTGGCCCACTACGACTGATGTTGAGATACGTACACACCGGTCACTCATACGACCACTGGATCCCACTGTCAGCGGAAGTGAGGATGGAATTTCGATGGTGATTACTTCACATACAAACTTGGATTGGCAAAACGATCTTTGACTCTTCCTTCGGATACGGGGCGATGGATGAACCCCTGCAAACGCGACCCAGCCGTTCTCCACAATAGCAAGGGTGCTTCGATACACACACACACACCCACAAGATATCGCTCCTGCTCATGACACCCCTCGGGCAGGGCCAACCGTGATTTCCCGGATCGCCTGGAGATGTCTCGCGAAGACCCTCTACTACTCCCTACCTTCCCTCTACTTCTGACGGGACCTCGAGGGGAAGCCCACTCCCTTGTCATGGAAGGACAACTGGCACTAGTTGCCTGGACGGCTTCAGGGGCTCCTGGTCAGTTCACGACCTATTGCATCAACTAAGACCTCCTATGGGACTCATAGGCTCCCGGCACCAGGAAAGGCTACATTTCTGCCTGGTCGGCCTGGAGTGATTGGTGTGTGGAAAGGGATTCCGATCCCTTTACCGCACCTGTCCCACTGATCCTCAACTATCTGTCACACCTGGTCTCGTTGGGTCGGTCATATCGATCCCTCAACGTGATCAGATCCGCCATGTCGGCGGCGCACGTTCCGGTACAGGGCAGACCAGTAGGTCAAGATACACTGGTTTGTCGACTACTGTGGGGTGCCGAATTGTCGAGATCCCTGCACCCAAATATTCACGCCTCTGGCAGGTGGATGTGGTGCTGAGATTCCTTAGGGAATGGCCGGACAATCCTTGTTTGTTACTGAAGCAACTTTCAGCCAAACTAGCCCTCTTATTATGCCTCGCCTCATTTAGACGGTGGCGGACGTTAGGGCTTGCGATATGGATGGTTTCTCTCTCACACCAGACGGGGTTACCTTTACCATGTCGAGACGAACTAAGTCTGATTCGTCTTCAGTGTCATACCCATGCTTTGTGTCAGACGCCACACTATGCGTGGTCAGAACGCTAATGGGGTACACCAATATCTCTACCCCCTTCGAACTCATTCGACGGATCACCTTCTGACTTCTTACGTAAACCCTCATGGACCGGTGTCTACCGCAACACTGGCCAGATGGGTCCGCTGGTTTTTGTCTTTAGCGTCGAACCTTGTTTCGGAGCCCACTCGGTCAGGGGAGCGGCGGCCTCACAAACCTTTTCGGCCGACGCTTTCCTAGCCGACATTATACGCTGCGCGGACTGAGCGCGAGAGAGTACGTTTAGAACGTTCTATTTTCGGCAAACATCTCATGCTTCCTTCACATTGGTCAATTCAAAGCTTTAAAAATGCAAATATGAAGCCTCCTGTCATGTGGTAAAATTGAAGATTATATTAGCTTTAGTGTACTAATAATCTTAATTTTAGTAATGACAGGAGGCGAATATTTCCCACCCTATAGGATCCCTCCCATGTTTCTCGTGTTGAACAGAATATGTCCTTTATGTTCAGGAAGGTAAGTACGTATGGTTTGTATGTTTGCTACTTAGACCTGTATCTTGTGGGTCTTGTAGTGGCTGAATATTAGACATGAACCTTGCATTATGTTGTGTTTATAGATTCTTAAATATCATTCCGTTAGAATAAATATATATTGATATGTTTCACATTCTAATGTTCGTTGGTATATCAGATGCTTAATGCCTATTGTATGCGGATAAGTTATCACGCCAGATACCTTTCACCTTTTTCTTTTTCTTGCAGCGTGAACGTCTTCTCATCGAGACAAAGATTCACCTTCCATACCTCTGCATCGCGGAACTAATGGAGTTGGATATTCTAATATGTTGTTGAACTGTTGACGTAATATGATTATGTCTCTTGTTGTTATTTATTGTTTCGCTTCAAAGAAAGAGGAAGTGATGTCATAGACAGGGCCTTTTATGGGCATCATAACTTTTTTCTGATTGGTTGTTATGTTTCTATGCTGCTGGAGTTTTCAGTAAAGAAAGATATGCAAATATTCGCCTCCTGTCATTACTAAAATTAAGATTATTAGTACACTAAAGCTAATATAATCTTCAATTATATCACATGCATTTAATCTTTGTATTGTAATGTCCATGTGTATTGTCTGTTTTTCAATATGTGTATGTTTAATATAGAATATAATAAAAAGATTAAACATTAAAAGTGGTGTCCCGTTGTTCGGGTGCCCGGGGTGTACAGCAGCAGCGTTTTGACCGCTCAAGCTTGATAAAGACTATTGCCGAGGTTGAAGCATTGCTGCTGTGCATTTTGGGCACTTGGATAACGGGACACTACTTTCAGAATGAAGTGCAGGAATTAAAAAATAAATAAAAATGGAAAAAGGAACTACCCTATTTCTCCTCAATGCTGGGCATAACACATAAAGAACTGATACAAACTTTAGCGTAACAAAGCAGTTTTGGTGTATAGATGATGCCCTCGTAGTCGCTTTCTTCAATTGCCTCTAGTATGCCTTTAATAATCAGCCAAAAATTAAACAAAAAAGGGAAATGAGGAAGAAGGGCGTTTGATCACTATTTAGACAATATACCCCTATTTATATCGAGTGCTTAGTCTATTAAAAGGGAAACTATAGTGCTAGGAAAATAACCACTAAGAATTCCAGAGTTTAAGTTAAGTTAACCCTGCATTATAATTATTGCAGTTTAGCAAAAACTAATAATTGCAGGTTTAAGGGGACAGGGCACTGTACCCAGACCACTTGAATGAGATGAAATGGTCTGGGTGCCTATAGTGTCCCTTTAATTGTGACAAGTCTTTAACTGTACTGAAATAGACTGTCTGCCATGAAACAGACTGTCTGTCTGGATCAATCCCAATATAGTTTTCCAAGTTATTTGATCTATTAAGGTCTTCATACAACATTACAAGTCATAATTAATAGGCTAAGAAGTCAAAATAAGTAATAAGTGTAGATTGACTAAGTAGTGGTCCCTTTCCCTTCATTCTCATTTTCGTTTTTGTTAAATTTTTATCTCAGTAGTTGTAGTATATGCGGCAGTGTGAGTAACAGTGTGTGTGTACCTGTGTTTTTTCCTGGCAATCAATATCTCTCTCTCTCTCTCTCTCTCTCTCAGATTGCCGTGTTTCGTTTGAGGCGGCTACCCAGGCACTGATCAGGCTACTCAGACTGAATGAAGTGATCCCAGAGTGCTGTATTCAGCAGACACAGGACAGGAGGGGGATTTTAACAGGCAGAGCAGGCGCCCCCTAGTGGACAGGCACCTGTAGTAAGGTGCCTACTCTGCCTAATTGGTAGTCTGGCCCTATTACTGATAACACTATAGCAAGTCAGCATTTTACACTTTAATTAATATATTCCTCAAGCCATGAGAAGCTTTGGACTGGACTTTTGTTCTATAAGCACTAACAAGAAAGTTGATCTTCATTAGATGTAGAGTACAAATCAGGAGAGGTACATTTTTAGGGCAATGATAAATATTTGTACAAATTTTAATACATGCTAATTTTTTGGGCACGGATTATATGCATTTAAATGTATGCAGTTTTTAAAACATAGAGTTTACCCTTAAATAAAATTCAAAATGGATAACCTCACCACAACCCTGAAGTATAAGTATACTACATATACATATATATATATATAACAGATTTTATGGCTGCAACAATAAGTTGAGTGATATTATTTGGCTTCTTTGCACACGCAGTTAATGGTTTTTGCACTTTAAATTATTGGACATTTGCAATTATGCACGTCACTTGCACAAATAGAGATACTTTATGTAAAAATAGATTGCGCTTGTTTTACACCTTTTTGTGGTATTTCTTTAGTACTTCACCTTTAGTCCAAAATGAATCTGTTCTGAGTTCCAAATATACACAAAAAAAAGTTGGGGGTACACGCAGATAAAGCATTTCTTAGGAGCTGTGGTGCCGTAAAGACTAAAATATATACAAATACAGACTAGGGGAGTGCACTCACACACACATAAATATGTAAAAAAATACAAGGCTCCTTAAAATCACATATGTTGGCAAATAACTATAAGGGCTCAGTTACACCATGGAACTATATTGTTTGAAGCCTTCCAATACATCACAGTACCCCAATATCGGTGGTTCCTACAATAATTTTATCATGGCATATTAACATGCTAACTGCAATACTTACTGCTTAAACCGCTTCTAGGGACTCTCCTCAATTGATGCTTTCCTCTGATCACCACCAAAAGGGCACCTATAGTAAATTGGTGTGGTGTTCAGCCCAATAAGAACCTGGTCTGGATTCCAAATCTATAGTGGAAAAAAAGGAAATGTATGTTCCGGGTGTGCCCCTATTCTTTTTTGTTTTTTGTTTTTTTTTATGTATTTTTGTAAAATTTTAAATTGTATTTTTTGTGTGTGCACAGTCCCATAATCAGTCATTTGTATATAGTTTTGTCTTTACAGCACCACTACTTAGAAATGCATGTTCTGGGTGTGTCTCCAATTGCTTTTTTTGCTGACTTTTAAATAAATGCAGTTTCTAACAGATACAAACTATGCAAAAGAATAAACCTAATACTTGCACAAATACATATTTGAACTTGTGTTAGTGCACCATTTAAAGGAACACTATAGGCACCCAGACCACTTCATCTCATTGGGAGCAGAGATCCTGTCATCCTTAGCCCTGTAATATAGAACATTCCAGTTTTAGAGAAATTGCAATGTTAATATGGCAGAGCTCAGACGGCTACTAGAGGTGCTTCCTGCAGTTTCATGGAGTTTAAACTCTTTGCATGAGGATGTCCAGGATCTTTTAAATCCCCATAGATAAGCATTATGTCAATACTTTCCTATGGGGAAGGCCTAATGCACATGTGGTGCTCGCTGTGCATGCCCATTAGGTTCCACCAATTGGCTAACATTGTGGAATCAGGTAAGTATTTAAAGGGTTGTTTAACCCTTGGGCGGAGGGGGTGAGGCACTTTAGTGTTAGGAATATAGTTTTATATTCCTTACACTGTAATGTTCCTTTAATGTAAATTGGTTTTTTTCAACTACTTTGGAAGTAAAAAAAAAATAAAAATTTGGGAATGCAGAATTTAAATCATTTTGCTGTTTGGCTTGACTGAATTTCAATGCCTAAAAAATTAGGAAAAGAAATATGGGCAGCCAAACAGCAGGAAAAATGACTATTACTGTTCTGACATGCAAAAATGGTTACAATGGTGCCTGGCCTAATGACTATGCAATATCTGGCATTATTGCAATGCCAAATCTGAGTTGCCAAAATTATAATTTTTTATGTATCTGGACTAAAACAAAATGGGGAAATGAGAGAATTTAGGCCTCAATTTAATATTGTTGGATAAGCTTTCCAAATGATTTAATATTTTTGGATAAACTTATAAAATGATTTATTAATATGAAAAGTAGTTTAATTTTGGGATATTTTGATAATTTTTTTATACATTGATATATTTTTCATATACAATATTTTTGTATGTTTTAATATATTGAAAAAATAATTTAACCCCTTAAGGACACATGACGGAAATATTCCGTCATGATTCCCTTTTATTCCAGAAGTTGTGTCTTTAAGGGGTTAAATGTCTATCCAAAAAAATACATCTTTTGGTAAGCTCATCCAACATTATTAAAATTAGGTCTTAGTTTTATCATAACTGACTGTAACATTTCTTCTTTTGTTATCTTGTATTATGAAAAGTGGGGACCAAGAACCATTTTAAATTGAAAAACAGGGATTTTTCTAAAATAAAAGGAACATGTCAGTGGGAAATTGAACACCGACTCTACCTTTCCACCCTGACAAGAACATTTTCCAACACATCCAGTCAGTAACTTCAATGACCATTATTCAGTTTGTGGAAACACATGGCCGTCTTTAATGCAGGGCAAATGGGACAGCTGCCACGGGCCCAGTTATTCCTGGTCAGCCCAGAGAAGCTGCCCTGTGGGTCCTGCTGCCCGCAGTTTATTTAAAGGGACACTGTAGGCACCCAGACCACTTCAGCCCATTAAAGTGGTCTGGGTGCCAACTCCCATCACCCTTAACCCTGCAAGTGTAATTATTGAAGTTTTTATAAACTGCAATAATTACCTTGCAGGGCTAAGTCCTCCTCTAGTGGCTATCTACCAGACAGCCACTAGAGGGACTACCGGGTTTTTAGACGACTTTTGGTAATCTAAACGACGCTGGACGTTCTCACGCTATGCATGAGGACCTGCAGCGTCGCCGGAATCCCTCTAGGAAAGCACTGAGTAATGCTTTCCTATGGGGAAGTCTATTGCGCGCGTGGCCATTGCCGTGCATGTGCATTAGGTCTTCCCCGCCGACGTCCGTAGAGCCTGACCCAACGCCGAGGGACATCGGTACTGGATTCAGGTAAGTGACTAAGGGGGTTTTAACCCCTTCAGCGACGTTGGATGGGGGGCAGGAGGGAGGGGGGCACTCCAAGATTCAACAGTGCTAGGAAAACGGGTTTGTTTTCCTGGCACTAGAGAATCCCTTTAAATAGCCCCAGGGACCCAGCTGTGCGGCCGTAGTGGCCACCCGGTGGGCATGTGTCAGCAAGAGCTTGGTGGGGCACTGTGACGCTTCAACAGCATAACTGGGCCCTTTTCTTTTCGGCAGCCTGGGAGGAAGTGACAGCTGTTAGTCACTTCCTCCCAGAGAGATCGGAGCCATGCGGGAGGTGGAAGGCAGGAACGAAGGGGCCAAGCTTGTAGTGCAAGAGCCTAACACAACTTCGTCAGTGTGGCAAACTCCCCCTTTTAGCTGAATTTGCCACAAGTTTTTGGAGGGGAATACTTGCCAGCCTTTTACCCTGGGACTATGGACCCTGTGATAACCCATGTTCAAAAGTACTGTTTCTGCCCCTTGGACTTTTAACTGGAACAGATTCAAACATGTGGTGGCGGCCATTTTAAATTGTCCAGCGGTGTTTTGTCGTTGAGTGTATGGAACTGTTTTGGGCATGGGACCATGTGGACGGTGGGACAAAAATAAGACCTGCAGGAAATTCCTGAACCCCTGAACCGATCTGGGTGATTTTTGGATATGTTGTTCACCCAGATCGGGGCTATCCGGGAATTATGGGGATATGTTGTATTTTGGGGTTTGTAAAAATGTATGTTTTTTTCTGCTTAGAGTTAGAGTTAGCCCATTGTCTTTGTTAATTGTATCACAGGCAGAGGGGAGTGGGAGGGGGGATTGTGTACACTGTAGGAGAGTGTCAGACACTGTGCATTGTTTTTATTGGTTTGTAGATTTTGTAATTCAGAATTCCATCAGGTCCAGGTGGTGTTCCCCTGGCCTTAGTAATTGTACAAAAGCCAACCTTAACCATTAAAGCTGAGGTTCTTGCTTACACTCCAAAACTGTGTGTCATCCTGTTATTGGAGGGAAAGAAGACTTGCTCCTGTGTCTGCTGTTCCAGCTTGCAGGAGATTCAACGGGGAAAGTCCTTGTAAGAACTCAAGCTAATTCCCCATTCGGCTCCAGGAAGGTGACTGTGGGCAGAAGTGCTGCGGTTTGTCCCCTTTTCCAGCTAGGAAGCAGTCCTTTGGCGGAAATACCCAGCTGGGGTACAGGGAGCTCCGCTACAGTCAGCCTGCCACTGGATCCCAGGAAAACCACCCTTCAGTAATGAGGTCCCGAATGGTTCGCTGGCAAATAGTTCCCGGCGAACATAGCGTGTTCGCGTTCGCCACGGACGGCGAACATATGCGCGGTTCGATCCGCCCCCTATTAATTTACTAATACTAAGTCGAAATTACTTAGTATTAGTAAATTGTGCCCCTACTTGCAATACCGCGAGTAGGGGCATGTCTATTAAACAGTGAGCAGCCTGTGACCTATTGTCCTCCCCCCGGCCCCCACCCCTGAGCGGTGGGTGTGGGCCCTAAAAATAACAATAAGGGGGGTACCTACTGTCCTCCCCCAGGCCCCCACCCCTGAGTGGTGGGTGGGGGCCCTAAAAATAACAATAAGGGGGGGACCTACTGTCACAGTGCTCTGTGTCATTTTACACAGCGTGGGAAAGTTCTTTTGAACTCAGGGGTGGGGGCCGGGGGGGGACAATAGGTCCTCCCCTTATTGTTAATTTTAGGTGCCTCATCCACCGCTCAGGGGTGGGGGCCGGGGTGGACAGTAGGTACCCCCCTTATTGTTATTAGGGCCCCCACCCACCACTCAGGGGTGGGGGCCGGGGGGGACAGTAGGTTGCCCCTTATTGTTATTTTTAGGGCCCCCACCCAACGCTCAGGGGTGGGGCCTGGGGGGAGACAATAGGTCCCCCCCTTATTGTTAATTTTAGGGCCCCCAGCCACCGCTCAGGGGTGGGGGCCGGGGGGGGACAGTAGGTCCCCCCTTATTGTTAATTTTAGGGCCCCCACCCACCGCTCAGTGGTGGGGAGCGGGGGGGGGACAATAGGTCCCCCCTTATTGTTAGGGCCCCCACCCACCGCTCAGGGGGACAGTAGGTTCCCCCCTCATTATCTTTATGGCCCCCACCCGCCGCCCAGGGGTGGGGGCCAGGGGGGGGGAGAGTAGGTCTCCTTCCCCCCCCTTCAACCAGAAAGAGTCCCTGTGGGTTTTAAAATTCGCCTGCCTATTGAAGTCTATGGCGGTTCGCCCGGTTCGCGAACATTTGCGGAAGTTCGCGTTTGCGGTTTGCGAACCGAAAATTTTATGTTCGCGACATCACTACTAAGTGATCCCTGATACACACTGACACAGAGCAGAATAGGGACTGTTCCCCCTGCATAGGGTCACTTGGCAGATATGGATTGACACCTGTCCTAAGGTTCCCTGATACACACTGACACAGAGCAGAATAGGGACTGGTCCCCCTACATCGGGTCACTTGGCAGATGTGGATTGACACCTTGTTACAAACTGCTATTTGTAACGGGCCCTTTAAATGGCAAATTGCCCTGCTTCCCTGGGTTGTGGAGAAGCCTATTTGCCAGCCTCCTCCCGCATGACTATGGCCCCTGGGAGATTGTAGAAAATGTATGCATCTCTTTTATTTGGTGTGTATGGCCCTTAAGACAGTTGGTGGGCATATTGGGGCTTATGGACTCTTTATGTGACTGGTGCTGGCCCTTTAAACACCTTTTTTGGGACATCAGGAAGATTGGGACACTGCCCTTTTAAGGCCGTGTCCCCAGACTTGTTGGGGACACTGCCCCTTTAAGACGGTGTCCCCTGTGTCCCCAGACCTGGTGCAAACCCTTTGTGCCTGCCTTGCTATTTCCCACTTGGTTCAGCAAATGGGAAATTATTTCAGCTGCAGAGACTAAGTCCCATTCGGCGATGGGACTTAGTCTTTTTTTCAGCCGTTTTTTTCAGCCTTATTTCGGCTGCAGAGACTAAGTCCCATTCGGCGATGGGACTTAGTCTTTTTTTCAGCCGTTTTTTTCAGCCTTATTTCAGCTGCAGAGACTAAGTCCCATTCGGCGATGGGACTTAGTCTTTTTTTCAGCCTTATTTCAGCTGTAGAGACTAAGTCCCATTCGCGATGGGACTTAGTCGTTTTTTCAGCCTGAAATAGACCGACCTCACAGCCCAAATCTATGGAACTGTTTTGGGCAGGAAAATGTGCTTGCGGTCGGTCATAAAGGGACCTCCAGCCAACTTTTTAACCCCTGGATGGATTTGGCTGATTTTTGGTTATGTTTATGTTTTAAGTGTGCTGATTCCAAATATGTAATTATGAAGATGGGATGTGTAGTTTTGAAGTTACAGGGTATGGCTAAAATCTGTATTTTTACTGCCTGTGTTTAATTATGTTAATCTCTTCCCAAACGTCATTTCGTTCAAAGTGGAGAGAATGTTAAAAATATATATTTTTGTTCGGAGTGTGAGAAATGCTTTTCAGCCGCTTCTAATCTTAAGCATCATTTGAGGAGCCATAAAGGAGAGAAACCTTATTTGTGGTGTGTTTAGTATTGTTCTGATCAGTTTAATACCTTTCGCGTCTCCTATCAGTGGACGTGTATATGGCAGCCATTTTAGGAACCGCACACCTGGGACCCGAGCAAGGTCAC
>OW240913.1:102599454-102694006 GCA_933207985.1 Pelobates cultripes
GGGGGAGAGGAAGGAAATTTGAGGGGATGGAGGGAAAGGAATTAAATTTGAGGGAGGGGGGGAGAGGAAGGAAATTTGAGGGAGGGAGAGAGGAAGGAAATTTGAGGGACGGGGGAGAGGAAGGAAATTTGAGGGACGGGGGAGAGGAAGGAAATTTGAGGGACGGGGAGAGGAAGGAAATTGGAGGGGAGAGGAGGAGGGGAAGGAAATTTGAGGGACGGGGCAGGGGAAAGAAATTTGAGGGACGGGGAGAGGAAGGAAATTGGAGGGGGGAGAGAAGGAAATGAGAGGGGGAAGAAGGAAATTGGAGGGAGAGGGGGAGAGAAGGAAATTGACGGGGGGGGAGGGGGAGAGATTGACATCCATCACACACAATGCACACCTTGCACACAGAAAAACACACAATGCATTACACACAGACACACGTACACAAGCAATGCATCTCTTACACACAGCAACACACAATGCACCCCTTACACACACTCAATGCATCCCTTACAGATGCACACACTGCATCCCATACATACACAAACTCATCTTGCAGCCCTTACACATACAAACACAGATTCACACAATGCATTCCTTACACACATCAGGACATCCCCCACACACACTCCACTCCCTGTGAACAAACTCATTGGTGGAACATGAAGGTGGACCCTGGGACCCAGACCTTGAGCTGTGTAAAGGGCCCTCCAAAAAATGGAGCTGCTTCCCGTTCTCCCAGAACAGTGATTTTTGTGACCACAGTTACAAACCGCCTCCAGAGAGCCTGTTGTACACCAGACCAAGGGAGCCAGACGGCAGCTAGAGCCCATCATCATCCTCATCTGGTTGTAAGTAGGCAATCTAGTATATTATTCGTTGCACTAATCTCTAATTTACCTCACATTAAAGGGACACTATAGTCCCCAGAACCACTGCAGCTTAATGTAGTGGTTCTGGTGTCTAGCCTGTCCCTGCAGGCCTTTTAATGTAAACACGGTGGCACTGCAGCACTGGTGTTAGTTAACATGGCAGATCATATGGGTGGGGCATTGTGATGTCACATGGGGGGCGGCAAACTTTACTTTTGCCTGGGGCGGCAAAAATCCTGGCACCGGCCCTGCAGACACTGCATTTCTGTGGGCGGATTCGGGGGGGGAGGGGGCAGCACTTTGGGCAGACTCGGGGGGCCCAGGCTAAATTATAGACCAGTCCATGTTATGTTTTCTAAATATGTAAAGTTGATGTTGTGTTTGTCATGTTCTGGGGCATTCTGATAACTCACACATTTTAATTACTCTGTAAAAAAAAAATGTCAAAAAGATATTTTTCTCAAGCCATTTTGTGAATGGGTAGTTACTGATACCCTCAGCTTTTCAGCAGCACCCAGTGCGAGGCTTACTGTTTCAAGCAGAAGAGGAGGGGGAGGAGCAGAATGCACCAGTGAGAAGACTTTGGGATTAAATCTGTTAATCATTTCTTGCATTTTTTCAATATCACACATGAGCTTCACATAGTGGTTCTGATTGTACCATATTTTCACTGCAAGCCATTGGTTTCAATTGTTATAAATAATGATTCAGGATTTTAGAGAAAAGATCTGCCTGCACAAGTTAATGTTCAATCTATTTTAGAATTCTAAACTCCTAGCATTTCCTGGTTAAACATAAACTCAAGCCAGACTCTCTTGAGATCATTGTATAACATGTAATATTTCAACGTGTGAAACTGATTCTGAATATATAAATAATCCACTAATTGATACATGTTAATATACAACTGCCAGGAATTTATAGTATGTATTCCCAGTAGTTTACACTGAGCTGGGGAATGAACTCAAGCACCAACATTTACCATCACTCTTATTACGACTCTTGTGATTCTGTGTTCTAGCCTTTTCATGCTTTCCATTTTATTTGATCAAAGATAAATTAGATTGATAGAATAATTGGAGTAACTGTTGCTTCGTAGCTCACTATATTTTTATATACATGTGTGTGTGTGTGTGCCCTCTAGTGTAACATTCGGGTAATGTTTCACAGCATTGATCAGATATACAGCAACTCAGAGAGAATATTCCTGTAAGCGACACTGTCACCCCCCCTGCAAAAATAAATATTTCATAAATATAGAATCTTTAGGAAACACTCATATTCCTGTGTTGGAGTTTCAGTGAAATTCCAACCCTATCTAAAGATATAGTGCGGCAAATCAAAGTAGTCCCTACTTTGTCTCAGTATATCTCCTATGCCTGACACTGGGCGAGCTGTCTAGAATTGTCAATCTCCCCCCAGCCATCACCAGAAACAACTTCATGGAATTGGCTTTATTAATGGAAGATCTAACAAAAACCTCAAGGTTGTACTTTTGCACATGCATGCCTCGTCTCATGGAAATTCTGGTGCCTCTTGTTTGAACTGTCCTTATTTCAGCTCAGTCTGTCCCCCTACTCCAGACTAGGTTTCCTAATCAATTGGCAAAAATCCATCCTAGTGCCCTTACAACGCATCAAATTTCTGGGTCTAATTGTCGACTCCACTCATCAGACCCTACACATTCTGTCAATGAAGTTAACATCAGAAAATAAATTTAGAAACACGCCTGCATAACTCTTTCTCAAACACCTGGTACGAATGATAGTCCTTCTGGTGGCCTGTATACAAGCTATATTTGCAGGCCCTTTTCACTATCAGGCTTTACAATGATCACAAGTTTGCTACCTTAGTGGAGGTGCATTGTACGAAGATATGGTGACTCTGGACTTGGAGACGAAAGACGAGCTCTGCTGGTGGCTCCTTTACGGTCAGGATCTTACCTGATGTGGAGTCCGATGTGCAGAGTTATATGCTCACCCTTGCAAATAAAAACAGACCAAGGTAACCAGGTAAGAAGCCATCTGGGCTGTGAGTCTGTGCATGGGGGCTGTGCAGGATATAGCTCCAAGTCGCTGTACAGGCAAGGACAAAAGCAGGAGGATAGTCAAGGATAAGCCAAATTCAGAGGATGCCAGAGGTCAGGATAAACGAGGAAAAGCCAAATTGAGAGGATACCAGAGGTCAGGATAAACGAGGATAAGCCAAAGTCAGAAGATGCCAGAGGTCAGGATAAACAATGATAAACCAAGGTCAGGAGCCGTCTGGAGAACACTGGATCAAGAACACAAATACAGGAACCAGAGTCAATGTACTGACTCAGAGAGAGGCAGTGTTTTATACCTGGCTGATTTGGCATCTGCTTCAGGTGGACTGAGATAGACAGGAGCAGCCACAGGAAAAGTCTAGCCCCCTAGGGCTGGAGACACAGTCAGGTAGAACAGGGCTAAAAATACTCCAAGGAATAGCAGGCCCAGGACCCCAAAGTAACCAGGTTCAAATCCCCTGTTGGGCACTTCTGGGGCGACCATGTCTGGATGAGAACCATGACAGGACCCCCCCCTATAAGAACACCCTCAGGTCGTGAACAGGCTCTTTATAATTACAAAACACCTCATTGGTTTCACTGTCCGAAGCAAGAAAGTCCCCAGAGAGGAGTCCCTTATCATTATGAGGCTCCATAGTATCAGCTTCTGGTACAGCTGGAGAGCAGTCAAGGTATTTTATTCAGGTGGTAATTACTTCATGTACCTCAGTAGGAGCAGAGTTCACAGCTTGCAGTGCCTTCTCGAACTGTATTAAATCTTTAGTACGGACTATCACTCTTGATGCTTTATTAGAAGCAAAGGCACAATCCGAAAGTAGGTCTTCTTTGGGCTGGCAGGAAGTAGTGATGGTGTCAATAGAAGTATTTACAGGATGAGGTGCAGATTTTTCAGGAACAGAAGGTGGACACCTATCAGGAGTACTGGATTTGTTGTTTACCATAGTCTGGGTACCCTTTTGTGTCAAGGGACGTGGACAGGGCAGGCAGCAACCTTGGAAGTTTCCAGGCTGTGATGCTGGGATGACAGGACTGGCCTGTAAGGTACCTAATAGAAGAGCTTTTGGCATAGGTTGATGAATTGGGCAGAGAGAGATGATGTGCCATTTTTCTCCACAATAAAAACACAGGCCATGGACTCTCCTACTGTCTCTTTCCTCAGGAGGCAACCTAGTTCTGATGAATCCGATCTCCATGGGCTCCTGCCTGTCCACGGAAGTTTCACGGCTTACTTGGGTACATTCAGGGTGACAATGCCGGTCACTGAAGGTGGGATTGTACTGGAACAGGATAGAGTCATATTTTTCTCTAGGTACCCGAGATCTGCGGGAACCTGGAGCAGGCTTTGGAGTAGCTTTCTTGTAGGTAAGGCACTGAGAGTCCATTGCGGTTATAAATGACTCCCAGTCATCCAAGATAGCACTTTTCTCCTGCAGCTTTGGGTTTGCCAATGCCTTCAGCCATCTGGAAAGCAGATTAACAGCGGAGCGGACATTGGCGTAAGTCCTTTAGGGTTTTAAAGCAAACAGGAGCTCGCAATCCATCTTCAACGTAGCAAATGAGGAACGGGAACCATCAAGCCTGTCAGGCATTATTACAAAGGGTTCTGGATATGCAGGTTCCAGGGTTGGGTGTACTGTTCCTTTAAATGCCAATACATCCTTCTGTACCTCCTGAACAGCCTGCAACAGGTTGGTCACTTGCTGAGCAAAGAAGGTGAGCAGCTTGTATATCTCTGCGGACTCCATAGTCAGTTCATTATGTCAGGATTTTACCTGATGTTGGTCCCGATGTGCAGAGTTATATGCTCGCCCTTGCAAATAAACACAGACCAAGGTGACTAGATAAGAAGCCACCTGGGCTGTGAGTCTGTGCACGGGGGCTGTTCAGGATATAGCGCCAAGTCGCAGTACAGGCAAGGACAAAAGCAGGAGGATAGTCGAGGATAAGCCAAATTCAGAGGATGCCAGAGGTCAGGATAAACTATGATAAACCAAGGTCAGGAGAACGCTGGATCAAGAACACAAATACAGGAACCAGAGTCAATGAACTGACACTGTCCTCAGAGAGAGGCAGTGTTTTATACCTGGCTGATTTGGCATCTGCTTCAGGTGGACTGAGATAGACAGGAGCAGCCACAGGAAAAGCCCAGCCCCCTAGTGCTTGAGACACAGCTAGGTAGAGCAGGGCTAAAAATACTACAAGGAATAGGAGCTGCTGTGGCTTAAAGGCAGTAAAGCAGGCCCAGGACCCCAAAGTCTGGATGTCACAGTGAGAACCGTGACAGGACCCCCCGCCCTTTGGGCGTGAACAGGCTCTATAATTGCAATACACCTCATCGGCACTTCAGCAATTCAGCACTTTGCCAATTCGGAAGCATCCAATTGTCCTAATTGCTGAAATTCGGATCGAAACGAATTGCACATGTCTACTAAACTTTGCCCAGTTGCATGGTTGTGCAAACCTCGTACTGCTCTTTTACATAAGTCTTTGAAACCTCAGCTTTTCATCTTGTTCTTCAAGCATACCCACCTTCTCCTTCCCTAGCCCCTTGGGTCAAATGGATTATGTCCCTAGCAGGTATTGATATTTCTATTTTTTTCACCTCATTAAGTCCATGGTGCTATGGTCTCTAATGCTTCTTCATTTGGAAGTCATTTGGAAGATATCTTGAGAGCTGATGTTTGGTCTTCGGAGTTTACCTTCTGAGATTTCAA
This sequence comes from Pelobates cultripes, assembly GCA_933207985.1. NCBI lineage: Eukaryota > Metazoa > Chordata > Amphibia > Anura > Pelobatidae > Pelobates > Pelobates cultripes. Next base: position 102,605,073 of record OW240913.1, read on the forward strand.
CTTCAGACCTACAAAGTACATCTGCCATCATAAAGGGTTTAATGATACCAAGTGATGAAAAAAATAAGCTCTCCGCTCTCAGCATATGAAAAAAATACACTTTGAATATTAAATATTAGTGGGTTTTAGCTCTACATCAATAAGAGTTGCACCAATAATTTACCAGGCTAACTCCCAAAGCTAGTTTCCATGCTTGTCATTGAAAGTAGCTGCTAAACATTGTTAATACCACAAGCCAATAGAAATATTGACAGGTTTACTTGGATCACCTGTGTGTTAAATATCTATACCAGGCTTCCCCAAACTCCGGCCCTCCTGATGTTGCTGAACTACAACTGCCATGATTCTCAGCCTATCTATTTCATTCATGGGAGATGTAGCTCAGCAACATCTGGAGGGCCAGAGTTTGTGGAAGCCTGATCTATACACTACTCACATTCACCTCCACTGATACTGTCCACCACTTAGTGTTTACCATTTTACAGATTGTATTTAAATCAAGAAAAAGGTGTGTTTTCCAATTCATTGACATAGTAACTTTGAAAGGCAAATATAAATATGGTGGTATTGCCGTAGTAACTCTACCAAAACATTATAAGTGGCACAGAATAGTACAGAATACTTAAATGTACTAAAATATAGACATATTTATTTCAAATACAGGATTTGTTAAGAATTCACAATTCCAAACTTGTCTTTTCCATTTTGCCCTAGACTAAACTACATTTAAGTGAGCTAACTGTTGCATCCAACATGGTGTTAATTGATAACATCAAAAACCCTGCCTGAGTGTTACATTGTGTTTATCTTCTCCTATTAATCTCTATGAGAGAATTTAAAGCTTTCAACAGCAGCTGATTGCCAGTCATTAATCATTACGTTTAGTATCATGGAAACTGCCAATAACCACTGATAATAGCAACAGGCATTGTACGATTATAAACTTGTCAGAAAATAATTCTGAAATACATGGAGACGAGCCCCATATCAGCTAACCTACAGATGAGGATAAATTATTATGGTAATATATTTTTCCAGAAAACTAGAATTGAATGAATATATTCACATTTTGGAGTAACATTTTTATTTAATTAAAACAAATTTTAAAAAAAGCAATTTAAATAGCACAGAGTGTATTACATAGAAAGGATAGCATCATACTTGATATTAATATTATAAAATAAAAAATAATTTATAATTTGGAAATTCACCAATTTTCATTTACAACATTTGTAAACAGAAATGCCAAAGACAATTATATAACAACAGATGCCTTGTTGAAGGAACGCTCCAAGCACAATAACTACGATGGTGCAAGGAGTTCCCCGGAGCCCCCAAATCTAAAGAGTCAAACTGTTTGTTAATGTCTTTTTTCATGGGGTCTGCCAAGCACTGCTCCACACCTCCTCTCTGACAGAAAGAGACACAGAAGGTCCTGCTTAGGACTTACCTTTAGCTCTCCCAAGCTAAGTCCTGCAATGCAGGGCTAGCTCATTGGCTGAGAGTATCAGCTGATTCCTTTAAGACAATCAGCTAAGCCCGGAACCACACGGCTTAGCTCAATGAACAAAAGCTTTTAACAGAAAGGTGGTGTGGAGTTGTGCCCAATGGATCCAGGGTGAGAAATCAAACCATTACTAAATAATTTGACACTCTGCATTAGATGGCGCAGGGGTACGTTTGATACCATAAAAACTGCGGCATGCTGTTCCATTAAAGGACCAGTAAAATCATCACTGCCACTTCAGGGGCCTGGGTGCAATGGGCTTTCAGTTTTAACCCTGCATTGTAAAAAAGTGCAGTTTTTTAGAAAATTTTATGTTTACAATGCAGAGTTAAATCCTCCTTTGGCGACTGACACACTGAGAACTAGATATGTGCAATTCGTTTCATTCCAAATGCAAATTCATATGAATTTCGGACATTCGGATGCTTCAAAATGTCTGAAGTGACGAATTTCAGAATGTGAACCGAACTGAATTGCCGAATAGCAGAATTGCAGATTTTCCGAAGTACTGAAGTGGTGAATTTCGGAATGCCGAACCGAATTGCTGAAGTACCGAATTTCGGAAGTGCCAAAGTGCTTTGGATTTCTGAAAAGTGGCAAAACAGGACAGGGTTGGAGTTAGGGGTTGGGGTAGTGTTAGGGTAGGGTTAGTGGTTGGGGTAGGGTTAGGGTTGTGTTGGGGTAGGGTTAGGGGTAGGTTTAGTGTTAGTGGTTGGGGTAGGTGTAGGGTTAGGGTATGGGTAGGGTAACCCTAACCCTACTCCTAACCCTACCCTAACCCTAAACTTACCCCTAACCCTATCCCTACCATAACCCTACTTCTAACCCTAACCCTGCTCCTAACCTACCTTTAACCCTACCATAACCGTCAGTAAGGTATGGGCATGGGAATGAGCCTAACCCTTTCCCTACCCTTACCTTAACCCTACCCCTAATCCTACCCAAACACTAACCTAACCCTACCCTAAACCTACACTTACCCCAAGTCCCGAAGTGCCGAACCGAACCAAAGTGTCGAATTTTGGAATGCCGAATATTTTTCTCATGCACATCCCTACTGATAGCCACTAAAGGGGTTTCTGCGGCACAGACCGAGTAAAACTCAATCACTCGATGCAGAAGAAATATTTGTATGTGTACATGGCGCTTGCTGTGCATGCTCATTAGGTCCCCTCTATAAGGAGCATTGGATTGGTCCACACCATAGGAAGCCATGTTGCCTTCATAATGTCATGGAAGGTGTAGAAGTAAAACATCAATTTTGTTTCTTTTATCACCAATGGACAGGAAAGTACACACCTATATTTTACTAGGGACAGCGACACTAAAACATGCTATAGTATTCCTGAGAATGTTCCTTTAATGAGAGAATTCAGAGGTAAATAACACGGCTTTCAGAAATGTATTGAATTCATGTCACAGAACAATCCAAGTCTTCTTGTGGGGAAGGGGGTTCTACAAATATAATGCCCATATTATCAGCTGAACAGTAGTTATGGTTTCTTACCTCTTGATGCAGCTCCTGTGTCATGTCATTTAGCATTTTGTTCCAGTGTATTTATGTAGGTCAGATGGTTGCCATGGGGTAGAGAAATAAGGAAAATCATTGGTCAGGTTCTGCATTGAGGTTAGTATAATGTAACACTCAACAGTTAGTGCTCCTCCTGGAGCTTTTTTGGTACCTACTTAACCCTTTGTTTACAGAATCAGTTACTGTGAAGAAGATATGGGCATTTCACTCTTGCAATCCATGTGATATGAGTAGCATTGAGTTTAGCAATAACATTCTATACTCTAACTTATTTGTAAAATATACCCTTTCTGATTAAATCATATGATATTAATAAGGGGTGAAGCGGTTACAGCACTGTGCATAGCTAAATATGTATTCAGCAGGGATTTCTTATTTAGCCATGCACATTCTATTTTATTTAAACAAAAGGCACTTTCACTGAGGGAGGAATAATTCCCCAAAATGTAGAAATATGAAAACTTGTTTGTGCTTCAAATTATACTTTCAGCTTCCATACACCCTTGTCCAAGTGTACAAACTAACCAATAAATAATAATGTATGTGTGTCCTGAGCAGCAAGCCCTCACCTTGTGACCATGTGTGCTTACAGTATAACCAAATATATTTGTGGTACTCAGTGTTCATTAACAGGGCGCTAGTGTCAAGGACAGCTCTCCATCATAATGTCATTACATGTTAACACAAATTAACCTCATTCCATTATTACTAATTTTCAAAAGAAAGAGTTTAATGCAAATTTACTTTTTATTCACTAGCAACAGTTGCATTACCACATAAAAAAAAAAAAATATATATATATATACACACACACACACACACACACACACACACTAGATCCAGCACACTCACTTATCCACTAAACATCAAAAAAAATATAATGGGGGTTTGGTTACATTATATAAGCATGCCACAACGTCAATGTACCCCATCTTTGGCAGGTCCTACCATAACAGCCTAATGTCTGCTCTTCTGAGATTAACCCACTACCTTGGGGAAAATATTCCATCTGTGCCTCTCTGCAGTACAAGGCTAAATAGGAACCTGGGTTGAGGCACCTGAATGATAATATAATGTAACTAAACTCTCAATATTTTTGCCTAGATATAAGGTGTTTAAAAAAAACAAAAACAAAAATAAAATCTGTCAACATTAAAGATGCTGTTTAATGGATAAGTGAGTGCGCTGGATCTTGTGTATTGTATAAATTGGCCCCCAACAGCACCCTATTTATGCATGTCCAGGTGTGTGCAGCCCCCTGGTTTTATATATATATATATATATATATATATATATATATAAACAAAAGTATAGATAAGTACATTTTAAGAACAATAAGGCATTCCTCAAAGGTCATTTTGAAAAAAATCGGAGTGATATTTTCTTTTGTGAAAAACCCATTGTTCATTGTTGGCTTAGAGGTGTGAAGACACCTGGCATAGGATTTAAATATGTAAATGGACATTTGGATTGTTTAGGATTATAATCGTAATCAATGTTCTCTAAATTGCACCAAGATATTAAATCTTTGCAAACTAGTGATGTCTTTCTATATACTTCCCACTAGATGGGGCTATACAGGCCTTTTCACTTGTACATCTAGCATACCATACCATAGCTGTTCTTCATGTTGAGATATTGCAATGTACACCTGTATTAAGACAGCTGAGACTTTTAGTCTCATGTCCCCTCATTATTATATTATATAATCTGTAGGACTTTGGCAATCTTGGTGACCTCATAAAACGCAGTGATTTGTTAAGAATGCCCAATGAGGTAAATGGTGAATAATAAGTAGGGAGGACTTTGGTGCAATTTCAGAGTAATGTGTTCTACTTTTTTACAGGTGTGTTTGTGAATTTTACCTTTAGATAAAGTAGTAAAAAATGTTTACTAAAAGTGACACGTGTAATCCACTAAAAGGATCCAAATTGGCCACATTTAGGAGAATTACTGATTTCTTTATTTGTTTGTCACTTATTTAATATCTTGATATAACAATAATTGTATGTTGTATTTTTTTTGTTTTCATAAAGTGGCACTGTCACCCCCTGCACACCCCAACAATGAGCACTTCACATAGATAGAATCTTCATGAAATATTCATATTGACACTGTTGGAATTTCACTGAAGATATACTGAGACAGAGTAGGGAGTACTTTGTCTCAGTGGGCAGAGCTACCACTGTCAAGCTTGTCAATTCCCCCAGCCATCACCAGTGACAGCTGCAGGAAAATTAGCTTCTTCTATGGAGGATCCCATGGTCTCACGGGATCCTCCATAGACCTCTTTGCTGTACTCTTGCGCATGCTCGAGAGTACAGCAGTGATGTTGGCTCCTGTCTCTTTAGCCTGGCATTGTCACGTTCGGTGGTCTTTACAAATTATGCAGAGTCCCCAGACAGTGAGAGATCCTCTAAAAGCACTATTGGTTTGTCTTATCAAACATATAGCATGCATAATTTATAGCATAACCTGTTAAAGGATCACTATAGGGTCAGGAACACAAACATGTATTCCTGCCCCTAAAGTACTAAACCCACCATTTAGGCTCCCTATAAAAGTATAAAACTCAACTAATTTCCAGCGCCGCACGGGTCTGAGTAATACTGGATGGTGAAAAAACAGAACATCTACAAAGAAATTATTATTATTATTCTTGATATGCTTCCTTTGGCTGTGTCCCTCGAGTGACTTCCTGATTACTGGAGTCTCCAAGGAACCTGGATGCAAAGAGGGGGCAGACATTTAGTAATCTCACATGGTTCTCGCTTGGTTCAGTCCATGAAAAGGTTGAAAAAAAAAATCACTATTCATCTGCACTAGGCCAAAAATAATTATAAAAATCCCACTTAACACCATCCACACTTAACTCTAAACTGAATTCAAAAGCTGCCACAACATAGGCAATTATACACATTATAATACAATATCTATGCAATCTGAAAATATTATTAAATCGTCATTTCAGGTAATGTGATTCTTTACCAGATAAAGGCAGAACTCAATAAAGGAATATTTCTTATGTACAAAAATAGACACTGCATGCCAAAGAAAAATACACGACAAACAGATTATTCATACCAACAACAGTTTAAAAAAAAAAAGAAGAAATTGGTCAAAATTGGTTTTTGGCCTCTAGTACACTAGCTCAGTAGCATTCATGGATTTCATTCCTTTTTTTACCCCATCTAAATTTGTAAGCCAGCCTTAAAGATGGTACAAGGGCACGGAAAATTGAACTTGCTTCTGTTTAATCCAAACATTAATCTTTATGAAAAAATGCTTTTATTAAGTGTTCTTGCATAGCAAGACCACTTATTGTTATCTCACATATATATTATTATTCTTATTATAGCCAAATTTGCCACCCTAACTCCTCCCACAGTTTTTACACTACATAGACAAAAATTTACCAAAACGTGCAGATTGTTCCCGATTGGATTGCTATTACTTTGTGGAACGTTTCGCCGAATGGTTCACGGAATATCGTCGTTCTTGTGGCGAAATTTGTCCCATAGGAATGAATGGCAAAGCTAGAGTGGGAGCTGGCAAAAGCTGAAAAATCAGGACATGATTTCTAAACTGCCACCACTCCCTTATTTTCAGGCCCACCTACACAAATCTTATATCAAAACGTTCAGCTATCCCTGCTGCCACTAGACATGTCAACGGCTAAGCCGTAGTCCTGATAGTTTTCACAATATAATCATTTGTTTGCAACTAACGCCGTCTATTGACATTCATTGAAACTTCACTCAGAGACATACTATGCATCAAAATGTAGGTCTGGTGAAAATCACAGTGAGAAGCGCGGAAGCGCCTCTTGCGGCTGTCAATGAGACAGCCACTAGAGGCTGGATTAACCCTAAAGTAAACATAGCAGTTTATCTGAAACTGCTATGTTTACAGCAGAAAGGGTTAATCCTAGGTGGACCTGGCACCCAGACCACTTCATTAAGCCGCAAAACTGCCGCAGGTGCATCTGCACCGGGGTCCATCAGGTAGCCCGAGCATTTAGGGCCACCCGATGGGCCCTATATCTTCTGGGGCCTGGTCAGCGCTGCGACCGTGTAATAGCGCGACAGGGCCCCTTTAAAAAAAAAAAATTGCGGCTATACCGCAAGTGTTGCTGGGAGGAAGTGACGGCTGGTATGTATATATGTCTGTGTTTGTGTCAGTATGTATGTCAGTATGTATGTCTGTCTGTGTATGTATGTGTGTATGTCAGTATGTATGTCTGTGTGTGTGTATGTCAGTGTGTATGTCTGTGTATGTGTGTGTGCATGTATGTATGTCAGTATGCATGTATGTCTGTGTGTGTATGTCAGTATGTCTGTATGTGTGTATGTGTCTATCTATCTGTATGTGTGTATGTCAGTATGCATGTATGTCTGTGTGTGTGTATGTCAGTATGTCTGTATGTAGCTCTGTGTGTGTGTGTGTATGTATGTATATCAGTATGTTTGTGTATGTATGCCATTATGTATGTATGTCAGTATGTATTTATGTGTATGTATGTCAGTTTGTCAGTATGTATGTCTGTATGTATGTGTGTGTGTCAGTATGTGAGTATGTATGTATGTCAGTATGTATGTCTGTATGTCAGTATGTCAGTATGTGTGTGTACGTGTGTGTGTATCTGTATCTGTGTATGTGTCTATATGTGTGTATGTCTGTTTCAGTATTTGTGTCTGTTAGTATGCGTGTATCTTCCTGTGTGTGTGTCTGTGTCCTTTTGTATCTGTGTGTGTGTATTCCTGTGGGCGGGATTTGGAGGCGGGCACCCGGGGGCCCAGACCTTGAGCTATGTTAGGGGCCCCACAATTTCTGATGGCGGCCCTGTATGGACCGACTGAATGGCCATGTGGCTCTTGCCGTGCATGCGCATTCAGGCGATGATGTCCGAAGGAGGAGGAGCTGGAGAAAGGTAAGAGATTAACCCCTTCCTCCCCCTAGAGCCTGGTGGGAGGGGGGCCATGAGGGTGGGGGGGACCTATTAATACTATAGTGCCAGGAAAACAAGTTTGTTTTCCAGGCACTATAGTGGTCCTTTAACAAACCCGCAGAAGCAATTCTATCAATGCAACTAGCTTGTAGAATAGTATTCTTCTTCTTTTTTTTTTTTTTTAATGAAAGAACCCACCTGCAAGAATTGAACTACAGGGATTTGTGAGATTGGACTACTCAAAATCTTCTTGGTCTCTGCCGAACTGGATGACTAATAATATATTTAGGTATTGTGTAGTGCGTAGCTAAAAATAATGTATTAAAATGGGTCTAACTCCATCCAAATGAGGTACAAGGTTCCTTTTTATGTTGTCTGTGTGATGCTTATCATACTTTATTTTGATGATTCATCAACTCCCTGTGCAATGTTCTTGGTTAGGAACACAAGTTCTCACTGGGTTACATAATGTTTCAAGGTATTGGCTGCCTTAGTGATTATAGTTAAAGAGTAACATTTAAAACACGCAATAGACTGTCTATCTATGATACTAGCTGAAACCAGAAATGGAAGATCAAAGAGAACAAAAAATAAATCCCTGCCAACAAGTTGGAATTAAAGGGACACTGCAGGCACCCAGACCACTTCTGCCCATTGGAGTGGTCTGGGTGCCAACTCCCATCACCCTTAACCCTGCAAGTGTAATTATTGCAATTTTCATAAAGAAGGATCTTTTCCTGGCACTGGGTTTGTTTTCCTGGCACTGGAGAGTCCCTTTAAGAGAGTAAGTGAGAAACAAAAATGCTGCGGCCACTTGGGAAAAAAAATAGTTCACATTTTTTGGTGGTATTTTTTTTTTTTTTTTGCCAAGATCCAATGTCACCAATTTCAAGAAATCCCACCTCTGGTTAAAACAAATAAAACCATTCTGCATGACCCCTTATCATGACAGATGATATGACACGTTAACAAGGGGAATCACTCTAGGTTACACCCTGAGAGGAGGCATTCTTACAGTCTGCCCCAAGTCAAACCTTAGTTCTATACACTGTATATCTGTACCGCGCTGCAGCATATACTGGCGCTATACAGATAATCTGGGGTACAAAGGGGAGCATGCCATCATTAATTTGTCGATGATGGTTTACCTGCTTAATGACCCCTTCTTCTTGCTGCCTAGCAACTGCCCACCTGCTGTCATGTGATGCAAGGCCTGCACTCTAACAGAGCTTAGCGGTCACGCAATAATGAGAAGAGAAAGCCACAGGAAGAGGGGCTATGTATGATCAAGGCCCAACCTTAAGCCCCCTATTAATTCCGGATTCTACAGAGAAGGGACGGGAGCTTGGGTGGGGGGGGGACCTTTTGTCAGGCTGTGTCTGCATGAACCATAATAAGGTCCTTTAATGCCTGTCCTTCTTTCCCCATTTGAAATGGGAGTTATGATACATTTAATAAAGTTTTATCATACCTCCCGTTTTAAATGGGAAAAGAAGGACACTTTTATTTTGTGGGTGTGATTGGCGGTAAAGCCAGAGGGAAGGACTGTTCTGAGTAAATTTAAGTAACTCTCTAATAATTTTGAATACTAAAATGTAAATGAGAATAAAAACATTGTATCTTATTTCCACAGAGTGACTTCTAGATACCGCAGTGTGAGCATTATGGCTGTGTTATACACATAGACACACCAACAACCATGGAACTCCTAGAAATTAGGGATATTAGGATAAGGATGCAAAATAGGGACTGTCCCTCCTAAATAGGGACACTTGGTAAGTATGTATTATGGCTAAGTTTCGTGGTCCAAAAGAGTTGATATAACATCATCAAGTCCTTATGCCGGTTAAAGAAAACAAAGTTAATGATAATGTATTTCAAGTGCCCCTAATCTAGGAAAGATCCAATTTCCTGTCATTCTTTTCTAGAATATCCATATTTTTGGTAGCTTGATGTATTACACAGGTACTCTGCATTAAACAGGAGTAATGTGTATTTTGCAGTAAATGGGTTTATAAATCGTATAAATCCAATTCGAAGGCCCGCCCTCAAGCCATATCTATTATACATTTAAATTCAAAAAATTGTAAGGAACCAGCTATAATCTTTTATTTGAAAAAGATTCAACAACAAACATCACAAAAAATAACAAACAATTTATTGATGGAAATAATTAAAGACAGATGAGCCTGTTTTATTCAAATATCTGAATCAAAGAAGATACAGCAATCCTCATTTCCTGTTCCATGTTGATTTTCGCAAGGTATTTGCCTTTTAATCCAGCTTTACATAAATACGATGTCGCAGAAGGAATTAAGATTTGCTGAGCTTTACCACTTAGCATTGGATATTCATCTTTTACTGATAGCCAAAAGTCAATAAAATCCATACTGCCAAATTTTACCTAGGGCGTATTGTCGCTAGACAGCTCAATAAGATTTTCTTCTTCTGCAGAAGTAAAGCAACTTGAAACCTTGTGTCGTGAATCCATGCAAATTTGTTGATATCTTCTTGAAAGCATTTTTTAAATCACTTGATAATGTGCTCCATATTCTCACACAATTATTTTTAAAAACCTTGCTTTCACTGGCCGAGTTTTTATAACGTTTACCACATTTATCACACGTACTAAAACCTTTGATCCGAGTGCTTCTCTATGAATGAGGCAACAGGTCCACGGTGCATCCAGAGCTTTGTTTAAAATAAACGGCTGCAAAAACCCCATAGCAGCTGGACATCAAATGACCACCAGCAATACAGACACCAACGCACTTTGTCCATTAAAAATTCTTTTCAACTATATATGTATCCAGGATCTCAAACAAGTCTTGAGCCTTTGTGCTTGCAGTGAATCTTTTATAAAAGAGGTCATCCACAATGTCACTCCCATCTACAAACTGTACATAGCAAATCAAATGTGCATCCTTTTATTGTCCCTTGCCTCATCCAGATGTAAGCCAAATGCCTTTCCTTTCAGTTTTTCAATTCATTGATCATTGAGATCCTCTGCCATGTGCCGAATTCTACAACTGATAGTCAGGGCCGGTGCAATGATTTTTCGGTACATAGGCGAAGATGTATCTTTCCACCCCCCCCAAATAACATCTTCACCTATGTGCCTCTTAACCAGCCCCTCTCCCCGTCCATTAGTGGTCCCCTCCCTTGCCTGTCCCTTAGTGTTCTTCTAAGCTCTCCCCTCTTTTTCCTGTCCCTTGGTGTTTCTCTCCCCTCCCCTCCCCGTCCCTTGGTGAACCCTCCACCCCCTTAGTGGTCGCACTCCCCTTCCTGGTGTGCCTCCTACCTCTCTTGTAGCGTTGCCGAGTGGAGGATATCCCCTACAGGAGCTTCAATTTTCTGTACCTGGCCGGACTGACAGGGAGTGCTCTCTCAGTGAGCACCTCCGGTCAGTCTGGCCGGGTACAGGAAACAGAAACTCCTGTACTGCGTTCCACCACGCTACACTCAGTGGTGTATACACACTGACAGTCACACACATTCAATGACAAACACACAGACTCACTGATCTGACACACACTCATTCATTGACAGGCACACTGATACTCACACACAGACTCAATGACAAAGATACTCTCACTGATTTGACAGACACTGACAGACACACATACACTGCCACACTCATACACTCACATGCAGTACTCATACAAGCACTCACAGACACACTCACAGACACACATACTCATGCACACACTCAGTCACTCACAGGCACACAGACACTCAGGCACACATACACTAACACACAGACACACACACACACACTCAATCACAGACAGTCACTCACAGACACACAGACACGCATACACACACTCACTAATTATTTTAATAAATAAACATTTTCCACCCAGCCTCCCTACCTGGAGAGCTGGTGTGGATGATGAATCATTCCCTGGGGTCCAGTCAGTGGTGTATCCTGGTTTTGTGCTGCCCTAGGCAGGACAAAACTCAGGCACCCCCCCCTCCCCACCGCGCCTTCTAAATACACACACACACACACATATTCACTGACAGATCCGCATACACTCGCTAACAGAAACACACACACACTAACAGACACACACTCACTGACACACAAACTCACACTAACAGACACACACACACAGTCAGACACACACTCACTGACACACAGTCAGACACACACATACACACTCACTAGCACACACTCACTAGCACACACACTCACATTCACTGACAGATCCGCATACACTCGCTAACAGAAACACACACACACACACTGACACACACACACACAGTCAGACACACACATACACACTAACAGACAAACAGTCAGACACACACACTAACAGACACACACTCACTAGCAGACACACACAAACTCACACACACTAACAAACACACATTAACAGACACACTCACTGACACACACACACTCACTAGCAGACACACACACAGTCAGACACACATACACACTAACACTCACTAGCAGACACACACACGCACTAACAGACACACACACTAACAGGCAAACACACACTCACTGACAGTCAGACACACACTGACACACACTCACTCACTAGCAGACACACACTCACAGTCAGACACACACACACACATTAACAGAAGCACACACTCACTCACATTAACACTTTATTTTTTTTTTTTATTCACTCCCCCCCCCACCTCCTTACCTCTGGGAGTGCTGGGGGGGGAAGGGGTTCATTACCTCCCTGGTGGTCCAGTGGCTGCTGGGCGGGCGGCTGGCAAGGGAGCTCTTCAACTGAGCGGTCTGCTCAGCTCCCTCGCGCGCCGCAAAGTGAGGCTGGGAGCCGGAATATGACGTCATATTCCGGCTCCCGCGGTATCAGCAGACAGCGCGCGAGGGAGCAGAGCGTGGAGATTAGAGCTCCCTCGCCGCGTCTGATCACAGCACAGCCGCACGCCGCGCCGGGGATCCAAAAGGTGGCCTGGCAGGAGGGAGAGCTTCCCTCCTGCCGGTCACTGAAATATTGCGCCCCCAGAGCCGGTGCGCCCTAAGGCGGCCGCCTGTGCCGCCTTATGGACGCGCCGGCCCTGCTGATAGTACTGTTAGACAAAGGCACATTTCAAAGCAGTGTTCCCGCAGATTCGCCGATCATAATGTTCACCGAATCTATAGCAGCCGATAGAATTAGTTGATCTGCAATGGTACGTGGCTTTTTCCACTTCGCAACTCTATATGCAACCTTGTATAATGCTAGCAGACCATTGTTTGGTATTGACAACTGTCGAGAAAAAGTACCTTGTTGTTCTTTTGATTCTTTTAACTTTCTGGTAAAGAAGTCCCTAGATTTACCAACCCTTAGTTTTAGCTTACTCTGGAGCATGCACTCTGGAGCCAAAATCTTCAGACACACTACACACTGCAGTTTCTCTTCACATGACATTTGTTGATGCATGTCACTCTGTTCATATTTGCCATAGGAAGTACAAAAACATATTTGCTGTAAGAATATAGGAGATGTATAGGAGTTTGCTTAGTCTTCAAAAATTCTGCTGAAGACATAAAAAAAAATAATCAGATTGTTACTCAATAATTCAGAGTTCAATATAATAATCCCAGAGAAGTTGTGGTAACTAAAACTTATTATGAGAAGCAGATATAATAAAAGGATGGTAAGCATGTTTTATCCTGTGTGCCAGAGACCGTGAAGTATTGACACTGTGTAAATTTATCTTCAGTGTACTAGTTAGAGATACTGGATTGTAAAATATAATTTTACATGTCAACATAGTAAAAAGAACAAACCATAAAAATGTGCTTTCACAGTCATTTTTCTAAGCCTGGTCGTGGAAAGATTTCTTGCTAATTCCCTGCATTATGTACTGACCTTTTATAAAGTAACCTTCTATAAACTTTTATGTAAGGAGTCTGAACGCTTACCTTTTGTACTGATTCACAATGTTTTTTTGTGGGTGTGAACCTAATAATGTACAAGGATGGGATTCTTTTTACATCAGATTTAAAGTGGCGCTTTCACGCTGAACTTACCTTTTACCAATCACTTTCTCTTTCAGAATATGTTATTTTCTTTATTTCTGATCTAGTTCTAATTAAAAAAATATGACAAAGTACACTTGATGTTTTATGACACAAGGAGGAGCTTAAGTCAGCTTCATTTCCCGTCATACTAACCCCTCCTTAATGCTGAGAGTTTGTCCATTTGTTTTTTACAATTCTTTATTTTTGCATTGCCAGACATTACAGCTTGTAAACAGTATTGGGGCTTGTGCATAAGCCTAGCATCAACAGGTACATTGGTATTTCAGTGCTACAAAAAAAAAAACATCGTTTGGTTAGGTTTACATTTGTTGTTCGGAAGCCCCTACTTTCTGCGTTGTTGTCTGAAGCTGCAGTCCATCAGTGTTTTTTCATTTCCGTAAACACAATCAACTTAAAAACCTGGAAACACCCTATTTGGTGTTTTCCTTAAGGTAACCCGAACGTCTAAAACTTTGTATCATAACCTGTTATTCTATTCGTCTTGTAGTTATTGTTATTCTCCTCCCCCCCCCCCACCCCACACCCCCAGATTATGAGCACCTGAGTGGAGCATTACTTTTCTTGCGTGAGCCGTGTTTGTGATGACTATTCGTTGTCTGATCATTTACCCTTTGCCCTGCCCGATGTTGGGCCCTTGTGCCTTCCTCTGTGCCTCCTTCCCACAATACATTGTGTGCGGATGAAATTCGGTATTATTTTTAGTTCGAAATTTCATTCGGAAGAATTAAATTCCGATCTGTGCCGCCGCTGCATCTTGCATCCATTTACTAGATAGTCCCCTGAATTGGTACCCTGTGGGACTGCCATATAATGGAAATCCCACAAGTATTAGGGAGCTATCTACTAAAAAGCTGAAAGACAAAAAATGGTCTTTCAGTCAACTTTACTAATAGTAAGTAAAAAAAAAGGTTAGTATTAATAAATAAGTTAAATTCTCCCTTCATCCCCTACTCGTTATGCCGTGAGTAAGGGCATGTATACTAAACACTGTTGTAAAAAGACACCCCCCCCCAATCCAATTAAGGGGGATCTAGATTTAGCCAATCAATCAGAATGCTCTGAGTCACCTTGCCCGCTGTGGGAAGGCTTTATAAGCCTTTACCTGCCCTTCAAAGTTCAGTCTATGGGGAGCCCTCGCTGGGTGATGGATTATTATTTATTGTCTGGATTATTTTTTACGCATTTTTTTTTCCGATCAGTTTATTATTTGCTTTGATTAGTTTGATGGACTTAATTGATTTTTATTTTGTCTTTTTGGGGACTGAAAAATAGAAAATGTTAGACAAAAGAAGACAGCTAATATTTAGTTTATTGCTCCCGCCTCACTATTATAAGGGTGAGGGGATAGGTAGGGTATTTGTTCATTGGGAGGGGTCACTAGGTGCTTGGGGATCCCTAGTCACTTATGTAGGTAGTTATTTTTACAATTAGCCACCACCCGTTGCCAATTGATGGGGGCAGAGGAGGGCAATGCCCCTTTATCATTTAGGGCCCCCACCCACTGCTAATGGGTGGGGCCTGGGGGAACCACCCTGTTATCAATTGGAGTCCTAACCCACCGCTAATGGGTGGAGACTGGTGGATAATGGGAAGGGTTGGGTCCCCCACTTATCAGCTCAAGCCTCCATCCGCTGCTAATGAGTGGGGGCTAGGGGGAACAATAGGTCCCCTGTTTAGCTTAATAGAACCCACTTGCCCCCCCCCCCTGTTAATTATTTTAATAGGTTTTGCACTGTGGGCGTATGGGGGGGACCAGTGTTAGGTCCCCCTTTATTGGATAGATGGGGGTCTTTTTTACAACAGTGAGCAGCCACTGACTGCTCACTGTTTAGTAGACATGCTGAGAGTGTTGTGCCACAAATAGGGGCAGAAGGGAGATTTTAACCTCCCTTATGCTAATATGGGGTTCATATTGACTCCCATAGAGTGAGGGGGGTTTAGGAAGTGACAAGGAGCACAGCTTCCTGACGCTTCTATTTTTACATATTACACAGAGGGAACGGAGTCGATAGCTCCCGCCCCTATAATAAACGAAACGAATGAAGATCAAATTGCAATTCGGACTATCAAATGTAGAGGTGTTGGGCGGGGAGGTTAAAAGAAAAAACAGATGGGGTCATGGCAGCTCTTCTTGTTTTGGTTCTGCTTTAAAGGAACATTTCATTTTTTATTCATTGCTTAGTAGATATACACCAAACATGCGCATATTATTTCTGCATCTTTGTTTTTTCTGGATTGTATGAAAAAAACAAGAACTTGCTAAAGCTGCAGAATTGCTATTTGCAGCCTTTGGGCGGGGAGGTTAAAAGAAAAAACAGATGGGGTCATGGCAGCTCTTCTTGTTTTGGTTCTGCTTTAAAGGAACATTTCATTTTTTATTCATTGCTTAGTAGATATACACCAAACATGCGCATATTATTTCTGCATCTTTGTTTTTTCTGGATTGTATGAAAAAAACAAGAACTTGCTAAAGCTGCAGAATTGCTATTTGCAGCCTTTGCACACCCTCCTTTATCCCCGGCTTGGACAGATGAGAAGCCTCTTTGAGAATCCTCTGTACTGGAGTTGCGAGCATGCGCACTTTCACAATTTTCCAGTGCTTCGCAATGTAGCTCATTGAGAAGTGGGTAAGACAGGCTCACTCTAGCCCAGCACGTCTGCAGCTTCTGTTAATGCTGCTGTCTGATTAACAGCTGGGAGGCATTGTCCAAAGGTTTGTGAAAGTTCTGATTTCTATTTCAGTCCTGTAGGAGTTTCAGTGGCATACATACTGTTGTTGGTATGTATCCCCCAAAAACTGGTAGGTGCAGCTAATTTTATATCCTACTATATTGTCTGGCCCTGCCCAACAATGCCTCTTTAAAAGTTCCGCATGGATGATTCTAGAGTAGATGAAGTTAGTTCTGGAGTCCTTTTATTTTCCCTTTTAGAAGGAGAGCAGCCTAGTTATATAAACACAAGCAGTAGTCATCTACCTAGGATGAAATTCATTTCCACGGTTAGCTAACTCAGAAGATGGATGGTTGATATCTTCTCTTCTACCACATCTTAGCTGTATCTCCTTCCTCCTTCTCCACATTATTATTTCTGTGTCATCCAGACTGTATTCTCTTTAATAAGACTCCTTTGATTCATTACAGCTCCTGGTACTCAGTGTTGACTACCTCACCAGAACTCATTCCAACTTACATTTGCTTTTGTGGTGGTTCTAGTGGTCAAAAATCAAGACCTCAAGAACAACATTGTAAGCAAGACCATCACTCAAAGTGGTCCTATAACAAATGGACATTTTGGAAAGTTATGCACTAAATGGGTAATTGCGGAGTATTGACAAAGGATTTGTAGATTTTACCCAGAATGGCCACACTCCTAGAAATTGACCTAAATTTCCTTGTAAAGTTTCCATAACTCAAGGCCTAATGGAAAAAAAGTTTCTTTCTTAATAACGTATGGGTTCTGGTGAAAAAAAAACAACCAAATTTGTATATTTAAGACATAATGGCTGGGATATAGATACTTTGTTTCTCAACGACATGTACTAGATGAAACTGAACAGAGAAAAAGTCATTTTTGGATTTAAAATTCAAACTTATTGAATAATCTTGAGCATTCTTGCAGAACCACATTTTTCAAAACAATGACAGGTTAGGCAGGTTAAGGCTTCATACACAGAGCAAAAAACATCAAAAGTCAGCAACATACAGAGTAAGCAATATAATATTTTATTCTTTTTAATTCATTTTAATAAATTCATAATTATAAAAAAAGTTAATACTGATATTTGTTGTTTTTATTCCATGAAAAAAACAGTAATTAGCAGATTATAACAAAACTTATTTTAATACTTGTAGTATAAACGTAGTAGACTTTACATTATAAACTAAGAAGGTTATTTTTACAATTTACACGTGTTTTTGTTATTTTGGAATCAGTGTACCAGTTGTTCATATGTAATGGTAATGTAATAATTGATCTCTCACAACTGATTAGTTGGTCTTTGGTTTAATATACAGACAGTGCATTGTAATGAATTAAAAGGGATTTTGCAAAATGTCTGTAAATTTGGCCACTTCCTTACCAATCCAGTTCAATTCACAGTTTACAGAATATGTTACAGGGATTTTCACTACTGGTCAGAACATCAACTGAGAATTTAAAATTTATACCACAATATCCAAGCTGGAAAAAAAACGACAAAGTATTTTTTCAGTTCAACCATTTTGACCTAAAATGTACATATTCACTGGTATACATACCGTAGTCGCAAGAGTCACAGCTGCGACCAGGCCCATCACTCCAGGGGGCCCAGCCGCCCTGCAGACCCCTGCGACCGGGTTCCCGCCATCATCATTTGCGGCAAACCGCTGGGGCCGCATGTTAAGATGCCCATCGAGTGGCCCATGCTGTCAAAGCCACCCGATTGATATGGATTGTCAGGGGGCCGAGTCAGCACTGAAAAGCACAGTGAGAAGACGCTGACGTCCATAGGAAAGCATTGAGTAATGCTTTCCTATGGGCGGTTTGAATGCACGCGCGCATTCGGCGCTGACGTCGGCAGGAGGAGGAGAGTTCTCCAGCGCCGAGTGAGCCCGGCGCTGGAGAAAAGTAAGTGTCTGAAGGGGTTTTAACCCCTTCAGCCCAGCGGGAGGGGGGCCATGAGGGTGGGGGGGACCTAATGACTACATAGTGCCAGGAAAACGAGTTTATAATAATTATAAAAAGTAATTAAGGGTAATTGTAATGCTTATGTTACTTTAGCACACATAAGTAATTTCCTAGTAAGTTAATACTAACGTTCTAATATGTGATGGTGACAAGATGGAAATAAATGATTAAACAATTAAATTCCATAGCTATGTTTTCCTCTTGTTGTGGTATTTTTATTGTTTGTTCTGGGCCAGACCAGCAATATACATCAATAAAGAAAGGAGGCCAAGGGTGATGGCTTATGGTCATTCTATGTATGAGAGTTACAAAAACATGCCATAGAAAATTTTAATTGCAATGTTTTTAGGTTGGAAGACCGATCTGGAGAGCTAAGTCTATGGCTTTTGACATAACTTTATGGGTCATGGCTATTGTGATGCAATTACAATGAAATAAAAATGTAGCAGTCACACAGTTTAACCCACATTTTACATCTCTGCCCCAAACAAATACAAATAAAGCATTATGAGTGACAGGAATCTCATTTTCAGATTATTATGGTAAAGTCGATTAAAATAACATTTTGGAAGTTTTTACCACTAAATGCCTAATATTAACCCCTTTTCTGTTATAATGAAAAAAAAAATATCCTTAGTAAAAAAAAAATACACAGAATAAATAAAATGTTGTAACAGACAGGTATAGAATTGTAAACAACCACCCAGACACCAGTTGATCAAGCACAAAAAAATGATATCATCTATGTGACTGGTGCAGTAATGTTAGATAGCTACATGCTTCAGGCAGTAATAGCTGGAGCTATAAATTATTACAGCATTAAAGTGGTTCAGCAGCTCTCTATTTGGCATGCCAGTTCTGTAGGTAATCTAAAGCAGAAATTGCTGGTTGGTACAATTTGTTAAAGGATACATATGTGGAACGCCAATGTAAAATGTGCTTTAACAATGCAGATGCTTTGTGATACTTTGGGGATAATTCACTAAACTGTGATTTGCTCTGCAACGTATAATCTTTCACAGGCATTATAGATACAACATTTATAGGGTTATTTACTAACGTGAGGATTGTCAGGAATTCAAAGTGAACACAAAGTGAATTTAAAATTTAGGGCCGAAAGAGCCAAATTGGAATCATGTCTGACTAAGAGAAATTTCCCAATTGGGCTATTTAGTCCTTAAAGCTGAAATTCACACTGAGTTTTGGTTACTGTTTTACTTGGATAAAGCTTTTATTATTCTTAATTAATTGGGAACAGTTTTCATAGAAAGTAGTCTCCAATTGATGTGTAACTATTTTAGGAATGGACAAATATATATTTATCTGATAACTGAAATGCAAAGTGTGTAGTAGACTAATAACGTGTAAATATATAAAAGTTTAGGGCAAACTAGTCAAATTATTTATCCCGCAAAATTTTTAAATTCACTTGGAATTCCAAACAATTCATACTGCAATGAACAGAGCAGGATTAAGAGAACACTCCAAACACTATAATGGTTTAGAACAATTTGACTAGTTATTCAGGATCTGCCAAATGCCATTCCCCACCAAGAGCCAGCATCTCCTGCTTAACCACATCTCTTAGCTCTTCCGAGCTAAGCCACAATGAATGGCAAGCTTATTGGCTGTGAGTGTCAGCTGATGAATCTCAGCCAATGGCCAATGAGCTTAGTGCCGCATTGCTGGGCATAGTTCAAACAGAGTGCTTCTGTCTCTCTGTCAGCTGTAGTAGAGGTCGGGAACAGCACCCAGCATGCTGTAGTGGTTATGGTACTTGTAGTATTCCTGTAACCATAAAATTACCTTTTATAGGGTTCCCCTAATCAAGTTGTTGATCTGGCAACCATAATCTTGGCACAGAGAAGCAAACAACATGAATTACAGCCCCTTGATTGTGCGTTGTCTGCTTTGCGCAATGTATGAATATAGAATGCAGCTTTCCAAAGAAACAATGGGGAGATTTATCAAAGTGTTTTGTTCTAAAAATGGTTTAAAGTACTGAATGTTCGGCAATCACCATGGAAACCAGTGGAGCAAGCAGGCCCGTTCCATTGGTGACTCTTTTTTGCATTAGTCTTTAAAACATAAGATTTTCAAAAATCTGCCACATTGTGTGTTACTACATTTTCTTTCACATGTCATTTTAACACAAATTTTGTTTTAAGATTACTTGCCTGTTAATTTGAGATCTGGTGTAAATAACTTACCATGTGGTATACTGGAATCAAAGAACAATTGAGAAGTAAAATGTTTATGCATGAATTTCCAACTTTATATCCAGTTTAGGATATATAACGAGGTAAATATACCCTACTATATTAGATTTATAAAAGTGGTATATAAAAGTGGGTTATTAGTCAACTAGTCATTCTGAATAAAAAGTATGTGTCAAAGGGGGTCTTAGGGAAAGGAAAAAAAAAGATTCATTTTAAACGTATCTTGTAACACGATGTTGCACAACCATTTTTCTTATATATTCAGCTCTGATTATCAGAGTCAGTCTGATTACTCACTGAGATTGTTGTTTAATAGTTATACAGCTTCCTGTGTGGATGCACTTCAGACTGATAAACTTGTAAATATGAATGGCGATTATTCTATATCATGGCACTCCTATGCCTTGTCTTACATAAAAGTCTCTCTTATTTCCTGTCAACCGTGTTAGTGTTACTGCTCACCTGTATTTTAGAACTGTTCCACCTTTTACTGTTAAATCTCAAGTTAATAAGAAAGAACCCATTTAGTCTCCAAGTTCTGCACTCTTTAAGAATAGTATTATAAAAAATAAGTGTTTATAAATAATCTTGTAGTGGTCTGTTTTTACCCTGCATCTTAAAAAAATCCTGAAGTATAAAAAAAAAGTTACATTTCCACAGAAATGTCCGGGACTTATAAAATTCAGGCATCGGTACTTGTTCCCAGATATTCCATTTCAGTGGATTTAAGTCCTTTGCGTGTTGCAATCTTCTTTTTACGGAATTCTGCAGTTATTTCCTCAAAAGATTTTCCCTTGGTCTCTGGGACTTTCAGGTATGTGAATACAGTGAAGCCAAAAAGCAAAACTGCAAAAATGATGAACACATAGGGTCCACAAGCATCCTAAAAAAAGAAATCAAAATACAGGTCAGCATAATGAATCCATTAATGTTCCTAAGGCTATCTGTAGGTGTCTGCTGTCCCAATCTAAGAAGTTAAAAGGAAGATTTACTTAGCTTATATCACACAGCAAGCCATCTTTGCAGGGAAGCTCCGCCTCCTTAGTGGAGATCATCAAGCTTGATGATCTCAGCGAATCCAATCGCACTGCAAACTTCCATAATTCTCCAATCAAATGGTCTCTATGAGACCTTCTGATTGAAAGTCCAAAGGTTCATTTGGCTATTTCAGCAGAAACGCCTTTAGTGCCTGTCAGAGTGACAATAGAGGCATTTAAACTCTGTAATGCAAATACTGCTTTTCCCACAGAACGACAAGGTCATGGCACCCACCACTTTATTGAGATGTGCCTATATTGTCCCCTTAAGCACTCACTAACTTCAGATATGACTAATTAATGGGAAGTCCTTACTACTTTAATGCCACTCGTCTTTGCTGATGCTTTGAGCTGATGGATTCCTTCCCAGTAGGGATGAATCTAATGTTTTAAACAGAGAATTATTAACAATAAGGTGACTTTGGGCAGTCACATGAAGTCAAAGGATTAGACAAGGGCCACAGAACCATAAATTTGTTTGGCCTCACTCAGCCTCGCTATGAGAAAAATTTAGGTGAGGTGGGGGCAAACCGGTAACTTGCCTCACATATTCTCTATAGTGAGAACTGCTAGGAATTCAAGAAGAATTCAAAAAGTATTTTTTGAAATGTAGGCCAAATTATCCAATTGAGAAAGGTTATCCAAATAAATTTTATGTTCAATTTGGCAATTTTGGACTTACATTTAAAAAAAATCATATTGGAATAGATTCCCAGCAATTCTCACTTCAGAGAAGTGTTCTGCTTAATCGTTCTGCTTAATCCTTCTCTGATATCTAATGTGGAAGGGGAACTTCCATTTTAGTTATGTCAAACAATCTCTTGAAAAGGTTTTACTGCTCTATAAGCACCACAGTGTGCTGTAGTGGATGTGGTTTTTGTACTTATGCATTAGGTACACCGGAGTAATTTGGTACCTGTAGGAAGTTTTAGTAACAAGAAATTAGACCTGTACTCCACCAGATTTATTCATTAAAGTGGGAATTGGCAAAAAATCAAATTGCATTCAAACTAAATTTACAATTTTGGAATAAATATAGGTAAATTAGGTTATTTAAATGCACTTTAAAATTACTTTGAATTCTTTACACTTTAGTTAACCACCCCTGTGTGATTCACTTTTCAACACCCCTCCTAACCTGCCAAGCACCGATGGCCAAAACTTTGAACTAGTGCTTATCAAATTGTATCAACACTAAGCGAGAGTAACAACGTGTTCAGGATATACAAGTGAAAAAGTGAAACCACAAGTTGTGTGTAGGGTTGTGTGTAGGTTGTGCAGTCTTGACTCTATTGTTTTCATACTTACTGCAATATACTGGAAGCACATTCCAATGATAAAGTTGCAGGTCCAGTTACAGCACCCAGATAGAGCCATAGCTGCAGGCCGAGGACCTTGGCTAAACAACTCTGCAACAATGAACCAAGGAATGGGTCCAGGACCAACTTCAAAGAAAACCACAAATAGGAAGATGGCAACCATACTGAGATAACTCATCCAAGCATGCTGACTCTGTAAAATGATTAAATGAGAAGGGATTATTTTTCATATTCATGTTGCAGATAAATGTAATGTATTAGTTTTTCCAATAATTATCTCATAAGTGAGTTGCATTCACACACTTTTCAGGTTTACATAATTGCATGAGTGTATGCATGAAAAGGATTCATTATTGTAATACTGTAATACTGTTCATTAAAGAGACTCTCCAGTGCTAGGAAAACATATTAGTTTTCCTGGCAATGCAGGACCCTACAGTGCCTCTCTCCCTCCCACTCCCGGTCCCAAGTTGTTGAAGGGGTTAAAACCCCTTCAGTGACTTACCGGAGTCCAGTGCCGATGTCTTTCGGCACTGGGTCAGACTCTGCCCCCGCTGACATCAATGCTTTCCTATGGGGATTTTGGCGACGCTCGAGGTCCTCACATAGCGTGAGGACGTCCAGCGTCGCTTAAAACACCCCTTTCGTGTTTTTTTTCTAGACAGCCACTAGAGGAGGACTTAACCCTGCAAGGTAATTATTGCAGTTTATAAAAACTGCAATAATTACAGTTGCAGGGTTAAGGGTAGTGGGAGTTGGCACCCAGACCATTCCAATTGGGAAAAGTGGTCTGGGTGCCTGGAGTGTCCCTTTAACATCCTAATAATTCTCACTGACTGTCAGCTTTACTCAACCAAAACTCCACTAAAAGTTGTATCTTTGATAACTGTGCCATAAGAGATTACCAAGTACAGACCTCCTGAACCACTTCCATTCACATTAATGAGCACTCAGAGCAATAAAGTTAGGACTGGGCTATTAACAGTCGCTGGGCCAAATTCAAACGAAGCTCAAAGTCCACTTGACTCCTTCTAGATTTAGATATGATTTAGATATATTAGCTGAAATCTCTTCTAGTTTAATAGTTAGTTAGTATTAGTATTTAAACTTCTAAATACATAAAGCACCCCATGCTCATGTTCATGTCGATTAATTAAACAAACACATCAAATTGACAATGTTTTCACTATAACTATTTCATTTCACTGAACTAGTTATAGTGCCTGCTGTCCTCTGGCATTGTCCTTCCATTTAATTTTAAACCTGTTATGAGCTTGTTTAGCACTAAAACATTAAAACAGTTTAACCAGGAAGGAAAGGAGACAGTCCAGAGGACTTCAGACATTGTAAGCACTATAATGAGATAAAGACGTTACAGAGAATACAGTGTCCCTTTAAATTAATTATGTTGTTGTGACTTAGCTATATAAAACTAAACTCTATAAACATAGCTCTACACTACCTACAGTAAGGCAAGGCTATTTTGCTATCAAGAGGAGACCCTCATGTTGCTAGGTTAGTCTTATGGCTGAATATATTCCACATTTGGCAGCAACTGGACTGCAGTCTGATTTTTGCTGTTTGCTATTATTTCCTAATATTAGAACAGGTTGCTCAAACCGCAGGTCATCTACTCTAGAGAAATAGGTTTACAGGTAACCTTGAAACCATCAATGAGCTCAGAATGTTCAGTATGTTCTATGTTGATATTTCCCTTTTTAACTTTTGCCATGACCAGATATAACCATTTGACAGTTTACCTTGGGTCATTACACTTAGAATGTTTGCAAGCTTCATCACAGACAAGCAATCAATAATGTCTTGGGCCTTGACATAGCCACCTCCTATTTATGCAAAGGGCAAGTTCAAATTCACATTCCAGGTATGCTGGCATTAGTCTTAGTCAGAACACTGCAATAATAAGGCATGCACATATCTCTACTTTGTTGGAAGCTACTGTCTTTATTTTGATAATAATAATAAGAATGTGAACTACAATTTCTGCAATTTATTACAAAATCAATAAAAATTAAGTCTTGGTTAATAAAATATTTATAATATAATGTCACTATAGGTGACAAACTATTTTTCTGTATTTTATTCACTTAATTCCAAATTTTAGCAAACGTGAATTTGAATGGCAAACATGTGGCTAAATTAACCAAGCTGCGTTGGAATATTTTTCCAGGTTAAGTATTGTATTTTATTTTTGTAACTGATTTAATGTGTTCCTTGGCTTCTGGAAAAAAACAAACAAATATTACAAAAAGCTTATCATGTAGTGCTGCTGAATACTCTGGTACATAAATAAAATAAAAATACTAATTGATGAATAATTTTTCTCATAAGTCAGTGAATGCTTCCATCTCAAAAACATTGCGCCTGTCCGACCCTATTTAACACCTGATACAGCAAAGGTGCTTGTCCATGCTGCTGTCCTCTCTCGCCTTGACTACTGTAATCCACTTCTCAGTGGTCTTACGTGTTCCCAACTTGCCCCGTTAAGTCTATAATGAATGCGGCAGCGAAGTTCATCTTCCTGTCCGCCCACACCTCCCACGCCTCACCCTTCTGTCAGTCCCTACATTGACTACCCGTAAGATATAGGGCTCAATTTAAGAACCAGACACTTGCTTACAAATCTCTACACAATGCTGCTCCCACCTACTTATCCTCACTAATACACAAATATGTCCCGTCTAGGCCCCTACACTCTGACGGAGACCTATGGCTAACCTCTGTACGTACTCCTACCTCTGATGCTCACCTTAACCCCTTAAGGACCAAACTTCTGGAATAAAGGGGAATCATGACATGTCACACGTCATGTGTCCTTAAGGGGTTAAAGACTTCTCTAGGGCTGCACCATTCCTATGGAACGCCCTTCCCCTCACTGTTAGACTCTCACCCAATCTCCACTCCTTCAAAAACAATTTGAACACTTACTTTTCTAGGAAAGCATATCAATTAAACTGTTAACAGCTTTCCCTCCCGCACCTTGATTCCTCTCCTGCAACTATCCTCAAAACACTAAGCCTCATCTCACACTCAAACTCAGTGAAGCTCTGCATTTTACATCCTGCAGAAAATCCTACCACTCTCAGGTACTGACTGAAGCTTGGAAGATATTACACCTCATTTATTCTTGGATTGCTACCATATTATCATGTGTTACTATAGATTTGTTACCATTTATACCTGTAGTTTGCCACTGTAATTTTCTGTGCATGCAGTTTGCACTATTGTCATTTAATGTTTCTGACCAATATTTCATGTAGACCGTTATTAATATTTTGGGTGATAGAATTTGGTTGCTGAACTTTTCAATAGTATTAAGCACATGGCTACTTTACCTCCCCCTCCTTGTCCTCCCCCCTCATCCTCTTTCCTATTCTCCTCCCAGCTGTAAATACTTTCATATAACTGTTCAATCTCCTTCTCTGTTCTTCAGGCCTCACTTCACACTCAAACTCAGTGAAGCTCTGCATTTTTTCCTCACCACTGTCTGTGTATATTGTACGTTCGCCACTAATTGTACAGCGCTGCGGAATCTGTTGGCGCTTTATAAATACCAGTAATAAATAAATTAATACTATCCTAGCAACTTACTTTTCTACCCTACCCTTACCTTTTGTGTCACTATACCCCACTCCCTCTAGCATGTAAGCGCATTGAGCAGAGCCTTCAATCCATCTTTTTCTGTGCATTCAACTTGTCTGGTTACAAATACGTGTCTGTTAGTCCACCCATTGTACAGAGCTACGGAACTTGTTAAAGCTTTATAAATAATAATAATAATGAAAAAAGTAATATATTAGAATTCTAGTAAACTTACCAGCAAAGCCAGAGCAATCGTCATGATGATAGCGCATATGCACATGCCTGCCAATCCAACGAGGTAAAGAGATCTTCTCCCAGCTCGTTCAACAAGGAAAACCTGTAAAACAGATATTTGGGAAGAATTTGTAAAATTCTAATTCTTTCAAACCCCTTAATGCAAAATTGGGGATGTTATGCAGTAAATTTGCAATCTAATCATTGCTTTAAGTCCTGTAAGGCAAAAATGCTTTCCCCCTTGGCTGATTATGGCCTTCATTTGAGAAGCTTATCCAAAAATATTAACTTTAAATTTTTAATAGTATACAGAAAGCAAATGAAAAGGTAAACAAAACTGTTGCTTAATCCCTTCCCGACCACGGATGTATCAGGTACGTCTGGCAAAAAACGGTCCATAATGACCTTGGACGTACCTGGTACGTCCGCAGCTATTTTGAGCGCTGGAAGCTCTGATAGTATTGCAGTGATTCTCTGCATGTGCTGAGTGCCTCGAGGGGTCCTGGCACTCAGTGCATATATATATATATATAATATATATAAAAAAATAAATATAAAATAAATAAAATGATCAGTATTAAACCGCCCTCCCCCTTTTTAAAGGCAGTGAATCATGGGGCTTCTGGAGGTGTCCCTAGCCTGCCTCATCATAAGGGACAGGCTGGGGTCTCATTCAATCAAAGCTTGCCCCATTAGCAATTTCATCCCAAGTGTGTTCCCTATTTCTCTGGTTAGTGTGGATCTCCCTCCCTCTCTTCACTTGTGTTTTGCTTTGCACCCCCCCCCCCCAGAGAACCCCACACACCTATGCATGGGGGGGTATCGCTGTACTCGGGAGATGTTGCCAAGCACATATTGGGGTGTCCTTTGGCAGAAATACCTAACAGGAGCTGAGAATCTATGCCCAAAGTAGAATGTGTGAGTGAAAAATAACACCACAAAAAAATGACTACCCAAACGTTTGACAGAGACTGGTGGTAGAACTAGTGCATATAAAATGTTGAAATGCCACCATGTGAAATGCCTTAGGGTGTTTTCAAAAACATACAGTTTGACGGGGGTGAATTACACTGGCTGGCTTCATAAATTTTCCAACTGGGACATGGGTGCATGATGGCCAGCTTTGTTTTTTTTCCATTTTTCATCATATTTTCCATTTTTTTTCTAGTAAATTATATGATATGATGAAAAAAATGGTATCTTTAAAATGACCACTTAATAGCGATATATAATATGTATGGGTACAGTAAATGTGTAAGAGGCAAATTACATCTAAACACAACCACTGCAGAACTGTAGAAAGAGCCCTGGTCCTTAACGGAAATAAAATTGAAAAATGGCCTAGTCACTGAGGGGTTAATTCCCATGGCAAAAAAAAGTAGTTTTTTCTAATTAACATGATATAGGGGTTCATTCACTAACTCATTCATTAACTATAAGCCTAAGTAGCCAAGCTAGAAATTAAGCTGATTTGGAGAACCTTTCCAGTTTTTGTTATTTTGGTCTAATTCCATTGTACGTTCCTTGGAATTCCTATGTAATAACTAATCCATATAGAAATGTTTTACATAAACTTAAATATTAAATGTAATTACATTTATATCATATGAAAAGTTTGTATTTATTTTTTTCTATTGTATGAATATATAAATTCACCTACAGCACAACTTTAAGGGAACACTCTCCCAAGACATAAAGCACTTAAGATTCCTGAAGTGCTTCATGTGTCTGAAGTCTTTAATTTTTTTTAGTTTATATAGTGCTGATTTCAATATAAATAGGCACTTACTATAAATCCTTGCTGAAATGCCTTCTGGAGAGGCTTTCTTCCACTTTTGTTAGCTCCACATGGAAGTGGCAGGATCACTGGGCTAGAATGTGCCTTCTTTCACCACTTTTCAATGATCTGTATTACAGCTCATTTATATGTGTATGAATGGGAATCCTTGCGCATGCACACTCTGATTGCTCCAGCTGAAAATCTGTTTCCGGGTTGAAGGCTTGCAAAGGCTGTACACATCAGATCTGCAGCTTTTGCTAGCTGTTTTTCATATACCCCAAAGAAAACATGGAAAAACTATATGCTGTATACATTTTCTTTGGGAATAATATAAACGTAGTATGAACTAAATTGTAGTGAAAGGTTTCTTTTAATTCTTTTCATAAGTTTACTGTATGCATGCAGACAGAAATTGTGTGCATGTTCCTTTGCAGCAAAACACCAGTTTGGTACAGGAAACAATATATAAGCGATCTGTATTTTTGTACTGAATATAAATAGACAATACACTTTCACTGTTATCCACTTTCCCCATTATTCTATTCAAACATTATCTAGTTTTCTGCTAATAAATAACCAAGTGGCTTGCAGGATGTTCGTTTTTGTAGTTGTCAGCATGACTTGATGGCTGTTTGACCTTGTAAGTCTAGATAAAATAAATTGCTTACAATTCAGAATACAGACTTAGACTGCAAGGTGAATTTTCTAATGTCAGCAATGTACCTGGGACATAATTTCAGCATCAATCTTCTCTGACTTGGATTAATCAAATAATTAGATGGCTCAATACCTTTTCAGAGTAACTGCAGAATGTTTGGGCTGCAATGTTATTGGCATGATGGCAAAGCACTCCTATCATGCAATAAAGAAGCATATACGTACCACTTGTTCAAATGCCATGAAAAATATCTGTTCTATATATATTCTATCCCTTTAGCAAAATAGAACCAGGTCTCTACAATAGGATCCATGTATGAAAAGATTATGCTTTGCATATCTCTACATCCATAATGGTTATGTCAGCATTATATGCTTTTGAAATCATTTCAAAAGCAAGTTTATTGACATACGTTTGCATCCAACTTGCAAACTTTAGGGCAAAATATGTTGTGTGCAGATTTTTTTTCTAAGTCAGCTATTTTGACTCAAATTTTACCTTTTGCCAACTTACTCTTCTCTGAATAGATCACTGAGTGCCTCGTGCAGCTAAGATTCATGACTCATTATTGACATCACTATTTCATGATCACTTTTTTACTCACCGAAACCACAGTGAAGATTGTGTTAACCACACCGACTCCGATTGTTGCATATACTGGTTGTGAAATCCCAGCCTTTGTGAAAATGCTTGTGGAGTAGTAAAATATCTGTAAGTAACCCAACATAACCCCAGTCAATACAATTTTTTTGTTATCAGTGCGTAAGTCACTTTAATAACTTATTAAATACACTTAAACAGACCATTAATGTACAACCGTAATATCGAAGATTTATTTAAGCCAAATATAAAAATTTCCTATAAATCCATAGGGACAATATTAAAGAAATTGTGAAATTGTTAAAAGTCAAACAAGTCAGATGGCTTATGAGACATACTTAATTGCCTGCTACAACAACCCATCTTATGGGTCATTGTACAAAGACGCTCCATGTGCAATGGAGTTAAAGAAGATATAGCTTCCGCATATATGCAAGGAATGTAAGACAAACTTGGGTATTTCCAGTTGTTCATGGCTCCCTGCATTCTTCTGCATCATGAGATTACAAAAATGAAAAAAAAAACATTGGCCATTTGCAATGAAGGAGCTCCAGACTTCACCCCTTGCATGTATTACTTACCCCGTTAATTCCAGAAAATTGCTGAGAAATGTGGAGAACAAGGGACACTATAAGAGGTTGTCTGTAATTTGGAGATTTAATTAGCTGTAAGATGGAGACCTTTTTTTCACTGGCAGCTTCTTCCTTCTCCTTTTTCATCTCCTCAATATCTTTTGTTGGGTCATAAAATTCCCCTCTAAGCCTTTTCAGATCTGTAATGTAACAGGACTGTAAAATTTCTGTGAGCATAAACGTAGCAGGTTATAAACCAGTGACATCATATCAAATAAATGGAATACCTAAACTATTATTCTTGCAAATAGAAGAACTAGTGTTTTTGGTACTAGCTGAAGCATAAAAGCTTGGTTGTATATATATTATATCATTTTTCTTTTTTATAGTGCGTCAACTTAGAGATTTTATAGATTAATACAGTGTTTTTTTTTTAAATATATATATAGTGCACTAACTCATGTTTGTTGCAATTTTAGAAAACATTTAAGGGAGGATTAGAGGATTGCAGTATTTTGGTCCATTGCATTTAAAATGATTTTATATTATAATAGCATTGTGCTTATTTAAAGGAAAAGCGCCTCAGATTCAAATATAACCTCAAGTGAATATTATTTGTCCAGGCCACAGTTATTATCCATACTTAATTTGGTGTATAGCATGGGAAGGCTGCGGACATTTGTTGTTGTTGTAAAGCAAGAAAGACCAGTAGTTCTTCCTCATGCTATTGTGGACAGCCAAACTGTCCACAATGAGAGATGACGACATTAGAAATAGTTGAAAAAGTCAGAAATTATCTTATGTTTCAGATTTATTCCCATCCCAGTAGATTGTATGCATTCCATATATTTTGTGCAGCAAAGGAACAGTATGTAAAATCTGATTTCTCCAGGAATCCCACCAAGGCAAAATTATTATACAGACAGATATAGCTAAACATCCCAGGCAACGCATTCTCGTGGCTATTTAGTAAAGCAAAAATTGTTGGTAATTTAATTACAATTGTCAAATTTTAGACTAAAATAGGTATACTGCAAACATAGCTGACTTGGAGAATTTCCCCAATTCAACTATTTCAGTCTCTTAACCATGAAATTCACTTAGATTTTTGGACAATTCACACTTTAGTTAATAACCCAGATAATGCTTTGGTGCTAATACAACATGTTTATAAAGATATACAGAAAATGGACAAACACTGTATGCTGATTATACTGCTAGAGACAGCCAGATATCTCACCCATCCCAGCACGCATAAGGTATATAGACACAAATTGCAAAAGTACAATATTTAAATTACATTTATTATGATTTGTTATTCTAAAAGTACATGTTCTGTACTATAAAAATAAATACAATAACATTCAGAATTTCAAATTCTAGACAAACATAATAAAATATTTATGCTGTATGTTTACCACTTCTTTTTCTATGAATTTAATTTCTCCCTGTCTTGATATATATTATGATATAGTATATTCATAAAAGTAAATACATTTCCTTTTTCATAGCTCTGTGATGCAAATATTCAGCAGAACTCTGCATGTTGATGGGAGGATATTGAACTTTTACAACAGGGGTTCCCAAAAGGTAGATCTCCACATGTTTTAAACTTCCATGATGCCTTGTCTATCTAAAGGCATGCAAAGACACGCAAAGCATCATGGGACATGTAGCTCTACAACATCTTAGACACCCCTGTTCTACAACAATCATCCAACTTTGGATAGCATGATAGGCTGAAACATGATATGTGGAAATTTGTAAAGTGTATTTCTACTATATAAGAAAAGCATGAGATGGCTTTTTTGATATTTTCTTTTCTGTCAGTAAGATGAGAGGTTATCTTACCATGGCATATTTTAAGTTAATATACTTATATGTTTTCTCAAGCTAATCAACTGTGTAACTAAGTTATATTTATGTTTTAATAAGTGTTCAGCTTGTCTGCTCATCATTAATTTATTTTGCTTACATAGAAACATAGAAACATAGAATGTGATGGAAGATAAGAACCATTCGGCCCATCTAGTCTGCCCAATTTTCTAAATAACTTATCTTATAGTTAGGATAGCTTTATGCCTATCCCACGCATGCTTAAACTCCTTTACTGTGTTAACCTCTACCACTTCAGCTTGAAGGCTATTCCATGCATCCACTACCCTTGCAGTAAAGTAATACTTCCTGATATTATTTTTAAATCTTTGCCCCTCTAATTTAAGACCTCTTGCTGTGGAAGTTTTTCTTCTTTTAAATATTGTCTTCCTCCTTTACTGTGTTGATTCCCTTTATGTATTTAAATGTTTCTATCATATCCCCCCTATCTCGTCTTTCCTCCAAGCTATACATGTTAAGATCCTTTAACCTTTCCTGGTAAGTTTTATCCCGCAATCCATGAACCAGTTTAGTAGCCCTTCTCTGAACCCTCTCTAAGGTATCAATATCCTTCTGAAGATACGGTCTCCAGTACTGTGTACAATACTCCAAGTGAGGTCTCACCAGTGTTCTGTACAATGGCATGAGCACTTCCCTCTTTCTACTGCTAATACCTCTCCCTATACAACCAAGCATTCTGCTAGCATTTCCTGCTGCTCTATTACATTGTCTGCCTACCTTTAAGTCATCAGAAATAATCACCCCTAAATCCCTTTCCTCATATGTTGAGGTTAGGACTCTATCAAATATTCTGTACTCTGCCCTTGGGTTTTTACGTCCAAGATGCATTATCTTGCACTTATCCACATTAAATGTCAGTTGCCACAATTCTGACCATTTTTCTAGTTTACCTAAATCATTTGCCATTTGGCTTATCCCTCCTGGAACATCAACCCTGTTACATATCTTAGTATCATCAGCAAAAAGACATACCTTACCATCAAGACCTTCTGCAATATCACTAATAAAATATTAAAGAGAATGGGTCCAAGTACAGATCCCTGAGGTACCCCACTGGTGACAAGTCCAAGCTTCGAATATATTCCATTAACTACAACCCTCTGTTGCCTGTCACTCAGCCACTGCCTTACCCATTCAACAATATTGGAATCCAAACTTAAAGATTGCAGTTTATTGATAAGCCTTCTATGTGCAACAGTGTCAAAATGCTTTTACATATTATGAAAGCTGACTGCATCCAGACTCATAAAGGTAGCTCCATTTTCCATTTTTTTTTTTTTTGTTAATAAGATTTTTATTGGTCGCTGTGGTTGTATCAAAACAAGTACTGAGTGAATGTAAGTACACAGTTAAACCATTTTTTCCCCCCAGAATATGGCATACAAAGTTTGAAAGCCACGCAGGGCTTAGTGAAACAAATAACATGTTGGTAAATAGGGACTAAAAGTCCGCAATCCAGTTATATAGCACGTCATACATGTGTAGCACTCTTATATGAATGAAAGTGGTGCCACAATGCAGTGAACCTAACGTACAGAGGTGCAACAAAATGCCTATGTCCAGGCGTCTGGTTGTTTCCCTAACTTTGTTAGTAATCTGTATCAGGAGTGTCCCCTACTGCTCCCCTTGTTTGGGTGTCCCTCAAAGATGAGTGTTGGATTGTTGGGTCAGGAAGATCTCCTCCGTTTACTTTCAAACGGAGAGAGCGCACGGCCCGCAGCCCGAGACCCCTCAACCCACCAGGCTAGTTGCCCCCAAATGTCAGCAAGGGCCGAAAGTCAATGTGATATGCGACCATCAGCCAGTGAGTCCAGATGTCAGTGTAAGATTGGGTGCATCCTTGGGCCATGAATGTCAGTTCTTCTAGCCATCTTAGGTCCTCCATTTTGTCAAACCACAGTGTCAATGGGGATGGGGGTGAGGTGTCTCTTGTTTCCAGTAGAGGGGAACTACTTGTCTGGCCATATTTAAAATATGAACAGACATTGATTTCTTGAATCTAGCTGTGGTGTGGGTGGAAGGGACAGAGGGGTTGTTGGAAAATTTCGGTAGGATGGCATTAATCGCCGACCAGAACAGTCTGATTTTAGGGCATTCCCACCAGACGGGTAAGAAAGTACTCAGGGTGGCTCGGCAACGCCAGCAGTCTCAGTCCAGAGCGGGGTTCATGCTCTGGAGGAAGTGAGGCGTTCTGTACCACAGTGTCAGGACCTTAAATGCCGTTTCCTGTGTCTTACTAGCAAGAGCTCAATGATGCACCAAATCACAGATTTTCCCCCATTGGTTTGTGGTAAAGGTTTTGCCCAGGGCAACTTCCCATTTCCCTATATACCCAGGGGCTGGGAGGTTCAGCTGTGCGTGTAGAAGAGTGTACAGGAGGGAAACGGCATGTGGCTGTGGGTCGGGATTGACACATTGTCGCTGAAAGGAGGTGAGTGTCCTTCATTTTCCATTTTTATCTGTTTTCCATTAACATCTACTTCATACTGTTCTGTGAAACTTTCTTTCTTTCCTCTCCCTCTACTTATCCACATTAATTTTAATTAACAATTATATATACATATCTTACTACAGCCATTATCGTTTTAACAACTAATTCCTTTTGTTCATATTTATTCCGTTTTAAATTTTAACACACTTTCCTGCACATTTTTTTTTAACTTTCCCTCTCCCCTATATACATACCGGTATATATACACACACACACAGTATATGAGGGTTAGTGTTTGTTTGCAATGTGTCTGCAGGTGTGTATGAGTCAATGAGGGTTAGTTGTGCACACGTCAGTAAGTTGTGCAAGCTTCTTCCTGATGTCGAGATTATGATAAACTTAGAAGGGGAAAAGACCAGTGACAAAGAATTCCTCCATCTTTTGCGGCCCCGGCCCACGAGGCAAACCGCCGGGGCCACCGTCCAAGGGGTCCATCGGGTGGCCCATGCTGTTAGGACCACCCGATGGAGATGGATTGTCAGGGGGCCCGGTCGCACTGTTAAAGCGCCCAGCGCTGACCGAAATTTTAAGGCAAATTCCATAATTGGGAAAGCTAAGTATTGTCTTTTTGTACAAAATTTGTTGCACAAAGAAATATTTTGGTTTGCACATTTTTTATATTTATATATTTAAGTGTGTTGCACATTGATGCACTTGATCACTTTAGTTGCACAGCATTGCACAAATTATTTTCACTGTTTAAAATTACTTTGGGTCTTAAAGGCACAGCGCACTTTATTTTTACATTTTTTCACTAATTATTGTTGTTTTATAATTCAGCGCCATAATATTACTTGTGTGATTTATTACTCTGTATGTATGTGTGCCTGTCTGTTGGTATGTATGTATCTTTGTATGTGTATCTGTCTGTCTGTATGTATGCCATTTGAGAAAGCCTTTTTGGTGAAACGCGTAATGGTTATTTTAAATTGTGTATTTTAGATCAATTAAAGGTTTTTGGTTACTTTACTGTGCCAATTCTATTTTTATTGTATTTTTATGCACTTCTACTATTTTTACTTTCCTGGCTTTTTATTATTGTTCCTGCAGTTATAGAAATTCCAGGTGGGGATCATACCACCAACGCTTTATTAAAAGAACAGTATTTTCTGCTCTATACCTGTAAGTATTACTCTAGTTACTTTTACTTACTTTTATCAAATTGAGAGCACTATTTTTATTTACCCTGGAGCTTCGGATGACCAGACGGCGCTGATAGACGCATTTCCTTTACACATCCCAGCAGCTGGGATTATACCAGTGTATGCTGTTCACACCATAGCTGGCCATCACAGCTCTTTTAAATCTTCGGATGACCAGACGGAGCTGATAGACGCATTTCTTTTACACATCCCAGCAGCGGGGATTATACCATTGTACACTCTACACCAGAGCTGGCCATAGCTCTTTTAAATGTGAGTTTTCTACCTTCTACTACTATTTTACCCTTTGAATTTTAAACGTACCGCACTACTGGTTGTTCCTGTATCTCTGTCTTTCACATATGCGAATACCCTGAGACACTAGGACGCACCCCTACTGTAACAACTACTCATCTATATCCCATCAAGCATTGTTGCTCTAGTGAGACTCTTCTGGACTATTTTACGTTATTTTACTTTTCCGCTGGCGCACCCCTACCCCATCTCTTTGTATTGTTTCATCTGTTGAAGGATTTGAGGGGTCTCCTTTGTTTGGGTTGCTGCCTATCTATATATTGTTTGTTAATTAGCGCTGATTTCCTTTTGGTTTCTGTCTTTATGTGTGCCTGTCTGTTTGTATGTATGTGTCTTTGTATGTATGTGTGTATGTGTAGGTATGCTTTTTTGTGTAGTGTTAGTGTTTTTAATTGAAGGGGTGCTTGTATATATTTTAGTGGTTTAATACAGGGGGTGTTTGTATGTAATGTTTGCATTTGATTGCAGGGGTGTGTTTGGATGTAATGTTGGCTCTTAAATGCAGATATACATTTGTGTGTAGCATGGGTGTTTGAGTGAAGGAAAGTGTTTGCATATAATTTTGGAGTTTGAATGCAGAGGTGTGTTTGGATGTAATGTTTGTATTTGATTGCAGGGGTGTGTTTGCATGTTTTGTTGGTGTTTGATTGCTTGGATGTATGCACATATACTGCCACATACATACTTTCACAGATATAGATACACATTAACACACAGATACACATATATATCAAACAACAATACCCATCGGGTGGTCCTAGGTCCCTAAGCCAGTTGGTGGGACCTCCATAGCATGCGGGCAGTAGTTTTGCCACAGGTACAATACAAAGACAGGCTATGGCCATGTTTAGGTATTCTGTATAGTGCCCAAAACCTCCAAGGAGAGTAGTTATAGAATGAGTCAGCACAATAGTGTAAGGAGAATAGTAAAATGACCCGTATTATAGATAAAATGCACAGCATTGCATAGGCCAAGCTTCAGCTGTATTGAGATTATGTTATTGAATTGTGAGGTATATTGTATTAGCAGTTTTAGAAACAGTTTGGCTTTAGATTTCTATCAGCCCCTATAAACCCAGTGGAACTGTACCTCTTGTTCTGTTTTTAACGAATACTTAAAAACACAAAAATATCACAACCTGTCAGGCAGGAGGAGGCTTGAGGGACATACATGTCCAGAAAATATTATTAAGTACGTTATATGTGCTACTTACATGATCTGTGTTACTTTTTTGTCTTATCTTTTACATTTATCTAGTTGTTTGTGAACTTAGAAATATATGACACGTCATGATTTAGTGGTGTTTTACTTAGCTATTCACGCTATTTTCATATTTTTTTCCTACATGACATTGAACTGTTAGAGGGATTTTTTAGCTTCACATTTTATTTGTCAACTTGTAGTTTCTCTGTAAATTTCAGTAATCGAAATCACATTTTAAATCAGAACATTTTTATGTGTTAATCATCATTTATTTTTAAAGACAGGATAGCTTGGTGTTTTCTGATTTTAGCATGCTATCTTTGTTAACTTTTAACCAGAGGTCATGCACACAGGCAGTGGTAAGTTGTTTGCTGAGAAACTTGATAAAATACACTATACTTTGAACCTAGCACTTGGAAAAAAAACAAGTTGTAGTTATCCCAAGTATGCTGTTCATCTTCTTTGTCTGTATTGTACAATTACTGTGCTTTTTAACCTTTAAGACACCAACTGTAGATGTTTCACCTATTGTTTCTCAATATCAACCAATGAAGATTAATTTACTAAACTGTGAATAGTGATAAATTAACAATGAGTTTTCTTAATTTTTTTCCCATTAATTTCCGATGCTATTTTTCAGATTGGTTATTCAGTTCTTAAATTTCAAGTTACTTAGTAAGTGAATAAACCCCATTAAAAATAAACCAGGCTGCTTCCCTCTTATTTGTGAATGCCAAAACATGGTCCAGTAATAACTGTAAAATGAACTACATTTGGCAATATCTATATTATCTACAGGACTGATTATTTGTAGCCTGTATCCATGTGACTCAAGGCTATGATGTTGATAGGTAAAGATGCTTTATTGCCATAGCTACAAAAAAATATATATTTTAAAGAGGGACTGTCACTTCTCTATAAATTATATGATTGAATAAAACATTGAAAATCACATATAACATATGGAGTGGCATGAGAAGGCATTAATATGTTTCAAATCATATTTAGACCAACAAATCCCCAGCATCCACTTCACAATGGAAAGGTAATAAATTTTTTGGGTTGTGTTGGTGAAAATCAATGATGAAATGTTTGTCTTTGATTTATATCAAAAACCTACTGAAAAGTGGCTTTCTTATGGCACAATTGTTTAATCCACCAAGTATGGTTTGTGGACTTCAATACAGTCAATTCTTATGAGTGAGACGTATTGTGTCCATGGATGACAATTTTGATGCACAAATCACCAAAATGACTACAAATTTTGTCTCTTGTGGCTACAACACTGATGACCTAAGACAATATCTTGAGAAGGTATGAATGATGGATAGGAATAAATTCCTAAGACCTGAGAAAACAAGATCTAGGACTAATCGTATTCCATGTGTCACTACATACTCTAAGAGGTCAGAATATGTTTGGCATATTATTAATAGGCACTGCCATGTACTTCAAAGTGATCCTAGGCTCGGCCATGTTTTTAAAGAACAACTTATTATGTCATACAGATGATCCCAAAAATATCAAAAGTTGGTTCTCCATATTTAAAAAGATCAAAGGGCTAAGAATGCAGTGAGTTCCTGGCTAACTCCCATTTAGGGAATGTACAGATGTGGGCATTGTGTCAACTGTAACAATGTTACGATTTTATCACAATTTATCCACACCAAATCAGGCAAACGGTTTGACATTCCTGAGTTTTTAAATTGTTGATCAGATCATGTTATATATCTGATAGAGTGCCCTTGTGGATTGGGTAATGTTGGACAGACCACAAGATGTTTAACCATCTGGATTGGTGAGCACGATACGTACCAATAAAACACATTACCCAGTGACCAGGACTTCCATGGAGCATGGGCACGTTGTTTCTCAAATGAGATTTCAGACCAATAAACGGACTAATAAACCATGTGCTGGTTGGTCATTATCAGTTACCCTCAAACAAAGGGAGTTGTTTAGGATATAGAAATTGGATGCTCTATTTCCACATGGCCTAAATGAGGATTGTGACATTTCAAGCGCTGAACATTTTTCTAAGTTGTTCTGCTTCTTCTCCTCTGTCTGTTGAGTATATTTTATGTTATTATTGTGATTTCTTTTATTCTTTTAGATAGTGTTATTTTTTTCTGGGGAATGGATCGTATGCAGCAATTCTGCTCCTGCGTCTTCAGGTCCTGAAATGGAGTAGTGTCACGGCTGCTCGTGTGGTCCAACATGCAGAAACTATGTAAACATATACATAAAAAAGGAAAGGAAATAAAAGGACAGAGCATAAACCGGACCTTAGAATGGCCGAACTAATAAGCTAGAGATAGAGAATGGTCAAAGGGAAAGCCGAGGTCAAGGAAGCCAGAAATACTCAGATACCGTTTAAACAAGCCAAGTCAAGGGAACCAGAATTCGGAATAACCAGGGAAAAGCCAAGATCAGGATACCAGGAAGTAATATTCACAAAGATAAACACACTCTCTGGAACAAGGAACAGGAAACCACGACAGGGCAAGGACCTGGAGTGAATTAGGGATTTAAATATCCCTCTCTGGGCTCTGATTGGTCAGAACAACCCCAGAACGTGCGCGTGCGTTGACGTCGTGACGTCACGCGCACGTCCGTCTATATTTGAGTGGCAGAGCTTGTGGTGTGTGCGACCATGTGGTCAGCGCCATCTTTGATTTGGGCGCAACGCCCAGAAGACGCGGAGGAGCAGTTCCCGGCGATCAGGTAAGCTCGCAATATCGGCGTGGTCGTGCCAGTCGGGCACGGCTGCGCCATGCGGCAGCCCGGGAGCCGCAACAAGGAGTGCTTGGACTGGAACACGTTTTTTTTCTCAAATTTTTGGTTATCCAAAGGGAACATGTTGGTCTTAGTCCATTTCTTTTGGATTGGATTATCCCAAGTATTTTTTACTTATTTTATATTACTTTCATTATATCAGTTAATATTTAGTAGATATCAATGGTTTATTCATTTTGTAATTTGTAATAAATATTTTTTCGTTATGACTTGACAATACCTGTACTATATATACTAGGTGACATGTAAAAGCATTCATGTTGTATGTGGTGACACAGGTTTATTTTGTGGTTTGTTATTATGTTATTGATGCTTGCTTACATTTTATATATCTTTTGTGATAGTTTGCATTCTTTTTTTTGTAATTCTTGGATTGTTATTAATTTTTTTATATTTGCATTTATTTTCATTTTTTATATTCTATTTTTAAATTTTTTTGCATCATCTTTCACATTTGCATTTTCTGTAAATATATTTTTTATGAATTAATTTCATTCATTTTTTGTGTTTTGTGTCTCTTTGACAGTATTTCATATTTTCTGTCATTTCTGTTATTATTTGTACATTTTGGGTTCTAGTTAAAACACCATGTATTGTCTGATGATGTAGTCTCCTTCATTACACAGAATACCGCACATTAAGATACTAGCCTGATTTCTAAGAGGCAACATTCGTTGTTATGTCATTTCCCTAATGATGGCTTTATACTGTTTATCTTTATCTGTTCACTAATAAATAATAATAATAAAATAAAATAACATAATAATAAAGTTTGAACATATATTTTTTTAAATCTGATGTGCTCTTGTGTTGTATTATTATTGATTCAGAATAATTGATTCAGTGCTAAATACAACCCTGCAAGAATGTGCAAATGGTAAATTCCCAGATGGGAGTGCACTGTGGGAGTTGTACGACAAATGGGGATCTACCATTTGGCCACACTTGTGATAGAGGGTGATCCTAAAGAATTCATGCACCAGAGCTTTCTCTACATTAGTTCTGCCACTACGTTGATTGTTGTAGCATAGAGATTGCCAGTTATGCAAAGTAATCCTCCAATGCATATCTCTAGAGAAACACTGGATTGGCTGAGATCCGTAATGATGATATTAGCGAGAGGGAGAGTGGCGACTTTTGCATGGAGAGGGAAAAAGCATAGTAAAATTAATTAACGCATCTCTTACAGGGGGACCCATAAATCCGGAAATGTTTGTATTTCTAATGTTAGAGTGCTCCTTTAATGCTCCCTTTACAAGGTTTTCACAGGAGGACCCATAAATCCAGAAATGTTTGTATTTCTAATGTTAGAGTGGAAAAGTATAAATGTGTGATAGGCAGGTTGCATGATTCAAATATTTGTAATCTTTACTCAGGTTTTCTATTGTAATGTGATACACTTAAAGGGTTACATGTCTGAACTAAAATAAAGGACATCAATAAAAGGCAATCAATTTTACAGGGGTATTACTAAGCAAGCTCTGACACAAAGTCCAAAGAGCACATTTTATCATGCCTTCCTGGTCTCTCCTTTAAGAATAAGTTGAAGTTTATTCATAAGAAATAAGGCTGGTTCTTTGAGAAAGATTTTATATTACTTTATTTTTTAGCTCATTCAAAGATGAGTAACATCTAAATGTGTGTCTATAGAATTATTTCCATGGCACAACTTTGTTTAAGTACATCTGTTATGTATTTTTTTATTATTTTTTTTTTTACAAATTACAAATATATTCAGCAGAGCAGTATGATGATCTTTACTTTTCAGAATTCTTAGAAAATATACATTTTACAAAAAAAATCTAAAATATATTATTTCACCTCTCCCTGTCTGTGAATCCATTCTTTGCATAATCTACTATGTCAGTTGCATAATGTGTGTGCCAAGAGTTGATTGGTAAGTGATGAGCATGATTTGCCTTCTACAGGCATATTTTCCTGCTCTCCTTTACAGCAGCTGCAGTTTATGTGTGTAGTTACTGGGATCATTCCTGCAAGACTACAAGTGTCTCACTTTTCCAGAGACTCCATTAATATGTCGATGTGCTAGAATGGATGGAGAGATGCACTCTGCTTTGGGAAGTAAAACTGTACTTCTTGAAAATGCCCAATCAAACAAAAAGTGGGCAGGTGCTGGAGGAGAAGGGTGTCACAGCAGGTGTGACACTAATAAACTGGGTGGTGATGGTCACAACAGCACCAGAGAAAGGGAAAATATTTAGTTACAAAAACCTGAACCAAAAAAGTGAACCAGCCATGAACTTTACATAAAGTAGTCAAGTTGTAACATCCTTTGTATTTCCCAACAAATTAATTATGATTTTAAAGCTGTTCTTGGACTGGAACTCATAGGTTTTACCATAGGCGTGCGCAGCCTATTGCATTAGGGTGTGCACCCTAAAGCCCAAGCACACGCCACGTATATATATATATATATATATACACACACACACACACACACACACATACACATATATACACACACTGCTGTGTGTGTGTGTGTGTGTGCTGTGTGAGGGTGCTGTTAGTGTGATGTGTGGGTGAGGGTGTTTGTGTGCGTGCTTGTGAGGATGCTGTTAATGTACTGTGTGTGAGGATGCTGTTAATGTACTGTGTGCGAGGATGCTGTTAATGTACTGTGTGTGAGGGTGCTGTTTGTGTGTGAGGGTACTGGTAGTGTGCTGTGTTTGTTAGGGTCCTGTTTGTGAGGGTACTGTTAGTGTGCTGTGTGAGTGTGAGGGTGCTGTGTATGTCTGAGGGTGCTGTGTATGTCTGAGGGTGCTGTGTATGTCTGTGGGTGCTGTGTATGTCTGTGGGTGCTGTATGTGTGTGTGCTGTATGTGTGTGGGTGATTGTGGGGGTACATTACTTGCTATCCCCCCTCCCTTCTTACCTTTTGTAGGGAGGGGGGATCGTGCTGCTGATTCCATCCCTGGTGGTCCAG
Organism: Pelobates cultripes; assembly: GCA_933207985.1. Lineage (NCBI taxonomy): Eukaryota > Metazoa > Chordata > Amphibia > Anura > Pelobatidae > Pelobates > Pelobates cultripes. The sequence goes on from OW240913.1 coordinate 102,648,547, forward strand.
TGGAGAGTGAACTCTAGCCCCCTGTGGGGCTAGAGTTCACTCTCGCGAGATTTGAGCGTTGCCGTGGCAACGCTCATATCTCGCTAGAGGAACCCGGCGGAGCTGCCGGCAATAGCTCCGCCGGGTCCTCTCTTGCCTCCCTCCCTGCATGTGGGTCAGTGGGGAGGGAGGCTGAGAGCAGAGCCGGCGCTCGGATAGCGCCGGCTCTGCATGAGCCGACAGGGGAGATCCTGAGATCTCTCCTGCCGGTCTCAATATACATAGGCGTGCCGCGGGATTAGGGTGTGCCCAGGCACACCCCGTGCGCACGCCTATGGGTTTTACAGATATTGCATGAATTGTAGCTCTATAGCTAGGGAGCATTCCATGTGACTAAATTACACAATGCTTCTTTACAGCAGACTATGGTACCACAACTTGGCCGCTAACTAATGTATACTCAGGTTGGCAGTCATTGCAAGCTATATACACAAGCTCCTCAATATCACATCAACAGCACCATAAATATACAGCCAGGTCCATAAATATTGGGACAGCGACACAATTCTAATCTTTTTGGCTCTATACACCAACACAATGTGTTTGAAATGAAACAAACAATATGTGCTTTAACTGCAGACTTTCAGCTTTAATTTGAGGGTATTTACATCCAAATCAGGTGAACGGTGTAGGAATTACAACAGTTTGTATATGTGCCTCCCACTTTTCAAGGGACCAAAAGTAATGGGACAGATTAACAGTCTTAAATCAAACTTTCACTTTTTAATACATGCAAATCCTTTGCAGTCAATTACAGCCTGAAGTGTGGAACGCATATACATCACCAGACACTGGGTTTCATCCCTGGTGATGCTCTGCCAGGCCTCTACTTCAACTGTCTTCAGTTCCTGCTTGTTCTTGGGGCATTTTCCCTTCAGTTTTGTCTTCATCAAGTGAAATGCATGCTCAATCGGATTCAGGTCAGGTAATTGACCTGGCCATTGCATAACATTCCACTTCTTTCCCTTAAAAAACTCTTTGGTTGCTTTTGCAGTATGCTTCGGGTCATTGTCCATCTGCACTGTGAAGCGCTGTCCAATGAGTTCTGAAGCACTTGGCTGAATATGGGCAGATAATATTGCCTGAAACACTTCAGAATTCATCCGGCTGCTTTTGTCAGCAGTCACATCATCATTAAATACAAGAGAACCAGTTCCATTGGCAGCCATACATGCCCACGCCATGACACTACTGATGAGGTGGTATGCTTTGGATCAGTTCCTTTCCTTCTCCATACTCTTCTCTTCCCATCACTCTGGTACAAGTTGATCTTGGTCTCATCTGTCCATAGGATGTTGTTCCAGAACTGTGAAGGCTTTTTTAGATGTTGTTTGGCAAACTCTAATCTGGCCTTCCTGTTTTTGAGGCTCACCAATGTTTTTATTGGGGTGGACCCTCTGTATTCACTCTGGTGAAGTCTTCTCCTGGTTGTTCACTTTGACACACATACACCTACCTCCTGGAGAGTGTTCTTGATCTGGCCAACTGTTGTGAAGGGTGTTTTCTTCACCAAGGAAAGAATTCTTCGGTCATCCACCACAGTTGTTTTCCGTGGTCTTCCGGGTCTTTCGGTGTTGCGGAGCTCACCAGTGCGTTCTTTCTTTTTAAGGATGTTCCAAACAGTTGATTTGGCCACACCTAATGTTTTTGCTATCTCTCTGATGGGGTTGTTTTGTTTTTTCAGCCAAATGATGGCTTGCTTCACTGATAGTGACGGCTCTTTGGATCTCATATTGAGAGTTGACAGCAACAGATTCCAAATGCAAATAGCACACTTGAAATGAACTCTGGACCTTTTATCTGCTCCTTGTAAATGGGACAATGAGGGAATAACACACACCTGGCCATGGAACAGCTGAGCAGCCAACTGTCCCATTACTTTTGGTCCCTTGAAAAGTGGGAGGCACATATATAAACTGTTGTAATTCCTACACCGTTCACCTGATTTGGATGTAAATACCCTCAAATTAAATCTGAAAGTCTGCAGTTAAAGCACACCTTGTTCATTTCATTTCAAATCCATTGTGGTGGTGTATAGAGCCAAAAAGATTAGAATTGTGTCGATGTCCCAATATTTATGGACTTGACTGTAGTTTAAATAAGTTAAGATTACCAACTTTGTGATATCCAGCATTGGGAACTGCTACAATTAATAATAATGAAGTCTAAACATAGTTTGAATGGATTGTGTGAGTGTATATATATATATCCGACCACTTTACCTATATATATATATATATATATATATATATATATATATATATATAGGTAAAGTGGTCGGATCTACAAATCTGAAAACCCTCTACACTTTTAATCTTTTCCAGGGTCAGGCATGATCCCCCATTCCAGATTTTGTTGACTCTCGATGTAGCAAACAACATGTCTAATCACAGTGATTGCCTATCCCAGTAGTAAACATTTTAGCCAAGTCTCACACAGAACTAGAAAATCTGTCTTTCAGCTAAGCTGATAAACACACTTAGTCAAGTGTAACTTAGGAATAGTAAATGTGTCTTTAAGATAAGTTGCTAAACAATATTTAGTCAAGACTCACTCAGGAATAGGAAATGTGTCTTTAAGATAAGTTGGTCAACACTATTGTCTACCTTAGTAAGTTGTATCTTTAGGTGCAAAGGTAACACAGTAACTTGACAGATTGGATCAAATCAGAGTTCCAGCCAATACTACTACACTCTTGGGAATGACATAACAATATGATAAATAAAACAAAATTCTGAATGACAATAAATTGGACTGCCATTATTATGCTAAGTGACTTTGTATGCTATGGTTTGATCTCATCTATTGGTTTGAATTAAAAAAACAAAGTTATAAAGGATATTAATACTTAATTTCAGTTATTACATTCGCAGGCAAACCTTTTCACCCCATCTGTATATGAGATAACTGGGCGAGCATGATGGGAAAAGTATCTTATAATTACACACTGACAAAGTCAGCCATTGTTGTCCTCTACCCTATACCACAAAATACCTTTCCTCAGTCCTAACCAGTGCCTCACAGCCCTCTCTATCATTCCGTATATATCCAATCAATGTACACATCATGCCAATAACATCTCCAAAATATATCTCATTTTACATGTTTGAAGCAAAATGCAAAGAGCATATTCTCCAGTTGTAATATAGCCTTTATTTGAGCTATTAGCAGGTGAATTTTAAGTGAATGACATATTACTGAGGATTTAATATCCAGCATGGAGCCCTAAGGAGCATTGATCTGAGCTAACCTTTCAAGAATGTTTTGCAAGATGACAATTCTGCAAATTGTACTATTTGTGAATTTTTATAAACTTAACTCTTTGTGAATTCTATAAATTGAACAGTTTATAAATTCTACAAATTGAACTCTTTGTGCATTCTACAAATCGAACTCTATGTGAATTCTACAAAATGAACTCTTTGTGAATTCTACAAATTGAACTCTTTGTGAATTCTATAAATTGAACTGTTTATAAATTCCAGAAATAGAACTCTTTGTGCATTCTACAAATTTAACTCTTATATTATTTGCTTACTTTCTTCCATCTTGATTGACTATTGACCCCCATTGACTGATGATATTAGACTCCATAGATAAAACATTAATCAAGAGTTTATATTGGTGGTGCAGAGTATCTGAACAAACATTTGTAAAGATTAAAATTATGTGTTTATGTTTTAATTGGTAAATAAATAACTTACTCTGTTTTGCTGCTTCCTCCTTGCCAAGATTGATATAAAGAAATCTGGGACTTTCTGGGCAAAAGAAGAGTAGGATTGTCTGAATAATCGCAGGGATCCCCGAAATACCAAGTAACACCGGCCATAAATCCTTACTGCCCAGGATAAAGTCCAGTCCAATAACCTATAGGTGTTACAAGAAAAAAAACTGTTAACAGAACAAATAGTATATATAAATAGTTTCACCCTCAGTATATGAACCATTTAAAATACCCGATATACAATTATGATTGTAAATATGATTTTTTTTTACAGTGTTTATTGGTAAATTAAAGCTATGTGGTGATTGTAAATCTATCAACCCCTAGCGCAGTGTTTACAACACACACACGTATCAACAGTCCAGAATTTAGACATTTCCTTATTCTGTACACAAAATCTTGTATTCAGTAGTTGAAGAACTACACTAAAGTTAATGAGATGCAAGTATGGAGTGAGTGCTTGAGATATTGCATTCCTGAACACTTTCAGGCCAATAGGATAAACAAGTCTCTTTATCTCAGCATATTAAGAAAAGTTTACAAAGTCACAACAATGAGATAGCTATGCTGTACAGTCTTTTTATTGCCTTGCGTCAATACATTGGAGAGTTTTAACCTCTCTTAACATCCCACGTCATATTGTTATATTTTGATCAATGCCTGGAGTAAATATTCTGCAGCTGTCTGGATTTTGCAATGGTGCTGGTTAGTCATTTCACTAGCAGATAGCCAATAGTATTATTACAATTTAAAGGCCACCATTTTCCTAGTGTTCATATCTAAATAATCTTTTTTTTTTTTTTTATAACATATAGCCCAAAGCTCATTGTTAATACCACAACAACTCCCGAGTTATTTAAATGGTTCATTTCATCATCTTTATCTGTATAAGGATAGTGGGCGATGCAGTTGCACACAGAATCATTTACTATTTTTAAGCCCGGCTATCACAGTTTCCATGTAAGCGTACCTGACTTATAAGGATTCCTGTAACAATAGCAAGTTGGTGCATAGTTCCCAGAGCTCCTCTTAATGCAGTGGGAGAGATCTCTCCAACGTATATTGGAACTAGTCCTGATGCCAGACCTGGTGAAATAGATAGATACAGGGCTTAATATGAACAATTATGATAATGAACAATATTTATTATAAGCTCTATGTCCTTTGCATTGTCAAATAGATAGGTGGGTTACAATCAGATCTCAATGAATATGCAAAAAAACATTATTAATATCATAGTATTTATTATCGGTAGAACATATTATCTAGAAAACATTCTCCAAGACAATTCGTTGAAATAAATGGTAGACACTTGGGGCATGTTTCCATTTTAGAGAGTAAGTAGCCGCTGTAATCTGTAGCTATTAACAACAGCTGGTAGCTAACAGTGGCTGAAAATTACCAAATGGTAACCTTTTCTATTTTTTTTTACCAGCTGACTGCCAATAGTATCTACTCGCAAAGATACCAAACAGTTGCAGATTGGCCCCTTGCTAATAAGCACAGAAACACATGATGTGTAAGCTGTCACCATAGCAACCACAACCACACCTTGCTGATTGGTCTTCGCAGGTTATAGCAACAGTATAAACAATGTATAAAACTGTGATTTTGTGCTATGCCAGATAGTTATAATAATTTTTTAAGTGACTATCTACGTGAATTGTCCATTTAAATCACAGGTACTTTACTAATAGAAAGAAAAATGTTATATTTTATAGCATGCGTCTGGTCTTTTCTTTAATTTTATTGTCAGTAATCCCCTGTTGTAATCACTATTCAGTACCTTTAGTGACAGGAATTATAGGAATTATAGGACCTTGATGGGAGGGCCAGACTGGCAAAAAAATTGCCCTGCGATTTTTTTTTTTGATTTTTTTTTATCACAGAGACTCAGTAGGAAGGGGTTAAACCAGATACAATGTTGTTGTGTCATCACCAAAGACAAACATGTCCTCCCAAAGTCAGCATGTTAGTTTAATGCTCTTCCAGCCCATGCATAGAGATCTGATGAAAAGCTCTCACATGGTAAAAAGGCCTTGTGTTTGTTCTGCACAGCACAGGCATGTCATTAATTTTGTTTGCTTGTGACCTGTCTCTGGTTTCTCCATACTTGGCTTATTAGGACAAAAGGTCAGGAAATAGTATAGTGCGTGTATTTGGAGGCTGCTTGTGGGATTGCATGTGTGTAGAGTGAGCTGTTTGTGATGTAGTGTTTTGTGTAAATAGGTTGCTTTCAGTTGCATTTGTGGTGTTGTATGTGTGGCTAGGGACTGTTGTGTGCATGGTGCATGTCTAGGGACTGTAGAGAGTGAGAGTGTGTATGTGTATAGGTGCTGTAGTGGTTGTGTAAGGGGTACAGTGTGTGTATAGTGGACAGATGAAGTGTGGATGTAGGGGGCTGTAGTGTATGTGTGTGTATATGGGATGTAGTGTATGTAGAGGCTATAGAGTGTGCGTGTTTGTGTAGAGGGGATGTGGTGTGTGTCTAGAGGGGATATGTAGTGTAGATTCTGGAGATTCTGCTTGCAGTGCTGCAGTTCTATTTTCCAGTTTGTCTGTGTCCCCCTGGAATGTTTACCTAGTGTGTCTTTGTCTCATTCTGTGGTTGTCTTCTTCTGTGTGTATGTTTGTATTTCCAGATATCTTTGTTTCCTGGTGTGTGACATATAACATGGAGGACACTTCGGATGGCAATATGACTACAGCTGGGGAAAAGTCAGGGGCAATATCCCAACACATGAGGGCAGTATGTGGGGCAATATCACAACATATGAGGCAAGTTGGGGAAGTATGGCAATCAGATGCTGGATAGGCACAATTGCTTAGGGGAATTATTAGATATGGCATATGTGTGGGAAATTCGTCAAATAGAATAGGCATAATTTTACCAATACATTTTTAACTTAATAATCTTGTAGCTAAAATGTGACTTTTTTTTCTGTCCATAAACAGAAATTAATGAAAATTTATGTTTTTACATTGGCTTCTAGAACTAACACTTTAAAATTATTTTTTTTTAGCAAATCCACTGGTATCAAAGAGTGTAAGTACTGAATGCAACTTTTACTAATTTACTAAATTAATATATTAATTTTATTAAATTGTTTAATAAAATGTATCCATGTATATTAATTCTGTCAAAAGAAAAGTTACATTTTGTATCTTTATAAAGTTCTTATGTTAGGGTTGAATTGTTGATTCTTGTGGGACCTCAATAAATCTATTGATGTGCAGTGTATGGTAATTATTATATTATTTTATTATGATACTTTGTTTGTAAAGCACCAACATATTCCACAGTGCTGTACACATGAGTACAATTGGCACAAGTAAAGAGACAAAATATACAATACATCTGAGACAATGCAAAATTTGTCAACACCAATATAGGTGGAGTTGAGGGCCTTATTCTCATTGGAATTTACAATCTAGATTGTAATAATACATATATTTGTGATTATTGCATATATTGTCAGATTGCATTCATGTTTTGAGCAATGTCTTACTTACCACAGTAGAATCCTGTAATCAATCTCCCAGCAATAACAAGAGCGTGTGCCTGTCCCAATGGTGCCAAGCCCATGAGGAGAGCTCCAATTACTGCCAAAATGTTTACCACCATCATAGCTTTGATCCTAGTGGAAACATCATTTAAAAAAAATCAAGGTCAGTAGTTCAGAGATTGATTAACCTGTTATTATAGCATATCCTTTACAGAACATATTAGCACCCTAATCATTAATGTACGAATACAAATATTATTACATATTTATTATTATATATGGAGATAAAGGTACAAAATAGATTTTAAAGCTTCCACAAGAATATTTCTAGAATTTCTGTCATTCAGTTCAAAAATTAATAGAGGAGTCCATGTTTTGTGTTTCACCGACCTGCCAAGTTTATCTGCTATCCATCCAACAAAAAACGACGACACCATGCCACCAAGAGAAAATATGGACACAGAGAGGGACCAGTACATGGTCACAGACGATGGTACAGGCTCATCAGCTGTCCCGTTTACATTAATGTCTGGCATCTTTACCTCTAACACCCGAGCATAGTGAGTTTCAATGACCTGTTTGGAGAAATAATTACATTTTGTTTAAAATATATAACAAGATACCAATATTATACTTGAGTATTATAGAGGTTAGGGCTTCATTTCGGAAAGGAAAGAGTTTGGTTGTCCAGTGCCGTGTTATACTTATTAGGAATTATTTCAGAATATATAAACAGATTTTACATATAAAACAAATACTGGTTACTTAATCAGCCAAACAAGTGACTGTTTTCTATGCAATTCTTATAATGTGTTGCAAGTAAACATTTGTTATGTCTGACAACTTTAAATGTCTTAAAAAGTGAATACTTCAAAATAAATAGAATACCACTGTATTATATATTGGATTGTGTATTCTACCATGGCTACAATATTGGGCAAGCCTAATTTTTAGCCACTTAACTGAATCCATTGCTGATGTCCCTTGGCACTGGGTCAGACTCCGCCCACGCTCCTCCCCCTCCAACATCCGCGCATGTATTAGACTTCCCCATAAGAGAGCATTATTCAATACTTTCCTATGCGGGAGGTCCTCATGCAGAGTGTTAGATAACGGACCAAAAGTCCGTTTGGATTCCAGAAGCGCCTCCAGTGGCAGCCTGGTAGACTGTCACTGAGGGCAGACTTAGTGCTGCAATGTAAACATTGCAGTTCTCTGGAACTGCAATGTTTACATTGCAGCACTAGGTGCAAAAGGGACACAGCACCCACACCAATTCAATGAGCTGAATTGGTCTGGATGTCTACAGTGTCCCTTTAAGAAATACACAACAATTAGCAAAGTGTTTTTTGATAACGCAAGACTGTCAGTGACTGATAAGTGCTGCTATTGTAAAGCAATAATGTAGATATACATTGGTAGCAATGTGTGTGAGGAGTGCAGTGTGTGTGAGGGGTACAATGTGTGTGAGGTGTGCAGTGTGTATGAGAGAGGTGCAATGTGTATGGGTGTGAGGGGTGCAATGTATGTGAGGGGTGAAGAGTGTGAATGTGTTTGGAGATATAGGTCTATATTGTGGGGGAACAAATGGGACCAAAACAAATCTAGATTTATTTTTAATGCAGTAAAAAGCAGAATATGGGCTGTGAATTTATATGATTGCTATACAGATTGAGAGTGCAAGCTTTTTACATCCCTGGGACTCTTTTCGGAAACGTTACCTGAGATTTCTAGGAAGATTGCCTTCTAAATCTAGAGTTTGGGTGGGGGGTGGGGGGGGGGAGGTAGTGTGTGCTTCATGTCCCCACAGGGTGCACTTTGTATGAGTTTGAGTTCTTAAAGATAAAAGATTATGGCTAAATATTCACTAAAGGCCGATAGTCCTTCAGATGTTATCAAGCCGCAGTCTCCATGATCAGGGCAGATTTAGTAAAACTACTTGGTTACTACCTGTTTTCCACCAGCATCAACTGATGGACACTACAAAAATACACAACATAAGGAAATCCTCATACTAACATGAATAAGCTAATGAAAATAAGACTCCTGTGTTTCAATGATGAATGGTTAAGGAACACGGGTGGTCATGTGGTTGTAGTTATTTATAGCCATTCTGATATGACATGGGCATCGTCACACTTATTTTCTCGATAAGAGTAACAGCTGCTCATTCTCACAGCACTAGCAGTCTACATGCCCTAATCTAAAGTATGTTACCATCTTAGCATATAGCTAGGGTTTAATTGATTCTTTGTCTTTTACTATAAGAGGTAGAGATTTCAACCCAGTAGGACTAGGCTGTCATCGGTTCTTGTTTGATTTGTTAGTACTGATTTTACTTATGTAGCTCTGAAATACAGAAAGCATAGTAAGTCACCTTTTGAGGAGCGTTGATTACACCAATTCCATATCCGAACTGCAGGGAGCACAGTACCGCCGTACACACGGAAAACACCAGAGTTCCAGTTAGAGTCTAAAAGGAAGACCAGAAAGAAAAGAAAATCTTTAGAATTATACACAATGGATATGTTAGCATGGAGTGAGCCTGATAATGGTAGGATAGCCCGGTGGTTAGTTAGTGCTCTGGCGTATCACTAATACATGTTGGAAAAGCAAGCTTGATTGCTGCTAATACCAGCTACCATTCATCTTGATAATAATTGCACAAATGCCAATAGTTACACAAATGCACAAATGCCAATAATTGCACTACACCAATGACAAGCATGCCCCCTCTCAAAGTGAGCATGTTGGTGCAACGTACAGAGCCCTGCTTCTCTCACATGAGAAAAGGCCATGTATTTGTTCGGCGCAGCGCAAGCACATATAATGACACGCTTGTGCTATGTTTGCATATGACTGGTCTGTGGATGACAAAAGGTCCAGAAAAGCGTATTATTTTAAGGCTGCTTGTGGGATTGCGTGTTTGTAGAGTGAGCTGATTGTGGTTTGGTGTTTTGTGTTAACAGGTCAGTTTCAGTAGTGTTGTGTCTGGGGTCTAATATGTGTGGCTAGGGTGCTGTGTGAGAGGAGTCTAATGCACGTGTGAGGGTTACAGTGTGCATGAGGGGTGCAGTGTGTTTGTGAGATGCAATGTGTGTGTAAGGGGTGCACTGTGTGTGGGTTTACAATGTGTGAGGAGTTAAATGTATGTGAGGGGTGCAGTGTGCTTGACACATTGAGAGGCTGGGGAAGGGAAAAGAGAGACACACAAAGGAGTTAGGAGAGAAAGAGACACACAAAGTTGGCAATTTTTGTTTTGGATGGGGGTGGGGGGCGCTAGTAGCTGGTCTAGCCTAGGGTACAAAATAGTCTCGCACGGGCCCGATAGTAATGATCACATTACTGCTAAAGACCCCACTATACTCACTTTAGTAGATCTGCTTAGGGTTATCAGAATTCCATGTACTTTAGAAGGGTAACAATAATATTTTAGAGCAGGGATCTCAAACTCTGCCCCACCCCCAGATGTTGATGGCCTCCAACTTCCAGAATTATTTGTAAGCATAAGCAATAGAAGGTCAGAGAATCATGACAGCTAACGTTCAGTAACATTGGGGGGCAGACTTTGAGATACCTGATTCAGAGTGTTTACATAGGTACTTGTTAAAGTTAATCACAAAGTATCTCCCATGACTTCATCTTTACTTACATTGATATATAAAACTCCATCCACAGTAAACTACACAGAACTGGTAAAACACACTTGATCGAAGTCAGATCAATATATATTTTATATTTGAATACTGAAATAACCCAAACAGCTCATAAATCAATTTGGGGGCTACATCAATTCATGTTCTGGAAAAGAAAACCTAAGATCGTAACATATATAGTTCATGACATACCCAAGAGGGACTTTAATTATATTTAAATCCCCCAAATATTCAGACAGAAAGTAAGTAAAAAAAAACAAAACTTTAGATATTTGATAATCGGTGTAAACTGTAATGTGGTTTCACGAGAGTCTCAAATGTACCAAGAGAAAGCTTAAAACTACCAAACCCCAAAACCACTTTGACTTTCTGGAGCTTAATTTCATATAGTTACAGACTAAGGTTTCTAAGGGTTCTAAGAATAGGAGTTCTTTTCTTCATTCACCTCACTGAATTGAGGGCTTCTCATTGTTTTCAATGTTCCTCTATGAGAAGCATTACCTGGATAGTGTGGTGAATGCTGTGCATGCACCCTGCCTCCCAATGCTTATCTATTAAATTGGCCTGTAGATCACTAAAAATGACCTCCTAGAGACGAAGTAGAGTCGTGGCGTGGAAACCCTCTCATTGCTGGATTGAAGGTTAATAACTTATTTTTAGGAGGCTAATCTAGAGGGAATCTAATCTAAAGGCAAAAAGGAACCCTTTAGCATTAGAAATTTTTTGAATAGCTTTTAATGCATGACTACTCCCAAAATTCTCTGCCTTACAGTATTTAGCAGATAATTATTGGAGTTAAAGTTCAACAATATAAAGTTCAAATATTTGGAGATATTATTTCATGATAACATGAAATAAAATTATTAATGATGTTAAATGATATGTATGTATTACAGTATGTTTCAATTATTTTAACAGATAGAGTGTGTTTTTCAATCCTATGTTACATGGATGGTGTTGTCATATGTGCAATGATTTCCTATAATGAACAGGTAATAATGCAGCCTAGGGTCCTAATCTAAGGCAGGACTGGGACATACTGAATTACTTGCAAAGATTTAGAAGCAATTCTCAGTACACCATTAATGGGAAAAAAGCAAAACATTTAATTAAAAAAAGCTCCATCTCCTTTCTAATAGCTCATCTGAAAATAAATGTGAATGTTCATTTTAGATGACTGCAGTACACGTGCACACACACATTTTCCATTATTAAGTTTTTTTTTCGTTAATGATCGACAGAAGATTCTCACACATATTAATAGAAAGGAAGACACCACTCTAAGTAATTCAGTTTTGGAAACTGTATTTCTCCAAATGTTACTAAGCTACAAATCTCATTGTTGTGTACTGAGCATGACAATCTAACAACAGCCAGAAGAATCCAGTTATCCAAGCTACAGGTAAGGGACCTTTAACCCCTTAAGGACCAAGCTTCTGGAATAAAAGGGAATCATGACATGTCACACATGTCATGTGTCCTTAAGGGGTTAAAAAGTACGTGAATGTTATGTTATGTTTTTGAGGCACTGCGTTGTTTGAGGACAAATTGTTTACTACACTCCAGAGATGCCTTGGGACATGCTCATGAAAGCAAAATACAAGTATTCTGGAGCAAAGTGCTAAGTGCAAGTAATCGTTCTTTATGCAGTACTTTGTCCGGAACAACACCTGTTTTACCTTGATATATATAGATATATATGGCCTTACAAGCTACATTAACCAATGCAAAACTGAAACGTGTGGAGATACCGTGAACAAACATGAAAACGCCATAAAAGAACAAGAACTGCTTTACATTTCTTTTCAAATTCGGATTTTTTAAAATCGTAATATGCAAAAATATAAGAGCACCTTTACATTATACAAGCTATGTGCCTTAAAAGTAACAATAAAACCAATCTACATGGCAAATAGCATTGGGATTCATTCATACGTGTGTTTCAATGAATATTATAAGTAGGTACTTAATGGCCATATTCCCTGAAGCATACCACATTGCTAAAAACCTGATTTTAAACACTTTACTTTACATCTGAATTGTTCCGTTTTTACATTGGCTCACCGCCTGTAGTATATGTAAATGCTACTTTTTGTCATTCTCATTATCCTGAAACTCTATTGATAATTACAATAAATTATATAAAAAAAGAACCATGTTATTGAGAAACATTTTCTGGGAAGCTCGTGAACTGTCTGTAAAGCCAGCATGGATAATATGTATCTATTCAGTCTATAGTGCCTTAATTTATTTTTACCAAAATGCTCACAACTCCACAAACATTGCAGTTGTTTACAGTAAAAAAAAAATACCTGTAACTATAGATAAATCATATTTCATCAGGCACTGTTTTATGGTTTTTTTTAAAATGTTTTTTTATTTTAATATTTTTCTCATTAAACAAAACTACAAATTGATATCTTTTTTTGTTTGTTTTGTTTTTAACACGCTGAAATGTGTTTGCGTTATTTTAATTGATTCAAAATATCTTCAACGGGTTGAATACTCATTTGAGACAAGGCAAGAAAACATCTTCGACATTGCACAAATAAACGGAGTTTAACAAAATATACAAATCAAAGAGCCAACTTCCTTTAACCTATATGTATTTTTTCTGATATATATATTGTTTAACTTTTCAGAAAAAAAGTAAGTTAAAGATCACTGTGAACATTCTTGCACAAGTCAGATATCCAAATGCCTGTATTTAACAAAGGTTTGGAATTTTGTTAAAAAAATACAAACTATCAAAAATTTAAGTAAAGAAAATACCTTCTGTTTGTGTAGTTTCCTGTCCATTTTTGTATTGTCCACTGTCGCTGCAGAATAGTATCTGTTTTGCAAGCAGCTTGAGTTTAAATACAGGTATGGTAACTATGGGCTTTCCTAGGGGAGGGGTGGGAGAATGAATGCATGAATTTTCCTTTAGAACAGTGGTTCCCAGTCTTTTTCACTTGTGTTTCCCTTGGCAGCCCATTTCCATAAAATGCACCCTCATATTAGAGAAATGTTTGTAATTAATATAGTTGCAGTTACTTCTGATTTATACATTTTTCTCTGCCCCATCTCCTCCTTTTCTCTGCCCCATCTCCCCCCTTTCTCTGCCATCAGCTCCCCCGCTCTTCCTCTGCTCCAGGCACCCCTACTCTTCCTCTGCCCCAAGCTCCCCTGCTCTACCTCTTCCCAGGCTCTAAATTATACCATATTGTACTCATATTATCACAATGGTTTGTAATTAATATAGCTGCTGTTATTTCAAATTTATATGTTTTTCTCTGCGCTTGCCTCCCCTACTTTTTCTCTGCCCCAGGCTCCCCTGCTCTTCTTTTGCCCAAGGCTCTCCCTGCTTCTCATTTGCCACAGGCTCTCCTTGCTTCTTCTCTGACACAGGCTCTCTCTGCTTCTACTCTGCCCTAGGCATCACTGCTCTTCTTTTGCACCAGGCTCTCCCTGTTTCTCATTTGCCTCAGCTCTCCCTGCTTCTCCTCTACCACAGGATCTCCCTGTTTCTCATTTTCAATTAGCTCTCCCTGCTTCTCCTCTGCCTCAGGCTCTCCATGCTTCTTCTCTGGCGCAGGCTCCCTCTGCTTCTCCTCTGGCACAGGCTCTCCCTGCTTCTCCTCTGCCCCAGGCTCTCCCTGCTTCTCCTCTGCCCTTGGCTCTCCCTGCGTCTCCTCTGCCCCAGGCTCTCCCTGCTTCTCCTCTGCCCTTGGCTCTCCCTGCGTCTCCTGTGCCTCAGGCTCTCCCTCCTTCTTCTCTGCTGCAGGCTCTCTCTGCTTCTCCTCTGGCACAGGCTCTCCCTGCTTCTCCTCTGCCTCAGGCTCTCCCTGCTTCTTCTCTGGCGCAGGCTCTCTCTGCTTCTCCTCTGGCACAGGCTCTCCCTGCTTCTCCTCTGCTCTGGGCTCTCCCTGCTTCTCCTCTGCCCTTGGCTCTCCCTGCTTCTCCTCTGCCTCAGGCTCTCCCTGCTTCTTCTCTGGTGCAGGCTCTCCTTGCTTCTCCTCTGGCGCAGGCTCTCCCTGCTTCTCCACTGCTCTGGGCTCTCCCTGCTTCTCCTCTGCTCAGGCTTTCCCTGCTTCTCCTCTGCTCTGGGCTCTCCCTGCTTCTCCTCTGCTCAGGCTTTCCCTGCTTCTCCTCTTCCCAGGCACATATATACAGACAGAGAGAGAGAGAGATAGCAGATACACACATTGACACACATAGAGGTAAAAAGACACACACACACACTGAAACACATGCAGATACAGACACACAGATACAAACACTGACACACATAAAGTTGCACATAAACACTGATACACACACTGACACATATGCAGATACACAGATTAAAAAACTGACACACATACTGATACAGACACACAGATACAAATACTGACAAACATGCAGAGACACAGACACACAGACACACAGAAGATTGACACACATATATATATATATACACAAGACACACACTGCCACACATGCAGAAACACAGACACACAGATACAAACACTGCTACACATGCAGATACACAGCCACACAGATAAAAAAACTGACACACATAAGTTACACAGACACAGGAATACACTGGTTCATACCCCTGGGGTTCGCTTACCACAGGTTGGGAAAAGCTGCTTCAAAACGTAAAAAGAAAATTAATTGGAAGTGCTAGGGCAAAGGATCCTTCTTACCTAATTCCTGTCCCTTCCTCCATCTTCAATAGTTTGTATGTGTTCATTCCTAGTTAAAAAGCATTAAAAAAATAAAATATATATATAGATATATATATATTTAGAAAATTTACATATTTTTTTATATAATATTGTGGTGCTCAATAAAGGTGAGAAATAGAAATGTGATGCTATAACTCCAAATACTAAAAGGGTCAATTTTAAAATCCACTTTGAATAGCCGTTACCTACTACTTCTATAATTAATGTCAATGGAGGATTGCGCCACAAGAGGTTCCACCTTTGGTTAAAAGGCCAGCAAAGACAAATTTTACCTTAATCAAACATTTAATCATGATCCTTTAGTCAAATCATAATTCTCATTCAAGCCAATGACTTTTACAGTGCTGATGAACAGGTGAACTTCATCTGCTGTCACTAATAATAAAAATTATTTGTCTGTGCCTTTCTTTGTCACAGGATCCCCCCACAGTCTATCACAGTGCCATGGGAGAGGAGGTTTGAAGTGTCAATTTAAAACACATTATTAATAACAGTTTGAGAGGAGGATGCACAAGACAGGAGGATGGCAAAATAAAGGTTGGTTGTAATATAAATAAAATGATAAAGGGGGGTATAGAGGCTAGTACACAGCAGTGGATGGGTAAAAAAACATGTAAAAGATGGAATAGGAGATAACAGGGAATCCTGGTTGGAGTGGAGAGGGTTACATGTCATGGACGAGAGGGCATACTTGGAAGGGTAATGGGGCATAAGGGTAGAATAAAAGAAAGAAGAGTGAAACAGATTAGGGTTACATTGAGTGTGGGATAGCACAGGGCAAAAAACAAACTGGGAGAGAGCGAGAGACTAATGGTATTGGGAAAGAGATTGTCAGGGAAGAAGATAAGAGAAAGTAAAAAATTAAGGGTGGACTTAAATGGCTGAAGCCAGAATGTGGGACTCTAAAGATAGAGTTGGGGACTATCTGCCTGACAGTGCAGCTCAGTGGTACCTCGCAACCACCTCATCAACATTTGTGGAGGGCCCACAGGTGGCCTTTTTTATATTTGGAGCACCCATATTCTAAAACTCTCCACCTTTATTGGTAAGTGCAGTATCACTGTCAAATAGAATGCTGCCAGTTGTTTGTTATACTCGCTGTCAGCAATGTGATCTTGAGGAGTCAGGGGTGGATCCAGATGGGCATTGCTGGAAATTTGGGACGGGCATTGCTGGATTATGTAGCTTGTTGTGTTATGCATGTGTGCCCAGTTTGTCTGTGGTCTTATGCAAATGCATGTGAACTGTGATATAGGTGTTTGTGTGTTTATGTATGCTGCACGGTGTGTGAAGTATGTGTGTGAGCAGTTTGTGGTGTGTATGTGTTGAGCTGCCTGTGATAAGTGTATTTATGTAAGTTGATGGTAGTATTTGTGTATAGTGGATACATCCATATATGTAGTGTTACATGTAGGCTGTTTGTGGTACTGTTTGTCTGTGTGTAACTATGATGCCGCCTATTGTGTTATGTATATCCTCCTAAGACCCAGCCCATTAACATGTGTCCTCTGTACTGGACATTTCGTTCACATGTATTTTCTTTTATCCTTTTGAGCTACTTTATCAATCCCTGCTGTATTGTAAAAAGGACATCCTGGTCTTTCCATTGATATGTCATGTGATAGGCTGGGATGTTGGGAACTTCCTCTTCACTTTAATTAAAAATAGAAAGAAATTGAAAGACACATTTTTTCCTTGGTTACCAGGAGGATATGGACCTTCTAGGATTTTTATGTATGCTGCCTTTGAAGTCAAATGCATGTGGCTTGCTTGTAATATTTTTGTGTGTGGTGCAGATTGTCTGTGGTATTTTGTATGTGTATGTGGCTTTCCTGATGTGTTATGCATGTGCATGGGCAGTCTGTCTTGTGTTTTTGTGTGGGCTATTTGAGGAAGTATGTGTGTGGGCTGTCTTGTGCCTGTAGTTTTATGTGTCTGTTGTGCTTGTGGGTGTTTTTATGAGTGCTATAGGGGGCCCTTTAATAAAATTATTATAAACTAATTATTGCTCTTCTTGCCTGCATTTGTTTAGAGATGCATGTATGAATCCTCTTTAAACCCTGGTGGTCATTGGGTGGAACTTGCATTCTGCACCAGCCCTTCTGCCTTTTACTCTGGTGCTTTACCAGTGACTCAGGGCATTACCATGGTAACATGCAGCAATGCTCTGAATCACAGAGAAGCACCAGACTCTGAGGGTCCATGAGCAACCACTATGGTGTCTGCATTTGCTGGATGCTTAGTACCTGGGCCGGTTGGTGAGATCCTCTGACCTCCCCATCTGGTCGATATGACCTGTGTGCCATGCCATAGGTTGCCAACCCCTGAAATAGAATGTCTATTAACATTTAGAACTATGCAATCAAAAAAGCAACTGTTTACCCATGGTAAATCTCACATGTAATGAGGTAAAAAAGTAGGGAGCGTTTGGAGAAAGTAAAGCAAATGTGGGGGAAGGTTCATCTTCATCACTGATAACTGCCCAGAGGTTTATGTTAAATGAGTTCAGCATTGGGGGAAAGTTGCCCTGATAAACTTAATTCAGATTTGTTGTCATACAGACCCTTAGGTATGTAATGTCAGCAGTAAGCTACTAAAAAAAGAACATCGGATCAATTTGGTCGGTCCTCTTGGTTGGTAAAGAACCATTTGAGTAATTTGTAAGTTAGTGAAATGTAAATATGTGGGAAAGTGAAGTTTTGGGGTTTATCACAAAAAAGCAACAAAAAAGGGATTTGTATAGTATTTCATTGGCCTGTATCAGAAAGTGGAGAGACCATCTTACCAAAACAAGTTTAGGGTTCCCATTGGAGAATCATATTTATATAATGTTTACCTTAATATGGAAGGTAAATCTGTGAGTGTGTGCTTATTTAGTATCCGATACTTAATAACAGGATGTATCATGGACTAGAGCTGATAAGGGTACATACGTTTAATGCTCCACCCCTGTCATTTTTATAGAGGCCTTAATTCCAAGTATTTCAGATATTTTATTTATTACTAGGATGTTCTATGAGTTTGAGCATTTGATTTTGAAGCTATTCAGCTGACCAAAAGTCCCAAAAACCTTTGTAATAAAGTATGGTAAAAACATGAGGATGAGTAATACGAACCAGTACATTGTCTATACAACATATTACCAGTCTGCTATTTTGGTTTAAGTTTTGCAACTTGCTTTTCTGCTTATGCTATGTTTTTAGTTAGTTTCCAACACAATTACATATTGAGTAAGTAAAACAATCAATTGAAGTGCCCCTGCTGCAAAACTGAGGATAACAGATATATGACAATTCGCAATCAAGGCTGAAAAAGAGAGCTTGTATATAATATTACTTAATGCCGAGACACAAAATCAATTACCATACAATACCATAACACCAAGTATTTGTAAGGATGTGCAAAGATACTATGTAACAGGGTTATTTACTAAAGTTCAAATTTCAAGTTTGAGATCAAAATAGCCAAACTTGAAAAATTATCTGTCACCTATGCTTTCAGTTCTGTGGACTTAAATTTGAAATTCGCTTTCTAAATGATCTTGAAATAGGCATTGATAGTTATATTTCAGTGTTTGCACATGACACAAAACACTGTAAAGTAATACAATGTGAGCAGGATATTACTTAATCACTTCACTTGCAGAGTGATTTACATAGACAGGACACTCAAATGGCAGATAAAACTTAAGAAGATAAATGCACAGTTATGCACTTCAGGGTAAAGAATGCACAAACAACTTGCACCCTAAACAGTAGTGAATTAGAGATAACAACAAACTAGAAGGATTTGGGAATTGTTACAGACAAAATAATTAGGCAACAATGTCCAATATCAATCAGCAGTTGCAAAGGGTCCTTTATATTCAGGATGAAAATATAAATTTGTCTCTTTATCAATCAATCAACGGTAAAACCACACCTTGAATTTTGTTCAAAAGAAGGATAGAAGAAGGAAAAAGTGCAGTGGCGGGCTACAAACTTAATAAAAGGGATTGAACATTTTACTTATGAAGAAAGGTTAACAGAGACAAATCTGTTTAGTTTTGTGAAATGGCGCCTCATAGAGGATATGATAGCATTATACAAATACCGTATATACTCGAGTATAAGATGAGTTTTTCGGCACATCTTTTGTGCTGAAAACCCCCCACTCGTCTTATACTCGAGTCACTGTCTGTATTATGGTAACTTACATTGCCATAATACAGACAAGGACCGCCTGTCTCATTACAAGCCCGGCGGTCCTGTCGGGGGCTGGCAGGAAGCATTTACTAACCTTTCCTGCAGCTCCTGTCAGCTCCCTTCTCTCTCCTCCGGTCCAGTCAGCTCCCCTGCAAGTCTCGCGAGAGCAGTGGGGTCAGAGCGTTGCCACGGGTTACCGTGGAAACGCTCCGCGCTGCACTCACACTACGAGACTTGCAGGGGAGCTGACCGGACCGGAGGAGAGAGAAGGGAGCTGTAAGGAGCTGCAGGAAAGGTAAGTAACAGCTCTCTACCAGCCCCCCTCCTACACAGTGCACACCACTGGACCACCAGGTAATGAGAGCCCCCCTCCCTGGCCAGCTAAAAAGCAGCTAACATAAAAATAATAATAAAATAAAAAAATTAAAATAATAATAATAATAATATAAAAAAATAATAAAAATGCCCACCCACCCACCAAGGCTCTGCATCACATACACACACACACTGCATTCATACACACACTGCACTCATTCATACACACTGCATTCATCCACACACACACTGCATTCATACACACACACACTGCATTCATACACACACACACACACTGCATTCATACACACACACACTGCACTCATACACACACACACTACACTCATACACACACTGCATGCATACACACACTGCATTCATACACACACACACACACTGAACTCATATACTCACACACACACTACATTCATACACACACACTACATTCATACACGCACACACACACTGCATTCATTATATACACACACTGTAAATAAATATTCAATTAATATAATTTTTGGGGGATCTAATTTTATTTAGAAATTTACCAGTAGCTGCTGCATTTCCCAGCCTAGTCTTATACTCGAGTCAATAAGTTTTCCCAGTTTTTGGGGGTAAAATTAGGGGTCTTGACTTATATTTGGGTCGATTTATACTCGAGTATATACGGGTATATTCCATTGTATTGCAATCTATTTATAAAGAGGACTATACATAGTGCATGGAGTCACACATTCAGATTGTAAGAAAGGAGATTTAGGAAAGAGGTTTTCACACTAAAAACAATAAAGATGTGGAATTATCTGCTTGAAGAGTTGGTTTTTTCAGAGTCTGTACAGATGTTTAAACAGAAACTGGATGAATACTTGGAGAAACATAATATTCAGGGATATCATTTTTCATTTGTGGGGTAATAGCTTCTTGATCCAAGGAGAGATATGACTGCCATTCTGGGGTCAAGAAATAATTTTTTCTTAGTTTGTTGCCAAATTTTAACGCGCTTCAAACTATTTTTCTTGCCTTCTTTTGTATCAGTAGCAAAAACACGTACGAGAAAGGCTGAACATACGAGAAAGGCTGAACATACGAGAAAGGCTGAACATATGAGAAAGGATGAACATACGAGAAAGGCTGAACGCATGTCTCTTTTCAGCCTATGTAATTTTGTAACATTGAATTCTCAATATATTAAATAGCCCTCTTAGTCCCAGATTCGTGTGCAGTTTGCTCTAGTTGGAAGATCAAGGACATTTGCATGTGTGGTAGGCATCTGTGCCTTTGTCTGAATTGTCTCCTACTGCTCTTCAAGACAGTTTTCATAATCAACCAGACGGTCAGGATTTGTAGATAAGCAAGGATATCATGAAATACTTGATTTTTGGTAGGCTCAAAGGCAGGTTTGAAAAGCATTTCTCTAAATGAAGTGGCCCCTCACAGTAATGCTTGAGGCACAGGTCTCTTTGAAAGAAACACTGGAAAAGGGAAGGTTGGGAGAAAGAAAACAAGTTAAAGGGATAGGCTTGAGGGGACATTTCTTGACTGAATTATGGTGATAATGAAAAGATTTTTACATATCCATTATTTGCTGAAAATCCAGAATGATCTGTAAAACTGGTAGGGTGAAAAGTAAAACATTTGGGACTGAAATACTTTAGCAATGTAAACAATGATGGATACACGTGTTTACCTGTTTCTTCATTCATTTGTCTATCATTTATTATTTTTTCATTTAAATATACCAATGCTACAATATAAACATGCTTACAATTTGACCACTCTCTTGAAAAATATGACATGTTTTACATATACAGACTGATACAGATGGCTTTGAGGACTAATACAGGATTAGGCTGTGACAGAGATGGAAGTCAAGTGCATTCTTTAAAGAAGAATAATATAATGATGAGCAAGGCCCATTGTTGAGAAGAAAAGTGACTGTGCCTAATCTTACATATTATTGGAAGTCACTAAAACTAGATCACCCTTAGAATTGTTTAGAGCAGTGTTTTTGGAATGGTACCTACCCTTTGAGAAAAGCTTATTACTCATCCCCTTACGGTTTTGCTTGATAGATTCCTGAAAATGGCTTAATGCTTCACCAGGCTGCATCAAGTCCCTGAGATACTGCCTCTTTCTGTATTCTTTAGAGAAACTAAGCATCTAAAGATTAACTGGAGAGCTTGACAGAGAGCAATACGAACTTCCATAAGACAGGTGCAGCATGGGGAAGTCTCGGAGACAATAGTAAGAGTGGGTAATGTTAAAAGAAGTAAGTGTGTATGTCATTGTCAGGGCAAATAGGTTGCATTAAAGAGTATGTAAGGATAATAGTGGATAAACTACCTTTAATTCTTGGAAGGGGGACATTTGCCAGTCTTTGGCATTAAGCTAGTTTACCCACAATTCACCAGTCAAATAAATCCCACAGAATAGAAAACTGCAGATATCATGGAAAGAGGTAAAAAAAAAATGTCGGCAGTCGGCACCCAGGTATTGAGATCCAGCGCAAGGATGAAAAGATAAATATAAATAAAGACAAGTTTCAATGGGTAGACTAATCATTGTCGAATTATTAAGATACAATGGGCATAAGGAAAGGACAGCTGAGAGGAAAGAATAGCATGGCAGGGTCATATTTCTAATCCATAACCTCTTAAAATGAGGGCTCAACTAAATATATAGGAGCAGCACTTTCTGAACTCCAAATTTTGATATCTGTGCCTAAGCTTAAGATCCCTATTCCAAGAGCTCCAGAGTATATCCAAAACAATAAGACTCCAGCACTCGGCAATTTTAAGAGCAATGTGGGTTTATGCAGCCATCCAAAAAAATGCAGGAACATTTTGATGTGATGTGTCTTTACCAAGCCATAAAGAAGTGTATTATTAAAAGGTTTAAATTATTATTATTATTATCGCCATTTATATAGCGCCAACAGATTCCGTAGTGCTTTACAATATTATGAGAGGGGGGATTAAACTATAAATAGGACAATTACAAGAAAACTTACAGGAACGATAGGTTACATAGTTACATAGTTACATAGCTGAAAAGAGACTTGTGTCCATCAAGTTCAGCCTACCTCACATTCGTTTTTTGCTGTTGATCCAAAAGAAGGCAAAAAAAACCAGTTTGAAGCACAATTTTGCAACAAGCTAGGAAAAAAATTCCTTCTTGACCCCAGAATGGCAGTCAGATTTATCCTTGGATCAAGCAGTTATTACCCTACATTGAAAGATTATATCCTTGAATATTCTGTTCTTGCAAGTATGCATCTAGTAGCCGTTTGAACATCTGTATGGACTCTGATAAAACCACTTCCTCAGGCAGAGAATTCCACATCCTGATTGTTCTTACAGTAAAAAAACCTTTCCTTTGCCTTAGACGAAATCTTCTTTCTTCCAGTCTAAACTCATGTCCTCGTGTCCTATGTAAAGTTGAAGAGGAACCTGCTCAAGCGAGTTTACAGTCTTTAGAAGCTGGGATGTAAAACACATTAGGACAGGAAACAGCAATCAAGTGAAGTAAATCAGTGAAGTAAACTGGCAGAATAAAGTGCAAATAACAAGTGCAATGAGTGACAGATAAATGTAATTGAAGAGTTAATGCTCTCATTTCTGATTTATAAGGAATAAAGGTGCAAAAAAAGAAGAGAACATTTTTTTTTTCACCTTAATTCCTTATTTTCACTCTTTTGGACTGGCTTGTACCTTGTGTTATTAAATGTCTAATTTTTTCTAAAAAATAATTAGCAGTGAATTAACAAAATAATTGCTATATCTCGGTATCTATATTTTAGCTTCAATTTTGCAACATAATTTATAACATTTATAGTTCTCCTAAAGTTGCTGGACCAGTTTCTCCACCATGAGGTAGAAGCTACAGCTGTAAATAAGAAAGCATAAACAGGGCTAAAAAAACAACCAATTTCACAGCGTACAGAATAAAGGTATTGTGTTAGTGATCATTGTGAGCAGGGCCGTTTGAAGGAATTCTAACCCAAGCAAAATGGACATAGAGGCCCCCCAAACTCCAACCCACCCCCCCACCCCCCACACGCATGAAAAGCCTACAGAAACCACAGCATAGCCATACAGTTTAAGTTCACCCACACTTTATATAAATAAAAAAGGTTTACAGTGCAAATACTGCTTAGAGCTCTGCCCTGCCCCTTAGTGGTCTTTCCTCTCCCCCCACCCTCTCCTACCAGTCTCTTCTCACCCCCCCCTATTCTCCTCACCTCCCCCTTCCCTGTGTTTTCCTAATCTCCTCACCCCCCCCTCTCCCTGTGTTCTTCATACTCCCGCTTCTCCTCACCTCCCCCTCCCCTGTGTTTTTCCTCTCCTCACCCCCTCCCTGTGTTTCTCCTCCACCATGGCTCTTATACCCCCCCTCCTCTCATGTTTTTCTTCCTTCACCTCCCTGTGTCCTTCTTACCCCCGTGTCCTTCTTGCTCCCTCCCTCTCCTTGTGTCCTTCTTACTCCCCTCCCCTCCATGTGTGTCCTTCTTACTCCCCTCCCGTCCCTGTGTCCTTCTTACTCCCCTCCCCCCCATGTCCTTCTTACTCCCCCTCCCTCCCTGTGTCCTTCTTACCCCTCCTCTGTGTGTCCCTTCCCCTCCCCTCACTGTGTCCTTCTTACTCCCTCAGCCCCTGTGTCCTTCTTACTCCCCCTCCCCCTCCCTGTGTCCTTCTTACTCCCCTCCCCCCTCCCACTTGTTATTATTAAACACAACCCAAACTCATAAGTTTGATTATCAATGATGTATTTATCTATTCTTATTAATGTTATTATTTTACAATTGTAATTGGTGCACACATTTTTGTCGCCATTTTTAACTGCTTGTACCCCTATTTAAAGCCTATTAGCCAGGATGCATTTTGAGAAAGTCCATTTGAGAAAGTCTGTTATGATGAAACGCATTATGGAAATTACTTTTTTTATCGGATATAATTTTACAACAGTTTTATTGTACCATTACCCTTTTATTTCAATATTTTTTTTGGCTTTTTAATATTACAAGTAGTAATATATTTTACTTTTTTATTTCATCTACAACTCTCAAGAATATCCTAGGTGGGGATCATACCATCAATGCTGTCAACATAGAGCAGTGAACCTGCTCTACACTTGTGAGTACCATCTTTTTCCATTTTATGCAATTACTATTGTTTTACTGAGAGCACTATCTGTGACTATTTTTTATCTCTTCTCCAAACACCTAGGCTACCACCAGCTGAGACCAACCTTCACAATATCCCAATAGTGGGGATTAAATCATTAGAGGCGATCCACACTAGAGCAGGCCAAAGTTCCTGTATATGTTATCTTTGTCTCTTCTTTGCCCACATACGGAGACCAAAGACACCCAGACCTTCCACATCCTCCAAACGTAAAGAACCTAGAAGCTACAGCTGAACCTACTCTTTTAAAAAGAGACACTCTCATATGGGACTGTTAGCACAGCTGAAACAAGACTCATAGTATTTTTTATACTTGTCTTATTTTACTTCATTTTATTTTGTCTTACTGTATGTGGCACAGCCCTTTCCTGTCTTTTTTTTTTTTGTATTATCCCAAAGTGTTGAGAGGGATCCCCTTTTAGGGTTGCTGCCTTTGTCGTTTACCTTTTTGTGTTATTAAGCGCTGACCCATCTGTGTATTTTTATCTGTGTGGGGCATGGCTGAGTGAAGGGCCGGCCTTAGGTGTTTAGGCACCCTGTGAGAGCCAATCTTGTGGAGCCTCCCCCGGTCACCTAAACGTACACAAAGAGGAAAAAAATCTTTGTAAGAAATAATTTGCTTTGATTACAGATAATTTAAGTGCTAGTGCAAACAAGTACAATAATAAATAACTGAATAGACTGGTAACAATAATGCACATTAAAGTGACATATAGTCATCAAAACAACTTAAGCTTAATGAAGCAGTTTTGGTGTATAGAGCATGCCCCTGCAGTCTCACTGCTCAATCCTCTGTCATTTAAGAGTGAAATTATGTATAGCCTCTCCCTCATTTCTTCACCCCACGTCTCTGTTTGCCCACCTCCCTGGATCCAGCTTTCCACTCTACCGCACCGCCGACTGAAGAGCACCAGCCGCCGCCCTCACATGCACTAAGTGGATCCTTCTGCGGCTCCCTGTGAAGGCGGAGCACGTGGACATCACGTCCCCATGCTCCAGACCTCTTCATCCTGCAATGGATAACGGCCGTGGCTCGCCTCTCCCTTCATAATTTGCAAGTTAAGTGCATAGCAGCACTATGCTCTTGACTTGCTCTGACATTTGTAAACCCAACACTTAATTTGGGACAAAAATAATGTGCAACCTCCAACGGCGCAACCTCTATGACGCTAAGCGGAAGTGCATCAGAGGAAGTTCCTGCAATGGCATTTTGAATGTTAGCAGAAGCGCATCACAGGAAATGGAGTGCTCAGCCATATTGTATATACTGCAATTATGTTCAATTGATGCACTATGGTCATATTGGAGGTGGCGGAATGTACATCCAGCACGGAGCATATAAAGGGAAAGAGGGGAAGGCTCTTTCTACATGTGTGCTGAGTTCCGATGTAATTTAGAGGTATAAATTTCAGAACAGAACATTGGGACATAATTACACCTGATGACCCATTTAGAGGTCGAAACGCGTTGTGTTGAAAAAAGGACTTTCTGGCTGAAGACTTTGTAATTCTATGTAACATTTTACTGATTTCTTGTCAGATAAACTACGTTTTAATTTAATCTGGCGCCTTTCCATTTTCACATGTTTGGAGAGAGGTCAGATTTGCAATTTGAAAAAAACCATCACCACTCCAAAAGTGATCTTACCTGAGCCAGTTTATAGGGGCTCTAATAAATGTGAGTGGGATGTAAATACAGTATATCTTCTTATAACATAACTCATATTGGTTATTTCTTGACTGTACTACTCTATGTCAAGTTTATCTATTCCTTACAGCCACGTGTGGAAAATCAAACCATATTAGGGTATTGAATACAAAATATCACCCTTAAAATGAAAATGAAAAGACACACAGTGTGAAAGTACAAATAAATATAGTAAAAGAAAAGGACGGAGGGGTAGGTAGAGAGTGTCAGGTTGCTAATAAAGATTGGGGGGTAACCCCTAGTTCATAATGAATACAAAGAAGGAAAGGATACAAAGGAGCCCAACAGGTACAGTATCACAGTCCTGTGGGTTTCCTATGTATAGTAAGCAACCCTTAACGTAATAAAACCTAACTTTTAATGAGTCTTATAAAATACACACACAATATATACATAGAAATAACGTGAACACACCAGCCATACGGCTGTGTGTAAGAGAAGGGTGCTAGACTGATAGGGAGAAGGGGAATCAATATCTAAATGTACGTTCAAGGAGTTCTCCTATATACATTGAAAAGTGTTTCAAGAACAAAGTATCCTTCCTGAGTATAAATTGCCTCAATGGGTCTAATAAGAACTCCTTGTGGCTACCCTCCAATAATCACTATAAGGTAAAGTCCCCTAAATTCTCCATAGTCCACTGCTCCCAAAACGTCACAAAAATAAATAAATAAAAATAAATAATAATAAAAAAGTCGCTGGAAAAGTATCTATAAAGTGAGAACCAAGGGTGGCTAGTGGGGTACTAAATCATCAGTACAGCTGCAGCATCGTCCCTATCCTGCCCCACCACCCTTGTATAACAACTCGTCCCGACGTGCGTTTCGCCTAAACTGGCTCTTCCTTGGACGAGTTGTTACATCAATGTATATAGGAGAACTCCTTGAACGTACATTTAGATATTGATTCCCCTTCTCCCTATCAGTCTAGCACCCTTCTCTTGCGCACAGCCATATGGCTGGTGTGTTCACGTTATTTCTATGTATATATTGTGTGTGTATTTTATAAGACTCATTAAAAGTTAGGTTTTATTACGTTAAGGGTTGCTTACTATACATTGGAAACCCACAGGACTGTGATACTGTACCTGTTGGGCTCCTTTGTATCCTTTCCTTCTTTGTATACAAATAAAT
The DNA here is from genome assembly GCA_933207985.1 of Pelobates cultripes. NCBI lineage: Eukaryota > Metazoa > Chordata > Amphibia > Anura > Pelobatidae > Pelobates > Pelobates cultripes. Next base: position 102,676,706 of record OW240913.1, read on the forward strand.
ATAATTTACTTATACAGTAATATTCCACACTGTAGAACTAACAAACAGGACTCCTTCCAGTCCTCACAACTTGCATATAATTAGAAAGGATCTACAGTGGGAGTAAAATAAGACTTGTAGTGTAATATCATAAGTACACCATATAGTGGTACTAAAGATTGCACTCACAAACATATATTGGTTGAAGGCACATCAATTGTTACAGTTGGCAAAGAAACTTCCACACGTGAATGGGCATGTAAGTGAGGATGAAAGCAGATAATAAGTGCAGACTGTTGGTAACCTGGTTGTGCGCTTTAATTAGTAATGCTAACAGGATCGTAGTGATATATATGCATATCAAATCCCAGGATGCTATAATCACCAGCAGCAGTCCGCAGGTTGTCTCAATAAAGGAAAGGAAAAACACTTCCTCAGTTGGCAGGAAAATGTATTAGGTATATATTTTTTATATTAGGTATATAAAAAACAAAATGTAAAACAAAATAAAATAAACCAAAAGATATATATAAACAGTTAAAAGGAAAAAACTCTCTACAATAGTCCAACCCTATGCATTTCATCCGGTAAAATTCAGACTTCCTCAGGAGTAAAAATAAGTGTCCTGTAGCCCATGGATCAGCGCAGCTAAGAGGAATAGGCCTTGACAGAGCCAGGAGGTAGGCATAGCAGCCACAGGAATTTAGTGACAGCTAGCATGCTGGGTAGGGCGGAGCCATAAGGGGAGTATTTATACCAGCCATTATATGAAGTGGCCATTTTAACTGAACCTAAGCTTACCTGGGGGTGTGGTGGTGTCTTGGTACACCCTACACTGGAACTGGTGGGTAGCGGTGTCTTAGTACACCCCTACAATGGATATGGTGGGTAGCGGTGTCTTGGTACACCCCTACAATGGATATGGTGGGTAGCGGTGTCTCAGTACAACCCTACAATTTAACCTGGTGGAAATGTGGTCAAATTGGACGGCCAGTTTCTGTGTTAACATGTTATTTAGATTGTTATCTATTGTTATTATTGTGGGGTCATTGCTAGGGGTATGTTATGTATATGGGGGAGGTTAACATTATTAAGATTTGTTATTCCTTAATTATTTATTAATAATTTAATAAAGCTGTGGACAAATTATTTCCAACAGTATAACCTGTGTCCGTGTTTTAATGGGGGTTTGGGTAAGGTTAGCGCATATGCCGGCAAATCCGACTGTGCGCCTGTCAAGTCTCCTGTGCAGTAATCTCCATTTGCCACCTGGCTGCTTTTAAAATCCACAGACGCCCCTCCCGCGGCTGCCATCAGCCTGTCTGCGACGAGAGGCTCCAGGTGTTGCTCGTTTCTTTCAGTATGCGTCTCGAGCCTTGCTTCAAAATGCTGTGCGGTCACGTGTGCGTTCCACGTAGTACCCGTGCGTTCCATAACCTTAGAGACCAGAAAAGGTGCTTGTGTTCCATCTCAAGCACTATCGTGTGATATATTCTTGAATGCCAACTCCATATAGAGTCCATGTTATATTCAATATTACATGTAAATCAAAAAAACATATATATCATGATCTTAAATTTCAAAACATGCAATAAACTTTGAGTGAATTACATAATTTATATATCTATTAAATTACTAAGTTCTCTCAATGAGGACTTGAATACATACATATATCTAAAACATATTTACTAAAAATATATATATATAATCTAAAAACATTTGTCTGAAAAATAAAATATGCTGAGATTAATGAAGATAAAACAAGGTTCCCTAATGTGAAAAAAATCTAAAAAAAACAATTAGACTCAATAAACATAAGACCAGCACAATCATTTTCAGGTATAAAAAAGTTCTATAAAAAAATCTATTTAAAAACACACTAATTCTACATTTAAACCTCTTGGTTGCATAGTCTTTAATAATCCCCTCCTCTTTCATCTGCAAACACAATGTACATACAGAATTTAAACTTTTTAATATACACTTAATTTGTATACACTTAACTATAATACACATTTATTAATACATGCTCGTATGACCCTCCGAGTTAGGGGAGTGGCTTCAGCAGATTCCAGGTGGGACATCTGAGATCGCTGTCTACAAGAGAGCAGTTCTACAAATAGCTAAGATACAGCGCAGAACCCTCAAACTCCCAGGCCTCTGGTAGAGAACCCAAGAATAAGGAATATATATACCATATATAATGCACAAGATCCAGCGCACTCACCTATCCACTAAACAGCAACTTCAATGTTGAAAGATTTTATTTATTTTTTTTAAAACACCTAATCTAGGCAAAAATAATGGGGGTTTAGTTACATTATATGATCATACATTGCATAAGCCTGCCACAACGTCAATGTACCCCATCTTTGGCAGGTCCTACACTAACAGCCTAATGTCTGCTCTTATGAGATTAACCACTTACTTGGGGAAAAAAATTCCATCTGGGGCTCTCTGCAGTACAAGGCTAAATAGGGCCCTGGGATGAGGCACCTGTGACAGGGAGGGGTGCAAAACCAAGGAGTTGGCTAGACTCCCAAATATATATAAAACAAGAGGGGGTTGGCTGCACTCACCTTAACATGCATAAATGGGGGTGCTGCTGGGGGCCAAATAATACAATACACAAGATCCAGCGCACTCACCTATCCACTAAACAGCAACTTCAATGTTGAAAGATTTTATTTGTTTTTTTAAAAACACCTAATCTAGGCAAAAGATTCTACCCCCTCTTGTTTCATATATATATATATATATATATATATATATTTATATTGATATTTCCTCCTCCTCGTGGCACATGGTTGATCTTTTCTGTAGTCTGTCTAATTCCAGTTGTGACACTAGCTTCCTCTTGATGATGTTCAAATGTGTAACTAGCTGATTTGGTGTTAGGGTAGATTATGGTCTTTTATTCATCAAATAAAAAGGTATCACAAGATACAAATTTAATCTACTCTTTTACATTTACACATATATATTTATATATATATACGCTCATTGACAATACGCTCACAGACACACATTCTCACAGATACTGACACTCAGTGACATACACTCTCTGACAGACACACTCTCTTACACACACTAATAAAGTAATTTTATTTAATTTTTCTTCAAATTCCACCCAACCTCCCTACCATGTTGGGCTGCTCTAAGCTTCATGCTCTTAAAGCACTGCAGGCACAAAGAGCAGAGCTCCCTCACCATCCATCTCCGTCCCCATTTGACTATGTATATTTCAGCAGAGTAGGTACCTGCCATCAAGGTGAGCACATAGATACCCCCTGAGGTGGCCAGCCAGCTGATTCTTGAGCCTCCTCTGACAGGCAGGACACAGGTAACACTTTCATTCTTAGCAACTCTTGTTGTTCTGCAAATGCATCCAGGGTTCCTTTCATTCCTCAAACTAGTATCCTACTCTATCAACTTAATTAATAGGTCCATTCTCCACTTCACTCTCCACTTCCAATTCTGCTACTCTCCCACCATGTTGGTTGCTATCCCCGATGCTGCCCTTCCTATTGTGCTTTTATACACTGTCTTATCTACATTGCTTGCACATTTAAGTAGGTTCCTCATCAACCTATTGTTCCTCTCACATAATTTGTATCATGCATTGTTATATCATAATAATAAAAATGGCTGCAAAATATTTTGGCACCACATAAATGGCAATAAAAATAATATAATTTATGTCCAAATTCTGTTTCTCATTGGTTATATGTCCTACTTGGCCTATAATGTCCTAGAATGTGTTCCAGCTAGTTATAACTCTATTTTATTTGTACCTGAAACCCAACATTCTCTATCTGTACCCACTGCACCCATTTTTCTGTGCCTGTACATGTTTCTTAGCCTTTGAAAAAAACTACTGTTAGAATGTACAGTCAAATATTCAAGTAAGTTAAAACATGTTAAGGTTCTCCAGGATTCCATATTACGAGGGAAGACCCATAATATTTTCCTGTGCAATAAGTACAGGTAATGCATTTTTGGTTTATTTGAATGGGAGAACGTGGGTTTCTGAGGAATACATGTGTGTGGAGCTTCTGTGTTCCCCTAGAAACAGCAAATAGTGGTTTTACACATCCTTTTCCCACTCAATCCCACCTTGCTTGCTAATCAGAGTAGCAGTGCTTTGGATTTCTGGCAACATACAATATTTTGTAGTTCCATACTTCCACATGCCTTTGCTTCCAGTAATCTTGCAAACATTTTCTAGTTGTTTTTTTTTCTGGAGTTCTACTGTGTCTTGTGCATTTGGTGCCAGCAATTCTCTTGTCCCAATTACATGTAGAAAATTTAACACAACTATCTTACTCCTGATGACTAAACTGAGCCCTGTACCGTTTACCAGTTTACTTTTTTATTCAGTTATATCTGTGTTTAAGAAAGATGTTAATTTTTTCTACATAGTTTTCATCAATTGGATTTCCTTCCCAGCGGGGGATTCTAAATAAATCTTAGCTGAATTTGATATATGCTACTCCTTTTTACAGCCTATATAACCATGCAACTATGCACATTTAACTAATATCATACAAGGGGCATAGTATAACTTGCGTCACAACATTTAATTGGCAAATGTGTCAGATTGGCTGAAAAGAAACAGTTTTCTAGCATTGATCTGAGGTAAAATGCCATTTTGCACCCAGTTCTTGGTTGGGTTGGATATTTGTATTATTAGGCCCACTCTTAGTGGCTGGACATTTGCACAGTGTAAAGGCATAGGAGGGGTCATGTTGCTGAGTGTCTTCTGTTCCACAAATGACACCATTTCTGTTAATGTGTCTTTTCATTTATTGTAGTTGTGGACGAATTGCATAATAATGTGTTAAGTTTCCTATGAATACTTCCATATGACATACAGAGTTAATGACTTTGGTAAGAATTGCTGGGAATTCAAAGTAAGGCCTAAATAGCCACGGAGCTTGGGCTTAGGGAATTTTCTAAATCGGCTATTTTAACCTAAATTTGGAAATTCACCTCACAATTCTCACTTTGGTGTATAACTCTAATAATGTAAGTGGGCTGCACGGAAAAGGTATGCCAGATTGTGAGGGATTATTTCATTTCAGGAAATCTTAAAAACTAACAAAAGAGTAGGGATGCAAAGGCCCAGGCACCACAGTACGCAGGCTCTTCGGTCTTCTCGACAGCATCCACCAATTTCCTGAATTGACCCCTGAAACGTATAGTCGCTTTCCTGACAATATCCTTGCACCATACTGCCAGCCAATTCACAACTAGAGCTCTATCCCCAGTCAGGGCCTCAGAAACCCAAATCTGACCAGTTACCTCATAAATCTAGTCTAATATAATATTAACCTTCTCCTTGCCACCCTGCATATAGCCTGTGGCAGTTATTTGCGTTAGTGAAATGTGTGTGCATGTGAAGGTGAGCTGCCTATGTTCCTTATTGGCTAGAAAAATCGGAATGAAAATCGCAAGTAGTAAATCAGTAGATGTCAACAGTAATCTCCACTCAATTGGGTAAATGGTTTTAATTCATTTTTATTTTGAGCAAGTCATTTAAATGCTACTCATGACTCTAGAGCTCACATATTAATGTGATTAACTAATGAGCATACACTCTTGTGATGTTTTACACATGCGCACATAGATAGCTATAAGAGGTCATACATAATCTGAGGACTCTAAATCAGTTTTTGCATGATATCACAAGACTGGTGGAAGATTCCAGGCTACATTATGCAGGTGTTTTTAGTATATTATCTCCATTATAAGTATAGCAAAGTATACTAAGTAAATCCTGAAATGTCTTTTTAATGCATATCAGGCCTTCTATTATAGATGTATGTATTTCCAAACGTAGTGTCTATCAGGATATTTATGCAAAGTTACCTATTTTATTATGGAGTCATCCAGTCTAGTTGAAGAATTTGCAAGTATGTATATTCTTAGACAATAGTCTCCAGCTGTTTGTATTTTTAAAGTTTATGGTCTACGACAGTGTGTTCCCAATGTTTCCTGCACAGCTTTAAAGGAAGTGGAACAACAAAGCAGGGTGGGCGTTTACTAATGCTAACACTTTATAAATGGGAATGCTGGAAGTGATCCCTATTTATATTAATGTATTTTATAAATAATGCATCAAATAAAAGAATTAAAAAAAAAAACAGAAAAAAAAAGTTTGATAAAATTAAAAATAATAGGTAATTATCTTTAAAGTTCTTAAAGCTGCTGCACTTGTACAGTCAAGGAGCAGACAGACTCTTTTCAGACCAAGTAAGACATGCCCTTTCCAAATAACCAGTTAGCAGCATGTATTCCTCAGTATGGTCTTCCTGTTAGGGGTTTATGGGATATGTGACAAGTCCAGTAGCAACCACAATATACTACACCAAAGCCGGTGTGAGATTTATTACACTCCTGGTCACAGTGTTGCAAATAGGCCATCATTATTATGTTATTATTTATATAGCGCCAACAAATTCTGCAGTGCTTTACCATGGGTGGATGAACAAACATGTAGTTGTAACCAGACAAGTTGGACACACAGGAACAGAGGGGTTGAGGGACCTGCTCAATGAGCTTACATGCTAGAGGGAGTGGGGTAAAGTCAAGGCCAGACTGGGATAGAAATTCGGCCCAGGGATCTTTCAATCACAGCGGCCCCCTGAGAAGGGGGCTGGGCAGGAGAGGGTGTGTTTTGTCATCACTAATGACAAGCATGTTAGGGTGTGTTTTGTCATCACTAATGACAAGCATGTTAGTTCAATGCTGAGAGCCCCGCTGAAGAGCTCTAGCATGAGAAAAAGGCCCAGTATTTGTTCTGCTCAGCGCAAGCAAATTTAATAACATGCTTGCGCTGTGTTTGCTTGTAACTTGCCTCTGGTGTCTCCATAAGTGGGATACCAGAGGACAAAACAAAAGGGCCAGGAAAGCGTATTGTGCTAGGGGCTGTAGAGAGTGTGTGTGTATAGGGGGCATAGTGTGTATTGGGGATGTAGCGAGTGTGTGCATACGGGCTGTAGTGTGTGTAGGGGTTGTATATAAAGTCCCTGTTTGAGGGTGGCAGTTTTCCTCCTCCGAGGTTTTCACTCTATCTGTGACCGCTTGTACGCCTTCATAATGGCCACATTTGCCGCCAGCAGATTTTTTATTTCCACTACTAGGTTGTGGAAGTCCTGTTTAGTGACAGGTGCCAACCCACCTTGGGCATTTGGCATAGTTTGCTCCAGTCCCGGCGACTGTGGGGGAGATTCGGCCTGAGTGAGATTCCATGTTGCTTCCAATGCCACAAGGCCCTCCGGCTCCGCCATCTTGGGCTGTAGCTGCCATTGGAGAAAGGTCCCTATGTCCCTCGATCCTGAAGGTAAGTCGGGCTGTGATTTCTGGGACTTCCTTCCCATGTCTGGTTGAGGTGTGGGCTGGTGGCTGCTGGGCGCAGGATCCTACTCTGGGGATCATACCACTCCATGCTATACTTTAGGAGTCACTGAAGAGCTCCAATAAATGTAAGTGTATACATACTTAACCACATAATATCCTGCTGCTGACATACTACACTATTATCTTATTTTGTTCTCCTTACATATCCATGACACCTTCTATCATAACCCACAAGGACTTACCCATATAGAAGCATGAAGCCACATTATATACACAAATGTGGATCATACAATTTAAGCGCATATGTGGGAGCTGTGATATAGTTCCAGAAAAGTATAAGGACACTTCTTTATCTTTTCCAACTATACAAATATTTAAGGCATTCCACACTATCATCATCTGTATTTTCTACTTTTATTTTGTCATTCCATATACCACAAAGGACATTAAAGGCGCTATAGACTGTAAGCTCGTTTGAGCAGGGCCCTCTTCAACTGTTCGTTTCTGTGAGTTTTCTTGTAATTGTCCTATTTATAGCCAAATCCCCCCTCTAATAATATTGTAAAGCGCTACGGAATCTGTTGGCGCTATATAAATCGCAATAATAATAATAATAATACTACATCCATATACTACATAAAGACATACTACACTATCATGTCCTGTACTTTTCACTCTTATTTTGTCATTTTATATACCACAAATGACATGGTTTCCCACATGTCTATATTCAGGAGACAATAGACACCAGACTTAGGTGTTTAGCTGCCTGTTTGAACTGTATCTTTATATTGAAGTGCTGAATTTTCCTCTCTTTTCTTGACATACCCATTATTGAGAACTTCAATTCATGGAATATCCACAGAGGTTCAGAAGCTACTTGAAGACTACTCACTGAAGCATGGATCCCAGGTACCAGAAAATCATACAAAATGCCTGGAGATTATGGACTCGCTGGTATGTGGAATGGGATATGGATCCTATATCTTTTCCTGTAAAAGCTATTTTGGATTTTTTTTGACTCATATGTTCAAATCAGGGAAAGCCTATTGAACTATTAATCTTTATAGATCAACAATCTCAGCAAGTCACAATGGATTTCTAGGTGTTTCCACTCAAGTATGCAGTTTTATGAAAGGTAACAGAACAGGCTTCCCCAAACTCCGGCCCTCCAGATGTTGCTGAACTACATCTCCCATTATTCTCAGCCTATCTATTTCGTTCATAGAATCATGGGAGTTGTAGTTCAGCAACATCTGGAGGGTCAGAGTTTGAGGAAGCCTGAATTAGAATACCTAGACCAACATTTTCAATGTACACTTATATTTGGGACGTCAATCAAGTTCTTACCCATGGCCAGAAAATTATGAACGCACACTTCGCCAACTTTCAGGAAAATTAGCGAAGTTATTATTTCTTGTAAACATGTTTCTGATTGTGCTTTAGATTTAACTTCTCGGCCCTACATCCCAGACGTAGTTTATTTTGACATTTCATGTAAAACCAAAACCAACATTTCATCAGTATTTTATCCTGCTTTTCTCATCAACCTTTCCTTTGTCCAGTCTTTTGTTTAAAGGAATCTGAGCACCGTACTTTGTCTATTCAGAAACCTGAATTTCCTCATCAATTTTGTATCTTTTCAAAAACTTCTTAAACCATTTCAACTGTAATTCTTGGTTGTTGTCTTTGGTTCACGTTCATCCATGGAGTGATGGCCTCTAAAATATTTACATCGAGAGGAAGATTGGATCCTATTATGAAATCTGATGATTGGTCTAACAAATCTACTTTTATACATTTTTATTTTTAACCAATTCAACACATTTCTTCCTCTATTATTTCACAGCTTTAATCAAGCATAATAGGAGCTTTCCTGTCGATTTTGCTACAACATGACATAAAGTCAAGACTAGGAGACATATAATCTCAGCCATTTTTCTCTCCTCCCTTTTGATTTATATTTATATTGTTATATCTCAAATTTATTTCTGTGGTGCATTATACATGATTGATTATTTATAGTATTATTGTTGTCTAACATATAACTAGTTAATTTCATAACTTAGTTGATATTTAAATCAATAGTTGATATACATTTACTAATTAAATTTACTTGTTTCCCCAGTGTAATTCTACATGGAAGTACGAATGTAATTCTACACGGAAGTACGAAAATGTTAAGGGGTTTCATCACTTTTCATCATATCCGATTACTACTGTTACCAAAAAGATTATTCTTATTCGGAGTTACTTGTGTTCTTCATTCAAGATGAACATCATTTGTCGAAACTTTGCTGCTTTTGTCCCAATAATGGTGATATTTTTGTGCCTGAACTGTTATTTATTCTGCATATCTTTAATGAGATCATGACTTAAAAGAACACTATAGTCACCTAAATTACTTTAGCTAAATAAAGCAGTTTTAGTGTATAGATCATTCCCCTGCAATTTCACTGCTCAATTCACTGTCATTTAGGAATTAAATCACTTTGTTTCTGTTTATGCAGCCCTAGCCACACCTCCCCTGGCTATGATTGACAGAGCCTGCATGAAAAAAAAAACTGGTTTCCCTTTCAAACAGATGTAATTTACTTTAAATAATTGTATCTCAATCTCTAAATTGAACTTTAATCACATACAGGAGGCTCTTGCAGGGTCTAGCAAGCTATTAACATAGCAGGGGATAAGAAAATCTTAATTAAACAGAACTTGCAATAAAGAAAGCCTAAACAGGGCCCTCTTTACAGGAAGTGTTTATGGAAGGCTGTGCAAGTCACATGCAGGGAGGTGTGACTAGGGTTCATAAACAAAGGGATTTAACTCTTAAATGGCAGAGGATTGAGCAGTGAGGCTGCACGGGCATGTTCTATACACCAAAACTGCTTCATTAAGCGAAAGTTGTTCAGGTGACTATAGTGTCCCTTTAATGTCATATTTTACCAAAATCAAATAATTCATGCACACATGAAGATCATCATTCTGGCTCCTGAGAGAGATGTCAGTTTTTCGATCGTGGAACACCCAGCATTGTTAATTAGAGTCATTTACTGGTTACTAAACTAAAAAGTCACAATTATAACTGCAGCCGGGACTGAAATAAAATGCCCCATCACCTTCCTTTTAGGAAAGCACTTTAAGCAATCTTAGAAGCTTGACCTGGGCACAACCCTGATGTGACCCTGTATTTTTAACAAACGCTGGCAATAATATACATCTGGCGCATTGATGGACTTAGAAAATGTAAAAGAACAAAATTAATCTCTTTTTACAGTTGGAACACACACACATCAGACTTTTAAAATCCACCCCTCCCCCACAAAAAAAAAATCACTAACTGGCAAAATCTTTGTGATAAGGTGGCCCCTCAATTGAGCTCAAAATGCTGCCTCTATTGGGGAAAATGCAAACCTGACCTGGAGCTTAAAGGACCACTATAGGCACCCAGACCACTTCAGCTTAATGAAGTGGTCTGGGTGCCAGGTCCATCTAGGATTAACCCTTGTTTTTTTTATAAACATAGCAGTTTCAGAGAAACTGCTATGTTTATAAATGGGTTAATCCAGCCTCCAGTGGCTGTCTCTTGACAGCCGCTAGAGGCGCTTGCGTGCTTCTCACTGTGAAAATCACAGTGAGAAGACGCTGCCGTCCATAGGAAAGCATTGAGAATGCTTTCCTATGGACTGGCTGAATGCACGCGTGACTCTTGCCACTCATGTGCATTCAGCCGATGACATCAGAAGACGGAGGAGAGTCCCAGCGCCGAGGGAGCCTGGCGCTGGAAAAAAGGTATGGGATTAACCCCTTCCTCCCCCTATAGTGCCTGGAAAACTAGTGTGTTTTCCTGGCACTATAGTGGTCCTTTAAAGTAGCTCTGTCATGTTTTTTGTTTTTTTTTCATTTAGTTTTGATTTCATTATGCCTCATAATAAAAGGACACTCCAGACCTCTAAAGTTCTTTAGCTTGCTGAAAAACTTTATATGTAAAGAGTGTGTCCTGTTTCTTTTTTTTTTTCATTTTGCAAATAGTGCAGATTTCAGAAGGTATTGACATTGTTATAATTTAACCTGGTACCATCCCCCTGACTTTCAAGTAGACAACAGATCCTGTTAGTTCCTGGCTTGGTTGGCTCAGTGGAGCAAAACTAACAATTTCTCAGAGCAAAGACTTCTCATTGAGCTGCATTAGCAAGTCTGTGATTGGACAGTCACAGAAAGTATGGACTGGGTTAACTGCAGGTATTGCAAGCTGTTTTTTTTATATACCCCCAATGAAAACAAATCCACAAATAAATGTGAGCAAGTTTTAATTTGGAGTATATCTACTAAACAGTGATTTTTATTTATTTGGTATTTGGGCAGTGGAGTGTCCCTTTAATCTCCCTTCGTTGTCACTTGCCTTTATTTATATTCATTATCTTTCCTTCCTTGTACCAGTTTTAAATACCTGGGCACCTCCATTTTGTTCTCCTCGGTCCATGATGCCTGCAGTTTGTCCTTCTGTGGAAGTCTCGACTGCTGGCTTGTGGATAAATTAGCTAAGCAACTAAAATGTAACTTTGATTAAACGCCGCCCATTGTGTCCTCTGTGATATTATTAGCCTACAGCAGGGGTAGGAAGCCTTCAGCACTCCAGATGTTGTGGACTACATCTCCCCTGATGCTTTGTCAGGATTACAGCTGTAAGAGCATTGTGGGAAATGTTGTTCTCAAAATCTGGAGTGCCGAAGTGATACCGGAGAAACTGACGGAAGCAAAGCACAGAGAGATGGACACAGGTTTCTTCAGGAAGGAAGAGATTCTTTATTGGATCACCGATCGGGACTCAGAGGGACTAATGTCACCAAAAATACAGCAAGTTCTGAGCCCTGAACAATAGTGCAGGCTCCCTATATAGGCACATAACTCCTCCCATATTAAGCTCCACCCGCACATTCTCTTGACCAATCATTACAAATAAGAATTAACTTCCTGCTTGACCGCATGGCTTGTCCAGCACAATGGAGGAGGGGAATACTACATCCTGTATTCTTGCACATGCTCCGTACACTACTGATCGTATCTTGCCTCGTGCAACCAACTGATCGATACGTCAGCATATGCACGTACACATGCCACGTGGTAATCTCGGCCTACTAAATTTATTTTTACCGAGATTCCACCACATTCCCCCCTTTGATGCCTCTTGATATTTTACAATTACTTGAGGCATCACTTAACCTTGGTTTGCATACACCACAAGTTACCTTTGAACCAGACCAGACTTATCCTATGATGTGAATCTTCAACACTCGTCTTCCTGCATTGGTTCTCCCTGATCTAGAGCCTTATATTTATAAATTGCCATTATCTGTGCAGCAGCCTTCCTCTCTGCTATATTTTCTATCAGGCTTTGCACAGACCTAACTACTAAGGGTATAAGACACGGCAGGAGTAGACACAACATTAAAATCAGTAGGACTCCACCTACCACTGCCTTAAGCCCTCCAAACCACTCATACCAGCTACCAAACCAACTACTTGGATTGTACCCTTTCCATACCTGAGTAGGCACATGCGCTAGTTTAACCATATGGCTAGTAAGCTCAGCTATTGCTTGCCCTTCGTCATCTATTTGAAGACAGCAATTGCTCAGGTTAAACTTCCCACATACACCTCCCTCTACTGCCAAAAGATAATCCAAGGCTAATCTATTTTGGTAAACTGCTGTCCTCATCCTGGTATTATGCTTCGCTAGAAGATTGAGCGCTTGTGATGTCTCGTTAGTAATGATCTCAACCACCGCCTGTAACCTTATAATGCGGTTGAGCATATAAATAGGGGTTCTATAACCAAAGGTACCATCCTCTGCCCACGTGGCTGGCCCATAATAATCTATAATACGCTGGGGAGGCCATTCATTATCTTCCCAGGCACCTATCTCTATGGGTCCCCTTTTCTTCCTATGATTCACATCATACACTTTAACACCTAAAGTCTCACCTGTTTCAATAGGCAACAAGAAGAAGGATGGTTTTAACATACCCAACACACATGCCCCTTCCCAGTCCTGTGGTAACTCCGAATAGGCCTTCTTACCACAGATCCAGTACAAATTCGCTGGGGCTCTCCAGTTAGATGTGATGGATAGATCAAACCATACGTCCTTTAAATTGGCATATCTTGCAAACGGGTTAGATGGTTCTGAGACATTTGAAGCCGACCACCAAGTTGTATTCTTTGTATCATCATCATAAGCTTTTTGCCCTAGACAAGTTAATTCTCCTACAGAAGTATTATACATCATTCCTTTCCTCGCTATGCAAACATAACCTATGATGGAGGTCTTCAATCTCCACTCAGATTTACCTCTAACACTCATATGATAGTCGGCTTGTGTAGATATTAATTGGTCAACTGCCTCAGAACCGGACATTACCTCCTTTGCTTCCCAAGGCCATTGGTCTCCCATGTTAGTACCTCCACACACATAGCAGTTGGTAACATTAAGACTACCGGCAATACTCTCGGCTAAATCAATGAACAAGTTTTTAGCATTATGGGGGATCTTATTATCTATGCTCATCTCTTCATAAAAGGAATGGTATACTTGATGAGTTTGGGAGGTTACCGTATCAGTCTCTATCCCTATAAACAATATTGTCCCAGGGTCTAAACCCGTCCCATATATTTGAAACCCAAATAAATTACCATATTTATCTAAGAACTTGTCAGGGTTATTTATAAGTATATGGATTGGATTGCATTCCATAGACTTACAATATGGATCAGTAGGCAACTTAGTCACAATCATGTCCTTGTCTGCTGTCTGTCCCCAAGTCGCCCACCCCACACAAGACCAATATGGGCAGAAGTTATAATCTCTATTTGGGCATCTTGGACTTACATATTTATTTTTACTACTGGGACAAATATATTTATCGTTAGACCCATACGTCCTCTCCCATCTAAGATCCCCACATACATTCCACGGCTTTCTACCACTTGATATTGCTTTACATCAAATAGCAGAGCACCTGAAGAATATACGGATTTTAATACCGTCTTATTAATTACGGTCCCCTGAGAATCTCCATTTCTGAGAGTCAACCAAATTGTACGGGGTTGATACTCAGGACTGAAGCACTTAGGTTCTCCTACTCCTAAATGACACACACTATATTCTATATTTAAGTATCTACATCTTGATACATCTCCTTTACACTCATATTGCGAATGCCAAATTAGGGTCTGGGATATATGGTTACCTGTTCTTGTAGTCTTAATGCATACCTCACAGCTAGGAGTGTTGGTACCTCTACCTTCCTGAATATAAAAATACACATAAATAAACATTATTAAAAATACATCTTTCGTCGTCATCCTCAGTCTTCGTCCGTGCGAAGGCACCTCAGCTTCCAGGATGTAAGGACTGCAGGGAATGGAGTTCTGCTCGTCTTCACAGGGGTCCCCTCAAGACTTTCCCTGACTTATACACTCGTTGGTGAGTGGACAGGCTTTATTATGGCCTTCTCACTCACTTACCAAGTCTCTGAAACAATAAAATTTGTAATCTACAAGGTTCCTCGTCACTCCGACTGAGTCGTGCGTTTTAACCGGATCTTGCAGGGATTCTCTGGATTTGCTGTAACTTGCCAGGAATCGGCTGCTGCTGGTTTAACCCTGGAGTGATGTATCCACGGAGCCACTTCGGCTACTTTTATCGCTGTAGGGGTAGACAGAAGAACAACATAAGGACCTCTCCACTTGGGCCCTAACGGCACATTATTCCACTCTTTAATCCACACTTGGTCGCCTGGGTGGTAACTATGAATTGGGGGATAAATATTCACAGGTAATCTATCTTGTACCCATTTCTGTACCTCCTCCATAGTCTTACCCAACTCTACAACCTGCTGCCGGGTAATTCCTTCTCCCAACTGACTCAAATCCCCCCTTAAGTTACCAAGCACGGGAGGTGGTCGCCCGTACATGATTTCAAAAGGAGAGAGGCCCATCCTTCTGGTAGGTGTACTACGGATTCGCAATAGAGCTATGGGCAAGAGAACGTTCCACTTAAGTTGGGTTTCCTGACACATTTTAGCCAACTGATTCTTAATAGTTCTATTCATTCTCTCTACCTTACCAGAACTCTGGGGTCTATATGCCGTATGAAGCCTCCACTTTATACCAAGCATATGAGTCAATTGTTGTAGGCACTGATGAACAAAAGCTGGACCATTGTCCGATCCTATAGAGCAGGGTAGTCCATATCGGGGTATTATTTCTCGTAGCAGGAATCTCACGACTTCTCCTGCTTTCTCTGTACGAGTAGGACATGCTTCTACCCAGCCTGAATAGGTGCACACCACTACCAGCAGGTAGCGATGTCCACCCGATTTAGGCATCACTGTATAGTCAATTTGTAAATCGGACATGGGAAGTCCCCCCATAAACTGGACTCCTGGTGGCTTCACTGGTCCTTGTCTTGCATTATTTTTAGCACACGTTACACATCTACGTACAATGGCCTGAGTCAAGTTGGACAATCTTGGTATGTAGAAATGTTTTCTGAGAGATTCTTCTGTACTGTCTCTCCCAGAATGTGTCCCGCTATGATAGTTTTGGACAATTTCTACCGCTAGTGATGCTGGAATAACTATTCTTCCATCTTCTAACTGATACCATTTGTTCTCCAAATACTTTCCAGGTTCAGTCCTTAACCACTCCTCTTCTTGAGCTGTATAAATTGGAGTCCATTGAGACAGTGGAGTTGGTATAAGAGCAGCTATATGCCCCACATATTCCTGTCTTCCTGATTCAGCAGCACGCTTAGCTGCACTATCTGCCATCCGATTCCCTTTGGTTACATCACCATCTCCTCTCAGATGCGCCCGACAATGTATAATACCGACTTCTTTCGGCTCCCACACTGCTTCCAATAGTTGTAGGATCTCAGCTGCGTATTTGATTTCTTTGCCTTCTGAATTCAATAGTCCTCTTTCTTTATACAAAGCTCCGTGGGCATGAGTGGTTAAAACGCATACTTGGAGTCCGTGTAGATGTTCACTCTTAAACCTTCAGCCAATTGTAACGCTCGTGTCAGTGCTATCAATTCTGCCTTTTGTGCTGATGTTCCTTTTGCCAGTGGCCGAGCTTCTATCACCTTGTCTATCGTTGTTACTGCATATCCTGTATAGCGGATCCCTTCTTTTACATAACTACTGCCGTCGGTGTAATATTGAACATCAGGGTTCTGGATGGGAAAATCACGAAGATCTGGTCTACTTGAAAATACTTCATCCATTACTTCCAAACAATCATGTTGACTTTCAGTAGGTTGTGGCAAAAGGGTAGCTGGATTTAAGGTATTTACAGTCTCTAAATACACTCTTGGGTTTTCACACAACATTGCTTGATACTTGGTCATACGGCTGTTACTAAACCAATGATTTCCTTTGTAATCCAACAACGTTTGTACTGCATGTGGAACTCGTACATAAAGTTCTTGACCCAGAGTGAGTTTATCGGCTTCAGCTACTAGCAGGGCGGCTGCAGCTACGGCTCTTAGACAAGGTGGAAGTCCGCTGGCCACTGCATCCAGTTGCTTAGACATGTAGGCAACAGGTCTTTGCCATGATCCCAAGTACTGTGTCAATACTCCTACAGCCATTCTTCTTTGCTCATGTACATACAGGTAGAATGGCCGTGTGTGGTCAGGTAGACCTAATGCTGGGGCACTCATCAAAGCCCTCTTCACATCTTCGAATGCCGTTTGCTGTTCTTGAGTCCATAAGAAGGGGTCGTGCTCTGTACCTTTGATAGCTGCATACAGAGGTTTTGCCAGTATCGCGTAGCTGGGAATCCATATCCTACAGAAGCCTGCTGCCCCAAGAATTCTCGCACTTGTCTTCTATTCCTGGGTATCGGTATTTGGCACACAGCTTCTTTTCTCTCTGGCCCCATAATTCTTTGACCTTC
>OW240913.1:102701096-102839963 GCA_933207985.1 Pelobates cultripes
TACCATATGTAATGAGCAGATGTTGGCCCAGTCTTGTTGCTAGGTGCATACTCCAGCACAATAACATATTTAAAGTGAAGAGCACACCCACAGGACTTCAAAATAAACATTTTTTACAGTTGTACCCTACATACATTCACCATTTCAGTCCCATTAACAAGCTTTCCTTAATATGTCAAGGTAGTTGGACTGAAACATTGATTACATGCAAAGGCACGTCTGCTTAACCCCTTAAGGACCGAGGACGGTTCAGGACCGTCATCGGCATTTTTGCGTTGCCGACCGATGACGGTCCTGAACCGTCCTAACGGTCTGGGGGTACTTACCTGATCGCCGTCGTTCCCCCGGCGGCGATCAGCGTGGCTCCGGTTGTGGGGAGACTGCCTGCAGCCCAGACAGTCTCCCCACGGCAGATTAGGACCCCTGTGGCCATGTGATCGCTCAACAGAGCGATCACATGGTCACAATAGGTGTCCATAGTGCTGCCTGCAGGGGGACTGCCTGTACTGACAGGCAGTCTCCCTGCATGTGTAAAATCAAAAAATAAATTAAAGTTAGTGTTAATAAAAAAAATAAAAAAAATTATATATGTGTATATATGATATATAGACATATATTATACCTATGTAATATGTCTATATATCATATATATATAATGTCATACTAAGTGTAATTTTATATTAATATGTACTTATATTAATATAAAAATACACTTATAATTAAATTACACACGTATATATATAATATATATAATAACTATATATATTGTATATATATATTATTATAAAATATAAATAATAAGTAATTTAAATTAAATAAAAAAAATTTAAAATAATAATAAAAAATTTAAAAAAAATTATATAGCTATATGAAATTTTATTCTAACTGTATTTTAAAATTAATATATATATATTTATATCAAAATACACTTAGAATGAATTTGTATATATATCTATGTATATAAAAATAAATAAAAATAATAAGAAATATACATACGTCCATATACAAAATTACATAAATAATTATATAAATATACACGTAGACTTCAAATATATAAATATGCATATATATTTAAATTCTACGTGCGTATTTATGTAATATTTTTAAATAATTCAGTAATTTTATTGATTGCAATTTGAGGGACCTGCCTGCCAACCCAGGCCGAAATTCCAGAGAATTTAATTTGCTAGCACTGTATTTTACCCTGTAACGTTCTACGACACCCTAAAACCTGTACATGGGGGGTACTGTTTTACTCGGGAGACTTCGCTGAACACAAATATTAGTGATTCAAAACAGTAAAACATATCACAGCGATGATATTGTCAGTGAAAGTTACTTTTTTTGCATTTTTCACACACAAACAGCAGTTTTACTGATGATATAATTGTTGTGATACGTTTTCCAGTTTTTAAACACTAATATTTGTGTTCAGCGATGTCTCCCGAGTAAAACAGTACCCCCCATGTACAGGTTTTATAGCATTTTTGAAAGTTACAAGGTCAAATATATGGGTCAAATATTTTTACATTGAAAATGGCCAGGTTGGTTACGTTGCCTTTGAGAGCGTATGGTAGCCCAGGAATGAGAATTACCCCCATGATGGCATACCATTTGCAAAAGAAGACAACCCAAGGTATTGCAAATGGGGTATGTCCAGTCTTTTTTAGTAACCACTTGGTCACAAACACTGGCCAAAATTAGCGTTCAATTTAGTTTTTTTACTTTTTTCACACACAAACAAATATGAATGCTTACTTTGGCCAGTGTTTTCGACTAAGTGGCTACTAAAAAAGACTGGACATACCCCATATTGAATACCCTGGGTTGTCTACTTTAAAAAAAATATGTACATGTGGGGTGTTATTCAGAGATTTATGACAGATAATAGTGTTACAATGTCACTATTGATAAATTTTAAAAATTTATGTTTTGAAACCGCAATATCCTACTTGTACCTATAGCCCTATAACATGCAAAAAAAAGCAAAAAAGCACGTAAACACTGGGTATTTTTAAACTCAGGACAAAATTTTGAATCTATTTAGCAGTTTTTTTCATTCGCTTTTGTAGATGAGTAAAAGATTTTTCAAGTAAAAGTCAAAAAACATGTATTTTTTTCAATTTTTCATCAGATTTTTGTATTTTTTTTAAATTAAAATACATGAGATTATATAAATAATGGTATGTAAAGAAAGCCCCTTTTGTCCTGAAAAAAACAATATATAATTTGTATGGGAACAGTAAATGAGAAAGCGGAAAATTACAGCCAAACACAAACACCACAAAAGTGTAAAAATATGCCTGGTCGCAAATGTACAACATCGCAAAAACAGTCCAGTCCTTAAGGGGTTAAAATAAATCTTCACTTTTGTTTATTTTGAAGCCTATGAGTGCGCTTTTTACGTTGAAGTACTTTTTAATTTTAATTTATCTGTTCTAACTCTGTATCTGCACACTATGCTGGCGCGATGCATTATGGGGCTGGTAAATATTTTTTTTCCAGGGCTGCTTTTAATTCCCAGTCCGGCCCTGTCTGGTTGTAAGTAGGCAATCTAGCATATTATTCGTGGCACTAATCTCTAATTTACCTCACATTAAAGAAACACTATAGTCCCAAGAACCACTGCAGCTTAATGTAGTGGTTCTGGTGTCTATAGCCTGTCCCTGCAGGCCTTTTAATGTAAACACGGCGGCACTGCAGCACTAGCGTTAGGTAACATGGCAGATCATATGGGTGGGGCATTGTAATGTCACATGGGGGGGGGCGGCAAACTTTAATTTTGCTTCGGTCGGCAAAAATCCTTGCACTGGCCCTAGCCAGGTGTCACGTGACTACCCGGCGCTCAGTCTGACACTGCGCCTGCCGGATGTCCAGAGGTCCCCCTGCTATGTCAGGTAAAAGGGGGACAAAGGTAGAAAAATACTTGGAAGGGTTTAGGGGGGCTACTAATATGGATGGAGGAGGGGTAGGTAGAAAAATAATTGGAAAGGGTTAGGGGGGCTACTAATAAGGATAGGGGGAAAGGGGTAGGTAGAAAAATAATTGGAAGGGTTTAGGGGGCTACTAATATGGATGGAAGGAGGGGGGAGGTAGAAAAATTATTGGAAGGGGTTAGGGGAGTACTAATATGAATGGAAGGGGTAGGGTGGGTTCTAATATGCATGGAAGGGGTTAGGGGGTACTAATATGCATGGAAGGGGTTAGGGGGGTACTCAGGGCCGGCGCGTCCATAAGGCGGCACAGGCGGCCGCCTTAGGGCGCACCGGCCCGGGGGCGCAAATGTCCGGGTGACCCCCCTCTGCATCTTGTAGCGTGGCCGAGCGCCACCCTGCAGTGCCGCGGACTGTGTGGAGGGGGCGGGGATATGAACGTCATATCCCTGCTCCCTCTGTAGCACACAGCGCGGCTGGCGCCCAGCAGGGGCGGAGCTACCACCGGCCCCCTTCTAATCAGCATGGGAGGAAGTCCTCCCAACAAGACTAGGGCAGCAGAAGGCAGAGAGGAGGGGGGCTGGGCAGGACCAGCTCCTCCAACTCCCAACTACCTCAGGCAGCACTTTGGATCCCAGGTAAGCCCCCCTCCTGAACCTGTTGGTCAGTGTGTGTGTGTGTGTATCCATGTCTGTCAGTGTGTGTGTGTGTGTGTATCCATAGTGTCTGTCTGTCAGTGTGTGTGTGTGTATCCATGTCTGTCAGTGTGTGTGTGTATCCATGTCTGTCAGTGTTTGTGTATGTATATGTCTCTGTCCGTGTGTTTGTGTGTATCTAAATGTCTGTCAGTGTGTGTGTATGTCTGTTAGTGTGTCTTTGTGTATGTATATCATTGTGTATGTGTGTATCTGTATGTTTGTCAGTGTGTTTGTATATGTCTGTCAGTGTGTGTGTATCTATGTCTGTCAGTGTGTGTGTGTATGTAAATGTCTCTGTCCGTGTGTCTGTGTGTATCTAAATGTCTGTCAGTGTGTGTATGTCTGTGTGTCTTTGTGTGTTTGTGTATGTCTATCATTGTGTATGTGTGTATCTGTATGTCTGTCAGCGTGTCTGTATGTCAGTGTATGTTTATCTGTATGTCTGTCAGTGTTTGTGTGTATCTGTATATGTGTGTCTGTCTATCTGAATGTGTATCAGTTTGTGTATATGTATATCTGCATGTGCGTCAGTGTGTGTATCTTTGTGTATGTGTATCACAGTGTGTGCGTGTGTGGCAGTGTATGTGTATATGTGCATATATCTCAGCATTCAAACACCAACACTACACACAAATAAACACCTGCATGCAAACAACAACACTACATACAAACACACATCTGCATTCAAATGTCAACACTACATACAAACACACCTCTGTATCAGACACCAAAATTATATATAAACACACACCTACGTTCAAAAACCAACACTACACATAAATGCATGCTTGCATTCAAATGCAAACACTACATACAAACACACCGCTACAATCATACAAACATACTCCATACAAACACATGCTTACAGTCAAACACACAAATACTGCTCCATGCTAAATACAATACTGCAAGCATGGGGAATCGGTAGAGCCCCAGCTTTCAAAGCATTGTTGAAGTTGCACGACAGATGGGGATCTATCTTTTAGCCATCCTGTGTACATACACAGACCGTCATACAGAGACATACAGTATGTATGTCTCTGTATGACTGTGTGTATGTATTCAAAAGGAATAAACGCAGTCAACACTCCAATAGTACGGATGGTATATTTATTGATAGGTGAACCACCCCAAAGAAAGTGCGTTGTTTCAGCTCAGCAGAGCCTTATTGCATGAGCTGAAACATCACACTTTCTATGGGGTGGTTCACCTACCAATAAATATACCATCCTTACTATTGGAGTGTTGCCTGCGTTTATTCCTTTTGAAGACTTTACTGGTGGATCCAGCGATGTCCGCCTGACACGGAGCATCCACCACTGTTGATGGCCGGAGCATTTACACGGTATCAGTGTGCAGGGTTCTTTGTTTGTCTGTGTATGTATGTCTCTGTATGCCTATCTCTATGTTTCTTTATGTCTGTCTGTATTTCTGTGAGGGCCTGTGTCTGTATGAATGTATGTCTGTGTTTGTATGACAATGTACCTGTATGTGTAGATTGTATGACTGTGTTTGTTTGTGTGCCTTTTATGACTGTGTGTCTGTATATCTTTGTGACTGTGTGCCTGAAAAATTATGTCTGTGTGCTTGTATGGTTGTGTGTCTGTATGTTTGTGTATTTGTGCATGTATGTATTTTTGCCTGTATCTATGTCTATGTGGAAGAAAAAGAGAGATAGATAGGGGCTGGCGGGGAAGTAAGAAATACATAAGAGGTGTTGTAGGAGACACACTAAAGGGGGGTGTAAGGCACAAAGGGGCCAAAGGGATAAGACATTCAAGAGAGTGGATATGCAACACTAATGGGGGTAAGAAATTCAAAAGGGGGCTACGAGACACAGAGGTGAAGATGCATTGTATTATTTTTTTGAAGTCAAAAATGCATCTTCGCCTGTGTAGTCAAAAATCCTAGCACCGGCCCTGGGGGTACTAATATGCATGGAAGGGGTAGGGGGGTTAATATGCGTGGAAGTGGTAGGTGGGTTTCTTTTGTGCATGGAAGGGGTGGTTCTAATATTCATGGGAGGGGTAAGGGTGGTTCTAATATTCATAGAAGGGGTAGGTGGGGTTCTAATATAAATGGAAGGGGTAGAGACGGGTAGTAAAATGTATGGAATGCATTTCTGACAGTGTCACTGAATGGCAGTTAGGAAATGTGGTCACCCTAACTCAGGGGCAGTATTACACAATCTATATATGTATAAAAAAAAATATAAAAAGTAATCTGCAAAGTACAAAATGTTTGTGTCATACGTCGTGCTAAAAATTAAGCTAGGAATGTGCATATTTTTACATTTTTTTAAATAATTTTTAGAATAATGATACAGACATTTTATTTCTTACATTTATGATGATTCTTTTTTCCTCTCTATATTCAAGGGACACTATAGTCACCAGAACCACAACAGCTAAACGTAGTAGTTCTGGTGTCTATAGCATGTCTTTGCAGGATTTTTAATGTAAGCACTGCCATTTTGTAAAAAGGCAGTATTTACATTAAAGTATTTATGCCGCCCTATGAAGTATCTGCGCATGCGCACCAGAGAGCAATGACGCTTCTGAATAGAAATGCTTTCCTATGGAATGTTTGCATGCATGTGCAGCTCTGGCCGCTCATGCGCATTCTGCTCCACTCAGGAGATGACGTCGGCAGGGGAGGAGAGGTCACCAGCGCTGATGGAGCCCGGCGCTGGATAAAGGTAAGTGGCTGAAGGGGTTTTAACCCCTTCAGCACCAAGGGAGGGGGACCCTGAGGGTTGGGGAGGGGGGGGAGAGGGGGTTCCTAAGGATGCTATAGTGTCAGGAAAACGATTTTGTTTTCCTGACTCTATAGTGATACTTTAATAAAATGTACTGTGCATGCCTATGATAGTATGTGTATACTAATCGGTATATTTTGTGTTGCCATTTGTGCACAGCTCAGTATAAGTAGGGCATGCTAGAGCAAGGCAGTTTATTCCCATTACTGGCTGAACTGGCAGGTGGGTTACTAACAGTATTGAAATTGTTTTATACAAACCACAAATTCTCTTTTTTCTGTCTGCTTCTAGCTGTACCATATCTCCTTGGATGTTATCTCAGAAAAACACATTTCCAGGATGCTTGTAATCTAAAAAGGAAATAATCTACAGTAACAATGAGTTCAGTAACAGAATATCATTACTAAACCACGTGCAATCCACAATCATTATCATTCAGGAAAATTCCAGGACTGTGTACAACTGGAACAAACACAGAAACATATTATACCACAGGCCTTGCTGAAAGAGATATTGTACAATCATCAAACTGAATGTCCTCCTGGGGGTTAGTGTGGATAATAATTACAGGCTTTCCAAAACCCCTGAGATTTAAAACACAGTTATGAAAGCTGGGATTCCAAGAATATTCTGAATTGTTGTTTAACATCTCTACAATAAGTTATCATACATAGAACACTTTGCACAAATATTCCTGTCTGAGTCATTGATTAGACTCACATTGCCAATACACTTAAAGGTTTTTTTTTTTGGTTTTTTTTTTACTAACTAAGAACTTTGGAGAACTGAATACAAGTTTTTGGCCAAGGCTTTTGGTCTAAAGATTATATTCCCATTATCAATATTCCATGATTGGCAGCTTAATTAATAATTCAATTAGACTGGAATATTTTTAAAGCAGAAATATCAGTTGAGAGGTTTTTTGGTTTTTTTTTTACAACCAACTGTCTAACTAAAATGTAGCTATTATTTGTGCTATTCTAAAAAATAAAATAAACCTCATAAATTTTATTCTAATCATATACTTTATAATTCAATATGTGGAAAGGTTTTCAAATCCAACACAGTCTAAATCTGATTGTTTTCAGTTCATGCTTCTGCATGATGAATAGGACAGGACAAATACTATATCAAGCTAATATTTTTTTCTGAGTAAGAGTGGAGTAATATATTTGAAGCCTCCACAAACAAACCACGTGTACAACTACTACAGGAGATGGTTTCAAGTGTGTGTCCAGATAGTATGTAGACTCCATAAAACTAAGTCATATTTACCCATCCTTGTCTCCACATTGATAAGGAGGATGTGGAGAAAAGGAACATATTTCTATTTCTGGTGGCCGTACAAGAAGAGTCAGCCATTATTAGCTGAAGTATTCTAGCTGTTGAGGTGGCTCCTGAGAGTTGACCGGCTCACAGACCACAGGCCAGTTTGTGGCACTTCTAAACTATAATCTTTCTCAATACAGATTTAGTGGAAGCTCACTTAAACTTATTAACTGAATCTGCATGGCTATAAGACTTTGTATTGCTAAAAAATGAAAGGTCGTGATACCTACAATGAACTTCTACATAACAAAAGAGGTATATCCACAGAATGGAAGAACTAACCGCTAGATTGAATGACTAATTAGCAACAAAATATGGAAATCACGGACACCACATTTACATTTCAGATTGACCTTTACTCCATATGACTCTATGCACTGAGAGGTGTAATCTTGAAGGGAAAGGAGATAAATGGAGGTGACACTCAGATCCTTCGACGAGTAGACCACCACATCTGGTGGCTGCGGTGGGATGGTCCCTTTCTCTCACACTGGAGCATGTGCTTAGAGGATGATTAGTGAGTCAGCAGATTGAGAAAAGATTTGACCAGCTGAAGAGATCCCCACTGAAGGACTTGCTGGAAATCAGGGGATGCAGTTCTAGCAACAGCTTCAAGAAAACCCTGATAGCAGAGCTGATGGAGCTAGACAGGGCCAGCTCGGCCTATAAAAACATTTTCTGCTGCCTCCAAGCCAAGCGAGATTTCCAGTTCCGTAAGGTCCAGTTACCATGGACTGGGACATCCCTGGAAGGGAGTCCAACTCCACAACCAGAACGGAGGAAGATCCCCTTCGCCACTTTCAAGTCATTTCTAGAGACAGAGGAAGAGATCGACAGGTACCTATGTACCTAGGTTGACTATGTATGCCCTACACAAGGTACCCGAGAAGGATTGGACTCCCATCTTGGCTGGAAAACTATAGGGAAGGCAGCTCAAGCCTTCCGTACTATCCCTGATGGGGAAATCTACAGTTATGAGTGAAAGTAGCGCTACTCGCTCGATATGCTGTTACACCGGAGGCGTACCGCATGAGGTTACAAGAGCTCAAGAAATTGGGCCAAGACTTTTACACTGAATGGGCCTGAAAGACTTGCATGCCTGAGGTTTTGCTTGAAAATGATCTGGGATCCTTTAAATTGGCTTTCACGTCCCAAAAACAGCAGAAGCATACCCAGTCACCAACTAACTGCAATCTCGGACTGTGGAAGCTGGATCAAATTCAGAGGAGATCCAGGTAAGACCTACGGCAGTATAAGTAGACAGTATAAGTAGCTGGGATACCCCAGTCGAGTTTGGGGGAGAGGTAACTGAGGACCCTCCACTACAGAGATATAGGTCCAGAGCTGAGACTGGCCAGGGTGGGCTAGACGGGAACAGTTTACGTGGTAACAGACTGTACAGAGTGACAGACGCAAAATAGGGGAGCAGACCCATTGCTGAAGCGCCAACTTGTAGTTCCTGTTAAAAACAGGCTGTAGCTCCTGCAGATTGGGCATGACGTCCCTCTGGCCGGACATCTAGGCATCACTGGACCTCATACCAGGTGACCTTTTTCTGGCTTGGGATCTCCCGGGACGTCAGGCAGTACTGTAAATCTGTGATGTCTGACAGCGGGCTGGGAAAAACAGCGACCGTCCCAAGGCTGAGTTGCAGTCCATGCTCATAATAGAGAACACTTTTAGCCTACTAGCGGTAGATATAATGGGCACCCTGTTGAAGCCTCGTCCCTTCAGTAAGAAATATATCCTTAATATAGGTAAGGTGAATTAATGGGTCATAGGTGGCTGTGTACAGTCATCATATGGTTAATCCTGCTCTGACTTGTCGCTCCAGGCTACAGGATGTCAGTCTCTCCCTTTGGATTGCTGGATACTTTTAAAATAAAAACTTGTATATACACAATTAACATTAAGCTCAATTGCTGTTTCTGGAAAACAAAGAATAACCCAATTTTGTTTTCCAGCACAACTTTTACTCCAGGTGATTATTTTTTTTGTTTTGCATGTTTCAGAGATTCTCTTGAGAAGTGAGTCACTCACAAACGTTCCGTTGCTTTCCTCCTCTCTCTCTCTCTCTCCACCATTGATGAAAGATTTTGTTTTTAGTAACAAGCAGTTCTCTCCCTTTTCATAAGAGCATGTGTTGTGGAACATGTTCCCTGCTGAGACAGAAATGGCAATTCTGAACATTTTCAAGTGAAATAATTCTTAGAGAAAATAGTTTAGAGACAATATAGCATTTTGGCATTGCAACGACTTGAAGTGTTGCTTTGGCCAAGATGTGATTAACATATGAGTTTGTATTTATTATATCTGCCTGGAAATGACACTATTCAATGACTATATTTGGCATAGACATGCCTAATGATACTTAGCAGATTATGTATTTTGATTAGATCTTACTATGCAAGCACAATACCTGGTAAGGTGTTTTTTTTTTTAATACAAATATGTGTGTTATATGTATGTGTGTGTGTGTGTGTCTGTGTGTGTACTAAATAATATAAAACAATAAGATAGAAATGTATTTTCTGTAATTTTCTGTCCTTTTTTTTTTGTTTGTTTCATCAGCTGGATCACCATTACGCAGGCACATGGCTGACTAAAAAAATATTTTTAAGACGTTCGGGTTTGAGAGAGGCTAAAGAAAATTAGGGGCCTGGAGTGTCCCTTAAAGCGTGTCAGGACAGAATATTTGGTTGTTTGATACATTAAATTGTATCATATATATATATTATTTAGAGTTATATTAATGTTTGATACTAGTGAGATCAAAAAACTTAAGAGAGAAAAAACAATATTCATTGTATCTTCAATAAGCCCTTGATTTTTCTTTGTGATACTTGGAAAATCTCAAATCTCTGTCCAGCATCCAAGTCATATTTCCCAAAGCAATATATGGCAAACAATAAAATGATGGCAGCTCATGTAAAACAGCCCTACTCTTATTTTACAAGTGTCATAAATATTGAAATCTAAACCCAAGGATGTAGATTACATTGCATTTTTGGAGCAAGGACAAAATAGAAGTGGGAGCCATCAATTTTATTCTTATCCCAGAGCAGAGGCGTAACTAGAAACCACGGGTCCCTGGTGTGAAAATTGCCCTGGGGCCCACCACATACATCTACACCACATACATCCCCGCCCCCCCACCACACATGCAGACAAATAGATACACATGCAGACACACACACACAGACACACACATACATGTAGACATACACATACATACAGACACACATACATATAAACACACATACACATACATGCACACAAACAAATACAAACATACACACACACATACATACACACATACAAACACACATACAAACACACACAGAGACACATACATACATACAGATATACAAACACACACATACACATACACACAGAGACACACACATACAGACAGAGACACAGAGACACATACAAACAAATACAGCGATATACCATACATACACTAACACACACATGCAAAAATCTTTAGTCACCCTCCTGTTTCCTACCTTTTAAGTGCAGGAGGGTGACTTTCCCTGGGGTCCAGTGGCGACTCAGGCTGATGGGAGTCAGAGTTCCCACTCTGACTCCCTCCTCTCTTCCTCCCATGCGGCTCCTTGTGGTTGCTGGGAGGAAGTGACCGGGGCAGTCACTGCCTCCCAGCCTCTGACCTCTTGCAGGGGGCCCAGTCGCGCTGTTAAATCTCTCCAGCGCTGACCGGGCCCCCTGGTAATACTTTTCCATCGGGTGGCCGTAACAGCATGGTGTCATGGACCCCTTCAATGTGGCCCCTGTGGTTCTACCACGCGGGCTGGGGGCACAACACATGGGCTGGAGTGATGGGCCCGATCACAGCTACGACCCCTGTGACCACGGTAGTTCCGCCACTGTCAGAGGTATATACTGATGATTTCACTACTTTTTTTTCTTTTTCCTTACATTAGCCTTATCTACTCCTGTAAATATATTTGAAGTAAGAACATTTCTGATTTACCAGGGTCTTCTTCAAACATGGCATTATTTTTGCAGTGCTGGTGAAGAAGGTTAAAAACAAACCCTTTCAGTCAACACAGTAAACAAAATGCACTGTTGGAAACCTTTAACCCCTTAACGCCGTTATGGCGTTCTATGCCGTCCCCATTTAAATGGGCATTAAAGCCGTTGCGGCGGCATAGAACGCTGTAACGGCTGAAGCCCCCAGGAGGTAAAATGTACTTACCTCTGCCGCGATCCTCTTGGGGAGGACTGCCTGACAGCCCAGGCAGCCCTCCCCTGGCAAATGAGCGATCTCATGGCCCCCTATAGCTGGCTGGTGATCTGACAGCAGGGGGATTGTCTGAGCTGTCAGACAATCCTCCTGCTGGTGGGAAGTAGTAAAAAAAAAAAGTTAGACAAGTTTAAAATAAAATAAATGTATTTTTATATATATATATATATATATATATATATATATAGTTTCTTTTATATATATAATATATATGCATCTTATATATATGTAACATGATATGTAATGTATTTTAATGTTAATATAAGTACATATATAAATCTTATATTAATCTTAAAATACACTTAGAATGATGTTACATATATATAAGATATATAAATTGTATATATAATACATATATATATATATTATGTTTATATATATACGTATAATTACAATAGTAAATAAATAAAATAATAAAATAAATAAATAAAATATTTAAAAAAAAATTAAATAAATTATATATACATATGTAATCTCATTTGAACTGTATTTTGTTATTTATACATATACATTGGTAACAAAATACACTTAGAATGACATTCTATATATCTATCTATATATAAAATACAAATAACTGCAAATATTTATATATAGATAAATATATATAATTACATAAATAACTACATAAGTATACACGTAGAATTTAAATACATATATGTATATATGTATATAAAAATTCTACGTGTATGCTTAAGTAATATTTTATCATAATTATGTGATTTAATTAATTAAAATTTGATTGACGTGCCTGACAACCCAGGCAGCAAGCGCAGAGAATTAAATTTGCACGCGCTATATTTAACCCTGTAACTTTCCAAGACACCATAAAACCTGTACATGGGGGGTACTGTTTTACTCGGGAGACTTCGCTGAAAACAAATATTAGTGTTTCAAAATGATAAATTGTATTACAATGATGATATATTTAGTAAAAGTGAAGTTTTTTGCATTTTTCACACACGAACGGCACTTTTACTGACAATGTTATTGTTGTAATACAATTTATCATTTTGAAACACTAATATTTGTGTTCAGTGAAGTCTCCCGAGTATAACAGTACCCTTTATGTACAGGTTTTATGGTGTTTTGGAAAGTTAGAGAGTCAAATATAAGGCTTGCATTTAATTTTTTTCACATTTAAATTTGCCAGATTGGTTACGTTGCATTTGAGACTGTATGGTAGCCCAGGAATGAGAATTACCCCCATGATGGCATACCATTTGAAAAAGTAGACAACCCAAGGTATTGCAAATGGGGTATGTCCAGTTATTTTAAGTAGCCACTTAGTCACAAACACTAGCCAAATATTTGTTTTTTTGCTTTAACACAAATAAAAAACCATAAGCATGCCAAGCAGTAGTTGTATTAAAATAGCCATAAAAGGACATACCCCAGTTGTCTAAAATAATATATGAGGTAAATCTCTGAACTATACTGAACAAAAGCATACCTGGCAAAGGCGGGACTAGGCGGCACGCTAGGCCCCTTGAAGGCGCCGCCAGGCGCTTCGACCCACGCTCATATACTGCAACCGCTACAATGTAGAAACCTTAAGCGGCTGCAACTACCAGGTAGTCCATGAGAGGCGGACGCACCGCCGGCGCGGCTTTGAGAGAGGGGGTGACGGGAGGCGCTGGCGGCTCACTCCCTATCCTCTCCCTGTGGCGTGGCGTTGCCCCCTCCTGGTATGGTCATTGGGTACGAAGCTTTTGTTTTTCGGTACCGACCCGGATGGAAGTACGCGGTGTGCACTTCCTGTTAGTCGGTGAAAAACTGGTTTCCTTCCCTTCCCGCTGAAGGAAGTGACAGGAAGTGCTGGCGCTCTATCAACTCTGCGAGAGAAGGTAGGGGGAAAATTGACATGAGGGGAATGGACGGGGAGAAATGGACGGGTGGAAGTCATATGGACAGGGAGGGAAAAGGACGGGGGGATGGACCGGGGAGGGTGATGGACCGGGAGCCGGACGGGGTAGGGAAATATGGACACCGGGGAAATGGACGAATTGGGGAGATGGACGGGGGTAAATTGACGGGGAGGGGAATTGACGGAGGGTATTTGACGGGGAAGTGACAGGGGAGGGTGAATTGATGGGGAGAGTGACGGGGGAGGTGATGACAGGGGGGTAAACGAGGGAGGGAAATTGACGGGAGATTTGATTGACTGACGGGGAATTAGCAGGAAGAAATTGTGAGGGAAAGGTGACAGAGTGATGGGGGTGAGTGGGAGAAGAGAAGAGAGTGACAATGGGGAGAAGAGAGTGACAAGGGAGGGGGGAGAAGAGAAGGACAAGCAGGGGAGAAGAGAGTGACAAGGGAGGGGGGAGAAGAGAGGGACAAGGGGGAGAGAAGAGAGGGACAAGGGAGGGAGAGGGGGGAGAAGAGATTGACATCCATCACACACACACACACACAATGCACCCCTTACACACAAAGACAATGTACCCCTTGCACACAGAAAAATACACAATGCATTACACACACAGGCACACACACACACACAAGCAATGCAACCCTTACACACAATGCATCCCTTACACACACAGAAACACGCAATGCATTCCTTACACACACTCAATGCACCCCTTACAGATGCACACACTCAATGCATCCCATACATACACAGAAACACACCTTGCAGCCCTTAAACATACAAACACAGATTCACACAATGCATTCCTTACACACATATCCGGACATCCCCCTACTGCAC
Organism: Pelobates cultripes; assembly: GCA_933207985.1. Lineage (NCBI taxonomy): Eukaryota > Metazoa > Chordata > Amphibia > Anura > Pelobatidae > Pelobates > Pelobates cultripes. The sequence continues at coordinate 102,715,792 of OW240913.1, forward strand.
CCCCTGTGAACAAACTCATTGGTGGAACATGAAAGTGGACCCTGGGACCCAGACCTTGAGCTGTGTAAAGGGCCTTAAAAAAAATGGAGCTGTTTCCCATTCTCCCAGAACATTGATTTTTGTGACCACAGTTACAAACAGCCTCCAGGGAGCCTGTTCTACACCAGACCAGTGGAGCCAGACTGCAGCTAGAGCCCATCATCATCCTCATCTTAATGTAGCTTAATGCAGTGGTTCTGGTGTCCATAGCCTGTACCTGCAGGCCTTTTAATGTAAACACGACTGCACTGCAGCACTGGCGTTAGTTAACATGGCAGATCATATGGGTGGGGCATTGTGATGTCACATGGGGGGGGCGGCAAACTTTACTTTTGCCTAGGGCGGCAAAAATCCTTGCACCGGCCCTGACCACATGGTCTCAAAGGCAGCATAACCAGCCTGGCTAATTTCAATTTGAAAAAAATGAAAAGTGCTATATTTGACCCTTTAACTTTCCAAAACACCGTAAAAACTGTTAATGGGGGGTACTGTTGTACTAGTGAGACTTTGCTAAATCCAAATATGTGTTTTTTTTGCAGTTAAAGCTAACAGTACTATGACATTTACAGCTAAAATGTCTACAATTTTTTTTTAAAAATCTTAATTTCTCACAGTTTTTTTAATTTTATTCATAATAAATTATATTTCAAATATGAATAGTTCATAAGAAATTAAAGCCCAGTTTCTCCTGAACAAAATGATATATAATAAGTGTGGATGCACTTAATATGAAAGAGATGAATTACGGTTGAACAGACATATAGTGCAAATACCAGTTTTTGTTTACATTTTGATTTGATCAGAATGTGTACTATTGACTCCGTCCTGAAGGGGTTAAAATAGCTTGCACTATTGATGATATAGTATAGCATAATCCTGGCAAATTATGTAGAAACCAGCTCTAGTCCATCATACATTACAAATGCCACAACCTTTTTTTAAAAGGCCACTCTTCTGACCTTTTCAATATCTAAAGTGTACCACCAAAAACTAACAGGGCTATTTACTAAAGTGAGAATTAAAAGTTTATCTAAAATTGAAGTCCAGAGCAACTGTCCTGAAAGCATAGCTGACTTAGAGATTTGTTTTCAGTTCCGCTGTAATATATCCACTGCAATTTCAATTTGATTTTTCAGTTTAGTAAAATACCTATAAATGTATTAAAATATCCCTGTGCTCACACACACAGAAAAAAAGCTTATCAGCTATAATCACACTGGTATAGGACCCTTGTCTCAGCTCTTCTGTGCAGCAGAAGTTGGGGATATACTGCAGGTGCAGGGAACTGCCGGGCACATAGCTACACATTTGCTGGCATTGCCCTCTAATGTCTTGATATAGGGCCCATCCCAGATGTGTCTATATGTGAGTATATATGTATATGTGCATGCATCTCAGCATTTCGCCTTAACTACACACAAATACAACTCTGCATCCAAATGTCAACACTAGAGATGTCGCGAACTGTCCGCCGAACTGTTCGAGAACTGTCCGCTGGCGAACAATAGCGTGTTCGCGTTGGGCGAACATGTCCGATTTCCGGTCCGCCCCCTATACGTCATCATTGAGTAAACTTTAACCCGGAACCTCACAGCCAGCAGACACATTCCACCCAATCAGCAGCAGACCCTCCCTCCCAGGAAGTGTCTGCTGACTGTGAGGTTCCGGGTCAAAGTTAACTCAATGATGACGTATAGGGGGCGGACCGGAAATCGGATATGTTCGCCCAACGTGAACACGCTATTGTTCGCCGGCGGACAGTTCGCGAACAGTTCGGCGGACAGTTCGCGACATCTCTAGTCAACACTACATAAAAACACATCACCATATTCAAAAACCACACTACAGAAAAATGCACGCCTGCATTCAAATACCAATACGTGCAAACACACCCATACATTCACTCACACATACTCAATACAAAAACATGCTTACATTCAAACACACAAACACTGCTCGGTGCTAAATACATTAATAAAAATGTACGGGTATTTTTTTAATTTTTAAGCTGGGGGGAGGTGCCAAATATAGGATCCACCCCGGGTGCCAAATGCTCCAGGTACGCCCCTTCTGACTCATAACCACACTCTCCCGTGAACCCAAACAACTATTTCACACATTTACCTCCTCCACCTACTAACTTGACCGCCTCAGACTTCGCAACTCACTTCACTGACAAGATCTCTACAATCAGAGAAGAGATCTCTCATCTTTCTTCTTCCCCTTACAATACTTCCCCTAACTTCACTCCCTCTGCTGTTCTATGTCCATTCGCATCTGCTACAGCGGAAGAGGTTTCTGCTCTGTTCCAGTCCTCCCGCCCCACCACCTGCTCCCTAGATCCAATTCCCTCGCATCTCATCTGTCTTCTTCTCTTTCTCTACCTCTCATTAAAATTCTCGATCTCTCTCTCCTCTGGCATATTTCCATCGCCCTTCAAACATGCAACTATAACCCCAATTCTAAAGAAGCCCAACCAAGACCTTAACTCCCCATCCAACTACCGTCCTATCTCGCTACTGCCTTTTGCATCCAAGATCCTTGATAGAGTTGGGTATGCGAGATAGACAGACTTCCTCGAGTCCATCTCTCTGCTAGACCCGCTTCGGTCTGGTTTCCGTGCTAAGCACTCTGTGGAAACGGCACTGACCAAAGTATCCAATGATCTACTCGCTGCAAAGTCTCGTGGTCACTACTCTATCCTAATTCTCCTTGACCTGTCTGTGGCTTTTGACACTGTTGATCATCAACAGCTTCTTCTCATCCTCCGCAATATTGGCCTACAAGATATTGCTCTCTATTGGTGCTCCTCCTACCTCTCCCAGCGCTCCTTCAGTGTTTCTTTCTCTGGCTCTGCTGCTTCTCCCCAACTCCTCTCTGTTGGTGTCCCCCAAGATTCAGTCCTCGGTCCCCTACTGTTATCTATCTATATTGCCTCCCTTGGTAAACTTATTAGCTCCTTTGGCTTCCAATATCATTTATATGCGGATGACATGCAAACCTACCTGTCCTCTCCTGATCTCTCCCCATCCCACTTGACTAGTGTCTCTGACTGCCTCTCTGTTATTTCTAACTGGATGGCTGCACACTTCCTTAAACTCAACTTGACCAAAACTGAAATTCTGGTCTTTCCTCCCTCAAGTGTTGCTACTCCTGTGTCTGTCTCCCTCCATGTTAACGGTGCTACCATCAGCTCCACCACACAGGCTTGCTGTATATTTCATGCTGTATTCTTAATAAGGACCTTTTGCGGTAGTGTGTATCTTTGTTATTACACAGTGCTCTTGTTTGTATCCTGTTTTTATATTTTCTCTAATAGATTGTTTTGCAAACTACTTTTCACCTGCCTGCCTTACCTGTGGACATCCATCTGAGCCAGTACTGGCACCTTGAAGCTGATAACATAGAGCCTAGCATGGCTCTTTATTTAATCTTGGTGTATTCCCAACAATATTCGGATACTGTGTTAAATACTGTAAAGTATATATCTATGTTTTATTCTCCATATTAACACAGGGTGTTGTGCATAATAAATAGTGGTTTTACTTCTATTTTTCTTTATTATACCACTTACGCCCTATTCATTGAGCAGTCTGCCTGCTCAACCAAATGTGAGTACCCAACTGTTATTTCTATACTTCTGGCAGTTTTATTTTGTTTTTGTTTTCAATTCTTTATTTGTTCTCTGCCAGTTGTTGCATTAATATAGTAACATTTCAGTATGTGGCTTTTGCAGAAGCCTAATGTGTAAGGATATAAGTTCAGTCTCTGTCGGTTTTGTAAAATTTTTTTGAAGTGGAACAAAAATAGATAATTTTACATAGGTGAACAAGAAGATAGTATAACAAGAAGTGAACAATAAGAAGTACAAATGAGGCATGTTGCATAAGGTAGCTCCTTTGGCTGTAGGTATTGCATTCTGGATATGATAATCGCACTCTCTTTTTTTTTTACGTGGCAATTTAGGGGAATGTATTGTCAACTCCCCTATAGGTGAAGGAGTCCGTCAGATGTTTGATACCGGTATTCTCTCTCTGACTCTCCTCCTGCACCCTCCCCATTCCTGGGTGTGAGTCATTCGTCAAATTGTTCCCATAATGCCCATACCCGTTGGAAGGCAGCCATAGTTTTGCGGACCTGGGCTGTCATTTTATCCATCAAATAGTTATCTCTGATTTTGGTTTCTGGCAGTTTTTTAAACAGTAAGCACTATTGTTGTTCATTTTTATTCTATTTTATGATCATCATATTGCTGTGACATCCGCCTAACAACAAATTCTTCAAGTATCCCATAAGTGGGGATTATACCACTATACGCTATTCATTCTAGAGATGGTTATATGCTCTATAAAATGTGAGTAGGACTATATAAGACCTTTTGTCAATTGCTATTTTTTCTGGGATATATTGCACTATTAGTTTTTCTTTGTGTTATATATGGATCCCAAGAAAACCCTGATTTAGCACACCCACAGAAGAAACTCCCTCATAAGACTGCGGTTATTTCTTCTGGCAAGTTTGTATTTGGACTTTATATTGGACATTTTTTATTATTTATTATTTTATTAATATTTACAGTTTTTTTGCATATGAATATTATTCTTATTATTCTTCTGTGTTTTTTTTAACTATATATACCCTTTTGGCACAATCTCTCTTCCTTCCTTTCTTGTATTGTTGCATTTGTGTGCTGGCTACCTATTTAATACTTTCTTTTCTTGGATCTCACCTACTCCCCCTTTATACAGTCACATACTTAACAAACCAATACATGTATTCTATATTGATACGTCAAAAACTTCTTTCTATAATAATAAAAAACATTTGATAGGAGATGGTTAATCTACAAAGACTAACGTGCAGTTTTCAGATGCCCCGAACTTTTGGGCACTAAAATGCCTCTAAAAAAGTCCTGGAAAGGGCTAGAGGGCTGCAAAAGGAAGTAAAATGGGGGTAAGAGTAGGACAAGTGCCCTGCAAACAAATGTGGATAGGGAAATAACTTAAAATAACATAAAATAAACAGCCGCTAAGTAGATAACCCCCTATTTCCCATGGTATTAGGGAGCTATCTACCAAAAAGCTAAAAAGACCTAAATTGGTCTTTCAGCCACATTTAGTAATATTAAGTAAAGATTACTTAGTATTAGTCAATTCAGATCCTACTCGGTATACCGCGAGTAGGGGCATGTCTAGTAAACAGTGACTGCTCACTGTAAAAAAAACAAAACCTATTGGCCCCCACCCCTGAACGGTGGGTGGGGGCCCTAAAGTAAAATAAGGGGGGTAAGTTATTGTCCTACCCCCGGCCCCACCCCTGAGCGGTGGGTGGGGGCCCTAAATAACAATGAGGGGGGGGAACCTACTGTCCTTCCCCCCCGGCCCCCGCCTCTGCGCAGCGGGTGGGGGCCCTAAATAAACATTTAACTCCCACCCATCACCCCCCCCCCCAAAAAATAACCCCTACCTACCCCCCTCATCCTAAAAATAATGAGGGTGGACAATAAGCTAGATACCTGTAAAAAAATAAAAATAAACTTATCATTTGATGTCTTCTTTCTTCTAAAATCTTTGTTTTGTAGCCCCAAAAAAGGTCAAATAAAAAACCCATAATAACTGACACACTTTAAAAAAAAAAAAACATGAGCGCAAAAAGAAAGTCCATGTTCACCTGGAGGGCTCCGCGCAGACTTAGCCTTGCCCCGCCCTACAATTAGGCTCAGAGCACTCTGATTGGTGGGTTTAAGCCATCCAATCTGAGTGCTCTGACAGGTAAATGAAGAGACTGACAGGTAAGTCTCTACATTTACCTGTCACAGCACTCTGATTGCTTATCTTGAAATCCACCAATGAGAGTGATCTGTGTCACTTTACACAGCGTGGGAAAGTTCTTTGGAATTTTCCCGCGCTGTGTAATTTGACTCATAACACTCTGATTGGTGGATTGAAAGTAACCAATCACAGAGTTATGATTCAAATTACACAGCGTAGGAAAATTCCAAAGAACTTTCCCACGCTGTGCAAAATGACACAGAGCACTCTGATTAGCTGGATTTCAAGCTAACCAATCAGAGTGCTCTGTGTAATTTTACACAGCATGGGAAAATTTCAAAGAACTTCATTGTTATGTAGGGGCCCCACCCGCTGTGCAGGGGTGGGGGCCAGGGGGGGAGGACAGTAAGCCCCCCCAATCTTATTTAGGGCCCCCACCCACCGCGCAGGGGTTTTATATTCTTTTTTATAATTACTAAATGCTAACTTTTTGTTTTTTACTATTTTGGCCACATCTGCGGAGTAGCACAGTGTTCTTGAATTTTTTGCTTTTACTGACAAGCCTAATGCAATTTTCTGTTGCCTTCAGTAGTGCAACTTTTAAATAATCCCATTTCTCTTGGACTCCACTTAAATTGCTCCAGTCTGATAATGACTCCTCTACACATTCTAATTTTCGAAAAGTCTGTTTTTCTAAAGTCTAAAACTTTTGATTTTGTGTGGTGCGACTCAGTCACTGTTCTTATATTAAACCACACTACCTGATGATCACTGGATCCTAAACTTTCACCTACAGTAATATCTGATACCAAATCTCCATTTGTTAACACTAAATCTAGTATGACCTCCTTACGCATTGGCTCCCCAACGACTTGTTTTAGAGACAATCCCAGTAGGTAAATAAATAGAGGAGTTAAGGGCTGCGCTGTTAGATAATACACCGGAAATCAATAAGTATAAGACATGTATATACAAGTACTAAAAACTAATGGATTGGTTCGAGTTAAAATATATATAAAAGTAATGTCCTTACAGATTTATCAATAAAAATAGATACAAAGTAGAGAATTTCCAAATGGAATAAAATGAAGTAAAAAACAGTCTCACTGATATCAGGTATGATTACAGTCCTCGGAGATGGTTCCGTACGGGTTAAAAATTGTCCGTTTATGTGGAAATAAGAAACACAAGGAGAACTGCCGATAGTGAAGTATTGTAAATCCAAGGATAAAAAATTAAATCAGAATCAGCATTTGGAACTCACATTTGATGGAGCTACGGCCAGCTCTGAGATGAAGGGCACTTAGTGGTATAATCCCCACTTCAGGATATACTTGGATGGTTGTTCCGTCCGTCCGACTTGGGTTCCGTCGAATCCCACAGGATATAGGAAACAACAAATAGTGCTCTCAGTAGGAACAATTGGAAATAAAATAAAATAAATGAAATAATACTCACAAAAATAGAGTAGGAAATACTGCTCTATTATCACAGCGCTGGTGGGCATGTGCAATCGGAGGTTGCCGTGCGCATGTGCAATCGGAGGTTGCCGTGCGCATGCTCAATCGGAAGTTGCCGTGCGCATGCGCAATCGGAAGTTGCCGTGCGCATGCGCAATCGGAAGTTGCAGTGCGCATGTGCAGGACATGGGCGGATCACTTTGCCGCAATTTGGAACTGTGGGACCAGCATAAGGTCCCTGGGGAATGTAGTTAGGCGGATCGATCTGCGATAATGACTACTATGTGACCGGCATAAGGAAGCAGTGCTCCCTGGGTAATGTAGTTATGCCGGTCACTATGTGCTGAGGGAAAAATGGGAGCAAGCTGGACAAGGAAAGTCCTGTTATCAGCTGCTCTCATTTTTAGTAGAATATATATATAAATAAAAATCACATTTTGCAGCATAAGTATATTAAAAATCACATTTTGCAGCACAAGTATATTAAAAACAAAGAGAAGTATCAGAAATAAGACATACTTGAGTATAATTTAAAAACAAATAGGATCCATTTGTAAACATGGTTATAAGAAATAAAAATAAATATAAATATTTAAAAAAGTAGTTTTTTGTTAAAAACATAAAAAAACACAAAAAACATATGGCAGATGAGAACAGGCAATATATTATATTGGAAAAATTTTCTTTTATAAAAAATTTCTCTTTTATGCCCGGGGATGCCATTACACACTTCATATCTGAGAGTCAAATAGAACCGTCAAATACTGCTGTGACATAGCAGTTTTAAAAATTCAAATTTTTTAGGTGCTAAATAGTACATTTGGGGCCTATAATTCATATCTGAGAGTTAAATAGAACCGTCAAATACTGTGGTTACAGCGTAATTTTAAAAATGTAAATTGTTTTGGTGCTAAATAGTACATTTGGACCTGCACTTCATATCTGAGAGTCAAATAGAGCCATCAAATACTGCTGTGACATAGCAGTTTTAAAAATTCTAATTTTCTAGGTGCTAAATAGTACACTTCATATCTGAGAGTCAAATAGAACCGTCAAATGTGACATAGCAGTTTGTGACATAGCAGTTTTAAACATAGCAGTTTCAAATGTGACATAGCATGCTGTGACATAGCAGTTTTAAACATTCACATTTTTTGGATGCTAAATAGTATATTTGGTGTGTGCACTTCATATCTGAGAGTCAAATAGAACCGTCAAATACTGCTCCGACATAGCAGTTTTCAAAATTCTAATTTTTTAGGTGCTAAATAATAGATTTGGTGTGTGCACTTCATATCTCAGAGTCAAATAGAACCGTCAAATACTGTGGTTACAGCACATTTTTAAACATTCAAATTGTTTTGGTGCTAAATAGTACATTAGGTGTGTGCACTTCATATTTGAACATCAAATAGAACCATCAAATACTAAATTGTACATTTGCGGCCAGCGGTGCATTTCTTGCAGTCCAATAAACAAAACAAAAATACAAAAAAAAAATACAAAAATTGTTGACTATTGGCAGTTACATTGTCACCTGACATAAACCATCTGTTAGTTTGGTGGGTGAACGCAAAGAATGAGGAGAGCATCAAATAAGGGACGTGGCCCTGGTCGTGGTGCTGCTGGTGTTGGTGGAGCTCCTGTTGCAAGGAGAAGACGTGGTCGATCTGTGCCAGCTACACGCACAAGTGAAACACTTTCCTCAGGTGCGAGTATGCAACAGAACCTTCAGCGTTATATGGTAGGCCCGAATGCCGCTCTACGAATGGTGAGGCCACAACAAGTACAGGCGATAGTAGATTGGATGGCTGACAGTGCCTCCAGTTCCTTCACATTGTCTCCCACCCGGTCCCCTGCTGAAAGCTCAGAGTTGGCATCCGCAGCCCATGGCCATCTGTCTTTCACCTTACTCCCTTGCAAATCAGCCAAGCAGTCTGAGCCACAAGTCATGCAGCAGTCTTTTATGCTTTTTGATGACTGTGCTGGCGAGGTTTCCGTGGGCCATCCACCTAGCCCTGCCCCAGAAGTGGAAGAGATTGAGTGCACTGATGTACAACCACTTATGTGTCAGGATGTGGACATGCAAGGACCACCGCAGGACGTCTCTGATGATGACGAAACACATTTGCCAACTACTGTGGCTTTCTGCAGTGTGCAGACCGGCAAGAACGGCAGGGTTGAGTGGGTGGAAGATGATGTGGAGGATGATGAGGTCCTAGACCCCACATGGAATCAAGGTCATGCGAGTGACGTGTGCAGTTTGGAGGAAGAGGCGGTGGTCGCACAGAGGCACCAGCACAGCATAAGAGGGAGCAGGGTGCAAAAGCGGAGCGGCCGTCCCCTCGACGGTACGTCTGCTACTGCCCACCGCACCCAGGGACAGAGCACACCAAAGCCAGCTCCAAGGAGTTCCCTGGCGTGGCAGTACTTCAGACAATGTGCTTGCGACAAGACATGAGTGGTTTTCTGTGTAATCAGAGCCTGAAGCGAGGCATAAACGTGCTAAACCTGAGCACAACCTGCATGACCAGGCATCTACATGCAAAGCACGAGCTGCAGTGGAGTAAGCACCTCAAAAACCAAGAAAGGTCTCAGGCTCCTCCTGCTTCCTCTTCTGCTGCTGTCTCGGCCTCTTCCTCCACCTCTGGAGTCACAGTGGCACCTGTCACCCCACAAACAGAGGATGTGGCAGCAACGCCACCACATCCACCACCGTCCCCAAGCATCTCCACACTGTCCCATGGAAGCGTTCAGCTGTCCATCTCCCAAACACTGGAGAGAAAGAGGAAGTACCCCCCTAGCCACCCATGATCCCTGGCCCTGAATGCCAGCATTTCAAAATTCGTGGCCTTTGAAATGCTGTCATTCCGTCTGGTGGAGACGGACAGTTTTAAAAACCTGATGGCGGTGGCTGTCCCACAGTACGTGGTTCCCAGCCGCCACTACTTTTCAAGGCGAACCATCCCTTCCCTGCACAACCAATTGGCGGACAAAATCACTGTGTGCACTGCGCAACGCCATCTGTGACAAGGTCCACATAACCACAGATAAGTGGAACAGTAAGCACGGGCAGGGACGCTATATCTCCCTAATTGCACACTGGGCAAACGTAGTGGCGGCTGGGCCTGAGGCGGATAGCAGTTTGGCACATGTTCTTCCGCCACCGAGGATTGCAGAGCATTTCTCTTTGCCTCCTGTTGCCTCCTCCTCCTCTACCACCACCTCATGCAGGTAGCGTAACACCTTCACCACCAGCTTCAGCACAGCCAGGGGGAAATGACAGCAGGCTGTTTTAAAACTCATATGTTTGGGGGAAAAACCTCACAAAGTGCAGGAGCTGTGAACGGGCATGGAACAACAGACCGATGAGTGGCTGTTGCCACTGAGCCTCAAGCCCGGCCTGGTGGTGTGCGATAATGGGAGAAATCTTGTAGCAGCTCTTGGCCTAGCCGGTTTGCTGCACATCCCTTGCCTGGCGCATGTGCTGAATTTGGTGGTGCAGAAATTCCTGAAAAACTACCCAGATATATCAGAGCTGCTGCAGAAAGTGCGGAAAGTTCGGCGTTCTCACCATGCTGCTGCTAGCCTGTCTGCCCTGCAACGTAACTTCGGGCTTCCCGCTCACCATCTCATATGCGACGTGCCCACAAGGTGGAACTCCACCTTGCACATGCTGGAGAGACTGTGCGAGCAGCAGCAGGCGATAGTGGAGTTTCAGCTGCAGCATGCACGGGTCAGATGATGGAAGAGGATGTGGCATAGGAGGAAGAGGAGGAGGAAGAGGGGTCATTTTCACGGTTAACAAGTCAGTCATGCACAAGTGGCTGGGAGGGTGGGTTCTTGCACCAGTATAGGTCAGGTACACAATTGTCCAGCCAGGGCACAGTTATGGAGGATGAGGTGAGGAGGAAGAGGAGGATGAGGAGTATGAGAAGGAGGAACCGTGTTCACAGCAGGGTGGCACCCAACGCAGCTCGTGGGCATCACTGGAGCGTGGCTGGGGGGATACGGAGGACACAGACGATACACCTCCCACAGAGGACAGCTAGTCCTTGCCTCTGGGCAGCCTGGCACACATGAGCGACTACATGCTGCAGTGCCTGCGCAACGACTGTCGAGTTGCCCACATTCTAATTTGTGCTGATTACTGGGTGGCCACCCTGCTGGATCCCCGTTACAAGGACAACGTGCCGTCCTTAATTCCCTCACTGGAGCGTGATCGGAAGATGCACGACTACAAGTGCACGCTGGTAGACGCACTACTGAGGGCATTCCCAACTGACACTGGGGGCTCAGTGGAAGCACAAGGTGAAGGCAGAGGAGGAGGAAGAGGTTGCCAACGCAGCTGGGGCACCGCCCGCACCTCAGAAGGCAGGGTTAGCATGGCCAAAATGTGGAAAAGCTTTGTCAGCACGCCACAACAACCAGCACCACCATCTGATATGGAACGTCTTAGCAGGAGGCAGAATTTCAGCAATATGGTGGAACAGTACGTGTGCACACGCCTACACGTACTGACTGATGGATCTGCCCCATTCAACTTCTGGGTCTCCAAATTGGGCACATGGCCTGAGCTTGCCCTTTATGCCTTGGAGGTGCTGGCCTGCCCTGCAGCCAGTGTATTGTCTGAACGTGTGTTTAGCACGGCTGGGGGCGTTATCACAGACAAGCGCAGCCCCTGTCCACAGCCAACGTGGACAAGCTCACATTTATTAAAATGAACCAGGCATGGATCCCACCAGACTTGTCTGTACCTTGTGCAGAATAGATATTATTACCGGCCTCACCCAGCCATTGTTATACTCACGTGCACTTATTCTTTGTTTTCTTTTTTTATATGTCCCAATATTTTGGGGGCTACCCCAATAAAAACAAAACAACAAAAAAAAAAGTTGGCTACCTCCTCCTCCTCCACCGCCGCTTCCACCTACAACGCCACGGTCACTGCCTCCTCAACCTATGGGTCACTTAGTATAAACTATGTACACAATAGCAGAGGCTTGTGAAGGCCTTTTCTCCATGCATCAGGAGTTGAGCTCAGTTTGAACAATGAAAGAGAATACCCTGCACTCCAACCCTCTCTCAAATGGACAATTCTTGTGATCCTCCTGACAGCCATGCTTTAGATTTTGATTTATGTTTTTCCAAAGCTAAAATCAAAGATTCCATCTAGTGCTATTTTATGGCTCAGCTGTATTTTTAATTTTTATGTATTTTATGTTATTTTAAGTGATTTCCCTATCCACATTTGTTTGCAGGGCACTTGTCCTACTCTTAAGCCCATTTTACTTCCTTTTGCAGCCCTCTAGCCTTTTCCAGGGCTTTTTTAGAGGCATTTTAGTGCCCAAAAGTTCGGGTCCCCATTGACTTCAATGGGGTTCGGTTTCGGGGTCAAGTTCGAGCCCAAACTCAAACTTTTTGGCAAAGTTCGGCCGAACTCGGCGAACCCGAACATCCAGGTGTCCGCTCAACTCTACTTCTAAGGGCAAACGAGTCAAACGCTTGTTGATTGGCTTCCCTGCAGCCTTTCAAAACGCGCCATTAAATCACCGAACACCGAACTCCAACCTGAACATACAGTGAAATGTCCGTGTTCGGGTCCAGGGTTCAAAAACAGTAGTGTTCGGTACAAACCCGAACTTTACAGTTCGGGTTCACTCAACTCTACCCATAACATGTTATTTTGAGTCAGCAATTCCACATTTAACCTTCACTGGAAACCAAATTATGGATATACTAATCCAATGTCTTATGTTTATTTGAGGATATGCATCTGTACAACCCTGTGCTCTAACCAATTAAAAAACATATACAATTGTATTCCATCCAATATAAATATATAAAATGTTTCAGAGTGAGTTGGCCTTTGTTGCCACTATAAAGATATTGGAAAAAAGTAATTCACATTCCACTACTAACAATTAATCTCTGGCATAAATCAGCAGTTTCTGTTGGCGTCTACTGCCCACTTACCTCCTCTGCACAGTGACTTTCTGACAAAGCAAACATCAACAGGTAGATTTCCAAGATAAATGAGAAATAGATAATTGTTGTTTTTGAAGTTTTAAATAGCTACTGGCTGGTTACCAAAAGTAAGAAATCCTGGTCTGTTTTTCAGATAATACTACCTCCCCAATTCACTTTAATCTAGATACTTTGCTGACTGAATCCTATCAAGGGGAAATGGTCAAGAAGACCTCCCAGTGTAATATTTATTCCATGGTGTACTGTGTGTGACTAATAAGGCCCATCAGCAAAAAGACCCAAATCACTGTTACTTGATATATTGAGATGTTGTATCTTCATGTTTTCTTTAGTAATCAAAGCAATCATCCATTACAAAGGCTGAACTATAACACATTCTAGACACGGACTGTCCCATTGGACACTCAATTACGGACAGAGGGCTCGACACTGGAAGTGGGCCTGGAATCATTCTCAGTGTGTCGCCAGGTTCGGGGCTCCTTCATACAGTCTAAGCATCTGAGAAGGGAGCCTGGCACCTCTGGTACACCCCACAAGGTGCAGATCATGAGTAGCTGTCTCTTGACCTACTCTACACACAATATATCCCCTATACACACAATACACCCCCTATACACATACATTGCAGCACATTTTCACACAGTGCACCATAAATACACACACAACACCATTATACACACTCTGCGCCGACTATGTACACAAAATGTGGCCTAGATTTAAAGGACCACATGGTCATAATGGGTGTGGAGTATCCTCATTTAACCCCAGTTTATAAAAGTGCTGATTTCTATGAGAAATCAGCCAGCGTGTGTGCACGTAGGGACCAAGTCAGAGGCTTTTCAATGGGAAGCCTCTGATTGGTTATTTCCTTTTGAAGAGACTGAAAGTCTCTTCTGGGGGGGAAAGGGGAGGGGCTTATAAGTACTGCAGCTTTTGTAATCTATTTTAGACTATACTTCCAATGAATACATACATGGAAATGTGCATGTATGTATTCATTGGGAGTATATCTACTAAACTGTGGGTGGTTTTGGTGGGGGGTTTGGAAGTGAGAAGTGGTCCTTTTATAAGCTTTCCAAATATTTCAATACTGCTATAACTTCCAAATGATTTATCTACAGAAGTCACAAAGTCTATTTTTGTAGATAATTAATTTGGAAAGTTTTTCCAACAATATTCAATCATTTGGAAAATGTATTAAATATAGACATATATCCACTCTACACTCACAATATATGCTAACACACATACCCTCTAAACCCTTGGAACACACACTATACACCTATACACACTGCAAACTCTATGGACAAACACTACACCCATATATACACTATGCACACTATACCCCCTGTACACAAACGCTACAGTCTCTAGCAGGGCCGGTGCAAGGATTTTTGCCGCCCTAGGCAAAAAATATTTTGCCACACCCCCCATATGTCCTGCCCACCATGTGACATCACAATGCCCCGCCCATATGCTCTGCCATATGGGCCAACGCCAGTCTTCACAAAGTGTCTTTTATCTGAAAAGACAGTGTGTTTACATTAAAAAGCCTACAGGCACAGGCTATAGACACCAGAACCACTACATTATGCTGTAGTGGTTCTGGTGACTATAGTATCCATTTAATGTGAGGTAAATTAGAGATTAGTGCCACTAATAATATATTGGATTGCCTACTTACCACCAGATGAGGACAAGAGGCTGATGAAGGGCTCAGTCTGGCTCCACAGGTATGGTGTAGAAGAGGCTCTTTGGAGACTGTTTTTAGCAGTGCTCACAACAATTAACGAACAGGAAGCAGCTCCATTTTTTAGGGCCCCTTACACAGCTCAAGGTCTGGGCCCCCAGGGCTCGACCGTGAGTATGCCTACAATGCCCACCCATAAATCCACCTATATGGCCCACCCATGAGTTCTCTCACAGGAAGTGGAGTGTATGTGTGTAGGGGATGTTTTATGTGTTATTGTAGAGGATGCAATGTGTGTGTGTTCTTATAAAATGTAGTGTATAGGGATACCAATTTCTGTAAGGGATGTAGTGTGTTTATAGGGGATGCAGTGTGTGTTTGCGTGTAAGGAATGCATTGTATGTTTCTGTGTGTGTGTGTGTGTGTGTGTGTAAGGGGTGCAAGGTGTGTTTCTGTGTATGTAATTGAATGCAGTGTGTGTTTGTAAGGTGTGCATTGATTGTGTAAGAGATGCATTTTGTTTCTGTGTGTAAGAGAATGAGTGTTTGTGTGAACGTAAGGGATGCATTGTGTGTTTCGGGTGTGTCTGTGTGTGAGTAGGAATGCATTGTATGTTTCTGTGTGTGTGTGTGTGTGTGTGTGTGGGGATGCATTGTGTATGTGTGTAGTGTAAAAGAGAGGGTTTGTGGGGTAGGATAGGGACTGAGAGGGGAGCATCTCTTAATTTTTTTAAAAAGTTTTTCATAGTGCTCTCCCCTCCTGTCAATTATTGATTTCCCCTTCCCTCCTGTCCCTCCGTGTTCTCCCCTTCTGTCCCTTAGTGCTCTCCCTTGGCCCCCTGTCCCATTGCAGTCCCCCCTTGGTGGTCTTCTCACTCCCCCCTCTCCCCCTTAGTGGTCCTCCATACCTCCCCTTAGTGGTCCCCTCTCTCCCAAACCCCTTAGTAGACATTCCCCTCCCCCCCTTTGTGGTCCTTACCCTCCTTCCCTCTCCTTAGTGGTCCTCCCTCCTTCCCCCCTTTGGTGGTCCGTGCTTCCCATCCCCTGTGTTCCTTCACCCCCCTTCCCCAGTGGTCCTTACTCCCCCTCTCCTCCCCAGTGGTCCTAACCCCCCCCTCCTCCCCAGTGGTCCTTACCCTCCCTCCCCAGTGGTCCTTCCTCCCCTCTCCCTCCCCAGTGGTCCTTCTCCCCCCCCTCTCTCCCCCAGTGGTCCCCTTCCCATCTTCCACCCTCCCCAGTGGTCCTTACTCCCCCTCCCACCTCTCCCCACCTCTCCTCCCCAGTGGTCCTTATTCCCCCCTCCCCTGTGGTCCTTGCCCCCTCTCCCCAGTGGTCCTCCCCCTCTGGTCCCCCCCCTCCCCTGTGGTTCTTACTTACCCCCCCTCCCTTGGTGGTCCTTACCCTTCCCCTCCCCTCCCCTGGTGGTCCTTACCCTCCTCTTCCTTCCTGCCTATGTAGCATGGCCGGGCAGCGCAGAACGCGGGACAGGAACTTCTGTTTCCTGTACTCGGCTGCCGGCAGACTGAAGGGAAGCGCTCACTCAGTGCACACCTCCTGTCAGTCCACCGGCGGCCGGGTACAGGAAACAGAGGTTCCTGTCCCGCGTTCCGCGCCGCCTGGCCACGCTACGTTGAGAGACCGGCAGGAGGGAGCGCTCTGCGCTTCCCTCCTGCCGGTCACTCAAAACCGGCCACCCTCCATACAGCAGTGCTGCGCCGGTGATTCTGGGCACAGGGATCCGGCGCCCCCTGCTAAGATGCGCCCTAGGCGGCTGCCTAGGTCGCCTTACAGGTAGCGCTGGCCCTGGTCTCTAGACCCACACAAACACACTAAAGCCCACATACACACAATATAGCTCCTAATACACACATGCAATCCACTGTAGCCCTTAGATACAAACACAATCTACAGCTCCTAGACCAGGGGTCAAGTCCTGGGGGAAAAAGTGTGGGAACTCACGCAAGATCCACTCCCCCCCCCAAAAATAAAATAATTATATGCTCGTATATATATATATATATTTCTCAGAAAATACAGTGCAACATTTATTGTAAAGTGCCAGTTTACAAAGACATCTCCAAAATTCACATGCAATAAACAAAAAAATATAGAACAGTTGTAACAAAATAAGTTTACTATACAATAAATGAATAAATATAGAACAGTTGTAACAATCTGTATGATTTGACCTGTATGATTGACTAGTGCCAAATACACTGACAGTGACTGCCAGGAGACCTATATGCTTGACTAGTGCCAAATACACTGCCGGTGACCAGATTGACTAATGCCGAATACATTGACAGTGACTGCCAGAGGACCTGATTGACTAGTGCCGAATACACTGACAGTGACTCCGAGGGGACCTGATTGACTTGTGCCAAATTCACTGACAGTGACTGCCAGGAGACCTGTATGATTGATTAGTGCCAAATACAATTCTAGGGTACCTATATGCTTGACTAGTGCCTAATACACTGCCGGTGACTGAGGGTGGACCAGATTGTCTAGTGCCGAATACACTGATAGTGGCTGCCAGGGGACCTGATTGACTAGTGCCAAATACACTGACAGTGACTGTCAGGGGACCGCTATGATTTACTAGTGCCAAATACACTGACAGTGACTGCCTGGGGACCTACCTGATTAGTGTAAAATACACTGACAGTGACTGTCAGGGGACCATGATTGACTAGTGCCAAATACACTGACAGTGACTGCCAGGGGACCTGATTTACTAGTGCCAAATACACTGACAGTGACTGCCAGGGGACTTGTATAATTGACTAGTGCCGAATACACTGACAGTGACTGCCTAGGGACCTACCTGATTAGTGTCAAATACACTGACAGTGACTGCCTGGGGACCTACCTGATTAGTGTCAAATACACTGACAGTGACTGTCAGGGGACCATGATTGACTAGTGCCAAATACACTGACAGTGACTGCTAGGGGACCTGATTGCCTAGTGCCAAATACACTGACAGTGACTGCCTGGGGACCTGATTGCCTAGTGCCAAATACACAGACAGTAACTGCCAGGGGACCTGATTGACTAGTGCCGAATACACTGACAGTGTCTGCCAGAGGACCTGATTGACTAGTTCCTCTTTAACACAAGAAACAAGTCTTCAAGGAGCTTTTAACTAGTGGTGCACCATCAGGGATTTCATTGCCAACCAACACTGGTAACTTGTAGTTATTACCTGTAAACCATGGAGGTTCAGCATCCCACTCTCCCCAAACTAGTGTTACATTTACTGTCTACCTTTACCCATATACCATCACCATTATTATTTATGGTATGGCAGTATCAGCACCTAGAATAACCGTAACTCTGTCTGTCAAGTGGTTTCTGTGTTTTCGAAGCTCTGGATACTGTATCCCTGCATGCTGAACATTCCACTGATCTCTGAGGAGCTGTCACTCACAAGCTGCGCTCTGCTCCTTGACGTGGCACTGGGTGCCGCCATGTTGGTGACGCCACACGGTGTGCTGCCTGGCTGCAGAGAGAGCTAGCGGTAGGGGATGGGAAGTGAGACCAGGGAAGTGTGAGTGAGGTCGGTGAGACACGTAGACACTCCAAAGTGAGTGAAGACAGTGTAGTGAACCTCTTCGTCACGGGGTCTGCATGGAGTACGAAGCTGCCATTATTGAACGTAACCCATAATATTGAGATCACTGTGATCATGGCTGTATTCGGATGATGACCACTCGGTTGGTTATTTCTCTCTTGATCTGTGATTAGTGGCTGTCCCACAACCATAACTCATCTTTTTATCCTTCAATCATCTAATGAACTATGGTACTGTGAATGATAGATCAAACGAAATGGCTCGTCCATTTAGATTGTTTTGTGATTCAATCATGTGGCAATTCGGATTTACTGAATTTGAATAATCTGATCATCACCCAAAATTTGGATAAACTGCAACTGGTTTGAACCAAATACACAAGTCTAATGCTAGTTAGCATGGTGATACAGACTGCATCACCACCAAATAAGCATATCTGGGAAGCAAGTAAAAAAGGTATGTCAGAATGAGGGCACGTCTCCACAGTAATACGCAACAATAGAAAAAAGGTGAATAAAAGCAAGATAACTTCAACCAAAAAGGGGGGCAACTCTCCTGAAGGTAAGGGATTCCCTCAAACCCCTAGAAATTAGAGTAAAAAACAAATAACAGGTAGCGCCAACACAGTTAAAATGAAATTAAAATAATCACAAGAAAGTTATATTCATAGAACAATAATAAATTAACATAAGAAAATACACAATAGAGACAATAATCCATAGAATGTGTTCTTTTTCCACTTGCTAAAGCCTCAACTAGTGAAATGCAATTTTTTAATCTATTTTATACAATTAAGTATTTTTAGCCACTTTCTTGTGTAGCCATATATTTTATTACTTTGTTTTATTTATTTTTTTTCCCTTGCATCCTGTATACTAATTACAGGGACTGGACAAAGAATCCTAGGTGGGGATTATACCACAAACACTGTATATTGTGAGCGGCCCATCTGCTCCAAAAATTGTAAGTAAGGTATTTTACCAGTTTTATTCACACCTATACTTATCTACAGTGAGCACTATTGTGTTTCTTTTCCTTTTTTGGACTATATTATGCCGCAGATGTGCAAGTGCAATTTAGCTGTATAACTTACTAGTAGGTTTCTATGACACTGAGTGCTGTTTATATTTGAGCTGGTTCAAGCTCTAGAAAACATGTGTTGGCAATCATATACTTCTGTGTTGTCTGTGTACCATCTGAATTGGGGTACTACACTATTTGTGTTCTTCTGTGTTTCTGCTTATTTTTACATGTTGATACGGCTCCATAATATGAAGTGTTACCTGGCTCCAGTAACAAGGAAAGAACACATTCTACAGACTTATTGCCTCTACTGTGTATTTTCTCACGTTATTTCATTATGCATATAACTTTCTTGTGATTATTTTATTTAAATGTTTTAAATTTTGCATTTTTGCAGTGCATAAGAATATAACAAACAAGCTTGAGGTACTCCAACGGCAATCCTTAGGCATATTATCACGCTTTACATTTGGGGTATTTGAGGACACATGCACAATTTTGTAATTTATAAAGCAGGAGTTAAACAAGCTAGGTATGTGGTATACAGTCATCTGAGTCTGAGAGATGGATCTATGCTCTTAACCATTCAGACAGGACTATATTGAGATGGGTATAACTTAAATAAACAAGATTATCAAGCAAGATTATTAAACTCTTAGATATGGTACACTAACAGGCTGGAACTCGGGAACTCGGAGTGCCAACTTTGTATGGTAGGAGATGTCACTTCCCCTAATGGGCCAACTTAGCGCCACTCGTAACAGAATTGACAGGTAACCGAGGTTAATAATGAATGGACGAAATTGTGGGTAAATCACTAACTGCAGTTGGTGAGATTGCAAATCTGGCCTCCAGGAGGTATGTGAGGCCAACGTTGCGTTTTGGAGTGTGTTTCGGCTCAATCGATTTCCGAGTTCGGGATGTACGGAGGAGCTACGGTCAAGTTACTTGAGTGAGGGTGAGGCAGCCCCATAGCCCCAGGTCTGCATCTTTGGGCCACTGATTTGGGAACTTGCAAGGTCCAAGTCCTTTCCTACTAAGGGATAGCAGAGCCGGATTAAGGTCTTTTGTCGCTGTGCACGTGTGTTGCTCTGCTTGTGGGGGGTGCTTGGCATTGTTGAATGCCGCAGTGTGACCCACCGACATCTTGTGTTTCGCACCTCTGATCCTCCACTCGGGGGTCCTGCCGGGAGATTCCTGCTCTTGCCTTCAACTTCGCCCAGAAGGCATCAGAGACAGCGTCTAGCTTTGACATGAAGCTCTCCAGGGATCCAGGCCTGCAGTGAGTATTTGTGCTTAGCTTGGCTGTGACCTGGATGCGCGTCCGCCATCTTGTGTGTGAGATTATATTCTGTGGTTCCGATGCGTGGCCTGCCAGGGTCCAACCGCTTTGCAGGCAGTGTAGTGTGGACCTGGATATCCCCCCCGGCCCAGAGGAGGGGGAACGGGACTCTGCGAGTTCCTGCATGGGGGATGAGACGTGGGACAGGAGATTGGCCGTTTCTCCTGCCTGGAGTTTGCACTAGGCTGCAACTGCTCTGCAAGGCTTTTGACAGTCGGTATCAGGGCTTTCCGAACCAGAGCACTCCAGTCGTTGTCTGGGATAGCTGAGTCACCTTGTGGTGCAGGCTGTGAGCAGCAGGTGTCTCGTTGAGACACTTGGGATATGAGCTTGGTAGAGAGCTCCTGCAAGTTGCGACTAGCCGCCATGGTGGTCAGGCCCCTCCCTATTTTTATTTCATTTTAACTGTGTTGGCGCTACCTGTTATTTGTTTTTTTACGTCTCTACAGTAACCCTGTAAATTGGCCCCAAAACTTGGAAAGATATAAATGTGGGATATTGCTGTCATTGGAAGCAGTATCAGACTACAAATCAGTGGTCTTTATAATATGGGACATACATAGACTGTAAACATAAAAATAACACGCTTGGGAAAATATTTCAATATGACATTGAAATATAGTCAGTAGTTTTAGTTGGGTTGGTGACAAAATGTTTAAGTTAAAACTATCAAAATCCTAATAGTTAAAGGGACACTATAGTCACCTGGACAACTTTAGCTTAATGAAGTAGTTTTGGTGTATAGAACATGCCCCTGCAGCCTCACTGCTCAATCCTCTGCCAGTTAGGAGTTAAATCCCTTTGTTTATGAACCCTAGTCACACCTTCCTGCATGTGACTTGCACAGCCTTCCATAAACACTTCCTGTAAAGAGAGCCCTATTTAGACTTTCTTTATTGCAAGTTCTGTTTAATTAAGATTTTATTATCCCCTGCTATGTTAATAGCTTGCTAGACCATGCAAGAGCCTCCTGTATGTGATTAAAGTTCAATTTAGAGATTGAGATACAATTATTTAAGGTAAAATCTGTTTGAAAGGGAAACCTATTTTTTTTTCATGCAGGCTCTGTCAATCATAGGGGAGGTGTGTATAGGGCTGCATAAACAGAAACAAAGTGATTTGACTCCTAAATGACAGTGAATTGAGCAGTGAAATTGCAAGGGAATGATCTATATACTAAAACTGCTTTATTTAGCTAAAGTAATTTAGGTGACTATAGTGTTCCTTTAAAAATCCTGATGGGTCTAGTTTATACAAATATATACTTTTGTGTAACATTTTGGATTCTGCAACTGCTATTACAGTTAAAGTGTCAACATGCCTAATTTGAATAAGGTTTAGTTTTAAAACATTAATTCACTGCTTGCCATATTTATCTTATAGCTTCCGAAACATAATTGAAACCAAAGACATATGAGGCATTTTCACAGTTGGGACTAATAAGTGAATTTATTTTGATTCATATTTCTTTAGTTGCACGAGTTGTGTAGAAGTTATTTTGAGCAAAACTTTTTATATTTTTTACTTTTATATTTTGTTCATAACTAGCATTGTGTTCATAAGTATACGTACAGACTATCAAAAGAAAGCCCTACCTATGGTTGGAAATGTATATATTATGTATGGGTACACTTAAGGGAGAAGGTGAAATTACGGTGGAAAAAAACACTAAGCAGAAACGCCAAATAGATCGTTATCACGAAATGACAGCATATGGGCAAAGCCTTAGTCATGAAGGGGTTTAATAAGAAACAGTTTACTTAAAGGACCACAGCTTAAAGGACCACTCTAGGCACCCAGACCACTTCAGCTTAATGAAGTGGTCTGGGTGCCAGGTCCAGCTAGGCTTAACCCATTCTTTTATAAACATAGCAGTTTCAGAGAAACTGCTATGTTTATGAATGGGTTAAGCCTTCCTCCAATTCCTCTAGCGGCTGTCTCATTGACAGCTGCTAGAGGCACTTGCGTGCTTCTCACTGTGAAAATCACAGTGAGAGCACGCAAGCGTCCATAGGAGGAGAAGAGGAGGATCGGAGGAGGAGAGCTCCCCGCTCCGGCGCTGGAAAAAGGTACGTTTTTACCCCTTTCCCCCTTCCAGAGCCAGGCGGGAGGGGGACCCTGAGGGTGGGGGCACCCTCATGGCACTATAGTGCCAGGAAAACGAGTATGTTTTCCTGGCACTATAGTGGTCCTTTAATGAAGTGGTCTGGGTGCCAGGTCCATCTAGGATTAACCCTTTTTTTTATAAACATAGCATTTTCAGAGAAACTGCTATGTTTATAAAAGGGTTAATCCAGCCTCCAGTGGCTGTCTCTTTACAGCCGCTAGAGGCGCTTGCGTGCTTCTCACTGGGAAAATCACAGTGAGAAGACGCCAGCGTCCATAGGAAAGCATTGTAAATGATTTCCTATGAACTGGCTGAATGCGCGCGCGGCTCCTGCCCTGCATGCGCATTCAGCCGATGACGTCGCTATGGAGGAGGAAAGCTCCCCACCTGGTGCTGGAGAAAGGTAAGATTTTAACCCCTTCCTCTCCCCAGAGCCCGGCGGGAGGGGGACCCTGAGGATGGGGGCACCCTCAGGGCACTATAGTGACAGGAAAACAAGTATGTTTTCCTGGCACTATAGTGGTCCTTTAAGTTCAGTTGCCTCTCAGTCTAACATGCACACAGATGTGACCTTACAATCAGAGCAAAAAGCTGGCCATCTTGTCTATATTGTCAGATGGTAACGCTCATCAACTCCCTGTAGAATGACAGCATTTCTGCCAAGACTTGTGCACCTCTTGATGCTCAGTCCATTTTCATGCCGATGCTTAATTCATGAATCAGCAGGGCTGAAATGTTTGAAAAATGTGTAGACAATTCCCTACTCTTCTGTACATTTCTTTATAGAAATCAGAAAAAAACCCTCCCAAAAAGTCACTTGTTAAAAAATATTTTAATACTGATCAGTTACATCTGTTTAACTGCAATCTTTAAGATAGATTTTAAATTGTGCGATTTTCTTTACCATATACCGTTTCTTTAATTTACATTTTTTTCTTAGTTTTTTTTCCCACTTGTATGGTAACTTTAATTTACATTTCTTTCTTAGTTTTTTCCCACTTGTATGGTATGTTGACCAACTATGTAATTCATCAGTATTCTGTATTGTGCCCTATGTTCTGCAATTTAGAATGATCCATTATTATCATTACCATCTTTTGCTGATCACATGTATATTTCATCTTCATATTACCTACAATGTTTTAACTGACGGGTTTAACATATAAGGGGGAAAAATAGACCTCATGAACGAAATAGTTTGGAAATGCGAACGAACTGGAGAATTCTGGAGAATAGCAGTTCCTAAGAAGAAAATCATTAAGTCTAATCTGAACTAACAGTCAACACATTGCAGTTGTTTTTCTAATGAAGTGCTGCTAAAATCTTGACATAGTTACCTGATCAAAAAACCTAGATGGCTCATGAACACAAGAAAATAAGTGGTTTGACAGGTGTCCACTTTGATGAGTACCATTCACTAGCGAAAGAGGAAAATGAGGTCATGATAAAAACATGTTGGTTGGTGTCAGATCCGGTCATGAAACACCTGTCAGGAAGGTAGATCATGGTAGCACTCAATTGCCATTCATCTACAATTTTGCTCCAAACTAGATCTTCTCTGGATTTGTTCAAAATAAAAAGGAACTTTTTTTTAAACTTTAAAAAAAAGTGAAACTATGTGATAAAAGTTCCCATCCCACTCTGGTAGAAGTGGTTAGAATCTCCTGGGACAGGGTCTCAATGACAGCAGCCCCACTAACTAATTTTCACTCATCTACTTATGAAGGAAAGACTGTTTGGCATAAGTAGTAACTAGGGGGTTTACTTCTAGTCCAGAGACGAAACTATAGGCCTCTTTGGTATACCTTGAACTGAGTGTATGACCGTGACCCCAGTTTCTTTAGGATTGGGGTTAAGCTATGAGGTTGGACCTTAGTTAGAATGAACTCAATGTTAACTTTGTGTATACATTTAAATCCCCCTTTTCATTTATTGTCCTGGATGTGGACCTCTATTTTGGTGTAAAAGGATTTCCAGCAAGCACTGCCTCCGGTTTTCCTGATGCTCAGAAAGGACGAACAGCATAAAGGAACATGGTCTGGATACTAAGCTGTAGACCAGCCCTTCCTCATCTGTTCCAAACAAAATATAGTAACACATATATCATCATTTCTGGCCATAGATCTATTTTTAATGACTTTGCATTTGGATATTCATTTGTAACTATTAAGGCCATTTTGAGAGATGCTCTAAACCAGAGGTTCCCAACCCAGTTCTCAAGTACCCCCTGCCAGTCCAGAATGTAGGGATTACCTTGTTGTGACTAAAGTGTTTTTTTCCCTTTTTTTCTAAAACACCTTAGACACAACTGGGTAATCCCTAAATCCTGGAATGGGTTGGGAACCACTACTCTAAACCATGAATTCCCAGAATTCCCAAAATGTAGATTCAATTTCCATGATGCCTTGCTATTTTATCATGTCTTCATCGAAGTTGCAGCTCTGCAATATTTGGATGTCTACTTTTTTTTGGGAGAGGAGAAAGGACTCCTTTTGGGGACACAACTCTGTTAAATAATAATAAATAAAAAAAATTATTTCCCCAGAACCAAGTTAATACATTTATTATAGTAATAAACTTTGCATGTAAAGAATCATAGTATTATAATAATGTATAATAGTTCATGCTGTATACCCAAATTTAGAGAAACACAAATCACTTTTACTTTTTCTAAATCGCTGCTATTTCTGCAGGACTCATGAGTCAGTTCCTTATTTAGTAAATGTTCACTGTATTTTTGCAGGTATATTACTGTTACCTGCTGTGTTTGTACTAGCTGTTGCTATGGAGATTAATTATACCGTTCTCTGAAGAGAGGTGCATAAAGTGAATATTTAGGGGCATTTTGTACTGGAAAAAGGCACCTATGATTTCAGCATAAATTTAGCATGTGATTGCAAGAAAAACCAGAAACACAGGAACAGGTAACAGCTAGTATTCCAGCAGGTATGAAACATCATATATCAATATCGTATATCTTCACAAAACAGAAAGGCTTCACCCACCTAATCTTGGGTATGGTATATCCAACAATTATGGCTTAAACTTAAAGAATATTATAAAATAATACCTTATAGATACCTTATAGACTTTTGCGTTCAGTTTCAAATGATTAATAATTTGGAAATATCACAAAAAATAAATCAAAACAGGCAACACACGAAACATTTTGCTTGTTTCGTGATTTAGAGTTCCGTAGTATAAGGAAGGTTTAATATATCCATTACCCCGCCTCTGGTGGGGACATATCTACTAAATAATTAGCATTGCTGCCCAGTCAATAACAAAAAAAATCAGGAGTGGGGGGGATCTATCACTGATCATCTATCGTGACCACACTTCACCACATGCATTAGGTGGTGGCAGAAATTAAATAATGGGAGGTGGGCATGCCAGAAGGTTGGGTGATTTTTGAAAAGGTCCCTGCCAGTCCACACCCATATAGAGAGGATGGGGACTAATAAAATGATATGGCTGAATATCCCATAATACCCCCCAGTCCCTGACCATTTGTGTGGGCTATTAAACAATTCAGAGAACTCATGAGACTTACCTGGGAATATGACAAGCTAACCAATCAGAGCTCTTTGACTGAGATTTCAATGCATAGGAAGGCTTCGATAGAAGCTTTTACCATTTTGAAAGCTCAGTCTGGGCAGTTTGATAATTTTTTTTGCAGGATGTTTCTTCCTTTTTTTCTTTTGCATGACCCAATATCTCTTCTTTCACTGACTGGAGGATATAGGGAGATATATCGGAGAGAAGAGGCGGCTCTAGACTTTGTGAGCACTTAGGCGAAACTCGAATATGAGGCCCCCACTAACATTCAAAGTGAAAAAAAATAGGGGTTGCATTGTGTGTGTATAAGAAGCTGTAGTTATATTGAAGAGCGGGCTTGCAGCGTTGAATACAGAGAGCTAGTTATGGTATAATTTGCAAACCAAATTAATTTGCAATAAACAAATTGAATGTGCTTTTATGCTAATCATTTATACACGATTGTGGGGTATTGATGCATATCATGGCAGTCGTGTGTATACGTGGCATGGTTGGGGGTTGTATCACAGGGTTGGGGTTAATGTGGCATGGTTGAAGGAGGAAGTGTGACAGAACAATGGGAGGTGAGTAATAGAATTAAGGGGCATAAAAGTGACAGCATGAGTGTGGCATGATTGGGGAGGTAAGTATCATAGGGTTGGGGTGAGTGTGACATGGTTGGTTGGAGGAGGGAGTGTGACAGAGCGAGGGGAGGTGAGTGTGACAGGATTAAGGTGGGGTTAATATGACAGTGGAGTGTGACAGGGCTGGGGGGGAGAAAGTGTGACAGGATTGGGGATGAGTGTGGCACACTTGAAGGTCAGAATTGGAGGGGTTAATGTGATAGGTTGAGTGTGGCAGGGTGATACATGATGAGTGTGACATGGTTGGGTGTGACTGATAATGCGAAAGAAGGTGAGTGTTACAGGATTTATGGGGGTTAAATGTAATAGGGTGAGTGCGGCAGAGTGAGGGGAGGCGAGTTTGGTGTGGTTGGAGTGTGCCAGAGGGGGTGACAGTGGTGTGGAGGGGGGGAGGGTGACATGGTGGGAAGGAGGGGATGACAATTACACACAATACACCCATTGTTATCCTGAGAATAAAACAATCAAGAATAAAGCCTGTGTTTTTAGACCAGGGATTTAAAAGCTATATTGTCCAATTGGCCCTTATCTCCTGTCAAAATGTTTCTGAGACTACTGACAGCTGGGCTGATCCGCTCTTGGTATTTCATATGCTTTCCTCTGTATGGTAGTCTACAAAAATGGTACCAAATCTTCAACATTGATCCACTGCTTCTCTGAAAATTACACCGTTTCATAAAAAAAAATCATTAAAATCTCCTGTAATTTGTGCCAATGTTTTTTGCCCATGTGGTGAAATTTTTGTTCTTTTAAATGTGTAAAATAAAATGTAGAAGTAAAGTATACAACAATGACTGGCAGAGTGCCAAGATGGATAGCAGGAAAACAGTGCTCACTTTAAGAAATAACCTGGGAGTTGCTGGATCTGCTTAGACGTGCGCATTGTAAAGCTGGACTTTAGTTCTAGATATTGTGAATAGAGCATATTGAGAACTTGTCCAAGCTTGTAGTATCTTTGATGTTATCGTGCTAAAGAGTTTCACATTTCTTATTTGCTTCTTGAGGATTGCACCGTTTAGTTTTATTGTTTGTTTTTTGTTTTACATTAATCCTAATGTGTTCTGTAGAAATACAGGTTTATTTTGAAATCCTAATTAGGTTAATTTATTGTGTGTATATTTGTGTTGTTTTTGGATACATAGCAATTGGTGTTCACAGCACCAATTTAGCTACATTATTTTAGTGCCATATATCACATTTAAAATATTTACTATAAGGCAGAACATGATTAGGGCAGGTATATTCCTCTAAACTTTTGTACGAGAAGAGCGCATTGGGAAAAAAGTATCCCAAAACTGTTTAACATTCAGTTCTAAAGAATGTCATACTTCTGCCAATGTTTTGGAGAACTGACTTTCTACCAGCTGTCGGACTCAGGCAGAGATTCATTTGCCTTTAGGCTATAAAAGTTAATAATGTTGGTTACACCTTCCTCTCTGCAATGAATATGCTAACGCAATAATCTTCTTTACGGCACACGCTTAGTACATGGAATTTTTTCCCGCTGTCAACTCAGATCTTGTACTACGAAAATATCTTAAAGGGAGCAAAATCATTATGTCACTGTATATATCTGTGATGTCTGAAATGACAAGTACTGTAAAAATGCATTATTACTCTATTTTAGTAATTGTATACATATATAAATAATTTTGCCATTTTCTTTTTTTAAAGAAAATTTAAAGTAAAGCAATTTTTTTTTTAGTAATACCAGTCAAAATATATGTTTTAGTCTGACAAGTTAATTACATTCGTAAAATAAGATACAAAAATTTTACTGCAAAATTGTTATATTACTAGGAGAGAATGTAATAAAATCACTAATAATAATGCGCCTTTGTATATTTTCTTGGAACTAAAATATATTTGTACATTCACTTGGAACTAAAATATATTTCATTGATTTACACATAAAATTAAAGTCTTTCTAGATACCAAAAGCGCAATTATGTCTTGACTTTTTATCAAACTGCTTTATCCTACTTTATCCTTGTTCCAAAAGGAATCGGTTACATAACTAAGAAACTAGAAAAATGTGCAGCACACTTTTAGGTAAGTGTGACTTATTGATAAAAACTGAAAAAATCCAGTGCTTGTACAATACTGATATAGTACAAAGGCAGCTCAATCACCAATCTTGTCCGGTAGGGGGTAGGATAAAACAGGAAAATAAGGTGCATTGCCTGAAGTGTCCTTTATGGAATGTATGCAATGACAAAAAAAGGGAACACAAAAAGTACTGATAGTGTAGTAAGATAAAAACTTATTGATAGACTAAGGAGAATTAAAAATTATACACTCACACTTTCAGGGAGCTTAAATACAGCTCTTACTTGCACGCCTGGGCGGAATGATCCCCGCCTATGGATATATTGTGGTACAGATTCTTCAAGTTTTCCTTACAGCGATGGGTATCCTCATAAAATAGACAAAATAAAAGTATATAGTATTGTATGTTGAGCTAATAAGCAGGGGTAGGTATGTAGATTGGTGTACACTCACATATTATGGGTTCTAAGTATTGGCTACAGATGTAATGCCTGAAGTGGTATGATCCCCACTCTAGGATATAGGTGAAGTGGATATTAATCCGTGAATATATAAAAAAAATCCACAATAGTGCATACCATAAAATAGAGTGTAAAGCACAGTACAAGTAATACAATCCTGCTCAAATGCTCCAGAGCAAAATGAGGTTTGCTCAATCCAATTGGCTTTGGTGGTATTATCCACACCAAGGATATATAGCTCAGGACTCAGAAGCAGAAGATCAGGTCCAATAAAGAGGACTTAAAAAAAGCAATTAAATCAAACATAAAAGGTAAAATAATTATATAAAGCAGTATAATAGTACACTTAACACGTTTCTCCTTGGACAGGCTTTGTCAAAAGTGTTTTGATAAAGTGGAAATACTTTTGATAAAGCCTGTCCAAGGATAAATATTTAAATAGGCAGCCATAAGTGTAGTAACGGATGTAGACACCATACTCTTTATCAAGGTCTACAGTGGCTCTTTGAAGCATCAAGCTAAAAAAGATTGTGAAGAGAGTTGGTGCAAGAACACAGACTTGTTTTACACCATTACCCATAAAGAGAAACTCAGAGTCAAGAAACAAAAGCAAGGTCAATACCAGAATATAATACAATAATACAAGGAACGCACTAAAGGGTACTGGGAACAGAAAGCACAATAGGGCATAGAATCTAGGGCCAGGTAAGTTTAAAGGGACACTATAGTCACCCAGACCACTTCAGCTCAATGAAGTAGTCTCGGTGCCAGGTCCCTCAAGTTTTAACCCTTCAGATGCAAACATCGCAGTTTCAGAGAAACTGCTATGTTTACATTTGGCTTTAAGCCAGCCTCTAGTGGCTGTCTTCCGGACAGCCACTAGAGGCGCATCTGCAATGATTGAGGCATATTATGCCTCAATCAAGCAGAGCGTCCATAGGAAAGCGAATGCGCACGCAGCAGTGCCGCGCATGCACATTCAGCTCCTGTGACGTCGGACGAGGATGCTGACGTTGGCGGGGGAGGAGAGGTAAGGAAGCCCGGCGCTGGAAATAGGTGAGCTACTGAAGGGGTTTTAACCACGGTTGACCCTCAGGGTTCTATAGTGTCAGGAAAACCGATTTGTTTTCCTGTCACTATAGTGTCCCTTTAAATAAGTCTATGTTTAATTTGATTGGTCAACGTCACGCCAGGAGCCAGAAGTGTTCGAGCCTCACACAGCTCCCCTAAAGGCAGTAGTGCTCGAGCCACATGCGGCTCGTTTTTGGAGGAACCCTACCCACGCGGACCGGGTAAGTACTGTTACTCACTCAGTGAGCACTTCCTGTCAGTCCGGCCGGGTACAGGAAACCGAAGCTCCTGTACCGCGGACCAGAGAGGAATTTGGCCACGCTACACAGGGAAGTGGAGGGGGGGGTGAGGAGAACGGGGGGCGGAGAGTCCACTAAGGCAGGGGGGGGGTGAGGAGAATGTGGGGGGGGGAGAATCCATCTTAACACTGTGTTTTCTTTTAATCTCACAACAAAAAGTTGTTTCACAGTCACACTTACAGTACTTTACCTTGTGGTCCAGCACTTATTACACTTATTTCCTGCCATGCTCTTGACTTGACATTACCTACATGCAACACACCTCCACCTTAGTATCACTTGTTTACTTGTGCTCACAAGGACACTTTGCACCCTCTATTGCGGTGCACTGAATGCACTTTTATCATGTAACGGTTTAGATAAATGGTGGTAACCAATATTCTTTTATAAGAAAAACTGAACATTTAAATCACTTATTGTTTAGTGTGTGGTGGTCCAGTCCCATATGTTGTATGAACCCTCTGATTCACTTCTCCTTCTATTTCTATGGCAAAATATAGATTCTGTAAGCATGGTCTGTGTGTAACGAGCCCTGGAGTGGTAGCTAGGGGTTCATATGGTTTGAGCCAAACAGCAGATAGCCAGAGTGATTATAGCTCGCCGTCCGGTTCTTCATTCATCAGTTAAATCCCAAAGAAACAAAATCCTCTAGTTGCAGTTCTCCCAAGTATCAATCAGGTAACCATACACCAGCCGAAACATGATGAAGGGTGTAACAAGAATGGTGTTTATTGAGACCAGACCAGGCTTTTATAGAGGTCCCCCTGCAAGAGGACCTCCCACAGTACACAAACATAATAACCAATCACATTTACAATAAAACACTCCCTCTCTCTGCCTGGGAGATAATTAGATAAGCTAAGGGATAACCCAATTACCTCCAGGCAAAGGGAACACATTTTTTCCCAAACTCAGAACACCCCTTTAACTCTAGGGTATCCCCAAAAATGACATACCCCTGATAGCCCCGATCTGGGAGACCAACATATTCAAAATTCTCCCCGATCGGTTCAGGGGATTTTAAAAAAGTGTGGAAGTCTTAGTTCACCGACTGCACACGAGGCTCCTGCCCAAAATAGTTCCACGAATGCATTGTGTGCGGTTGGTCAATTTTGAAAATGGCATAAAAACAAAATAATCCATGAACGGAGCCTCCTGGCTCCTAGGAGCGATTGTTACCCTGGTTCATGGGAACCGAACTACCGAACGGTGCTCTCCTACCTGTTCGGCAACAAAATGAAGCAGGCGTTCGTATACTTTCAGCGGTGTTCGGGAAGTTGAGTGTCCGATTTTAGTTCCAGACACTCGACGACCAAGTCCCGCTGCCTCCTTTTGTGCAAACAAGATTGCCGCCGTTTTCTCTGCCATGTGGCGTTCGACTATACCCCAAAAGAGCGCTCAATTGACGGTTCCCTTTTGAAGTTAATGAGCCAGGAGGGTGGTCGGTGTTCGGTAGTTTTAATCTACTGAACCAATAAGGCTTAAAATAGATGAATAAGGTTTAAAATAGACGAATGACCAGAGAAAACCTCGAAATCCCTGCAGGTTTTCTCACACCGTGGATTTGTTCTCACCAGTTTGATGCTATATTCCAGTGTTGAGCCCAAGCCAGTAGTTAAGCCCTTTCATATGTCTTGTTATATGTCTGGAGCATTGTCCTCTTACTGACACCAAACACTAACTATGCCTATGATACTTGTCCCTTAGTATGCCATTTGTGGAACTGGATGTGAATGTTGTGACAAACTGCCCTTTGCCACTGGCTTTTGGAGAAGCCTGATGGCCAGCCTCCTTCCTTATGACTATGGCCCTGGGGTGTATTGCCATTTAGTCTATTTGGACTTATTGGATTTTAAAACGCTTTTTCTGCCCCTTTAATTCCATGGGAAAATGTGCCTCTTCCCCTCCCCCTTTTTCCTGTCCTATTGTTCTCCAGCAGGGCATTGTCCCAGGTACACTGCCAGACCAGTTGAAACTGGCTGCTTTGTCCCTCCTCAATCTCTCATCAGCCCTTGCTATTGTTTAACCCCATGGTGATCCAACTGTATTTGTGAGATCTGAGCGCTTTTTGGACATATTGAGCGCTCAGATCTAAGCTATCTGAGGATATGTTGGACATATAGGTTAAACATTGTATGATATGAGTTATGTATTTTTTAAGTAGTTTCTGTAACAGTTTTTTGACTTAGAGAAAATTGGCTTACCACAGTTACTGAAGCCAATTATCTCCAGGATAGAGGAGAAGATGTTTTTGTTGTGGAACTGTTTTGGGCATGAAAGCCATGCTTGCGGTTGGTCAAATATGAATTCCATAAAACGTTTGAACCCCTGCTCTGATCTGGGTGATTTTTGGATATGTTGTTCACCCAGATCAGGGCTGTAGGATTTATGGGGATATGTTGCTGTTTTGGGGTGTTTCTGTGTTTTGGGTAAAAACTGTATATTTTCTGCCTGTGATAATTAAGTAAGCCCATTGTGTTAAGTAATTGTATCACAGGCAGAGGGGAGGGTTTGTGTGCCTTAGCTGGGAGTGTCTGTCTTTGTTGTACTGTGTTGATTGGCTGTTGTAACTTTGTGTCCTGTGTACCACAAGGTCCACGTGGGTGGTAACCTTGTGGGAAAATGTGTATAAAAGTAATGCCTTTGTGCTCATTAAACAGATCATCTTGTACCTTCATGAAGTTTCAGCTCATGTTTGGGGGATTGGAGAACTGCCTACACTCTGGGGATTGCTATAATCACTATACTCCCCAGAGTAAGCTCTTGTAAGAGCTTGTTCTTGTTCTTGTTCCTGCTCTCTGGAATTCGGAGAGGTCGACCTACTGGAAGCTGGACCCTGGTCTTGGGTCTAGAGTGGGTGGAGACGGCGAGACCCCAACCAAGCTGCGGCGGTTCGTGGGGTCTGCAGTGGTTATGGTGTCAGGTGGAGTGCTTGGAGCCCTCGGAAAGCACTAGGAGCATCCGGAAGGTACCTGGTCGGGGTGCCAAATGGTTCTGTTACAAATGTCTTAACCCCTTAAGGACCAAACTTCTGGAATAAAAGGGAATCATGACATGTCACACATGGCATGTGTCCTTAAGGGGTTAAGGAAAGTTTTCTTCCTTAGATGACTGAAATTTGCCCTGAGCTTCTATTCAGAGTTAGTAATATGTCTGGTAGTCTCAGGGAAGTAACTTTTTTTGTTCTGTTTACTGTTTTTTCATATCTAATCTTGCCTTCATTTTCCTGTCACTTTACGGCCTTCATGTCCATAAGGTCAATGTTTCTTTTTAGATGGCAGAACTGTCTCCGACACCATATAGTTCTTGACCCCCTATCAAAAGAAAAACCACTCAAGGCAAAGCCACTTAGTTTCAAATCTTTGACTGATGTGTAATAGGGCAAGAATCGGGGCTTCCAATTCCCAAAGAGAGTCAAAGAAACTCAGTAAAGCTTCTGTAACCCATTCAATCAAATATATTTGGTCCAATATAGCTAATGTCTTGTGAGACATTTACAAACATTTATTGAGGATGTTACTATTTTGTTAGCTTTGTAAGAACATTAGCTCCTTGTAGGTTTCTGAGTTGTTCACAGTTTCATGAAGACTATTTTAGAGAACTGGTCCTTCATTGTTAAGGTGCTAAATCAAACTAACCCGGGTTGGACTGCATTAAGAAATTGAAATAAATAAATACAATATGTAAAAATTAAGTTCCCAATAAGCAAAAAGTGGCTCAAATATTTACACTTTCTTTCTAGTTTTCACCCAATTCAATATATGGAAAAATCAAAAAGCATGTGAATACTTGATATCATGAGCATGCATATGCAAAGGGAATTAAGTCATGCATATTACTGATATCTTACACGCACACATTACTGATATCTTGCACAGTAGATTATAATGCTTTCCAAATGGAAATAGTTAACACCTGGGCAGTAGCGTTGTGCGTGCTTTCATCCAATGTAATAAAAGTACTGGTGGCATTTCTGCATGTACCATAATCAAAGTATATTCAGCAGTCTATTTCCTACTGGGAAAATAATCTGAGGTATTAGGTTTAGTTATTTACCAATTTATTGCACTACCTGAACATTGTCTCTATTAAGCAAAGTAGGTTATATGATGTGTACTTTAATATGCTGCAGGTTTATCAGGTTCCTGGAGGGTCTCTGCATGTTAGTAAATACAGAACCCACAGTTAATTCAATGTATTTGTTTATGCTGTAAGCAATGTGGCTGCAAATGTGGTGAACCTTTACAGCACGAAATTTCAGTGCAAGCGGTTGCAGAACATGTCAAGTATTTTGTTTCTTACTAGTGCCCTTGAGCTATAACACTCTTGTATTACTGAAGTGAAAATAGATTTAGTCTCAGGGCCTGTGCAAGGATTTTTGCTGCCCTAGGCAAAAGTAAAGTTTGCCACCACCCCCCCCCATGTGACATCACAATGCCCCACCCATATGATCTGCCATGTTAACTAACGCCAGTGCTGCAGTGCCACCGTGTTTACATTAAAAGGGCTGCAGGGACAGGCTATAGACACCAGAACCAGAGGACTATAGTGTTTCTTTAATTCTGAGGACTATAGTGTTTCTTTAATGTGAGGTAAATTATAGATTAGTGCCACGAATAATATACTAGATTGCCTACTTACAACCAGATGAGGATGATGATGGTCTCTAGCTGCAGTTTGGCTCCACTGGTCTGGTGTAGAACAGACTCTCTGCAGGCGGTTTGTAACTGTGGTCACAAAAATCAATGTTCTGGGAGAACGGGAAGCAGCTCCATTTTTTGGGGGCCCTTTACACAGCTCAAGGTCTGGGTCCCAGGGTCCACCTTCATGTTCCACCAATGAGTTTGTTCACAGGGGGTGGAGTGTGTAGGGGATGTCCTGATATGTGTGTAAGGAATGCATTGTGTGAATCTGTGTTTGTATGTGTAAGGGCTGCAAGGTGTGTTTCTGTGTATGTACGGGATGCAGTGTGTGCGTCTGTAAGGGGTGCATTGAGTGTGTGTAAGGAATGCATTGTGTGTTTCTGTGTGTGTAATGCATTGTGTGTGTACTGCATTGTGTGTTTTTCTGTGTGCTAGGGGTACATTGTCTTTGTGTGTAATGGGTGCATTGTGTGTGATTGTGTGTGATTGTGTGTGTGTGTGTGTGTGTGTGTGATGGATGTCAATCTCTCCCATCTCCCTTGTCACTCTCTTCTCTCCCCTCTGTATGGTCTGCGCGTACAGGGAGCTTTTGTTTCCTGTACCCAGCCGGACTAAAAGGAAGTGCACACTCAGTGTTAGTCCGGCCGGGTACAGGAGACAGATGCTCCCTGTACCCGCGGACAATACAGGGCTCCGCCACGCTACAGTGAGGGAGTGACAGGAGGGAGCGCTGAGCACTTGCGCTGAGCGCTTCCCTCCTGTCAGCCCCTCTCCTCATGCTGCACCCGGGCGGTGCGCCCTCATGTACGCACCAGCCCAGGCAAAGCTGCAGCCGTCTGACGCTCTCTGCAGAGCGCTCGGGCGGCTGCAGCATGAGGGGGGCCGGCGCTCCTGGCTGCCTAGTCCGCCTAACAGATAGCGCTGGCCCTGTAATTAGTCTATGTGCAAAAATACTACTTTCTCACAGAAGGCTCAAGGTTTTAAACAGATCATGAGAAACTATACGGATAGATTTTTATTTTATTATCATTAGTACATGGATTCTCGCCCAACTTCTCTCTCATACATCTATCTCGTAACCACTCAATGTATACGGCAGCGGATTTAACCAGTATATATACATCTTCCTGTTTCAATTTCTTAACAACATCACCTCGGAACCTTGTAATAAAATACAAACTCATGTGAGAAATCTGTTGTGTGGGAATAATCGTTTACAAGTAAAAGAAATACCCTCCCTATAAAACAAATCATACAAGTAGAAATCCTTATTAACTTGCTGAGGGCTTCTCATCAGCTGAACCTACATTATATTTTTGCTTAACATAATGAAATGTGGCCGTTTCCTTTAACCTCTTTCCTGTGTGGGTTTTTCTTAGACTTTTGCATGACAGAAAAGTTCAGCTCAGCCGAATTGTTTTTTTCCGAAACCCAAAAACCTTTTGGGGGAGCCAAAGTTAAACCATGTGCTGGTCCGTTGAACCAATTTCTTTTTTCACCTCTCACTCATTGAAGGTGAGGGATAAAAATGGAAGTGGCAGGGATAAAGAGGTCTTTTTTAATGACTTAACCAGTTAGACATCAAAAAAAGAAATGAGATAAAAACCTATAGGGGTCAATATGACATCAATATCAGTACAAGCCAGGTTTTATAACTCACCCACGCCTCCACTTGCCTATTGCTGCCCAGTCGCTAGTGACGTACAACCCAATATATTTCAACCCACCCAAATATCAGTCGGCATTTAATGAAAAGTGAAAACAGGAATACTTTATTGGGTTACAATTCACACATTTATACACAGACCCCTGGCACGGGGTCGTTAACTAGAACAATGTAGATCCCATCCATGAGCCTCTGTTTCTGGAAGATAACTAGATCGAGTACCACTAATCTCATTAACCTCCAGACAACAGGGTACCTTAACAGAATATCCCCAAAAACATACATATTTACATTATTAAACTGCACACATAAGGTATCACCGAATACCTTGTCCCGAGTGCCCTGGCTGTTAAAATAGCACCCTGAAAGAGCACCCTTTAATCGGGTTTCGATTCAACATAGTAGGTGAGAGCTCCAATAAACTGTGGGCACCTCCTCCAGGTCCCACTCATGGGTTGTGGGTGTGTGCACTATTATTAATAACAGAGGGTACCTAATGTGCTTTTAAAAACATAGAAACATAGAAACATAGAATGTGATGGCAGATAAGAACCATTGGGCCCATCTAGTCTGCCCAATTTTCTAAATACTTTCATTAGACCCTGGCCTTATCTTATAGTTAGGATAGCCTTATGCCTATCCCACGCATGCCTAAACTCCTTTACTGTGTTAACCTCTACCACTTCAGCTGGAAGGCTATTCCATGCATCCACTACCCTCTCAGTAAAGTAATACTTCCTAATATTATTTTTAAACCTTTGTCCCTCTAATTTAGGACTATGTCCTCTTGTTGTGGTAGTTTTTCTTCTTTTAAATATAGTCTCCTCCTTTACTGTGTTGATTCCCTTTATATATTTAAATGTTTCTATCATATCCCCCCTGTCTCGTCTTTCCTCCAAGCTATACATGTTAAGATCCTTTAACCTTTCCTTGTAAGTTTTATCCTGTAATCCATGAACCAGTTTAGTAGCCCTTCTCTGAACGCTCTCTAAGGTATCAATATACTTCTGAAGATACAGTCTCCAGTACTGCGTACAATACGCCAAGTGAGGTCTCACCAGTGTTCTGTACAATGGCATGAGCACTTCCCTCTTTCTACTGCTAATACCTCTCCCTATACAACCAAGCATTCTGCTAGCATTTCCTGCTGCTCTATTACATTGTCTGCCTACCTTTAAGTCATCAGAAATAATCACCCCTAAATCCCTTTCCTCAGATGTTGAGGTTAGGACTCTATCAAATATTCTGTACTCTGCCCTTGGGTTTTACATCCAAGATGCATTATCTTGCACTTATCCACATTAAATGTCAGTTGCCACAATTCTGACCATTTTTCTAGTTTACCTAAATCATTTGCCATTTGGCTTATCCCTCCTGGAACATCAACCCTGTTACATATCTTAGTATCATCAGCAAAAAGACATACCTTACCATCAAGACCTTCTGCAATATCTTTAATAAAAATATTAAAGAGAATGGGTCCAAGTACAGATCCCTGAGTGACAAGCCCAAGCTTTGAATATACTCTATTGACTACAACCCTTTGTTGCCTGTCACTCAGCCACTGCCTTACCCATTCAACAATATTGGAATCCAAACTTAAAGATTGCAGTTTATTGATAAGCCTTCTATGTGCAACAGTGTCAAAAGCCTTACTGAAATCTAGGTAAGCAATGTCTACTGCACCACCCTAATCTATAATTTTAGTTACCCAATCAAAAAAATCAATAAGATTAGTTTGGCATGATCTCCCTGAAGTAAACCCATGTTGTCTCTGATCTTGAAATCCATGTGTTTTTAGATGTTCATCAATCCTATCCTTTTAACATGGTTTCCATCACTTTCCCCACTACTGAAGTAAGGCTTACTGGCCTATAGTTGCCCGACTCCTCCCTATTACCTTTCTTGTAAATGGGCACAACATTCGCTAACTTCCAATCTTCTGGGACTACTCCTGTTAACAATGATTGGTTAAATAAATCTGTTAATGGTTTTGCTAGTACACTACTAAGCTCTTTTAACAGCTTTGGGTGTATTCCATCAGGTCCCATTGACTTATTTGTCTTTACTTTTGACAGTTGAAATAGAACCTCTTCCTCTGTAAACTCATGTGTAATAAATGACTCATTTATCCTTTTTCTTAACTGAGGTCCCTTTCCTTCATTTTCATCTGTAAATACCGAACAAAAATATTCATTAAAGGACCACTATAGTGCCAGGAAAACATACTCGTTTTCCTGGCACTATAGTGCCCTGAGGGTGCCCCCACCCTCAGGGACCCCCTCCCGCCCGGCTCTGGAAAGGGGGAAGGGGTTTAAACTTACCTTTTTCCAGCGCTGGGTGGAGAACTCTCCTCCTTCTCTCCTCCTCCGTTCCGCCCCGTCGGCTGAATGCGCACGCGCGGCAAGAGCTGCGCGCGCATTCAGCCGGTCGCATAGGAAAGCATTTGCAATGCTTTCCTATGGACGCTGGCGTGCTCTCACTGTGAAAATCACAGTGAGAAGCACGCAAGCGCCTCTAGTGGCTGTCAATGAGACAGCCACTAGAGGAAATAGGGGAAGGCTTAACCCATTCATAAACATAGCAGTTTCTCTGAAACTGCTATGTTTATTAAAAAATGGGTTAACCCTAGCTGGACCTGGCACCCAGACCACTTCATTAAGCTGAAGTGGTCTGGGTGCCTAGAGTGTTCCTTTAAGGCAGTCAGCTAGACCTTTATCCTCTTCTACATATCTTCCTTCTTTTGTTTTTAATCTAACTAATCCTTGTTTTACTTTTCTTTTCTCATTTATGTATCTAAAAAAAGTTTTGTCCCACTTTTTTACTGACTGTGCTATTTTCTCTTCTGTGTGTGATTTGGAAGCTCTTATAACTTGCTTAGCCTCTTTCTGCCTAATCTTATAGATCATTCTGTCTTCCTCACTTTTTTGTTTTTCTATAATTACTAAATGCTAACTTTTCGTTTTTTACTATTTTGGCCACATCTGCAGAGTACCACAGTGGTTTCTTGAATTTTTTGCTTTTACTGACAAGCCTAATGCAATTTTCTGTTGCCTTCAGTAGTGCAACTTTTAAATAATCCCATTTCTCTTGGACTCCATTTAAATTGCTCCAGTCTGATAATGACTCCTTTACACATATTCTAATTTTAGAAAAGTCTGTTTTTCTAAAGTCTAAAACTTTTGTTTTTGTGTGGTGTGACTCAGTCACTGTTCTTATATTAAACCACACTGACTGATGATCACTGGATCCTAAACTTTCACCTACAGTAATATCTGATACCAAATCTCCATTTGTTAACACTAAATCTAGTATGGCCTCTTTACGAGTTGGCTCCTCAATGACTTGTTTTAGAGACAATCCCAGTAGGGAGTTTAGAATATGTGTGCTCCTGGCACAAGCAGCTATTTTTGTTTTCCAATTCACATCAGGAAGATTAAAGTCACCCATGATGATAACTTCCCACTTCATTGTCATTTTAGCTATTTCCTCAACTAGTAGATTATCTAACTCTTCAATTTGTCCTGGGGGCCTATAAATCACACCTACACGAGTTACTGTGTGATTACCAAATTCTAACGTAACTCAAACGGACTATATGTTCGCCTCACTAACTTTTATTAAGCTATATTTTATGCTGTCCTTCACATACAGGGCCACCCCTCCCCCTTTCTTGCCTTCCCTATCTTTCCTATATAAAGAGTACCCTGGTATTGCTATGTCCCAGTCATTTTTCTCATTATACCATGTCTCAGTAACAGCGACTAAATCTACACTATCAGTTGCCATTATTGCCACAAGTTCATGGATCTTATTCCCTAAACTGCAATAATTTGTAGACATGACTCTAAGCTTATCATTTTTTAACACACTTGCTACAGGCACCTTCTGTCCTTGTTTTGGGGGACAATTGGATTGATGTTTTATCACCCATTTGCCCCCCACACTCCTAGTTTAAATACATCCTAGCAAATGAAATATTCTGGAGGGGTGGACATGTCATTGGCTTTCCAATGCTATGCATTCTCAGTCAGAGTGCTCTTGCATAGCACCAGCAGGCAAATGGTTAACACTAAAGCAAATGAAGCAGCTCGACATTTGGCTGTTTTGGTTGCTTTGGGATTAGGCATGTGGCAGCTTGGAATTCAGTTTTTCACCTGAAGAGTCAATTGGTCCAAATTTACCTGAACTGTGATTCTGACGAAACTGATTAACAAAGTCTAGCTTGTATTGTTCCAGTGCATGTGCGTAGGTAGATGGTACCTGTGTATTTGCATAAACCTTCACCATTGATAAACCACCCCAAACTCTTGTTTCCCAAAATGTACCACAACAGACTTGCTTTGGATTAAAACAGGCTACAGCTTTAATAAAATATAAATATATAAATCTTTCAACTTCAACATTCTAACATAAAACACTGTATACATAATTACTCAATAAATAGATATGTCACTGAGTACCACCTTGCCAACCAAACATAATTGAGGGTAGCTGCCCCTTCCCCCTCCAGCACAAGGCCTTTTCTTGGACCTTCCATTTCGTAATGCTGCTTATTGGCTCAGTGGGCATGTCTCTTATCCATGACTGTACCTGAGGTTAGGGAGGGACAGCCCTACCTATCTACTTTCCACAGACCGCTGGTCGAACCCCCGATTGATAAGGACCATATACCGCCATATTCCAGCCAAGATTCGGCACACCAGTGGGCCGCAAAGATGGCCCTGAAACCCACCACACCTGCAGCGTCGGTGAAAAGATGGAGCTTGGCATTGGATACTTCAGGTGCCTGCCAATAAGTCCGACCATTACACCCATCCAAGAAGACGGACCAAA
This sequence comes from Pelobates cultripes, assembly GCA_933207985.1. Lineage (NCBI taxonomy): Eukaryota > Metazoa > Chordata > Amphibia > Anura > Pelobatidae > Pelobates > Pelobates cultripes. Next base: position 102,757,994 of record OW240913.1, read on the forward strand.
CCGTCAGATTCTCAGGCAACGGGCGAGTGGGGTGCACATAATAAGGAGGGCATTCCACCCCCACGGTCGCCGCTGCCAAGCGGCGATTAAACACTCTTCCTCAGTGACCCGGCGGCAGAGACCAAGGTCGCAGGTCCAAAACCTTATCCTCAGCCAAATGACATTCCCCAACAACCGAATCAATCTCAATTCCCAAGAAGCTCAGACAAGTGGAAGGACCCACCGTATTGTCCGGGGTTCGAAGAAGGTGTGAACACACATTTGAACCAGCAGGACCAACACATAGGAAGTCATCCAAATAATGCACCAGCGAGTTACACGCTGCCTCTTCCTGCACCACCCATTCCAGGAATGTACTAAAACATGCAAAATAGAAGCAGGAAATTGAACAACCCATGGGCAGATACAGGTCCAAGTAATATCTGTCCTGGAAGAAACAACCCAACAGGGGATGGCAGTCCGGGTGAACTATAACCAGCTGAAAGGCAGCCTCTATATCCGCTTTCACCATCAGAGCCCCTGGGCCCACCACCCAGGCCACCCGAACTGCTGCATCAAAGGATGCAGACGACACCCTAAACAGCTCATCATCAATATCTCTATTCACAGAACCCCTGAATGGGAAGGACAAATGGTGAATCAGCCGAAACTTACCCTGCTCCTTCTTAGAACCGACCGGGCTGCCCCCACACCCCCCTGACCATCTACTAATGCAGAACCAGACTTACCAAAGGGCACATGAGTCTATTGGAGTAGCAGAGCCGTTACCACTGGAGGCTTGGCCAGAGCTGCCACTTCCAATGGGAGCGATACTGGCGTAGCGCACTACAATGCTTAGGACATTGCCTGGTCCGGAGCCACCTGGGAAGAAAAAAATAGGTGAAATCATATCCCTCCCCCCTTGACCCAGAATGGCAGGCCCTCCCCAGGGGGACGAGGAAGGCAGAGGATGCCCGACAGGTCCAGACAGTATACCGAGGGAGGGCAGGGGGCTAGCACAGCTTCTATGGGAAGGGGTAGGAGACAGCTGCCTCACACTACTCCCAGCCACCACCCTCACTTCAGGAGGGGAGACCTCATTAAGCCAACTCACCGTCTGGAGACCCGTCCACCACTCCGCCTACCTTGGCCGTGGGACCCACGTGGCGGGTCCACAGATGAAGACAAGGCCACAGGAAAACCCTCAGTGGCCACGGAAGGAGATTCAGCCTGCGCCAAAGCAGCATCAGTGTGCATAGCTGCGGACCAGCTGGCCCAGGAAGAAGGACTACGGCTCCTGCTGCATGGGGCTGGATAAGGGGATGATAACCGGGCATGGGCAGCTGCGGGCCACCCCGCTGCCCGGGTAGTTACAGGAGCCCGCAAGGGAGGTGAAGCAAGCCTCACGGCCGCAGACCAGCAGATCTGCGAGGCCAGGCCTGCACTCCTGATCCCAGGAGGGCCCTTAGCTTCCCCTGGAGGGGCGAAACGTTCCGGTGGCCGAACACACCTCCGAGGACCTCCGCTACTGCTGGGAGAAGAGGCAGCTGCAGAGGCCTGAATATGAGCCAGCTCAGCCTGCAGGTGCAGACCACCATCTTGGAAGGCCTCAGCCCTGACAAGGCAGAGAAGACAGCTTTGATATTCATACCGACCCAGGCCACAAACAGCACTTGGAAAGCAGGTATAATGAGAGCAACAACCAGCAATTACCAAGCTGTTCCCAACTGATAATTAAGATGGCTGCTATCCTGCAAGATGGCAACCTATTAATACTACTCCACCCCTATCCCAAGACCACTTTACCACATTCCTCTGTGTACACTCCCCTTACACTCACATGTCCCTGTTCTGCCTAGGCCTTGCCTGGCTCCTCAGGGTCTTTAATAACTGAAGCAATCTTTACATTATTTTTATCTGTTTGTTCAGTCATAATTTCCTTTTTTTTCCTTAGTGCACTCATAACTCGTAATAATATAATGCGTTACTTTTCTTTTAAATGGCATGCATGACTTTAGTTTGAAACTATAAAGGCACAAACCCATACACAAGCATATATATGAATGTGGACAAGTAGATATATCTACACTGACATTAAAACCACCTGCAAATATTGTGTAGGTCCCCCTCATGTTACCAAAATAGCCCCGATGCTTCAAGTATCGTGTCCTCTGGTAACTGGCACCAAGATATTAGCAGCAGATCCTGCAAGTTGAGAATGTGGGGCCACCATGGATCAGATTTATTGTTCCAGCACATCCCACAGATACCAAATGATACTTGACACTTGAACTCTTTGTCATGCTCCTCACACCATTCCTGAACAATTTTTGCAGTGTGGCAGGGTGCATTATCTTGCTAAAAGAGGCTACTGCCATCAGGGAACACCATTTCCATGACAGGGTGTAAGTGGTCTGGAACAATCTCTAAGTAGGTGGTACGTGTCAAAGTAACATCCACATGAATTACAAGACCCAAGGTTTCCCAGCAGAACATTGCCCAGAGCATAACACTGCCTCTGCCAGCCAGCCTTCTTCTCATAGTGCATCCTGCTGCCACCTCTTACCCAGGTAAACAACGCTCATGCACCCGGCCATCCACTTGATTAAAAAGAAAATGTGATTCATCAGACCAGGTAACCTTCATCCATTGTCCAGTACTAACACTCACGTCCCCATTGAAGGCACTTTTGGTGGTGGACATTGGTCAGTATGTACATTTTGACTGGTCTGCAGCTATGCAGCCCCATAAGCAGCACTGTGTGTTCTAATATCATTCTATCATGGCCAGCATTAAGTTTCCCAGCAATCTAGCTACAGTTGCTCTTCTGTGTGATCAAACCAGACGGGCTAGCCTGCCCATGTGCATCAATGTGCCATGGGTGGCCATGACCCTGACACTGGTTCATCAGTTGTCCTTTCTTGCAGCACTTTTGGTAGGTACTAACCACTCCATACCAGGAACACCCCACAAGACATGTCATTTTAGAAATGCTCTGACACAGTTGTTCAGCCATCACTATTTGGCCCTTGTCAAAGTCACTCAGACCTTTTTGCTTGCCCATTTCTCCTGCTTCCAACACATGAAATTCAAGACCTGACTGTTCACTTGTTGTCTAATATAACCCACCCCTGGGCAGGTACCATTATAACGATCCAATCATTGTTATTCACTTCACCTGTCAGTGGTTTTACTGTGTGGCTGTTCAGCATACAAGCTGTATAATGTGACCTCTGACAAGTGTAGTCTTCTCATCCCCAAATGGACTAAATCTGGTGAAAATGACAGAATACTAACTGCAATTGCCATTCTTATATTTGCTAAAGACAAATACGGTCAGCCAGAATTAATCTGTAGCAATGGCACATATGCATTTGGTGTTCAGATTAAAATCAGGGATTTTGCACCTTTACAAATTATAGTATTTAAAAGATTCACAAAATACAATTTTTTTAAATATAATTTATTTAATTATTATTTTCCTTTTTTTTTATCAAACATACATATATATACATATCATATCATACATTGCGTGCATATCATACAATGCATATAGAATAAATACAATAAATAAAGAAATACATATAGACTAACAAACATATAACAAAGTTGACCATCCTGTCCTATTCATTCAGCTCTACGCTCAGATTACATAAAGTTAGATTAAATTTCCGCTCCTTCAGAAATTACCAATTAATTACTGCACAATATATACATTCCATTGTTTAATTCTCAAGGAAATTAATCCATTCATCCCAGATCTCATATTGTCTAATATTAATACTTAAATTAGAGGCTATTCCCCTTTCCATTTTGCATTGAATAATAATAGATGCCTTAATTTGTGGCCATGAATCAATTGTTGTCCTCTTCCAATTTTTTGCAATAGCCATTTTAAAGGCCATCAAAGCCTGAATCAACAGATCTCTCTTATCTTTAGTTAATTGCGGTAGATTTAAATGTAAGAGCAAGTTGTCTGGGGTCCAAGAATGGGTTATATGCAGCAATTTATTTACTTGGTCCATAAATTGAACCCATGCTTCCTTAATTGGGGCACAATCCCACCATATATGTAATTCATTTGCTCCCTCATTTCCGCTTCTCCAGCATCTAGATGTCCCTGCCTTTGCAAATTTCTGGATCTTATTGGGAGTCATGTACCATCTATTAAGTATTTTAAAATGTGCTTCCCTAATATTTAGACAGTGTATCGTGGAATAGACTGATTGTAAAGCCTTATACCATTCCTTTATATCAAATTTTATTATCAAATCTCTTTCCCATTTACCTTTAGCTATAGGATAAACAGGTCTTTTTATAGCTTTTATAATCTCAACGCATCTAGTTAGTATTTTAGTATTTTTCTCTGAGTCTATCAAAACATTTAGTTTAGATAATGAGAAAGCTCGTGTTGCTTCCAAGGGCGCTTTGCAGAAAACTTTTAATTCTGATATAATTAAACGTTTGTAAATACGAAATACCATAGATTCTGCGTATCTCAGCAAAGGGCATAATCTTCCCATCTACTAATAAATCAGCTAATTTTTTTAACACCAAGTCTAGTCCATTCGGACATATCCATGTTTTCCATCCATGTATCTAGATTTTTGAAGGTCAGAGCAGATAAAACTTTATTTTTCAAGTCTAAAAGATTTTTAAGATGTAGCCAGAACTTCGGCTATCAGATTATCCATCGTGCATTTTATATTTTTAGTTCTACTATTATTTCTTATGGCCCACATTAATCTAACATTATTGTATGGATCTGTAATATCTGCACCTTCTATTTTAAACCAATCTTGTGAACACGAATACTGCTTAATTAAAGGAAGAGTATGCATCAACTGTGCCGCTTGATGGTATAAAAAAATATTTGGAAAACCGATCCCTCCTTCATTATGCTTCAAGTATAAGAGATCCTGGCCTATTCTAGGTTTCTTATCAGACCAGATATAATCCCTGAATAACTTATTCACAAGTCTAAGCCGTTGGGGGTGAATCTGTAGAGGAATCATCCTCAGTAAGTAGATAAACTTAGGGAAAACATAAGACTTAATAAAATTAACCCTTCCCCACCATGATAACTGCAAGGCGTTCCATTGTTTCAGAGAGTGAGTACATTCTCTGATAAGAGGAATTACATTGGCCTTCATTGTATTCTCTGGGTCTTTCACTATATTGATTCCAAGATATATAAATCCCTTTTTTTCCCATTTAAAGGCAAAATGTTCTTTTAGCTGTTGCAACTCTTTTCCTTCCATATAAAAGGGTAATGCCAATGTTTTTTGAACGTTAAGTTTATAATTTGATCAATAACTATATCTTTCAATTACTTGCATAGTAGCTGGCACTGACTTACTTGGGTTGGTTAGCGTTATCAAAGTATCATCGGCATATTGACTTATCTTGAAATCTTTATCCCTTTTTTTAAACCCAGTTATATCCATATTATTACGTATTTCGTGTGCTAAGGGTTCAGCCGTTAGGATATACAATAGTGGGGAGAGCGGGCATCCTTGTCGGGTACCATTTGATAGCATAAACCACTCTGACTTAATCCCTCCTCCTACTATCCTGCTAGATGGTGAAGAGTAGCAGGCCATTATCGCCGAAAGAATCTGGCTAGAAAATCCAAAAGCTTTTAACGTTGAGTACATAAAATTCCAGCCGACCCTATCGAATGCCTTTTCTCCGTCTAAGGCCATCGCTAAGAAAGGGGTTTTATTCTCATGGATCTTAGTAAATATATTTAATATCCTCCTAATATGATTAGAGGACGCTCTTACTGGTATAAAACCCACCTGATCCTCGGCAATCAAGAAAGAAATTATATTCTTGATTCTTTTCGCAATGATTGAGGCATACATTTTATAGTCATTATTTAATAGGGCAATAGGTCGATAATTAGTCATTTCTTCTGGGTTTTTATTATTCTTTAGAATAGGAGTAATATTGGCTACCAACATTTCCTTAGGTAATTTACCAGTATTAATCGCTAAATTATAACATTCTACCAACCCCTGAGCCAGTCTATCCTTATACATTTTAAAAAAAGAATCCGTAAACCCATCTGGGCCTGGCGCCTTATTTTCTTTCATAGTATCTATCGAGTCAGTAACTTCTTGTAGAGATATCTCTGCATTTAGTTGATCTAATTGTAGCTCGTTAAGTCTAGGGATATGAATACTCAAGAAATAGTTATTTATATCCTCTTGGGATGATATCGTCGGTAGATTATATAGATTATAATAATAATCTCTAAATACCATTCCAATTTTCTTAGGATCTAATATAGTATCATTTCCCTGTTTTATTTTTGTAATTAGTTTATTTTTTTGTCGATTCTTCACTTTATTGGTAAGAATCTTATCAGCCTTATTCCCCCTATAATAGTAGTTCATCCTCATAATCTGTAAATTTCTGTTTATTCTAGACATCAAAATTTAATAAATTTTATTTTCTATGATCCTGATCTGATTTGACATAGTTCTTACAGGGGCAGCGGTATTTTCCTTATAACATTCACTCAATTCAATATATAGACCAGATAAAGATTCTTGTCTATTTTTCCTATCTTTTGCTTCTAGACTAATTAGGTGGCCCCTGATGACGCTTTTAAATTTATATCAGGAGACACTTCATTATTGTCATTATCCTTCCAATACATGTCTTTCTCCTTAGCAATCTGTTCCCTATTCACTTTAGAGATTAATAGCTTATTATTTAATTTCCAATCTGGTCTTTGCTTTAAAATATTATTCTTTAGCTGTATTTTGTCCAAATTATGGTCCGACCACGTGACCGTACCTATATTTGTAGACTGCACTTGTTCCAATAAGCTTCGATCTCCAAATATGACGTCTATTCTTGAATATGAGCAATGCGTCTTGCTAAAACACGTAAAATCTTTCTCTGAAGGATGAAAAATCCTCCAACAATCATAAAGCCCTTCATTTTGAATAATATTGCGAAATTTTGTTGCTAAATTAATAACATTTCTAGAGGGACTCTTAATCCTTTCAGAGCTTCTATCTAAGTTAGGGTAAATTGTCAGATTAAAATCGCCCATAGCAATAGTACGTCCTTGCTTAATTTTTTCTAATTGTGCAAAAAATTTATATAGAAACTGAATCTGAGAAGTATTCGGGGCATAAATATTCGCAATTGTATATAGTTGATTTTCTATTATACATATAAGAATAATCCATCTACCCATCTTATCAGTTTTCACATGCTTTATAGAGAGGTTTAATACAGATGAGAAAAAAATAGCTACTCCCCTCTTTTTTTTGTCTTTAAACGAAGAACAGACTGAAATAGGAAAATCTTTAAAGCTGAATTTTATCTTATCATCTCTCCGCCAGTGAGTCTCTTGTACTCCGACAACTTGCACATTTTCTTTTTTTGCACGTTCAAATAATAATCTCCTTTTTTGTGGAGAATTCAAGCCCTGTGCGTTTAGTGAAACAACACTAATCATGTGTTTCTAATCCTACTTTTTCCTTCTCTTTCCATATTCTATTATCTTATCTTCTAACTTATTTAATTGAGTTTTATCTTTCCTGGCAGAATGCGTCAATTTATGACATACCAAACAACATATAACACTTACAAAAAACACTAAATATAAAATAAACATCCCTTAAGGAAGTGTGGATGGTCCTGTGATTAACCCTTTTTCACAGAGCCTCCAAATAGATCCTATTCGGGATCAATATTTTGATGCTGAACCGCCCCCTTCGGGGAGTATTTTTTGTCACATCATATTGCCTTTAGAAACATAGAAACATAGAAACATAGAATGTGACGGCAGATAAGAACCATTCGGCCCATCTAGTCTGCCCAATTTTCTAAAAACTTTCATTAGTCCCTAGCCTTATCTTATAGTTAGGATAGCCTTATGCCTATCCCATGCATGCTTAAACTCCTTTACTGTGTTAACCTCTACCACTTCAGCTGGAAGGCTATTCCATGCATCCACTACCCTCTCAGTAAAGTAATACTTCCTGATATTATTTTTAAACCTTTGTCCCTCTAATTTAAGACTATGTCCTCTTGTTGTGGTAGTTTTTCTTCTTTTAAATATAGTCTCCTCCTTTACTGTGTTGATTCCCTTTATATATTTAAATGTTTCTAGTCATAGAAAGTTTTCAAATAAACAATCCTGGTTATCCCGCTAACATAAGGCATCATACAGAGAGGGAGGAGAGAAAAATAAAAAATAAAAAATAAAAAAAAAGCTCTCTGAACCTAATTTATTATCATTATGAATTATGATTTCTAGACCATAATCCATTTCTCTCATCAATAAATCAGATCTTTATATATACTCTATTCTCTATTTATAATCATTTGTCCTTCTCGAGGTCTCTATCATCCACTTTCCTTTCTATCTATGACCAATATCAATATCTGTGAACCAATATCATTATCTTGTGATCATTATTACTTGTATGTTAATTTATCTAAAAAAAAAAAAGTATTTATCAATTCGTGCATCCTTCACTTACATTTTCTGCAGATTGTGAACATAGAAATCATTAATCACACTAGTAAATATCTGTTTCCCTTACTTGCCTTTAACTATTCCCCTTTCTCCCCTTTCTCCCCTTTCCTATTCAAATATATTCTTATTTCCTATTTCTTTTAAGTGCTCCAAACTTTATAAATATTAAATAACCTCATTTAAATGAATTTTCCAACTCCCATTTTAAATGCGCATACTTATTATAATACATCTATATTTCATTTCTTCCTTCTATAAATCATTATCCCTCCTAATTCTATTAGTGATTTTTAACATATAAAGTGTCCGATGTGAAAATCATTACAAGTATCTATCACCTCGAGAATTTCCAATTTATATTTTTAGAGATAAAGTAAAGGTAATGTCCTTCCTTTTTCGTCTTCTCATCTTTCTTTTCCTTATAATATTATACCTTCCAAAGATGTCTTCTAAGTCGGCGGGGAGAGAGAGAAAAAAAAAGGAATATCCTTTATACTATATTATTTATCTTCTCTCCTTCATCCTTTATCTCCCTCCATTGAATTAATCTGATCGAAGTTCTGCTGTCTAAACCATTTTGAAATTGCCATAACATCTGAAAAAGACAGTGGCTGCATCAGGCATGGTCCACTCGGTGCCACCAGGGGTGCCATGATCAGGCTACCCCATGTGCTGCAGTCACCGAAGCCTGTGAAGCCCTCAGGGCTGCTGCAGCTTCTTGGAACTGGCGAAGCTTCCATGAGGGCGGACCGCACCGCCCGGGCGCAGCCTGAGGAGAGGCTGACAGGAGGGAACGCTCCTGTCAGCTCCCTCACTGCAGCATGGTCCGACGGGTACAGAGAGCAGCTGTCTGAGTGTGCACTTCCTGTTAGTCCGGCCGGGTACAGGAAACAACAGCTCCCTGTACCAGCGGACTATACACGGCTCGGCCACGCTACAGGGAGGTAGGGGGGAGGGGGAGAAAGAAGGAGGGGGGAGAAAGAAGGGGGAGGGGGGGGATGAGAAAGAAGGGGGGGTGAGAGAGAGAGAGAAATAAGGGGGTGAGAGAGGGGTGAGAAAGAGAAATAAGGGGTGGAGAGAGGGGTGAGAAAAGAAATAAGGGGGTGAGAGAGGGGTGAGAAAAAGAAATATAGTGAGAGGAGGGGTGAGAAAGAGAAATAAGGGGGTGAGAAAGAGAAATAAGGGGGTGAGGGAAGAGAAATAAGGGGGTGAGAGAGAAATGGGGTGAGAAAGAGAAAAGGGGGGGTGAGAGAGAGAGGAAATATATGGGGGAGAGAGAGAAAAAGAAGGTGGGTGAGAGAGAAAGGAGGGGGGGTGAGAGAAAATAGGAGCGGGGGTGAGAAGGAGAAATTGGGAGGAGGAGAAGGAAATTGGAGCGGGAGGAGAGATTGACATTCATCACATACACACAGAAAAACACACAGACACACATACACAAGCAATGCAACCGTTACACACAATGCATCCCTTACACACACAGAAACACACAATGCATTCATTACACACACTCAATGCACCCCTTACACACATTCAATGCATCCCATACATACACAAAAACACACCTTGCAGCCCTTACACATACAAACACAATTTCACACAGTGCATTCCTTACACACATATCAGGACATCCCCTACACACTCCACCCCCTGTGAACAAACTCATTGGTGGAACATGAAGGTGGACCCTGGGACCCAGACCTTGAGCTGTGTAAAGGACCCCCAAAAATGGAGCTGCTTCCCGTTCTCCCAGAACATTGATTTTTGTGACCACAGTTACAAACCGCCTCCAGAGAGCCTGTTCTGCACCAGGCCAGTGGAGCCAGACTGCAGCTAGAGCCCATCATCATCCTCATCTGGTTGTAAGTAGGCAATCTAGTATATTATTCGTGGCACTAAGCTCTAATTTACCTCACATTAAAGAAACACTATAGTCCCCAGAACCACTTCAGCTTAATGTAGTGGTTCTGGTATTTATAGCCTGTCCCTGCAGGCCTTTTAATGTAAACATGGCGGCACTGCAGCACTGGCGTTAGTTAACATGGTAAATCATACGGCTGGGGCATTGTGATGTCACATGGGGGGTGGCAAACTTTACTTTTGCCTTGGGCGGCAAAAATCCTTGTACCGGCCCTGGCTGGAGGGGGCTGTGTGAGCTGCGCAGTGTCCCATGGTAGTTAGGGTGCCGTGCGGCCAGTACAGCTCACTCAAGCAAACAGCTGATAAACTGGCCGCACGGAGGAAATGTGTATGTGTGACTTTCTGCCTGTGACTGTGTGTGACTGTCTGCCTGTAACTGAGTGTGTGACTGTCTGTCTGTAACTGAGTGTGTGACTGTGTCTGTAACTGAGTGTGTGACTGTGTCTGTAACTGAGTGTGTGACTGTGTCTGTAACTGAGTGTGTGACTGTCTGCCTGTAAATGTGTGTGTGGGGCTGCAGGGATTTGTAGAAGGGTGGGGTTTTGTATTGGGACAGGAGTCTTTATAAGGGGGATAAGCAGGGGATTTGTGGAAGGGGTTGAGGGGGTTTGTAGATGGGGCAGTACAGGATTTGTAGAAGGGGCAGGACAGAGGTTTTGTAGGAGGGGCAGGGCAGGACAAGGGTTTTGTAGGAGGGGCTGACAGCGGTTTTGCAAAGTTTACAAATTGTAAAAAAAAAAAGAAAACCTTTAACATTTTTTACAGGTTTTTTTTTTGGGTGGGGCCAAGCACAGGATCCGCCCCGGGTGCCAAATGCTCTAGGTACGCCCCTGGAAAAAGAATATGTCCTTGCTTCATAAGAAATTATTAATTTGCAGGGATACCTCCAAGAGTATCGGATATTCTTCTGACGTAAAATCTTTGTATATAATGCAAACGGTTTTCTTTTAGCCCTAGTATAATATGAAATATCCGGAAAAATCATGATATTAGTGTATGGATCATTCAGTTTAATGAGTCTAGCTGCTTTTAAAGCTTGTTCTTTCATTTTATATGTCGAGCAGCAGATCATTACGTCTCTAGGCTCGCCTTGCGCCACAAAATCTGGTTTCATAATTCTATGGCATCTTTCCAGAGAATTCAATGGATTTGTCATTTGAATGCCTAATTGCACTAAGAGCTCCGTTATATGGTCTTGCAGTATATCATTATTAACAGATTCTGGAATACCACGGATTCTTAAATTATTACGTCGAGACCTATCTTCAAGATCTGCAATTTTGAGTTCCAATTCAGCTATTTTTTGATTTGCTTTTCTCATATTGTCTTCTACAGAGACTTGCTGGAATTCCAGAGCTTCTAATTTTTCTTCATTTTGCTTGAATTCTTTTTCCAGCTGTATTAACTCCGTTTTAAATTCCATAAGACCTTCATGGATCCCATTCTTAATCTTATCTAATTGTCGCTCAAAGCAAGACCCAAGACAGCCATGCAATTCCCCGGAGCTACACTCCCCAGAGGCCAGCCTCCCTCCTGGCAGACTCTCCGGCGACAGAAAATACAATTTTTAATACAATTTTTAATAAAATTTGTGACAGAATGCATACGTCAGGATGCATAAAAGCAAGAGAACGATCAATCTAAATACTATTTACCTGATGGCAGAGCTACCAGTTAGTGCACAAATAGTTAACCCCTTAAGACCCGAGGGCGTACAATTACGCCCTATTTTAGGCGGCTCTAAACGCCGCCGGGCGTAATTGTACGCCCTCCGGTCTTTCTTTACTTACCCGGCCGCTGGCGATCCCACACCGGCGATCCCGGTTGGGGGGACTCCCAGGGAGCCCCCCGCAGCACTTCCGACCCCCTGGAAGCCCCCCCGGCCATGTGAGAGTGAGGTCCTTGCGAGGACCCCACAATCACATGGCCGGGGCTAGCTGCCTCCTGCATTGCCAGCAGGGGGGCTGCCTATAATGACAGGTGGTCCCCCTGCTGGCTGAAAATAAAATTAAATAAAATAAATTAAAAAGTAAAGTGTAAAAAAAAAATATATATATATACTTAGATCATATATATACACATATACATACACACTCTAGGTGTATTTTACTATTAATATATATATAATTATATATATATATATTAATATCAAATTACACGTAGACTGATACTGATTAAATATATATATAATTATTGTTATATATATATATTTATATATAATATAAAAAAATTAAATATGTAAATACGTTAAAAAATAAAATGTAAAAAATAATTTAAACAAATAATTAAAAAATATATAGATGTGTGCTATTTCGTTCTAACTGTATTGTGATATTAATATATATATATTTATATCAAAATACACGCAGAACGAAATAATATATATATCTACATACATAAATATATATGTATATATCACTATATATATACCTATATATAAATAAAAATATTTTTTTAAAATTATATATATATATATACACATATAGATTCACATACGTATATGTATATACATATATTAATTCTACATATATATTTATGTAATATTTTTACATAATTACTTATCTTAATTAATTACAATTAGCGGGACCTGCCTGACAACCCATGCCGAAAGTAAAGGGAATTTAATTTGGTAGCACTATATTTAACCCTATAACTTTCCAAGACACCATAAAACCTGTACATGGGGGGTACTGTTCTACTCGGGAGACTTCGCTGAACACAAATATTAGTGTTTCAAAACCATAAAATGTATTACAATGATGATATCGCCAGTAAAAGTGACGTTTCTTGCATTTTTCATGCACAAACAGCAGTTACACGGACGATATTATTGCTGTGATACTTTTTACTGTTTTGAAACACAAATATTTGTGTTCAGCGAAGTCTCCCGAGTACAACAGTACCCCTCATGTACAGGTTTTATGGTGTTTTCAAAAGTTACAGCATCAAATATAAGGCTTGCGTTTCATTTTTTTCACATTAAAATTCGCCAGATTGGTTACGTTGCCTTTGAGACCCTATGGTAGTCCAAGAATGAAAATTACCCCTATGATGGCATACCATTTGCAATAGTAGACAACCCAAGGTATTGCAAACGGGTATGTCCAGTCTTTTTTAGTAGCCACTTAGTCACAAACACTGGCCAAAATTGGCGTTTTTTGCATTTTTCACACACAAACAAATACTAACGCTAACTTTGGCCAGTGTTTGTGACCAAATGGCTACTAAAAAAGACTGGACATACCCCATTTGCAATACCTTGGGTTGTCTACTATTGCAAATGGTATGCCATTATGGGTGTAAATTTCATTCCTGGGCTACTATAAAGTCCCAAAGGCAACGTAACCAATCTGGCGAATTTCAATTTCAAATGTAACATGCTATATTTGACCCTGTAACTTCCCAAAACGCCATAAAACCTGTACATAGGGGGTACTGTCTTACACGTGAGACTTTGCTAAATACAAATATGTGTATTTTATTGCAGTAAAAGCAAACCGTATTATGACATTGACAGTTAAAATGTCATGTAGAACTAAAAAAATTAAAAATCTAATTTTCTCCCATTTTTTTCATATTAAATTATGTTTCATAGCTAAATATTTGATATTAAATGAAAGCCCTGTTTCCCCTGAATAAAATGATATATAATAAGGGTGGGTGCATTTAATATGAAAGAGGTGAATTATGGTTGGACAGACATGTAGCGCAAATGCCAGGTTTTGTTTACGTTTTGTTTTGTTCACAACGTGTACATTTGGCTCCGTCCTTAAGGGGTTAAATAGTTAAAATTAGAACCACATATTACTATAAGGGAGATTCAAAACTTCCCTATACCCTTACATGCCATGCAGCACGTGCGAGCATATTTCCAAAAGTTAAACTAGTGACTGGACAGTCATTGCTGTCTATTCGCTAGAAATTACATGTTCAATGGGATGGATCTTTAAAATAGGTGCGGGCTACTATAATATAGCGTGGGGGAGCCTTATGTCACTCCTGGCTCCCAACCATGGGAGGCGGGTGGGGGAACTAATTAGAATATATCTAAAGGGGGTGCTAGTGTCCTTGTCCTAGCCCCCACCCATGGGTGGGGGCTCTAAATAATAAAACAATGGAGATACCATTGTCCACCCCCCAATTACTGGCATGCCCACGCTTCCCCATCCGAGTGGCTTTGGGTCTCCAATCACCCAGCCTCCCCCATTGAAACCTTATCTAATAATAATAATTATAATAACAGTGGGGGGCCAATAAAACTAACATCTGCTAAAAATATATACTTACAATCAAAGTCTTTTTTCTTCTGCTCCCAAAAAGGCCAAATTAAAATCTAGTATCCTCAACGCAACAAATGAAATAAAAAATAAAAAAAACAGACTTGCAAAAAAGTAAATAAAAAAAAGATGCAAAAACTTGTATCTATCTTTGAGCCACTGCAGACTGTGGGAAAGCCCTTATAAAGGCTTTCTCATGGTATGTCATCTGATATTGCATAGCAAGCACTAGGTGAATGCTTCTATAGAGAAGCATTGAGAAGCATTACAATGCTTCTAAGTGGAGAGGTTTAACTGTGTCGGTGATTAATACTTATATTTTTTCATATTTAGGAGAATTAATGAACTTATTCTTGATCTCCCTTTTCTGCAAATCTGTCTGGGAGGTCTGCAGGTGATCATTCCATCCTTTAAAGTGTTCTTTGCATATTGTGGTGCTTATGGCTGATGAGGGATATTGGCTAACTTACAGATTTCTATATTAATCGCAGAGGTTGAAATGCCTGGTGCAATGCTCTGTCCATTACCCCTGCAGTACAGTCACACAGCCTCTTTTCACTTCCAGGAGCAGAAAAATTTATTTCCCACCAGGCACTATATTAGTTTTTGCCTGTTGGGGGAAAAAGAGGAATCACTGAAGACTCACATGTATTGAGAGGTCCAGACACACCAGATCTAATTTTAAGTTTGCCTATTCAGGTAAAAAAATATATATCCATTTACCTTCTCCTGTGTTCCAGCATCAAGGTTAAATAGCAGATTATTAGATTATTAAAGGATTTCCAACATTATCACTTGTCCACATTTATAAAATATTTATTAAGACTAATTAAGGTGATTTGTTTCAGTGTGTTAGCGATGAGTATTATCCTAGTGCTTACCAAACCCAAAGTCAAACAGCTCAGTCTGTTCTGTTGATGCAATTCAGTTTGCGACTGATTCCAAGACTCCAACACTTGGCTTTATTAGTCTGAGCCACAAAAATAAAAAAATAAAAATTAAGTTAATTAAGTCCAGTCAGTGAATAATACAGATAAAGTACTTTGTACTTTTGCCTATTATATGATGAAACAAATAAAAATTTTATTGTACCAGCAATCCTTGTTGTTTTCCTTTACAATCTGCACGTTTTACCAGGCATACAGCCACCAAAAAGACACCAATAGCCACCCACAGGTTTACCCGACCAGCAACACCATGGGGGGCACAAAAAAAAAAAGGAGTTAACGCCATCAGTGGCCACGATGTTCCGGGCCCAGAGATAACAGGGGTGGCCATCTTTAAGCCAAGGCCTACAGGACTCTGGCTCAGACTCTGACTGCAGCGAAGAATCGGAGGGACAACAAGCACCGCTAACGAAACAAGACCTCCGTTGCATGCTACAGGAGGCCACCGCAAAAATTAAAATGCACACAGCAACAGAGCTCAAAAGGCAAATATCGGGCTTCAAGGAAGACCTCAAGGCCTTAACAGCACGTACCACCCAGGCCTAAATGCAAAAACCACACAACACAACCAGGATATATTTTACCTGAGCGACAAGCTGCAATTCCTGGAAGATAACTTTGAAGATTTAAACAACAGATGCAGGAGGAATAATATACGAATCTGTGGCCTTCCGGAAACAGTACTGACAGACGTCATCTTGCCCACATTCCAGGAGCTATTTCAAACACTCCTACCGTACACCACAGCTCAGGACCGGGAAATAGAGAGCCCTCCGATCTCCAGCATTTAACACCACAACCCCAAGAGGCGTAATTGTAAGACTGCTCCACTTCACCACCAGGGAACGGCTCATGGCGGTCACAAGAACCGCACCAATGAAATATCAGGGGCAAACGCTAGCAGTTTTTCAAGATCTGGCACCCACAACATTGAAGAAGAGGAGACAACTCAAACTTCCTGGGTTACAATAGCTCTAACCCAGCAAGGACTTAAGTGGAGACACCCATTCAAACTTACGGTCCGGCAAGGGGACCAGGAACACACCTTTCATCACCCAGCGGAAATTGAGGAGTTTGCCTCAACATTGGGCCTCACACTACAAGCGGCAGACCAGCTCAACACAAACACTAATAAAAGAAGTAACACCCCGCTCCCTTCAAGACAAAACACAAGAAAGAGACCGCCCCAGCAGCCCAAAGGCCCCGTTCAGGCCCCACCGGAAGATCTTTGCTCATATCCTTTCCAGGGAGCCGAAACTTCAACAGCTCCCAAACAGGTTTAGACAAACCACACATATTGTTTAGATTTGGCACTTTTGACATGTTCAATTACGTTATAGCGAGGGCCATATATACCCTGGAATCCATCAGGCTTGGGAAACACAGGGCATATTGTTTAGTTTTATTGTTTAATGTCAGCACTGAACAGGCGCTTAAATATCAAGAATATCTGTCACTCTGAATGCCCTAAATGTACAGGGACCACGTGTAGAGGGCCACCATATCCCTGAGTCAACCCGACCCGAACACAAAGTATTCAAAGGTTAGCCTTCACTAATCATTTATGCACACTGGGGTGGAAGCCAATGTGCCCCGGTGTCTACAAGGCCTAGGACACATAGTGCATAATGTCTAGTTCTCTTGTTTTGTTATAGCATTGTTAGGCTATTTGAGCATCTAAGAAATGTGCTAATATGCTCACCCAAAAGGTCCAGATATCTCATGTAGAGGGCCACCATATTCCTGAGCCAACCTAGTACCAAAAACACAATATTCCTTAGTTAGGCCCAGCACGGGTTAAATGTTCAACCACACTGTGGTGGGAGCAAATATGCCCCAGAGTATACCAGGCCAAGGACATACAGTGCAAGTTGTTTAGTTCTATAGTTTAGTTTTTGCATTGTTCAAGTATTTGCATATATAAGTAATTAGATAGAATGACCTCTTAAACTGTACAGGTCTTCAAAGTAGAGGACCAACACATCCCCGACCCTAACCAGTCTCGGAGACACAGTACCCTTTGTTTAATCTCAGCAATATTTAACTGATTAACCACTCAGTTGGGTGCGCCAACATATAATTGGGTCTACCCGGCCTAATACACACAGAATATATAGCAGTTTTAGCACCTAGAAGGCGTTCAATCCCTTAAGGAACAAATGTCTGGAATAAAAGGGAATCATGACATGTCACACATGTCATGTGTCCTTAAGGGGTTAAGAGTCTTGGCTATGTGGTTATTTGAATGCTCCAAATGATAAGGTAACTTAAGAAGCAGGCCAAGGACCCCCTGAGCCTACAAGGTCTCAGACACACAGTATTTCCTCCATAGATAAGACACGGATCGGGTACCTAAAAGCCTTAGATGACTAGCAATTTGAATATCCTAAAGGTTTAAATATATTATGTTGAAACATTTTCCGCTTGTTACCCTTAGCAAAGCAATGTTCAATGTATGCTTTAACTTAAATTTCTATCTCCTTCACTATGCCTCCCAGCCCTACACAAAGTGCACACCTGTAACTGCGCTAACACACTTTAGGAAATGATCAACCGAGGCCTAAAAGTTGCTCACAAATGAAGGGGACTGCAACAACACACAGGGATACCACCCTTTATCTGATATACCAACAAATGAACCCAAATGGACCCAAAGGTAAAACCCAGCAAACTCCGGGACCACCCTCTCAACCTCACAGACACAGAGGACCACCCTCTCAACCTCACAGACACAACTCCACTCACTACGTGAGATTCGGATCCGCGAGACAGACCGGCAGGGAGTCACTTGGTGAACCAACCCCGGGCTCTCTCTTCATCTAACCCACACACCCTGGCATGTCAGGAATAAGACCAGGAGTCTTCACACCTATACCCAAACCCCCTACATTTAGGCCGAGAGACCGAACTACACCCACCCACCCACACCTACCCATCTCCACTCCCCCCTGATCCACACTCTCCCTCTACGCACACACTAACCCCACAGGGGGTGCGCCAGCCGCCTCAGCCGTTGCTGGGGAGCACAGGCAAGTGACACCCCACTAAAACTCTAGAACAGCCAATATGACAGCCAACATAACCTGCATATCCATAAACTATAAGGGCCTTAACAATCCCACCAAGAGACATCAACTCATGAGGTTGGCCAACAGAACGGGCGCAGACTTGATACTCCTACAGGAAACCCATTTTACCATGTAGGAGTTCCCCCTCCTGAACCAATACTATAGAGAAAGCCACACAGCCAAATCACCCCTAGGCAAACAAAATGGGGTCGCTATCCTGGTGCACAAGACGTGTCCAATATATATAAAACAGGTAGTTAAGAACCGCCAGGGGAGGTTCATCATGGCCTCTGGCCACGCAGGCAACAACTATGCCATCACCTCAATCTACGCACCAAACACCCCAGACAAACAGTTCTGGAAATTGCTGCAAGCACACCTAGCCCTATTCCCATCCCACTATAAAATACTAGGGGGAGACTTCAACGCCACCATGTTCCCGGCACTAGGCAGGCATCGTCCATGCACCAACACACACCACCAATCACTCACAACCAAAGCAGACAAATTACTTGCTTCATTCGCAACACAACTTCCACTAGCAGACGTATGGAGGCTGCATAACCCTGCCAAACGTTCTACTCCCACCCTCGCACCTTATACTCCCGGATAGATCTATTCCTCATCACACCTTCGCTGTTACCCATGGTAAAATCGGCAACCATTGGCTCCATCTCGTGGTCAGACCACGCAGAGACCACGCTGCAGGTATAGTTCCCCAATATAGCCCGCCCCTGGTCCTGAGGTCTTAACCCCACACTGCTACACAACCCACTTCTGAAAGAATCAATACACAAAGAAATAAGCGAATACTTCACCCTTAATAAGTCTCAGTCTCCTCTGAGAGTATGTTATGTGCAGCACACAAGATGGTCCTGAGGGTAAAACACGTCAGCATAGCATCCAAACACAAAAAAACACGGTTGGACAAACTAGCACAAGCCCTTACAGACCTTCGACCATTAGAGACACGGCACAAGGCAAACCCATCTCTGGACATAATGGCCCAAATGACAACATGGAACTCTATAAGGGACTTCATGGCCAGAGACGCGACAAAAGCACTCCAATGGTCCAAACAATTATTCTACCAAAAATGTAACAATGCAGACACGCTACTGGCTCGGAGACTAAAACATGGAGGAGCTCAAATAAGCATAGAAGGAATACAGACCCATGACGGACAAACATTACCCATTACCCCAGACATGCTCAGGGCCGACATATGCCTCCTACCCAAGCCAAACAAAACCCTCACGGACTGGGTACACTACAGACCCCTCTCTCTACTGAATGTGGACATTAAAATGTTCACAAAATTAATGGTGGTTAGACTCCACCCGTACCTACCCAAATTAATACACCTGCACCAAGTGGGCTTCATCCCATCCAGACATGCATATGACAACACCAGACTGACTTTTGACTTACTATGGACAGCCTCACACAGACAGATTAAAACCCTGTTCCTAAAACTGGAGGCCAAAAAGGCGTTCAATCACCTCTTCTGGCCCTTTTTATTTGCTACCCTCCGCAATTTCCGATTCCCACAAACCTTCATTGTTGCACTCCAAACCCTATACTCCACACCAGAAGTGAACCTCATCATATCAAACGCACCTCCTAGAGAATCTACGACGGGACCAGACAGGGGTGCCCCCTCTCCCACTCCTATTCACGCTATCTTTAGAACCCCTCCTACAAGCACTCAGACTCAACCCAAACATCAAGGGGCTTCAAATAAGGAAGGAGGAATACAAGGTGGCGGGATACACAGACGACCTACTCCTTACCCTCACAGACCCCACACACTCACTACCACCACTAGTCCACGCACTAGCCCAGTACTCCGCAGTATCGGGATACCATCTTAATCTAGACAAGACAGAAGCGTTATTGGTACAGATCCCCGCAGAGACCCTAACCACCCTCCAAGCACACTACCCATTCCATTTCAACTCCTCACATATCGACTACCTAGGAACGAATCTGCCGGCAGACGTACCCAAACCTACACTCTGAACTACACCCACCTCATTCAGAAAGCGATCGGAGACATCACATCGTGGAAGGTCTCTCGATCTCTTGGCTCGGCAGACAAGCCTCAAGAAAAACGAACATACTCCCAAGGTTCCTGAACCATTTTCAAGCCAAGCACTACCCTTCGCCATCTCCACCAAAGACTTCAAGACTTTACAGATGCATATAGACAAATTTATATGGGCACATAAAAGAGCAAGAATAGGAAGAGCCACAATGTACCTACCGACGAGAGTAGGGGGACTGGGCCTATCGCACATGCTACACTATTTCCATACGGCACAACTCGCCCAGGTACAAACCCTACACGGTCCAGCTGGGCTCAAGAGATGGGTAGACCTGGAGCATGATATATTCGGCAGGGACTTCTCCTCTCTATATATCTGGCTCCTGAAACAAGCCAGACCCAAAACCCCACAGACAACTCTGGCCCTCACAAATTCCATCAAAATATGAGACAAACTCCCACTTAAAAACACACTCACAACACATCCATCACCCCTGACCCCACTGATGTGAAACGAACACTTTGCACCGGGAATGGACACCCGCAACTTCACACATTACGAAGACAACGACCTAACACGAATATACCAGTATTACCGAAATCATCAACTAATCCCATTCGCAGACCTACCGCACAACACACCACTAACTACCCACAACTACCTCCGCTACATACAAATTAGGAATTTCCTGGACACAACCACCTAAGCAGCGGGACAAACCACACTTACAGTATTTGAAAACACATGCATGCAAAACCCAGTACACAATGGACAGATATCACCCATCTACTCCCTCCTAGTCCGCACAACACCAGACACAACACTAACATATGTCTCGGCCTGGGAAAAGGAACTGGGACCACTGGAAGACCCTGCAGACTGGGGGGACATTTGGGAAGCCACAGCAACAGTCACAATTTGCGTCAACCATAAAGAGCAGGCGTACAAGACACTCATGAGGTGGTACCTCACCCCTCTCAAGTTGAAACAAATGAGGATATCCACAAGCGACCTATGTTGGAAGGGCTGTGGCCAAAAAGAGACATACCTCCACCTATGGTGGGAATGCAAACAAATAGCCCAAATATAGACAGAAATCACAAATGTAGCTTCTAAAATCTTACACACAAACATAGGGAAAGACCCCTGGATATGGTTACTATCTAACCCCCTAAAAGACACACCCTGAGCACAACACAAGCTCATAGCCAAAATATCACTAGCCACCAGAAGAGCCATAGAATCACACTGGGGAGCGGCAACAGCCCCAACCATAGGAGACATCAAAAAAGAAAATAGAGGAAACCAGGAAAATGGATAGCCATTCTCGACACGACAAAACACTGTGACAAAATATGGGACTCTTGGCTGATCGAGTTCCTGACCCCTAACTAAAGCCCGGGCCCCGGACGGGGCAGATGCACTGGCACCACACGCAAAACCCCCTTTTAAGGAGAAATCAATACACAACACCTTTAATGGTCATGATCAACAATTCACGGCCCAACCACCACCTCCCCCCACCCCTAGGCACACGCACCCCCCACACACCATCCCTAACTCTAGGTTGACAGCTTCTCATAAACTCCACAAGTGATAACACTATGAGGTTCAAAACCCACAGCAGCACCTAGAAAATTTAACTAATTGGACCCCCAAAGATGATACCCCACCCACATTAACATCTAGCCCCCAAGGGCCCACTCAGCACACCTCATAACCAACCAAAAAAGCCCTTGGGCACAGATAGAGTGCTACCAAACCAAGGAAGAGGCGGCCAGTGGGCGGTCTGACTGTGTGTGCTGAGCTCTCTCGCTGTCGGTTTCTCGTGGATGTGGCGCCTTCGGGTCTGAAATCAGAAACAAAACTGGAGTCTCCAAGGATGCCGCAGCCCAAATCGCGGAAAATCGCCATCCTGGGCTACCGGTCTGTGGGTAAATCTTCATTGACAATTCAGTTTGTCGAAGGACAGTTTATTGACTCTTATGATCTTACGACAGAAAAAACATTCAGCACAGTAAAGGAGGAGACAATATTTAAAAGAAGAAAAACTACCACTACAAGAGGACATAGTCTTAAATAAGAGGGACAATGGTTTAAAAATAATATCAGGAAGTATTACTTTACTGAGAGGGTAGTGGATGCATGGAATAGCCTTCCAGCTGAAGTGGTAGAGGTTAACACAGTAAAGGAGTTTAAGCATGCGTGGGATAGGCATAAGGCTATCCTAACTATAAGATAAGGCCAGGGACTAATGAAATTATTTAGAATATTGAGCAAACTAGATGGGCCGAATGGTTCTTATCTGCCGTCACATTCTATGTTTCTATGTTTCTTTGTTTAACCTCCATACAAACAAGGCCAGTCCCCAAAATTGACTCAGAACATAAACAAAAATCCTGAATACCAGGCGAACGGCCGAAAATACAAAGCCGCACACGAGCACGCAAAAACTACAGACAACAGACAAGCTCATCAGAAGCTACAAGATAGAAACCTAAATAAACCACCCTATTCTACTCGGGAATGAGGAAGCTCGCAACCACCCGAACCCAAACCGACAATAATATCTAGGCTGCAACTCAGCTTGAAAAAACCACACCATCGAACCCATCTATATTGTTTCTCTATGACTCAATAATGCTGTACCTGTTTTTTTGCTGAAAAACCAAAATTTAAAAAAAAAGCAGATTTGTTATTTATTTTCATCAGATCATTGGTAAGGATAGAAATTCTAAAAGCTGAGTGTCAATAAACCCACCATCTTCCAATCTGTATGTAGGCAATATTCCATTCTTGTTACAGTCAATAAACTAGGACTTTGATAGATGGAAATTCTTACCATTCTCGTTCATGGTTAAAACAAGTCACTACAAATGAATTAGCTCCTGAAACTTTTATATGCCCTCCACGTATTGCTTCTCATTATCTGATGAAAAGACTGTCAAACTCTTATGTAAATGTATTTGGCAGAGTTACATCTGGCTAAACTTTTTCAGCAGAAATAAGGTGGGGGGCCCAAACACACTATGCAATTGAATGGCTACTTTAGGAAGCTATAAACTGAAATCACTGGTGAATAACAATTGGCAAAACCTTGCTCTATTTCATCTACCATGCAAATCCTTACCAGAAGCCACTGCTGATAATCTTTTACTACCTTCAGGGCAATAAGGAAACGGCACAACAAAATGAAACTCCAAATTACTTAATTGAGATGCTTAAATGAGGAATGATTTTGTGCAAAGACAATGAGGACAGTCACTCCTCTACCAAAATATGCTATACAGCGACCTACCTGTTTTATGACGGGGCCGTCTTGGGGATTCCCTGCTCTGTTGCGTCTATGTTCGGGGAAACTTTCCTGAACATAGACGAACGCACCAGAGCAGGGAATCCCTTAACTTCTCACTTACCGACCAATTCATTCTACAACCGGGTTTGTAGGAACGGAACCTGGTCGGTAAGTGAGGAGTGTCTGTACTAACAATGTTATAGTCCCACAGATTGATATTATCATCTATACATAAATAGCTTATACTAATAAAGGCCTCCATTTAATTATATCAGCTGAAAACAATCAACATGTTTTGGTCTCTTATTTTAATCGAATTTGGCCGTATTTCAAGCAGCCGATCCCAATAAAAAGGTTGTGTGCTTAAAACAAAGATGCTGATACATGTGCATCAAAAACACATTTATTTGTGATTTTTAATGTCTGACTCTGTAAAACAAAACAAAAAAAAATAAGAACGCTTAAGGTGGTCAATATGACCCCCATATTTAGTAGGCATGCTCCCATCTGCAATGCTACGGGTGGGATCATGTCTATTAAAAGTGAAAAATATAATAATAGCCCCCTCCCAAAAGATGTAAAGTCATAGCTCTTCATGCTAAGCTTGACATCAATATATACAGTCTTAAATAAGTGCACAGTTAGTTTTTGTTTGTTTTAGTTTGAGTTTTGGCTCATTTTATATTAGTAGGTGAATGTTTGTGTATTTGTAAGCTCAATATTTTAAAAATGCAAAATAAGAAATAGACGTATTCTCTTGGGGAGAAGAAAACATGAGAAATCCCAAAAAGATGAAGCAAAAGAAAAGGACGGCAAATTAAACAAAATTATTAAAATTCATGTAACAATGAACTATTTCACATTGGCTAGCCTATTTTAACTCTTTTCATACAGATAAAAAAAACAACACATTTAAAAAATAAAAATAAAAAAAAAGAGCATTTAAAAAGGCACTTAAAAAACTATATGGGAATACGAGACTCCATGATGCAACCTGCAGCTTGAACAAAATAGGGAAACGTGAGTAAATTTCAACTATTTAACTATTAACTGCCCTCATTCATAACTGATTCCGATAATTTATGTGCAATTTTTGTTCATTTCTAATACTTTACATTATTACTATTCACTTTTGGTCAAATTGGGGGAGAGTACATTCCTTTTTTGTATAAGGTATAAATTAATTCTATGCACTGTATAGCTTTTCCCTAATGAATGTATTTTGGACAAAACTGAAAAGCTAATTTAAAAAAAAAAAAAAGCTAATGCGTAGAGCTAATAAAAGTAAAGCATTTATCTTTTTATTACAAGTCCTCAGATTGATGTCGTTAAGATGTTTTACATATACTTAATTAAAAAAAAAAAAGAAGAAAAACAACTTTCAAAACTTGATGGCAGGTTTATTATATTAAATATAGCTTTGGTGTGACGTTGTCCTTTAAATTTGAAATTCACTTTACATTCGCTTTGAATTCTCACTGTAGTAAATTACCCTATTGTAATGCAAATCAAAGCATTAGTAACCTGCCGGGGAGGCTTAATAAAATGGAACAATTTACCAACCTAGAGCAGAGCAAGTCAGAGACTGTCATGGAATTAGAGCATTTAATTCCAAATCTAATCTAATTCCAAATCTGGTCCTTCCATTATGTAGGAGAGCTGTCTTTTCCCTTATAAGGACACTGTAGGCTTTAGAAAGGCTCCTGTAAGAGCTGAAACACATGACTTTCCAATAAATCTGTCCAATACTATCTGCATGTGCACAGTTCATTTTCTTCATTATCACCAGGCCCGGACTGGCCATCGGGCATACCGGGCAAATGCCCGGTGGGCCGCGATGGCTGTGGGGCCGAGGCCGGCAGGGAGATCACAGGATCTCCCCGGCCGGCCCCTGCAGGGCCAGCGCTACCCGAGCGCCGGCCCCGCTGTGTGCCTCCATGGGCCGGTGGGGAGATCAAAGATCTCCCTCACCGGCCCACAGACAGGGAGATGCGGCCGCCGGCTGGGTGAGTGAGGGAGGAAAGAGGACCCGGCGGAGCTCTAACAAGCAGCTCCGCCGGGTCCTCTCGCGAGATTCTGAGCGTTGCCGCGGCAACGCTCAGATCTCGCGAGAGTGAACTCTAACCTGCAGGTTAGAGTTCACTCTCACCACTGGACCACCAGGGAAGGCAGCAAGGCTCCCCCTCCCAGGCAGAACGGAATCTCCTCCTCCTCCCCCTCCCAGGATAAAGGTAAGAAGGGAGGGGGGAGGGGGGGGATATAATTTTTTTTTATTAGTAAAAAATATATATTTAAATAAAAAATACATTCACTCACACATACAGCCTCCAGACACAGCACCCCTCAGACACACACAGCACCCCCAGACACAGCACCCCCCATACACACACAGCACCCCCAGACACAGCACCCCCCAGACACACACAGCCCACCAGACCCAGACACACACAGCACCCCCAGACACACACAGCACCCCAGACACAGCACCCCCAGACACACACAGCACCCCCAGACACACACAGCACCCCAGACACACACTGCACCCTCAGACACACACTGCACCCTCAGACACACACACTGCACCCAGACACACACAGTGCACCCAGACACACACAGTACCCCCAGACACACAGAGCACCCCCAGACACAGAGCACCCCAGACACACAGAGCACCCCAGACACACACAGCACCCCAGACACACACTGCACCCAGACACACACTGCACCCAGACACACACAGCACCCCAGACACACAGCACCCCAGACACACACAGCACCCCAGACACACTGCCCCAGACACACACTGCAGACACTGCACCCCAGACACACACAGCACCCCCCAGACACACACAGCACCCCAGACACACACACAGAAGACACACAGAGCACCCAGACACACACAGCACCCCAGCACACAGCACCCCAGACACACACACAGAACCCCCAGACACACACAGCACCCCCAGACACAGCCCCAGACACACACAACAGACACCGCACCACCCAGACACACACTGCACCCAGACACACACTGCACCCCCAGACACACACAGCACACAGAATGTGACAGCAGATAAAAACACCCTCACACACAGCACCCCTCTTACATACACACACTGCGCCCTTCACACATACAATAAGTCCAAATATATATATACATACACACACACACACACACACACACACTACAGCACCCCTCACACTGCACCACTACACACATTACGCTCCAGATACACACTAGATCCCTTACCCTATATGCACTCTTAATCCTCTACACACACACACACACACACAAACTGGGTCATTTGCACAGTAGATCTCCTACACACACACACTACATTCCTTGTCAGCAAACACATACAACATTCTCTAAACAGACTCTCTCTGCAACCCCTACACACACTACGTCACCTATACACACACACTTCAGCCTGTATGCACACACTCGCTGCATCCCCTATAAAACTATGCCCCCTATACACACACTCTCTACAGCCCCTAGCCACACATATTACACCACAAACACAAATTATATTGACCTATTTATACAATACCACACCACACTCTACACACACGCAATCCCACAAGCAGGCTCCAAACATATGCACCATGCACTTTCATGGCCCTTTTGTCCTCTGGTATCCCACTTGTGGAGACACCAGAGACAATTTAAAAGCAAACACAGCGCAAGCATGTTATTAAATTTGCTTGCGCTGCGCAGAACAAATTCGGGGCCTTTTTCTAATGCCAGAGCTCTTCAGCGGGGCTCTGGACATTGAACCAACATGCTCACTTTGAGAGGGGGCGTGCTTGTCATTAGTGATGACAAAACACATACTCTCTGGCCCCGCCCCCTTCTTAGGGGGCCGCTCTGATTGAAAAATGCCCGGGCCTAATTTTTTTCCCAGTCCGGCCCTGATTATCACTGTGGGCATTGTAACTGCTTCATCTCACTGAAGTGGTTATAGTGTCTAGAGTCCTATGGCTTCATCCTTCTATTCATCAGTAACCCCAACAGTCCATCTCCTCTGTGGTGGCTGCACTAATGATGCAGCATTAGCCTGAGCAGCAATTGGTGGCTGTGGCTCGCTGTGATCTGAAACACAACTTTTAAGCTATCATACCAGCACCCATTCCTGGTAATAATAATATGTATGGCTAGAAGGAAGTGTGTAATCTCTGTCTTAGCCACACGTACAGTAGGGGCTGTGCTGTGGATTGCTAGGGTCCTTTATTTAGTGTTAAACTGCTCAAAATTTGTTTAACATTGAATAGAGTGACAGTGGCAGGGGACTCCATGCATTATAACCAATTAAATGAGATTAAAGGAACACTATAGTCACCTAAATTACTTTTGCTAAATAAAGCAGTTTTAGTGTATAGATCATTCCCCTGCAATTTCACTGCTCAATTCACTGTCATTTAGGAGTTAAATTACTTTGTTTCTGTTTATGCAGCCCTAGCCACACCTCCCCTGGCTATGATTGACAGAGCCTGCATGAAAAAAAAAAACTGGTTTCACTTTCAAACATATGTAATTTATCTTAAATAATTGTATCTCAATCTCTAAATTGAACTTTAATCACATACAGGAGGCTCTTGCAGGGTCTAGCAAGCTATTAACATAGCAGGGGATAAGAAAATCTTAATTAAACAGAACTTGCAATAAAGAAAGCCTAAATAGGGCTCTCTTTACAGGAAGTGTTTATGGAAGGCTGTGCAAGTCACATGCAGGGAGGTGTGACTAGGGTTCATAAACAAAGGGATTTAACTCCTAAATGGCAGAGGATTGAGCATTGAGGCTGCAGGGGCATGTTCTATACACCAAAACTGCTTCATTAAGCTAAAATTGTTCAGGTTAAAGTGTCCCTTTAAAAGTTTATAATCTATTGTGTCCATTTAAAACAACACTGTAGGCACTGCAACTGCTTCATCTAATTGAAAAGGCCATAGTGTTAAAAAAAACGGTGTTAAACCATTTTCATGGTTAAAATGGATACTACAGCCACCAAAACAACATTAGGTTAATAAAGCAGTTTTAGTTTACTATAGAATACTTATTTCCTTCTGCGCTTTTTAGGTCAATCTACTAAACTAAACATTAGATCTCTCTTTACAGGAAGTGTTTTGGAAGACTGTATAGGTCACATGCAGGGAGGTGTCAGTAGGGCTGCATAAACAAACTGATTTAACTCCTAAATGGCATAGAACTGAACAGTGGGAATACATGGGCATAATTTACACCAAACCTCTTTATTAAGACAAGGGTTTTTCTTGTGCCTATTGTATTCATTTAATGCTGAACAAGAGTCCCTGGTAGTCAATCTCCTCTGTGCTGCTAATAAGGAAGCATTAGCCCAACCACAAATGGGCAGCGGTGATTGGTTGAGAATGGCAACTGACAGCTTTCAGCCTATAGCAACTACCCATTGCTGACATCAATTGGTAAGGAAGTTTGTAATCTCTGTCATAGCCACACCACCAATAGGGGGGTGTCCATGGATCCTAATTCTGTGTTAAATTGAAAATGTAATAGCAACTATGTATAGCAACTACCCATTGCTGACATCAATTGGTAAGGAAGTGTGTAATCTCTGTCATAGCCACACCACCAATAGGGTGGTGTCCATGGATCCTAATTCTGTGTTAAATTGAAAATGTAATACTGAGTGGGGGGATAGCAGCAGAGAATTCCAGGTACAATAATTAATTAAATTAAATAAAATAGTTATACTGCCTAGCGTGTCCCTTTAAGTTTAATTGTTGCAATAGCATAACATTCTAATTGAATACTGGGCAGCAAACTGGGTTAGCAGTTTTGCAGACCCAGTTGCACTTTTCTTGCAAGATGCTGTGCATTGGAGAGTGTAAAGGATCCCTGCATACGTGCAGCGATGATCCTTGCAGCTTCTCCCGAAATCCCGCTGAAACCGAGTGATTATAGCTTCCAATTCCCCAAACATGAGTCGAGACTTCATGAAAGGGTAAAACGATCTGATTTACTGTGGGCTACCCGCCCGGTATTTATGCAGGTCTTCCACCTGGTGGACACTCCCCTAGGGGACCAGATGGAAGACTGGGACAGAAGTAACACAGTAGCCAATCACAGTGGCTATAGGATAAACACTCCCCTTTACACAAATCACTCCCTCTTTCCCATCCTGGAGATAATTAGATTAAGGTAGCAAAGAGAGCTGTAATTATCTCCAGAAGTAAAGAAACATGCCTTTTTATATTTAGCAAAAACAGAATAAAAATACATAACTTTCTTTTTATATAACATAAACTTTAAGTTCCACACATCCCCAGATAGCTTGGATCTGAGTGCATATTCTAGGCGAATAGCGCTCAGATCCCACGAACACAGGTCCCAGAATCGTCGACTGAAGTTTGGCTGTCCTTGGCCATTCGTGTATTTGTAACCGATTGCCAGTCCTCTATTATAGCTATCTGGGGTCAGCCACGTTCGCCTACTTTAATGCGCGAATGAAATATTATCCCTTCCTTCGAATGGTTCCACCGTATGAACGAGGATGGGTGAAGGTAGCAGCGGCGTTCGACAAAATAGGTCGCTGAAATCAGTTCCAGGGAATCCTCGCCATTTGCCGCTGCGCGTTCGACAAAACCAAAATGGCGATTGCCACGTGTTCGGGAGGTGAACGCGGACCACCCGCTATACCAATTAGTTTGTGGTTAACCGCAACAGTCAGGGTGGTCAATGAGCGCCACACGACCTCAGTGGGAGGTCGGTGGTTCGGTAGTTTGTTCGCCTTATTTGACAATTTCACGAAATCCTATTGTAATGTTCCAAATAACCGAACAGGCTTGTTCGGGACGGCTGTTAATAGGGGATTTCGTTACAGAGAGTTTACTAAAAATATTTAAAATTATACTTGTAGCTATTATTTATTTTAACTCTATAGCAGTTTATATTTAATATAACTTTTAAAGGATCTGGAAGACTCAGCACCCCTTTCCTGTGTGTAATCCTTTCATTTTGTTCACCTATTTCTCAACTATTGATGGCTGACGTCAGTGAAAATCTTGGGCTTAAACTCTAATGATTTCAACATTTTCTTTTAACAATGCACAAATACATATTTGTTATATATAGAGATTAGCAAACATAATGTTAACAATCTCAGAAAGTTACAGTTTCCTGTAACAAGGTCTTCCATAGAACCCTGTTTTATATTTTCACCAAAGAATACAGTATTGATAGAACTTATGGCACGGTTCCATTGCTAGGTTCCAGAAACACATGGTGATTGAGTTTTGAGAGGTGGGCATATATCATGACCTATCCATGCCTTTCTATGTTATGTCCCCTCATCTCCATCTGTGATACTGTAATGCTTATGATCTCCCAGATATCAGTGAAAGCATAGCTAGAAACAGGCACATTCTGCACATCCAGGTATCTAATGCTATCCAGCCATGGTACCTAACTATTGGAAGGGCATGCAGTACTGTTCTGTTCCACAGCACACCTCCCTAACAGTCACTTGAAGGCATCCCTCTATGTCTTGCAGAGCTCTATACTAGAAATTTTCATTTTCATATCAGAAGTCTAATGTCCTCCTGTCCTCTTAAATATTTGTAAAGATCTGGGGGTAAATAGTCCCACAACTTCATTGACAATGTCTGGTGACATTTGTATTTTTGTAATGAACCCAACTTGTAACTTCATGAAAGATACATTTCGTATTCCTATTGAAGAAGCAGAAAGCCTTATAACCATAATTAATTATTGTAAACATTGCAGTAATACTTATCAGGAATTATCTTTGACTCCCTTTGAATGCACTTATAAATAAAATTGCCTAGGGAAGGGTTTAATTTCAAGGGCATATAGTATGTCAATTATAAAAATGAGATAATGCCCTTTCAGGAAAAAAACATTTATAATTGTCACAGATCATTAATTTGTACAACTGTTATTGGTACTGGAATTCTGTAAGGCTTATCATATATACCCACACACAGGCTGGGTGGTGAGTGGAATCATGGTGGCACCCTGTCCTTTTTTTTATGTGAGCACGCTGGAGCAGTGCTCTATTAAAAGGGAAGTACACTATCCTCTTCTTCTTCACTTCCCTCGTGCTGGCTCACTATCAGCTGTTTTCTGAGAGTTTCTATCCCTGGCTAGACCTGGGGACTCATCAAAAGGTTTACCTAAAAAAGCTATTCAAAGAGGGGATGTACACATAATATATGGGGTTTGAGCATTTATTTAACGATCTCCCCAGGGTTTGGACATCTTTTTATCAGAGATGGGGGACCGTTTAGGCCTATCTTTTCTTTCTTCTATTCAAAACTAAATTTCAAAAACCAAAAATAACACAACTTTTTTGTATTTATTAAGGGTAACAGTTAACAGCAGTGGTGTACCTACCACGGTCACATGGGTCACAGCTGCGACCGAGACCCTCTCTCCAGGGGGCCTGGCTGCAACCACGACCCCTGCGACCACGGGCCACCTGGATACCTCCTGCGTGTCTGACAGGAGGGGAGAGCTGTGCTGCTCCCCTCCTGCCTGTGTGTAGTGTGGCCGAGCGGTCTGTCAGGAAGTGCTCACTAAGAGAGCACTTCCTGTCAGACCGGAATGCAGCCCCCCCGTTCCTCCTGTCATAGGGGGGCCCCATGGCGGGCGGCTGTGTTTCCGGCAAAGGCGGCGAGGAACTGTGTTTTCCCTGTTGCTGATGCCGGGAGCCGGAATATGACGTCATATTCTGGCTTCTGGCATCAGAAGACAGCCCACGTGGCACAAGGGAGCAGAGCAGGGAGAACACAGCTCCCTCGCTGCATCTGCCGGGAACACAGCTGCCCGCCTCACTGAAGCCCCACTGGACCCCAGGGACAGATCCACGACTGCTCTCCAGGTAGGGAGGCTGAGAGGACATTTTTAAATTTAAATAATATTAATTATTTGTGTGTGTGTGTCTGAGAGTGTATGTGTGTGTGTCTGTGAGTGTATGTGTCTGTAAGTGCATGTGTCTGAGTGTGTGTCTGTGAGTGTTTGTGTGTCTGTGTATGTGTCTTTGAGTGTATGTGTGTATATGAGTGTATTTTTGTGTCTGTTAGTGCATGTGTGTGTCTGTGTCTCTACAAGTCTGTGTGTGTGTGTGTGTGTGTGTATGTATGTGTGGGTCTCTGTTTGTATGTATTTGTATGTATGTGTGTGTCTACATGTATGTGTGTGTCTGCATGTGTGTGGTGTGGGGTGGGGACGTGTGGGGGGCAGGGACCTATATGGGAGGCACAGGCAATTTTCGCACTGTGGTCCTGTGGTTTCTAGTTAAGCCTATGGTTAACAGAGTGGGTGAAAATGCTTATGACATGCATTATAGATACACTGTTAAGTTGCCTACTTTGGCTGAAACGCAGCACATGATGTCATATCAATACCTTCTCATTGTTGTACCATTTGATCAGTGAATGCATGTAACCTGTGTCACTTTGTTATGCTATTTCTTGACCAAAAATAAAGAATTATATAAAAAAGGCAGTACAAGTCCAGGGAGGTGTGTCAAGAACCCAGGGATGATATGGGGGGAGGGGAGTTCTGCTCCCCAATATAACAGCCTGTCTCCTAACCAATTCCCCCCAGTTGTACTGTTCTCCTAGTGGTATGTACTACAGTATTCCCAACCTGAATTGTTGTCTTCTGGTATTTGACCCTCTGCCTGTTTTACGCTTTATACCTGTGCTGCCCGACCTGGCTATCCTGACAATGTCTTCGCTTAATCCCTATCTGTACCTCACTTTTGGTGTTCTACTTCAGCTATCTGCTACATGTTGGGCTCCTTCTGCTAAACCTTACATGATGATGGGTCTGGTTGCCATGGAAAGAATATTTAAGCTCAACTTGATTTATTTGAGAGGGGTTGGATTTTATATTTAGTTTCCAGATTGAAGAGAATTCATATAATTGACTCATCTCTGGTCTTTTCTTCTTTATCGCATCCCCCCCCCCCCACCTTTTTTTTTATTCTTGTCTTTTTGTATCTTAACTGTTTTTGTTTTGTTTCTAGTTTACTTTATCTATTATTTATATTACCTTATGCCACATATTTTAACTGTCTACTCTTGTGTATATGATTTGTTATTTTTTTTCTTCTTATGATTACATTTTTTTTTTAAATTCTCTAGTACTTTTTGGAACCACACCATTGTTTTTATTTGGTGTTTGGCTATTACTTTATATTTTATAATAAAATAAAAGAGAATGAGGGGGATGCAACCAGGCACTAAGTGAATTTGTGAATACCAGACTTTATTTTTTAATTTTCTTTCCTTGAACTTGATTTTTATTAACATTGTATGTTTTTTTTTCTTCTTTGTTTGTTTTTCAGTTTTTTGTGTAATACATTGCTAAATAGAATGATCACAATGTTTTATGACATATCACAGTTGGACTCCTACGATCACCCTGAAGTTCAACCAAGCAGTCATTCATCCCAAAAGATACAACTACATTCTTAGCAATCTTAGGTCTACTCTATGTAGTCACAGACTGAATGGAATCATGACCGTAATAAAATAGAAAGACACCAAAATCCCCCTCCCCCCATGCCCAGTACACAACCACCTCCTCCCCAGCCCCCCACGCCCAGTACACAACCACCCTCTTTATATTGGTTAAAGATTTCTTTCCATCCAATTTTCTGTTTCAGCACCAATGCTTGAAGGTGACTCACAAGCATATTTGCATCCTAAGGAAACCACTATTCTGCGTGTTTTGCGCCATGGGATGGATGTGGCAGGGACACTTGTCCCTATGGAACAAGACCTTTTTAGTGGGTCCTTCGGTGCTCTTCCAGAGGGCAGGCACAAGCGCTGTTGTGGCATTCAGAAGGTGCCTCAATAGTGAACGTTTTTATTTTGAGATTTGCAGAGGAGTGACATCATATAACAAAACATTTTCGATTGCGAATGAAAGGGGAGCTACAAATTTTTATGTGAGGATGTCCCTAACCATCTGTCAATAGGTTGTATGATTGTGCAGTCCCGACATATGTGTTTAATTGATCCCACATTTCCTCCACACATCTGATGAGACTGATGGGAATACCTTGTATAAAAATTCAGGGGTGCAATATCACCAGAGAAGTTTATAGTTGACCTTATATTATCTCGAGTTGATAATGCTCTTTTGCTGCAGGATCAGGCGTTACTCCATTGATTAGCTGTAAAATATGTGCCTAGTATTTTCTCCCACTCCCATTTAAACTAATATATTAATATCTCCTTTCCAATGAGTTTTAACACTTTTAATGCCCAAGACACATTATAGAGGAGGAGCTATTAATAGCCTCATTAGCAAGATAGAGATGAGGTAGATTTTTAACATTGATACTTTATTACCTCCCGGCTTAATGGCGCATAACCTAAAGATTTAAAAGGAAAGACTATGGAGGATGACGGTAGCAACCCACTTTTGAGAAAGGCTAGGCCAAACCGCGTTAAGTGAACAGTGGACTTTTATGTTTTATGTGAGGTCGTTTTTATTATTGGTTTTTTTTGTCCAATAAATCATTTTTTCTTCACCGATTTCCTTCATCCTGGAGTATATATGGTGTAAGATCGATGTAATCAAGATTGGCCAAAGAAATATCCTGACCCACTACCAACATCTGCTGCATCCTCCATTTCATGCTACTAGTCTGAGCCAGCTTTGTTAAGTGGCTCAGAACCATGAGAGTTGGACCAGTAGAGTGAATATATATATATTAACTGTGTTAACTATATTACCCTATGGTCTTTTCTCTATATTTGTATATATAGATTCCACATCAATTGTATCTTTGTGGAATTCATTTATTATTGTGTCCCCCTACTTTTGTACTTTTATATTTTGATAAGTATTGCTCAATATTCCCTGTATGGGCACCATTTGAGCTGGGACCAGTATGCCCCTCCAGGCCATACAACATGGACTAGTATGAGTGAAATTCATCGGCAATAGCATCCAGAAAGTGGGTCCCTTCCCTGGATTCATTGTATGTTATTATTGAATTTTATTTTGTGTGCATTTTACAAAATCCTTCAACTCCTTTCTACAAGGTAACTCACTCCCCCCACAGGCACTAAACGCCACAATTACACTTATCCCGAAACCAGGCAAAGACCCATCCCAGTGCGGTAGCTATAGACTGATCTCCTTGATAAACGTAGATCTCAAACTCTTTATAAAAATCCTGGCCAACAGGCTTCGCCCCCTCCTGCCGGGGATAATACACGCGGACCAATCGGGCTTTGTACCCGGTAGAGAAGCAAAGAATAATGCTACAAAAATTATAAACTTGGTACACCATGCCACACGAATGAAGGACCCCAGTCTACTCCTGTCCATAGACGCTGAAAAAGCATTCGACAGAGTGGACTGGACATTAATGCTATACACGCTCCAATCCCTGGGCTTCGGACCTAATTGGGAAAAATGGATAAAAGCAATATATTCAAACCCCACAGCCAACATTAGGAATAACGGACAACTCTCAGAACGGCACGAGGCAGGGATGTCCCCTCTCCCCCCTCCTCTTCATAATTATCCTAGAGCCATTCCTTCAGGGAATCCAAGACAACGTCAACATTAAAGGCATACAGGTGGGAAAGCACGAACATAAAATAGCCGCATTTGCGGACGATATGCTTTTCTCAATCTCAAACCCGCTAGCCTCACTCCCACACCTAATGGAAGAAATGAACACCTATAGTAAAATATCCAACTTCAAAGCAAATCTCAGTAAATGCTAAATCCTCCCAATCCACATGCACGACCGTCATCTGGTCCCACAAAAGCCCTTGATTAGCATACACACTCCTCACAAGACCGAAAGAAGAAGGAGGCCTCGGCCTATCTGATATAGACAGATACTATAAAGCTGTTCACCTGACTAGAATTTATGATTGGTCATGTACCCACACCACAAAACAATGGGTGACCATCGAGGACACGTTCTTCAGAGCACCCATATACACAATCCCATGGCACAAAACAGGACAAACACTACTGATAAAAGGCCCACACCCAACAATCACACCCACCTTGCACACTTGGGTGATCCTCAAACCAAACAAACAAATCTCACCCTACCCATCACTACTCTACCTGATCTCACATAATCCGCTCTTTCAACCGGGGGTAGACGGCAAGGAGCTGAAACCCTTCCTACATGTCTATGAACTTGCATGCATAGAATAGAAGATCTTGCTTAGAATCTCCTCTAGACATGCTCTGCCTAGCCTGTACTCCCTATCACCATATAAAAATGTGTAGTACAATCAAATGCCTTATAACTGTTATGCATTGTTCAGCTCATTATCTTGCCATTGCTGTTGGGGCACTGCAAGAATGTCTGTCACTCTCATGCACACAAAAATAAAGAAGAAAAAAAAGAAGTTAGCTTAATGGAACCTTCAGTGGCAGATGCTTTGAACTTTCTTCAAGAAGGGTTAGATATCGGCCAAAGTTAACACTCTGAAAGGTCTATGTTTCAGCGATATCAGCCTTAACATCATATGGACCTTAAACCCCATAAAACGAGGTTCTTCAAGGCAGTTATAAGGATCAGATCTCCGGTTAAATAGTTGTGTACTTTTTGGGACCTTCCACTTGTCTTGAAAGCCTAATCTGTGGATTCCTTTGAACCATTGGAGGAGATAGGAAACTTTATCTTATCTTTGAAAACCTTTTCCAGGTGATAATTTGGCAGGCGCTAACCTCTCTGGTGGCACCTACACGGTGCAGCTGGCCATGCCACATCCATCCCATCCACGCCACTGAGCAGATGTCCCGCTGGGTCTACAATCCCACCAACCTTGTAGTGCTCTGTGAAGATCTCCGAGCTCCATGGGCATCTCTTCTTTAGCCATCATCGTTCACATAAAGAGGTAGAATGTTCCGCCATCATGGTTGATCTGACGATGTTGTTTCAAGGTTCTCTGGACACAGACATGCAGTTCACTGTGTGCTTAACAGGGAAAGGTATGGTGCAGCATGGGGGCTGTGTCTGTAACTAGGAGTGTCCCCTCCTCTACTATTTAAATACCCGAGTAAACTCATTTCTTGCTCAGACATTTGTGCGAGCTGTCTTCAGTTCCGTACTACATGTGCTACCAGTACACACGCTACCAGTCCATGTGAAACCATTCCTGTGCTACCAGTACCCATGTTTATAGTCTACATGCTGTCTAAAAAGCAACCACAGTAGGTGCTGGTGAAAGATAAAATTGTCAGTATTAAAAAATTTAATGGAAACACATAAAAACCCAAGTGAGTCATTCCACACGTGGTAAAATGTGGCTAAAATTATAATGGATACAAAGTTACTCTGGTATATGTGGTGGGGCTGTGCACAAGATAACTCACTAACTCACTCATGTGCAAATAGTGGCAAATGTAATCTAATCTTGTAATAATTATAATTTTGCGTTTAAATATTGCACATAAATATTTGTTTACGGACGTATGGTATGGATGTATAGTATGCACTTTCTAATGCACATCCCACTTTGATGTGTGTATATATATATATATATATATATATATATATATATATATACTTTGTTCACTATTTTTGTTTGTTTGCTAGGAAAAGTAAATAATTTTTAGTGTTAAATACATTTTTACCCTGATATGGTACCATGATGTTATTAACAATATACTAGTCTTTTTACTGTCAATTGTACTATTGCGTTACTTTTACTACTTACTAATTCTGATGCTATTGTGACAATTCAAACAACTGTTAATATTTTATATTGGAACTTGATCTCATCGTGTATTCTCAATTCCTCTTTTCAACAAGAACATTTTTTTATCTTACAAACATAACTTTTACCTGGCTTATAATTCGATTCCCTTGGCCCATCAGAGGACTATCTGCTTTAGTCTCACAGGTTTATTCACTGAATAGCTAAATAAGTAAACTTCTCCAAGTTACTTTTGTCTTCAGTTTGGTTGGCTTAGCCTTACATTTTAAATTCACTGTGAATTCTTAGAAATAACCTTGCCTGAGGGGAAGGAGGATATATAATTTACATTTACAAAACGCAATTTACAAATAAGACATGTGTGATGTCAGCAGAGGACAATCTTTCTTATACTCAATGGAGAAAAAATTCTTGAAGAGCAGTAAAAATAAAAAGAGAGATTTTTTTAAACCGCTCCTCCTTTTTCCCCTCTATTGGTTGCTTCACAATTGATCTGTGAATAAAATCAATATTTACTGGCTGTCCACTATCCATCAATTATCTTCTTTCCCATCATCTCAATTTTTGGCACAACAAGTGGGACTCTGAATTTAGAAACAAACAAAACTGTTCATAGATTGCCTGTTTAACCCCTTAAGGACGGAGCCAAATGTACACGTTGTGAACGAAACAAAATGTAAACAAAACCTGGCATTTGCGCTACATGTCTGTCCAACCATAATTCAACTCTTTCATAGTAAATGCACCCACCCTTATTATATATAATTTTATTCAGGGGAAACAGGGCTTTCATTTAATATCAAATATTTAGCTATGAAACATAATTTAATATGAAAAAAATGGGATAAAATGAGATTTTATTTGATTTTTTTTAGTTCTACATGACATTTTAACTGTCAATGTCATAATACGGTTTGCTTTTAGTGCAATAAAATACACATATTTGTATTCAGCAAAGTCTCACGTGTAAAACAGTACCCCCTATGTACAGGTTTTATGGCGTTTTGGGAAGTTACAGGGTCAAATATAGCACGTTATATTTGAAATTGAAATTCGCCAGATTGGTTACGTTGCCTTTGGGACTTTATAGTAGCCCAGGAATTAAATTTACACCCACAATGGCATACCATTTGCAATAGTAGACAACCCAATGTATTGCAAATTGGGTATGTCCAGTCTTTTTTAGTAGCCATTTGCTCACAAACACTTGCCAAAGCTAGCGTTAGTACTTGTTTGTGTGAAAAATGCAAAAAAACACAAATTTTGGCCAGTGTTTGTGACTAAGTGGCTACTAAAAAAGACTGGACATACCCCGTTTGCAATACCTTGGGTTGTCTACTATTACAAATGGTATGCTATCATAGGGGTAATTGTCATTCTTGGGCTACCATAGGGTCTCAAAGGCACCGTAACCAATCTGGCGAATTTTAATGTGAAAAAAATGAAACGCAAGCCTTATATTTGACGCTATAACTTTTGAAAACACCATAAAACCTGTACATGAGGGGTACTGTTGTACTCGGGAGACTTCGCTGAACACAAATATTTGTGTTTCAAAACAGTAAAAAGTATCACAGCAATAATATCGTCCGTGTAAGTGCTGTTTGTGCATGAAAAATGCAAAAACCTTCACTTTTACTGGCGATATCATCGTTGTAATACATTTTACTGTTTTGAAACACTAGTATTTGAGTTCAGCAAAGTCTCCTGAGTAGAACAGTACCCCCCATGTACAGGTTATATGGTGTCTTGGAAAGTTATAGGGTTAAATATAGTGCTAGCAAATTAAATTCCCTTTACTTTCGGCATGGGCTGTCAGGCAGGTCCCGCTAATTGTAATTAATTAAGATACCTAATTATGTAAAAATATTACATAAATATATATGTAGAATCAATATATGTATATATATACGTATGTGAATCTATATGTGTATATATATATATAATTTTTTTTTAATATTTTTATTTATATATAGGTATATATATAGTGATATATACGTATATATTTATGTATGTAGATATATATATTATTTCGTGTACATATTAATATCACAATACAGTTAGAACGAAATAACACACATCTATATATTTAATTATTCTTTTTTAATTATTTTTTTAATTTAATTTTTTTCATTACAGGCAGCCCCCCTGCTGGCAATGCAGGAGGCAGCTACCCCCGGCCATGTGATTGTGGGGTCCTTGCAAGGACCTCACTCTCACATGGCCGGGGGGCACCGGAGGAAGAGGATCTACCACGGGGGGGGCTCCCTGGGAGTCCCCCCCACCGCGATCGCCGGCGTGGGACCGCCTGCGACCGGGTAAATAAGAAAAGACCGGAGGGCGTACAATTACGCTCGGCGGCGTTTAGAGCCGCCTAAAATAGGGCGTAATTGGACGCCCTCCGGTCTTAAGGGGTTAATTTGTTTCATAATTTGTTCATATAGTATATCAGATGTTACGGAATTCAGAAGAACCGCCATTCGCCCACAATTCAGACGAATCACGAGGGCCCATCACGTAATTCTCACACTAGTGACCAACACCAATACACACCATGCAGCACTACTTATAAATACACCCATGCATTCAAACATATGCCAGGCTGATTGACCGCTTCACATACAC
Organism: Pelobates cultripes; assembly: GCA_933207985.1. Taxonomy (NCBI): domain Eukaryota; kingdom Metazoa; phylum Chordata; class Amphibia; order Anura; family Pelobatidae; genus Pelobates; species Pelobates cultripes. The sequence goes on from OW240913.1 coordinate 102,799,374, forward strand.
AAGCCATACAGAGAGTACTACACAGTACAAGAGAGTCTAATGATACACTCACACTGTCATGCCTGGGGACAATTGTGACAGTAGGACAGGATCCTAAAATAGGCACTATCCCGCAGAAATTGGGACTGTTGGGAGGTCTACAAATGACTACATTCAAACAGACAAACACTGTACACAAAAAATACAACCCTGCAAGGATGGGCGAATGGAAGATCCCCCGCTGGAAAAGCCCTGTGGGAGTTGTACAATAGTTGAGCATCAACCTTTTGGATGTCTCTGCTTTATATGGACTTACCCCAGGACGTTTTTATTAGTTGTACTACTGATCTGTGGGAAACGTGTTCTGTTTTTTTTCTTTCAATATGAAATTTATATATTTATATACATGCATCACAATGTATGCAAGAACAATAAATTAAAATAAAAAAATGAAAAGGTATTTATATCAATAGTTCCAGTATTTGCTGTAAACTCTTAGGTTTGCATCTTCTGTAGTGACCTCCTCCAAGACCAGGAAGTGTCTCAGCCAATCCTAAAATACCTTCAATAGCAGTGCAGACTGTATGGATCCCTTATGCACACACTAGATCTCCTGTATTCAAAACACTCACACTATATCACCAACACCGGCACCAAGAAGGACCATTGTCCCTTCACGGGCCGGAGGTAAGATTTGTGTAGCGGAGCGGCAATATTAAATCCCACGATCTCCGCTGGTAAAGAAGGTAATCCACAGTCAAGCACTGAAAAGTAAGGCAGTATCCCAAATCCCCCAGTAACCGGACGAAACACAGTTCTGGGAGTCAACTGAGGTTTTTATTCACAGCATCCAGTATTTATGCAAGTCCCCATGCAAGGGGTTTCCATACTGTCATAGCAGGGGTAATACAGTAGGGGACTACATGGGGGACTTAGCATTCAGACCTTTTCTCCCATCAGGCACTGCTGCACGAGAGGGATACTCCCACTGGAATATACCGTTAAGTGGATTATCCCTCCCTGCAGCAGAACCGACAATTTACATTAAATTATCTAACTTTTCGAATACTTGGCAGATTTAAACGAATGGACGTTCGGTAGATAGCTGGGGTCTGAGTGCACAGTTCGTGAGAATACCGCTCAGATCCCAGCTAAAACAACCGAACGCTGCATGAAATACACTTTGCCATTGAGTTCGCCCCAAAGTACCGAACACCGATGGGGAAACCCTAATAGCGAAAGACCGGAGCTCCCGAACGGCCTGGAAGCCCAGCGGTGTTCGCGCCGTAGAGTAGCCGTTTTCAGTTCCACGCGCTAGACGACCAAACACCGCTGGGGAGACAAAGGATCCAAGATGGCCGACCGACGCGTGGTCGGTAGCCGAACGACGGCCACCTAGGAAAGCCTCTAATTACCGATTGTAACATTGTTGCAATCGGTTAACGAGCACCACACGTCCCTCTCTGTGTGGGCTATTAGGGGGTAGCTCATTCGGTTCACGAACAGCCCGCAATGGTGCTGTTCGTGAAACGAAACACATGAATGCTAGCGGCTTTCGGCAGCTAGCATACGAATTCAATACAGCATACAGTAACACACAGGGTACAGCCAGGAAATACAAGAAGTTACAGGAATAATACATGCAACCTTTTTATACACATAGTCCAGATTATTACAAGTGGCTAGGTTTGCCATAATGCTCCCCCAGAACCAAGCCGGCATACACAGTCTGATCCCAACGGATCTGCTTGGGGATGTCCGGAGGAGTGCTCACAGATCCCTTCTCAAGTTCAGTCTGTCTGGATAACCCGTCGGCGTTACCGTTTTGTTTTCCCGGGCGATAATGGATTGTAAAGTCAAAAGGCTGCAGCGCCAAACTCCAGCGCAGCAGCCTGGCATTGTCTCCAGCCACACGGTTTAGCCACACCAACGGGTTGTGATCTGTGAGCAGGAAAAAAGGTTGTCCATAGAGATACGGCTGTAACTTTTTAAGGGCCCACACCACGGCCAGGCATTCTTTTTCTATGGCGGCGTAGCTTACTTCTCGGGGTAACAATTTCCGGCTTAGATATGCTACGGGGTGTTCTCCACCATCGGCTCCAACTTGGCTCAGTACTGCTCCCAATCCAAACATCGAAGCGTCTGTGTGGACAAGAAATCGTCTTGAGTTGGTTAAATAAACACAAAAAGAATTCAGCGCTAGTAATCACAAAATTAGTCAAGGTAGGCAGCAACCCAAATGAAGGAAAACCCCTCGGGTCCTTCGGTGGATAGATACAAAAAGATATGGAAGGGCTGCGCCAAATAAGGGTAGATAGTCCAGTAAAGTATTGCTAGGGTGCCAATAGATGGTCTAGGATACTTGATAGAGTTCCTCTGTGGATGCGTCTAGTGTAGACCGTTCCGTATATGTAAATACAAGAGAGGTAGAGGCGACTAATGGCATAGTATGAAAGTTCAGGGTGTGATAGGTAACAAAAAGTAGAGAGCTCACATTCAAGAGAGCTATGGCAAGCTCTGGTGTGGATTGCGTACAGCGGTATAATCCCCGCTTATGGGATATGTAGGGAGGGGGTCTCCGTCAACACCGTCTGGTAGTCCAGAGCTCGGAAAAGAAAGACAGAAAGCGACAATAGTGCTCTCAATTTTGATGTGGTTCAATGTGCAGATAAGAAGAGGTAAAAAACTCACATTTGAGGGAGCTATGGCCAGCTCTGGTGTGGATAGCGTACAGCGGTATAATCCCCGCTTATAGGATATGTAGCGGCAATACGTCCGTCAGCACACCGTCTGGTGATCTAAGGCTCCAATATAGAAGAATAAAAAGCAACAACTTTTTTTTTTTTTTATGAACTTTAATCAAACAACTTTTTTTTTTTCACTTTAAAAAACAACTTTCTCACCCTCGTTTTCACATTTAAATAATTTAAATGGACTCATCACCTTTATAACATCACTCCCATACTCTTGAATCCTAATTTTGAAAAGTGATTTTAAAAATTGTCTCTGATTGGCCAATTACACTTTTGGCGCAATTTTCAAATTAACATAGCCCTATTTAAACAACCCCTGCCAGGTTACTACTTTTATCCCATTCTGAAGAAGCCACTTATGGTGAAACGCGTTTATGGTTATTAATTCTGTATTTTACTGTGTATTTTAGATCAATAAAAGTTTTTTGGCTACTTTATTGTACCAATCCTCTTTTTATTGCACTCTTTATGCACTTTAAACAACTTTTTTTTACCTATTCCTGGCATTTTAACCTTTCCTGGTTACTTTTACTTCCACTGGCAATTTTAAAGTTCCAGTACTCCAAGAAATCCTAGGTGGGGATCATACCACCAGCGCCTATCCATAGAGCAGTACCTCTGCTCTATCTTTGTGAGTATTATTTTATTTTCTCTACTACTCTCTTAACCTATCACAATTGAGAGCACTATTGCTGCTTTTTATTCTTCTATATTGGAGCCTTGGATCACCAGATGGTGCTGACGGACGTATCGCAGGCATTTTCCTGGAACCCATCCAGTAGCCGATCTACCATCCGCTGAAAAGTTGCCGGAGCATTTTTCATCCCGAAGGGCATGACCCAAAACTGGTACAGGCCAAACGGGGTGACAAACCCATTTGGGGATGGCATCCTCGGCTAGTGGAATCTGCCAGTATCCCTTACATAGATCTATGGTAGTGAGATACTGGCCTCGTGCCATCTTATCCAGCAGCTCGTCTATCCGGGGCATCGGATAGGCATCAGAAACCGTTTTGTCGTTTAGCCTCCGGTAGTCCACACAAAACCGTGTTGTACCATCCTTCTTAGGTACCAGCACTACCGGCGATGCCCAGGGGCTATCAATAACCCCTAGCTGCAACATCTCCTCAATCTCGACTCGGTGAGTGGCTAGCGGAGTGTTCCCAGGTAAATTGGAGAAGGTGGATCCTTTAGCCGCTATCAACTCTTGTACCTGGGCTCGCTCTTGAGGGCTTAGCCGGTCCCCCAGTTGAGCCCCCTTGGAGGGCTCTGTCTGGTCGTCCTGTTCTAATAGGTCAGGTAGCTGCAGATTCTCCTGATCCTCAGAGGCTGAGGTGCATATGGCTGCACATCCTCTATCCTCTCATGATAGGGTTTGAGCATGTTCACGTGGAGCATGCGTCTCTTCCCTACCCCTGAGCAGGGGCCAATCACATAGGTGGTGTCACATCTCTGTTCCACCACCTGGTATGGGCCTTGCCAGATGGCCTGCAGCTTGTCTGTGCGGACAGGTTTTAAAATCAAAACCTTCTGTCCCACTTGAAAGCTGCGGTCTCTGGCTCCCCTGTCATACCAGCGGCGCTGGCGTTGCTGGGCTGCCTGGAGATTGGTGCGCACGGCCTGGGTTAGGGCCTCCAGGCGGTCCCTCAACTCCAGCACGTAAGGTACAATGGGGGTCCCATCAGCGCTACTCTCTCCCTCCCAATGCTCTCTAATTAGGTCCAACGGTCCTCTCACCCTTCTCCCATACAACAACTCAAAAATGGAAAATCCAGTCTGCTCCAGTGGTACCTCTCTATAAGCAAATAGCAGATGAGGTAGAAACCGCTCCCAGTCCTTATGGGCCTCTCCAAACATACAGAGCATCTGCTTCAGGGTACCATTAAACCTTTCGCATAAACCGTTGGACTGGGGCTGATATGCTGAGTTTACCATCGGCTTAATGCCACATATCCTCCACAGTTGCTGGGTGACCTCGGCGGTGAACTGGGTACCCCTATCAGATATTATCTCCTGGGGAAACCCTACCCTGGAGAAGATTTTCATTAAAGCCTCGGCCACCGTTTCTGCATGGATATTAGACAGGGCGATGGCCTTGGGGTACCGGGTGGCGTAGTCCACTACGGTCAGGATATACCTCTTACCGGAGGGACTAGGCTTGGGCAAGGGTCCCACTATGTCTACTGCCACTCTGCTAAATGGTTCTTCAATAATGGGCAGGGGGCATAATTTTGCTTTGTGGCGGTCACCCCTCTTCCCCACTCGCTGGCAAATGTCACAGGAGGTGCAGTAATGTCTCACATCTTTGGAAATCCCTGGCCAGAAAAAGGCGTGGGTCAGCCGGTACCGGGTACGGGTCATTCCCAGATGCCCAGACAAAGGAATATCGTGCGCAATCATAAGCAGTTCCTGCCTAAACTTTTGGGGGACCACTAACTGTTTAGTGGTTACTGTGACTGATCCCCCTATTACTCTTTCTGCTACACGATACAGTAGCCCTTTCTCCCAGGTATACCGCTCCCCCTCTAACCCGGCCTGATCTGTGCTCACCCGGTCTCGTTAGACCAGCAACGTGGGGTCTAACTTAACCTTTGCCTCAAATGTAGTCGGGGTATCCCAGGTCATACGTGTCGTGGAGGAGTCATTGTCTCTTACCTGAGCCTCAGAGTGTGCTGGTGGAACCGTGGTGCGAGCCTGCTGCTGGGTGGTCACTGGATGTGCTTCCTGGTGTGGAGCCTGGGGTATAAAAGCAGGTAATCCGGCCCAAGTCATTCTCGAGTACAACATCCGCGGGTAACTTCTGCGGGTAACTTCTGCATCAGGCCCACCTCTACCATCCCCTCCCCAGCACCCCAATTCAAATGTACTTTGGCAGTGGGTAGTTGGTACACTGCTCCCCCTGCCACTCATACTGCCACAGATCCGCCAGTGTGTGCTGTACCCTGAACCAAATGAGGTGTTACCAAAGTTAGGGTGGCTCCTGAATCCCGGAGCCCCTGTACTTCTTTCCCCTCCAGTGTCACTAGCTGGCGATGATGTAGCCTGTTGTCAGTGGCTTGAACCGACATCACTTCATGCAGTATTCCCAGAGGTTCTTCAGCCTGAGCGCTCAGTATCTCCTCGGTGGCTAGTTCTACCTGGTAATGATGAGCGGTGGCCCTTGGTGCCGGGTTCTGTCTGACTTGGTTCCACGCTTGTCGGCTCCTGTTCTGCGTGCACTCTCGAGACATATGTCCCCACTGCCGGCAGGTATGGCATTGGATGTTAGCCCTGCCATTATACCGGGAAGGTGGAGGTTGGTTCCCCTGTGTCGGCCGAAAGGTGTTGCTGGGGAGGCTGTAGGTGTCACTGCACTGGATTGCACAGTGGGTCGAGGGTAATTCCTATTTAGGTGCCCGTGATGTCTCCTTGCATCAAAATGCTGGTCTGCTAATCGGGCCGCTTCAGTTAGGGTGAGGGGTTTGCGGTCTCTCACCCATTCTTGTGCCTCTGGTGACAAGCCATTAAAGAATTGTTCCAACTGCATCAATTGTCGCAACTCCTCCATAGTGGTGGCTTGGCTTGCTTGTATCCACCCCTGTGATGCTTGATCTAACTTGTGCGCCCACTCTGCATGAGAATCCTTTTCCGGTTTGCGCAAGCTTCTAAACTTGTGCCGGTATGCCTCCGGGGTAATGGCATATCTTTCCAGTATCGCCCGTTTTACTTTGTTATAATCCTTGCTGTCCTCTCTGGGTACAGTGCGATAGGCTTCTGCTGCCCGCCCTGACAGTTTGCCTGCCAGTAACGGTACCCATACTGCCTGCTCCAAGTCATGCAAATCACACAGCCTTTCGAAATCCTGTAAATACCCATCAATCTCATCCTTCTCCTCACAAAACATTTTAAAGGCATGGTATGGGATTTTGGGTTTTACCTGGCTGTATACGGCGGCAGTAATGGATTCTGTCCTGGACGGTGTCTCCTGCGGACTGTGTGCCATCACATACTCCTGCACATCCGCCATCAGCACGGTCAATATTTCCAAGGGTACTGGCTGTGGCAGAAACTCCATCCTGGTTCACATCTCCTTTTGGTATAGAGTTTCCTCCATGGCTGGTGGGGGTGTAACGCTGTGGGCTCTGTCTCCCTCCATCAGTTCGGCGATCAGCACTGCTTTCGGCTTGTTGCTGGCTATCTTTCCCCTGGCTTCCAGCAGTTCTTTTAGTGTCTGCCTTTTTAATGCAGTGTAATCCGTCCCCATTCACTTTCCTCGTTCGGTTCTCAGCTGTATACAAATTGCCATTCCCTTTTCTCGTTCGGTAGTTTCACTTTATCCGAACTGCGCGTTTCGGCTGTAAGGTTGGATCCCGTTGCTTGCCACCAATTGTAGCGGAGCGGCAATGTTAAATCCCACGATCTCCGCTGGAAAGGAAGGTAATCCACAGTCAAGCGCTGAAAAGTAAGGCAGTATCCCAAATCCCCCAGTAACTGGACGAAACACAGTTCTGGGAGTCAACTGAGGTTTTTATTCACAGCATCCAGTATTTATGCAAGTCCCCATGCAAGGGGTTTCCATACTGTTATAGCAGGGGTAATACAGTAGGGGACTACATGGGGGACTTAGCATTCAGACCTATTTTCCCATCAGGCACTGCTGCACGAGAGGGATACTCCCACTGGAATATACCGTTAAGTGGATTATCCCTCCGTGCAGCAGAACCGACAATTTACATTAAAATATCTAACTTTTCGAATACTTGGCAGATTTAAATGAATGGACGTTCGGTAGATAGCTGGGGTCTGAGTGCACCGTTCGTGAGAATACCGCTCAGATCCCAGCTAAAACAACCGAACACCGCATGAAATACACTTTGCCATTGAGTTCGCCCCAAAGTACCGAACACCGATGGGGAAACCCTAATAGCGAAAGACCGGAGCTCCCGAACGGCCTGGAAGCCCAGCAGTGTTCGCGCCGCCGAGTAGCCGTTTTCAGTTCCACGTGCTCAACGACCAAACACCGCTGGGGAGACAAAGGATCAAAGATGGCCGACCACCGCGTGGTCGGTAGCCGAACGACGGCCACCTAGGAAAGCCTCTAATTAACGAGCGCCACACGTCCCTCTCTGTGTGGGCTATTAGGGGGTAGCTCATTCGGTTCACGAACAGCCCGCAATGGTGCTGTTCGTGAAACGAAACACATGAATGCTAGCGGCTTTCGGCAGCTAGCATACGAATTCAATACAGCATACAGTAACACACAGTGTACAGCCAGGAAATACAAGAAGTTACAGGAATAATACAGGCAACCTTTTTATACACATAGTCCAGATTATTACAAGTGGCTAGGTTTGCCACAATTTGTTTGTCCTGGGCAGCCTGTCTGTCTCCCTCTCGCGAGCTCTGATATTATTAGAGCGTTGCCATGAAAACTCGTGGCAATGCTCGTTAATACCAGCGCTAGCGAGAGGGAGAAGCATGGTCTGTACACTGCGGAGGTACAGACCAAGTAACCAGACCATTGGACCACCAGGGATCTGGACCACCAGACAAAGGGGAGGGGCACTGGCGTGCATACGGTGGTTGCAGGGGTCAACCGGGTGCGACCCGGTATGCACGTCCGTGTGGACACATTTTGCCAGCCTCTTCTTCTGGAGGGCCCAGAAGCTTGCCAGCTCAGGGCCCCCCAAGACTGGCAGTGCCAACACTCTGAGGGCGGGCGCACGAGGGAGCATTCTCCCCTGAGTGCTCTCTGCCCAGCTCATGACGTCATTCCGGCTCCGGCATCAGTAAGCGGTGCATGAGGGAGCTGAACAGGAGGATCTCAAGTGCTGCCTCGCCGCCTGCAGGACCGCCCAGCAGCCCCACTGGACCCCAGGGAATCCCCTCAGCACTCCCAAAGGTAGGGAGGCTGGGGGATTAAATAATAAAAAAATGTAAGTGTGTATGTATATGTGTGTTAGTGTGTGTGTCAGTGAGTGTGTTACTGTGTGTGTGTCTGTTAATGAGTGTGTTAGTTTGTGTGTGTTAGTGTGTTACTGTGTGTGTTAGTTTGTGTGTGTCGGCTAGTGAGTGTCAGTGTGTTAGTGAGTGTTACTGTGTGTGTGTGTCACTGAGTGTGTTTGTGTGTCTGTTATTGAGTGTGTGTCTGCTAGTAAGTGTCAGTGTGTGTGTGTTAGTTTGTGCGTCAGTGAGTGTGTGTGTTACTGTGTGTATCTGTTACTGAGTGTGTTTGTGTGTGTCTGTTACTGAGTGTGTGTTTGTCAGTGAGAGTGTATGTTTTGTAAGTGAGTGTGTATGTGTGTCTGTCACGGAGTGTGTGTCTGTCAGTAAATGTGTGTGTCTGTTAGCTAGTGTGTATGTGTCTGTACGTGAGAGTGTGTGTTGTTAAAACCCCTTCAGCACTTAACTTTTTCTAGCGCCGGGCTCCCTTGGCGCTGGGGATCTCTACGCCCCGATCTGACTCTCAGCTTCGAATGCGCATGCGCAGAAAGAGCCGCACGCATATTCAAACTGCCCATAGGAAAGCATTACTTAATGCTTTCCTATGGACGTCCAGCGGAATCGCCTCTAGAGACAGCTACTAGAGGCTGGATTAACCCTCAGTGAAACATAGCAGTTTCTCTGAAACTGCTATGTTTTCAGCTGCAGGGTTAAAACTAGAGGGACCTGGCACCCAGACCACTTCATTGAGCTGAAGTGATCTGAGTGCCACTGGGGAGGGGGGTGCAGATTGGAAGAGCCAGAGTCTTGCTCCCAGCAGCTAGCAGAAGCCACCCTCCTGTGTGTCTGTGTGTTTGTATCTGTGTATCTGTGTGTGTGTAAGTGATTGTGTCTGTCAATTATATATGAACATACCACTGCATTTAAAAAGTACACTACACACAAATGCGTGCCTGAATTAAAATGCCAACACTACGTACAAACACACCCCTACATTCATTCACATACATGCCTTACAAAAACACGCTTACATTCAAACACACAAACACTGCACAGTGCTAAATAGATCCCTGCAAGGTTGTGCAAATGGTAGCTACCCAGCTGGCAAAGCATTGTGGGAGTTGTACGACAGATAGGGGGTCTTCAAAAGAATCTTGCACCAGGGCCCCATATGTGTTAGATCTGCCACTGAAATACACCGTCATAAGTTTCAACACTCCACAGAAATAAACCACTGCATTCAAATGGCAACAGTACACAGACACTGATCAGAAATACAAGCAAGAATAGGCACTACCTTTTGGCCACAATTGTGCCAGAGGAAGGCCCAAACAAATTTCTTGCACCATTAGTTCTGCCATTGGGAAAAGTTTACTTTTATTATCAAATGGGGATATTTGACAACAAGTAATTGACATACAAAACAAAACTGACAAAGACAAGAGGTGAAGAAAGCCTTTCTCAAATAAGATTTCAATCTAGGAGATAAGATTTGTAGTCAATTAGTTCTCATGAAATGAGTATCTGAAATGAATTTGGGTTTGGCTAATGTACCTGAGTGCAAAAAAAAACAAAACGCAAAAAATACATGCGTAAAATGGAATGTGAGCCTCAGGCTTGGTTTAAAGCATTAAAAGAAAGCTCACCATGGAGTTTCTTATTCATAGATAAATGCGGTTTTGTTTATTCACTAAATCTTGAGTTGTAGTATAAGGAAAATCAAACTTTCAAAAATTTAGTCCAAAAATTATTTGTTAAAAATAAGCAAATAAATAGAATTGCATCTTACCTATATTAACTGGTTGGCTATTTTAGTCTAGATTTTGCAATTCACTTTTCTGTTCATTGTTGTTTGGTGTTTAGTAAATAAATACCTATTAAGCCAGCATTATGTTTACCGCCGTAGAACACCCATAGGTCCAGAGGTTAGTCAAAACATTTTATCACAACACACCTTACATGTCATCAGTCGTTTAGGGACCCTTGTGCATAGAAATATATTCTTTGTACACCAAAATATTCTTTTTTTTTTGTATAGAAAAAATATAGAAAATAAACCATTTTACAATCTACTGTCTAGAGCAGCGATGGCTAAGCGCCAGATATTTACCAACTCCACATCCCATAATGTCCAGTCAACCCATCATATGAAACATCAGTAACATCTTGGGGAGGTGGGTGGGGACAAGATTAGCCATCACTGCCCTAAAAGAAGCATATTCCAAACCATGCCAATAAAGGCATGCCCAGGTAACTGGCATGTTTAAATACAGCTCACTCATTATAGAACACTGTGATTTATCTGCAGATACAGACTAAGGATACATTAACTGATAGAACGATGAAAGGAAAGGGCAGTCTCTGCTACATCCCTCTGTGGAAACACGCCCCTGGTGTCTAGATCCGCCCAGGAAGCTGTGACAGGCTTTTCTCAGCAGTTATCCATCCGAGCCCTGTGTATGTGTCATTATCAGAGCCCATGCCTCTGCTGTCCTCCGGGCTGAGACACACCATGCCAGCTATACATCCAGCCCTACCGCCTCTGTGAGAGCCTAACCTGCACTGCCTGCTGCACCCCTACCGGCCCCAGCCGGGGACAGCAGCCCCTTGGATTCACACACTGGAATAAACACTCAAAACACAGCAAGGTGGTAATAAAGAGGGTGCAATTATCTGCAAGATACCAGAGACAAGTCAATATGGCGAGCGATTCTCCGGCTCGCAGCCTGGATGAGATAGACCTCTCTGCTCTGAGGGTAAGGTGCTGGTGGGAGAAACTGGCTGGGGTGATGGGGAGGTCTAGCTGGGGATGGATGGGCAGATATAACTGGGGATGGATGGGCAGATATAACTGGGGATGGATGGGCAGATATAACTGGGGATGGATGGGCAGATATAACTGGGGATGGATGGGCAGATCTGGCTGGGGATGATGGGTAGATCTGGCTTATTAAATATGTTATATAAATCAATTCTGGTTTGTGCTTAGTGTAAAATAAATTCATAAAATGTGTGTGTGCATTTTCATGTTTCCAACACCTGCCATTTGAAAGGGCCGACCATTTCCCATTGTGCTTTTAAATGGAATCTTACATGGGATTTTGGATTATACACATGACATACACGATTTGCTAGAATGTAGCTATATATATATATATATATATATATATGTGTGTGTGTCTGGCAATGTGCACGTTGATAAATTGGAGTACAGGTATGAAGACGCTGCCGGTGTGGTTGATGTAAAATAGAATTTAAATGCCTGCCTGCCACTGCCCTTCCTTTATTGCTCCTCTCCCCCTAGGTGAGGCTTGCATGTAATCAGTGTCTGCAGCCAGATCCCTTTGTATAAGTGGAGTTCACACATATAATAAGTGCAGCCCTCATCCTTAGGATTGCAGATTTTGTTCCTGCATCAAAAAATAACAGGGCTCACAATAACAAAGAGCCCATTGTCAAGGCTATTTTCCTATTATTGGTATTTAATGGCATAGATGCCTGATTGTAGCATGGTGATGTACTCTCCCAATGGAGAGAATGCACAGTGCATTCCATTACCAATCCCTGCCTGCCTTCCAGAATCCTAGAGACAATGAGAATGAATGCACAGTAACCAGGCATTTCTGCAATGCTTGGGGTCAGAGGTGTACTGTGATAACGCCTGCTAACAGGAGATTTTTTTGTGCGATATTTGAGTGCTTGTTCCTGCTCTGTAAGCACAGAGATGCTGAATCCTGCCCTTCATCACTGCTCTCTTCTCTATGGAGCTCTATTCATTTTCATTATTTCTCATACACCATGCTATCCATTGTTAGCAATGATGCCGTGTTCATTTTTTACAAGATCTACATACACAAGTAATTCTCTGTGGTTTGCTGTACATATGGAACTAGAAGTGTTCCATTAATTGCAGAGGTTGTTAACCCCATGTCTCCCTGAAATGACCCAGGTTAACAAGACACCCATGTCATGTTCACATGGTCTGTATGAGGAAAAGGCTTCTTTGTATGTCTTTTTCAGTGTGACAGACTGTTGTTCAGACATTGACATGGGCAGGAAAATTGCTCAAGAGAGCGACTGATCCCATTTTTATCGCAGAGGTTTGTACACGGATTCATTTATTTAATAGTTTTATATCCAGAGACACAGTCCCAATATGCTATTAGCTGATATAAAGCTCTCATACACCCCCTGTATGTTCCAGGCTTGGAAACCGTATGGAGGAAGACAATTTGCTTGTCATTGGATGCTAACAACAATGAACCATGGCACAGCCTCTTTCTGATGATATTGTGCTTTCAGAAGCAATTAAGCAGAAGCAGTGAATTTGCTTTTCCATCTGATATTAACAATATATGGGCCAGAGGGGGGTAGAGCGGATTGCATTTTGATTTGCTGCACTCAAATGGCTAAGATCATCAGTCAATGGAAATTGCACAGGTTAATGGTATTTGCTTTAACCCTTGAACTCCACATCCACGGCCAACGCATGACTTGGTCATGGAAGAGTTAAACAGTTTATGATCCGTGTAGAGTAGAAGGTCAGAAGTAGGAATGATGCACAGAAAGCTTCCAGTCATTTCACAGTGCCTGAATCACAAATCAATAGTATTTCTGCTTTCGCTACCTGAGCTGATGGTATATAGCCCTGCTCAGAGGTTTTCTGAATTATCATTCATTCGCTTCCTCTTTTCCCAGTTGGCTTGATTTTTAAATGAAGGGTCAAGTATACTGCAGAAAAATCTTTTGGAGATGATCTTGTCCACAAGGATGATGAAATCAGCATGTCATCTTCGTTTAGCAGTGGGCCTGTTTTTAGATCTGATCTATGTTCAGGCCATAGTACCGTCATAAATAATGTGAATGGGCATTGAGCGAAAACAGAGCATAGGGCTTTTAGATGGACCATTCAATTAATTAGTGATGTCACCCATTTACCATATTGCTTGATATATAGTTTGTAGCCGCTTTAAATGTGGCTTTGTAAATGCAGAATGTGGTTCTTTGCATTGAACAGGAGGTTAGCAGGTAATGCTAGCAGTTATTTTATCCTGCACACATTGTTCTACTTAGCGGTGCATATCAGTTCATAAATGCTTGTTTTAAATTGTATGTTTTTCCTCATCAATTAGTATTTAAAGGGACATTAAAACTACTGTAACTAGTCTAGCTTATTGTTTAGGTAATGGCGCAAAAGCTCTGTAGGTGGAGTCCCTATGGTATTAGTCAAGCCACTTTCAAGCAGATTTTCAGAAACTGGAGGATTTATTGTCACCCAAAGCCCACCCCTCAGCTGTCACGTTCCTTGTTATATATGTCCAAACTATTTGTATGGTTAATTCCTAATTGTGACTGCTGGCTTTATTTACTGAGTCACAAAATGAAATCTGAATTGACAAATATTAGGCCAAAATAGGCAAGTTGGAAGTATGGGTTTATTCAGAGATTTTTTTTCAAACACAACTATTTCACAACTCAGTTTTATATTCATTTAAATCTCTACATGTATTATAAAAGTAAACTGAACCTCTCATCCTATTAATTAGGTGTAAATAGTAAGCTGTTTGTTTATATGTTGTATGAGTAAAAAATATATATTGGATTTTAATCTGTTTGCCGATTACGCAAAGGCATGTAAAGGTAACTAAATTGCTAATTTCTTATGTAGTTGGCAATTATTTATGGCAACAAAGAAATTCCCCAGGCTTGAGTGCGTGGATTGCTGGTCCTGCTCCAGAGCACTGGGTGGCTGCTGGGATTGATTGCGGCTCCTACCATCATTTAGGGAACGATTTATGGAGCCAATTTCAAAGATTAAAATGAGTTGCCAATTGAGAGACGAATCTATATGCATGCGCACAAATAGTATGTTACAAGCAATATCTTTATATTCACAAATTTTTGCAATGTTGCATATTTTATGTGAATGTATAATGGGCATGTGTAATAATGTGACTTTTTAAAAAAATATATATTTTGGCATTTTATCAATTGCTTACAATAATTTTTAATCTGCAACATAAAATACAGCAATATAAAATGAGCAGGTAATCGAGAACAGGTACCATGTGCATGCTGGGAATCATGTTTTAAGACTAGGAGACGTAATGTTCTGGAGAAAGGGCACTGCCAATTTCTCAAAACTCAACATATAGTTACCTTTTATATGTTCTCTGGATAAATGCAACTGTCTTTCCCAGCTGAATGGTCTAATTAAAATGTATTTTCTTGTTTTGTGGTTCTTTAAATGGACACCATAACCACATGTCTGGCTCCCTCTTCACACATATGTCTGAAGTGAAAGTTACATCTGCAGTAGTATTTATCAATGCTGTCCATCTTTCAACTGATTTTTGCGAGAATCAGCAAGTGAATTGGATCCAAATTTGGACAAATTTGAGATTGCTCAAGCAGAAAAAGATATTCCACTTTAGTAAAATCTTGAAAGAGTAGTCTAGCTATGATGGCGCCCAAGGGGCACAAGTGAAAAAATGATTTCACTGTTTACAGTGGGACAGTGCCAAGGGACTCCTGGCACCATAAACGCTACAATGTTAAAATCCTTAGTGTGCCACGGTAAGAATGGAAAAGTCTGTATATGAAGAAACTCGGTTCCAGTTTCTGAAGAAATGTTTATGGGATATCAATGGAAAGATACGTATTGCTGGTATAGAAATTTACATTCATAGGAAACTATACGCTAAACAGAGAATTGTGACAACTGAATTGTAAATAGGAGATAACTGAATGAAAGGGATTTTTCCCGTTTAACAATTTTGTTTCATATTTTGCAACCCTGTTGTTATTAACACGATGTTTTACAATTTTAGCATAGCATTTAAGAACAATGTATTTCTGTCCAGTTTTTCACACAGTGCACTTATCCATGGCATTTAAAAAAAAAAAACAAATTTAAAAATTAGTAATCACTCTGTCTCCAGTGAGCACATTATTGCTATGGCAGCTGTAGGTTAAATACGCAGACCTCTGGGTTTTTTGGGTGCACTGATGCACTAAAAGTAGAAAGTAATGAGGTCTGGTGTGTTGCACCAAGTGGTACAGAGTGAGGTCAGGTGAAGCCAGGAATTGTCTTGACCTATTGGTCATGGGAGGTGTTTGTGAATAAGGTTTGGTTTCAGGCTTTTCGAAGAAATAGTGAGGCACTGACTGAATTTAATGAGGGAGATTGTTCCTTTTTAGCACAGCTCTAGGTATGGAACCTGAATACGAGTATAGGAAGAAAAGTTAGGCAGTTGCAAGCGAATTTGTTATCCCCAGTGTGATGGATGTGTCGTTGCTGTGTTTGTTGTGTCCATACTCCTCACAAATTACAATATTTGTTTTAAAATAATGCCCCCGTCTTGTGGTAATTACCTTTTTGGGTAGGAAGGGGGACTCTCATCCTGGTGGTCTGATAGGGCAGTGATCATGGAATTGTAATGTTGCTCCTTGGTGGTCAGGTGGGTGGAACACTTGGAACTTGTTATAAACAACAGTAAGGGTTTAAAAGTAGTTTTAATAGACTGAGAGTAGTAAATATTTTACAATAAAATGTATGCCATGAGCAGGCTACGACATGCTGATTAGGATACAGGCAGGTTAATTTGTTAAAATGGGTTAATCAAGTATAGCGTATTGTAGCTATATACAAGTTACAAAGACCATCATTTCCTACGTTGGTGGCTCATGTTGCATCCTTGCCCTCTAACAGTGTGATACCTGTGAACACCAAGGATACCATTATTCTGAGTGGAACAAACTAGTAGATGCTTCCAGTTGCAGGCTAATGGCACATTATTGATTAGTTAGTTCAGTGATTCCCAATATTTTTGAGATGAAGATACACTATAGTGACAGAAACATGTCAAAGTACACTTAGCTTTCAGGATTCTTATTTGATCGTATAGACTCGGGGAACAACAGCCTGCAAATTAGTTTAGTGAAGTCTCCAGCACTTCTTGCTGTAAAGATCCTATTACTCCCTAGTAAAACAGGACACCATGGGTCCCATGTCAAAGGTGGGAACTGTGGGTCCTATTACAAGAGGGGCACTATGGGTCCCTACATAATATATATCTCTTTCAGGCCAAGCTCTGTTTTCTAACCTTTTTCTCTGGGTGGGAAACCTTGGTCTCCATCATTTTGGTGGCCACAGCAGAACTTATGGACCTCTACCTGGTGCCTTCACGCAACAATTAAAAACATGTAGACTGTGGAAAGGCATATGTTCCCTGCCTTAGCCAATAAACTGTTTTGGTCTGATGATAGCTATGTTACAGCCTCTTAATCAGAAAGTATTTATTGTTCACAACTCACACATTAAGCATCCACAGATGCCACCCGAGAGATCTCTAAAAGCACGGGTCACATAGCAGAAGCTGATGAGTGCTTGTGAAATATCGGTTGCAAAGTGCCGATAAGATGATATTAAGATGCTTCACAGAGTAGATCATGAAATCTATATTTTTCTAAAGACTGGTCCAAATTTAACAGTTTCCTGTTTGCTCTCTTTAACATTCTGAAGCATTCATTTACTGTGGAAAAAGTTGTGGTGAGTTGTCAAATGAGTTGCAAAATTTTAGACCAAAAATAGTAATGTTGGAAGAAAAAGAAGCCTAGCTCTCTTTATTGAATGTATTTACTAAAGCTTGTATTTTGGAAAACTGAAAAGAGAATTAAACATTTTTGAGCCCAAATTCCTGAATCGTAAAAACTTTGCTTTTTTCCAGCTTAGTAATTTTGCCTAAAATATGCAGTTTGTATGTCAGTTCTCTGTGATACTGTTTAGTGAATTACCTATTGGACACATATTAAAACCTGACATATTTCACATAAGTGTTTAATTGTTATTGTGTAGCTAGACATGAAAACACTACTTGCAGTTATTATTGATGAACCTTTAACATGCATCGGTCAATCTAGACAGAGATGCTGTCCCTCCATTTATGAAATAAAGGAGATATCAAAGCTTTTACTTTTTTCTATCTGTGAAAAAATATTTAGGGCAACTCCTCTACTTTCACATTAGCGTTAAAGAAGTTGCTGCTAATGTAGTCATTTTGAATCTGGTAGATAATGTCTTGAGCAAATACACAAACCATGGGAAGCCCAGAGAGGCCATGTATTTTTAATAGTTTTTTTTACTTGTTATCTTGAGAAAACAACTTGTTTTCTCGACCTACCTAGTCAGAAAAATATAAAAAAGTACACGGCCTCTCTTGGCTTCCATAATATTCCACCCTAAAAAAGCCTATTTAAAATAGTCCATTTATGATGATCAGTTAATTTTGAGATTAACAAATGAGGGCATGAATATGTTCAATCTCTAAACTGAAGTAACTGATGCACTGGTCTGTACTTTATTGTACACCTAAGATATATAGAAAGGTCAACACAAACTTATCAATTTTGTTTTAATTGTTACTGTGCAGTTTAAACATTAAATCCCTAAGAGTTGAAGGTGAAGTTGTACCTGTACCACATACTTCCTTGATTACGAGTACATGTGCAATATTACACCCAATGCACTCTGGGATATCTTAACCATTTTCTGGCTAAAGTGGCTGTCAGAGCGTGTAATTCGGAGTCCGAATGAAATCTGTCTGTTGCTACAAATCAGATTTGGTTAATTATGGCAGATATTTGTATGTAGATCCAAACTGCTTTTAAAAACTACTGAAATTATTTATTTTTAAACCATCTAAATGTTAAATTTGAATTGTATGTGTGGATTTATATTCAAGGCTTGGTAAAATATCTTTCAATTTTTCTGTAGAGCACACATTGCAAAAATCCCCTATTTACATATACACAGTTTCATTGGCAGACCCTGTAGCAGGGACAAAACAATGTGATTAAAATAAACAGAAAATATTATCTCTTCCTAGATTAAGCAGTCTGTTTAAAAGTTTAACATGGCTTTTAAATGGAAATTGCCATTAAAACCAAACAGATATAAAAATTCACCCTTTGTCATGCTATAGGTATACCAGCCTTTCTAGAAGGCATCTTGTGTGCAGATTTTCTATCCTGTAGGATTAATGTGAACTAAAATGGTCCTGGATTTAATTGGTCTAATAAGAAACTGAATGTCCCAGAAAGAATATGAAATAAGAACAGCAGCTCTGATTCCGTGGTGTAATCATCCACATGGGAAATATCCCAGCATGATCCAATGATTACCAGCTCATTTTTATTACGTTTGCATAATTACCTTGAAAAGTGCTACAAATGGAACATCTGTTAATTGTAGGCCCGTCTGCGATTGAAACGTAGAATCTTCTATACCCAAATTCTGTGTGTTGGGTAAAAATACATCAATCTTGAGGATTGCCACATGAACACTATTGCTGAGGTTTTATTGCTATAATATATTCGGAGTCATTTTCACCCTCATGTCATGGATTGATTACCTTAGGAGCCACGAAAATAAATACCCAAACATTGCAATAGACCACCTTGCCTGAAATCATTTTCTTTGTTACTGTGACCGTTTATGCATTGAAACTCCCGGGGTCATCCATATGTTTGTTGACCAAGACTATTCCATTACTGGCCACCATGATTTGACCCAGTCCTTGTTCTCTTTCAGATAGTGAGCACTGGGCTTCTTCATGAACTTTCCATTGTTTAAAATGTTCAAATATTTGATCTAAAATTTGTTGTTATATATACCAAAGTTAATTAACACAATAGGAAAATATTTTCTGGAAAATATTAGCTTAAACTGTGAAGCATAAACATAGACTGAATAAATTATATTTAGCGTGTGAAGCAGTAGGTAATAGTTTAAATCTTTAAAAATGAAACTCTTAGATACTTTTAGTCTTAGGCAAGTATGAGTACAGAACAAGAAGAGGCAGGTAGCTCTGAGGTTGGCATGTCCACCATGAATCCGTGCTTCCCATGTTCAGATCACTGCCTAAGCTTTTATATGACTGAGGACATTTCATGGAATTACCTGGTGCAGATGCAAGTGCATTTCTACATGCGTTTGGACACCAGCGCAGAGGAGAAACCTGGTTTGGTTAGACTAGTGTCAATATTGTGACTCTATCAGATTCAAGACTGATGGCAAATACAAAATATTGTTTTAAAGAGTACAAACTTAGTACTAGGAATTAAACCATGTATACCAGGAGGTTACATTGAAGTTTTTGGAAAGACTTTGGATATTCTGATTCTTATCTGTTTAAAAAAATAAAGAGAGATAAGTCTATAGAAGTTAAATGTCCAAGAGGTTCAGCTTTCCATTTGCCAACCCATAATTATATAGCATTATCTATTCAGCCAAGACCTTCTCCTTCGTCACATGATATAAACCAGTAGTTCTAATCTCCTGGATTCCATAATCAAAAATGGATCCCTATGCCATTTTAGTGACCCCCTCCCCCTTAAGTTCTTTGAAATGGATATGTGAAAGTGACGAAATGCTGCCCTTGTAGTCTGTTGTTAGCACTGCAGATCAACATCCCCCATCAGACACAGTTCTCTCCATGACTGCGAGAATTAGAGTGCCCCAGCTTTACCTTTCTTGTTACCAGATAATCTCTCACTTTATCGAGTATTTGGACCAAGCAATTATGTTAACTATATTTATTTATATTGGACTTCTGCGGTGGTCGATCAATTGAGTTTGGTATGCATTCGGCCCAATGTCTATTGCTGGTCACTCACATTTACAAAATATAGATATTTACTGCTGGTTTGAACAGCACACTTTACCCTAATAACAGTGTGATTCATGTATAAATGCTGCTTATCATGAATAAAACCATGTTATTGCTTTCACATTTTCATATTGCTCTGTACTCTATATCCTTAGCTCTGAATCTTTATTTGTGCCCTTAGGATTTTTATAGTAATGTTTATTTTATATGCATGGTATAGTAAGAGGTAGAAGCAGTTTTTCATACGTATAAACCAAGCACTGCTCTTTTGAGTATTAGACATTATAACTGTAGAATTTTCGCTAACCAAAAGTTATGTTTTAACTAATACTATTAATGCCTTTTATTTAAAAGGACACTTTGGTCACTAAAACACAATAGCAGTTTTGGTGTATAGATCATGCCCATGCAGTCTCACTGCTCAATTCTCTGCCATTTTGGAGTTAAATCCCTTTGTTTATGCAGTCCTAGTCACACCTCCTTGCATGTGACTTGCACAGCCTTCCTAGACACTTCCTGTAAATAGTCATGTCAATTTTACACTTTGTTTATTGCAAATTCTATTTAATTCAGAATTTCTTACTCCTGCTCTGTTAATAGCTTGCTAGCCTCCTGTATGTAATGAAAGTTTAATTTACAGAACAGGAGGATTTTTTTTTAAAGTAAGTTGAACATCTGATTGAAAATAGAACCATTTTGTTTTCATGCAGGCTGTGTCAGTCACAGCCAGGGGAGGTATGGCTAGGGCTACATAAACAAAAAGAAAGAGGTTTAACTCCTAAATGGCAGAGAAATGAGCAGTGAGACAAAAACTGATTCATTAAGCTAAAGTTGGTTTGGTGACTATAGACTGAGAATGGAAAATTAACTGTATCTATATACATAGTTGGACTTTGACATCTATAAACATTCTTCTTTAAACATATACACATTCACTCTCTATTACATATACACACACACTTTACACAAGTACATATCTGCAGTGTATCTGTTATAGAAGTTGGATATCTTTATTATTATGTTATGTTATTATCTATATAGCGCCAACAAATTCCGCAGCGCTTTAGTGGGTGGATGAACACACATGTAGTTGTAACCAGACAAATTGAACACACAGGAACAGAGGGGTTGAGGGCCCTGCTCAATGAGCTTACATGCTAGAGGGAGTGTGGTAAAGTGACACTAAAGGTAAGGATAGTATTAGACTAATGACAGTTGAAAGAGAGGAATCAGTCGGGAGCTATTAGCAGTTTAATTGATACGCTTTTATTTAGTTATGGGTTTTTAATTATTATTTTTTTTTTTTTTGGAAGGAGTGGAGACTGGGTGAGCATCTAACGGAGGAGGGAAGTGAGTTTCACAGGAATGGTGCAGCCTTCGAGAAGTCTTGAAGGCGAGCATCAGAGGTGGGAGTATGGAAGATAGACGTAAGTCTTCAGCAGAGCGTAAGGGAACATACTTGTGTATTAGGGAGGATAGATAGGTGGGAGCAGCATTATGCAGAGATTTGAAAGCAAGAACCAGAATTTTAAATTGAGGGACTGACAGAAGGGTGAGGTGTGGGAGGTGCGGGCAGACAGGAAGATGAGCCTCGCCACCTCATTCATTATGGACTGTAACGGCGCAAGTTGGGAGTGTGTAAGACCTCTGAGAAGCGGATTGCAGTATTCAAGGCGAGAAAGGACAGTGAAATGGACCAGCACCATAGTCGCATCTGGCGTTAAGTAGGGTCGGTTGCGCGCAATGCTTTTGAAATGGAAGCAGCAGGATTTGGCAATACACTGAGGTGTGAAGAAGAGGTCAGAGTCAAAGAGAACGCCTAGGCAGCGAGCCTGCGTGGTGGAGCTGATGGTAGCACTGTTGACTTGGAGGGAGGGAGTGAGACACCGGAATAGCAACCCTTGAGGGAGGAAAGACCAGAATTTCAGTTTTGGTCTAATTGAGTTTAAGGAAGTGGGCAGCCATCCAGTTAGAAATAGCAAAGAGGCAGTCAGAGACACTAATCAAGAGGGACGGGAGAGATAAGGAGAGGGCAGATAGATTTGCATGTCATCCGCATAGAATTGATGTTGGAAGCCATAGGAGCTAATGATTTTACCAAGGGAGGCAGTATAGATGGAGAACCATAGGGGACCAAAGACTGAACCTTGGGGGACACCAACAGAGAGGAGTTGGGGAGAAGAAGTAGAGAAAGAAACACTGAAAGAGCGCTGGGAGAGGTAGGAGGAGCACCAGGAGAGAGCAATATCTCGTAGACCGATATTGCGGAGCATGAGAAGAAGCTGTTGATGATCAACAGTGTCAAAAGCCGCAGAAAGGTCAAGGAGAATTAGGATAGAGGAGTGACCACGAGATTTGGCAGTGTGGGTCTAGCAGAGAGTTGGACTTGAGGAAGTCTGTCAATCTCGCATACACAACTCTTTCAAGGATCTTGGATGCAAAAGGCAGTAGCGAGATACGACTGTAGTTGGATGGGGAGTTAGGGTCATGGTTGGGCTTCTTTAGAATTGGGGTTATAGTTGCATGTTTGAAGGGTGATGGAAATATGCCAGGGGAGAGAGAGAGATTTAAGAATTTTAGTGAGAGGTAGAGAAAGAGAAGAAGACAGAGTACAGATGAAATGCGAGGGAATTGGATCTAGGGAGCAGGTGGTGGGGCGGGAGGACTGGAGCAGAGAAGAAACTTCTTCTGCTATGATATGTGAGGAGGGAAGTTGTACATGTGTAATTGATCTGTAGGTACTTGATGCGAGTTGATTAAGTGGGGTCTGGCTCTTGGTGTTTGTAGGTGCAGTGTATGATTTGATGGATTCATATGTGGGGGAGCTTTGTGTGTAATGAGTTTTGTATATGTGGATATTGGTGTTATGTTTGTGATGGGGCAAAATCCCTAATGACTTTATAAAGCCTCTGTGTGCTGCATGTTGTGGGAAATGTATCCGTGTGATTTGTGGCTGCATGCAAGTGTTGCATCTATATATGTGGTGGTAGTTTAAAAATGTATAAATACATGTATGTATGTATATACCCATTGAGACTCCATTTGGTTGGAAGTGTTTTGATGGGCTCCATGTGTTTGATGAGAGTAGTATGTATGTGATTGTGTCTGTAATGGGACGTTGCAATTCTGTGATGATAGACAGAGAACTATTGTCTGTCCATTATCTCCCTGTGTCTGTGAATATCAGGGTCTTCCACTAAAGTGAGAATTGAAGGGAATTTCAAATTAAAGGCCAAAGTAGCCAAACTAAAAGCATAGCTGTCTGGGAGACTTTTTCCATTCAAGCTATTTTGACGTTAAATTTGAAATTCACTTTCAATACCCTGTGTTCCTTTACCACACTTACATTATGAAGTGGGGTTGGGTAAAGAAGACTAGGAAATACATGGTAGTAAAGAGAAGCTCTGTGAGGGAGGGGGAGCATTGGAGGAGCTACTGTTATCGCAGCTGGGGAAGGGAGGCCAAAGTAAGTGACTACAGGTGCCCCTTAAATAACTTTTATTTCTGTTTATGCAGCCCTAGCCACACGTTCCCTGGCTGTGAATCACACAGCCTGCATTAAAAAAAAGAAAAAGGGTTTCATTTTAAATCAAATGTTCACTTATGTTACAAAATAGTGTCTCCTGTTGTGTAAATTGAACTTAAATCAAACACAGAAGGCCCCTACAGAGGAACAAGATAGGAAACTCTAAGTTAAATAGAATGCGCAGTAAAGGACATTTAAACATTAGTATCCTTTACAGGAAGTGTTTAGGAAAGATATGCAAGTCACATGCAGGGAGGTGTGACTAGAGCTGCATAAACAAAGTGATTTGATTCCTTAATGACAGAGAATTCCTCAGTTAAGCTATACACAGAAACTGCTTCATTAAAGTTGTTTTGGTACCTATAGTGTCCCTTTAATGTATATTTAGATGGTAGTATAGTAGTACTTGATAGTACATTGAAGAAAATCCTAGTAAATTGCAGATTGGATGTATAGCCAGAGAAAGTATTTTTTTTTTCTCTCTTATTTGTGTTTATTGCATAACTCTGAAGACATTTATTTATTAAAACACAGAACTGTAGTGAATTTAAAACAGATTTGCAAAATCTCAGAAAAAATTGCTAATTTGACTGTACCTGAGAATGTTTCCAAACCAGCATTTTTTTCTTGAATTGTGCAGTTTGGTTTTAAATTCTCCTCAATTCAGTATTAAGTGAATTACCCCCCTACTGCTCTTATATCTTGGTAAACTATGCAATGCCAGGATCATGTAAAAATATACATAAAATTAAAACCTATCGTTCCCCACTTCATAAGGCTTTTGGCAGCAACCATCTTACCTGCTACATCCGCCAAACAATTCGCCTTCGACGGTGCATACCGCATCACAAAATCCTCACAAGTGCCCACCACGGCACTTAGAGACATAATCCTGTGCTGTCAAACCGTTGCAGACAAACAAAGGCTCCTCACGGCACTTAAAAGGAAAACCCCGCTCCACTTTGAAACACACATTACCCTCTTTCAAGACCTCAGCAGGCCCACCCTATTATGGAGAAAATCCATGAAACCCATAACTGCAGCTCTACAAACGGCGGGACTAGCCTACCGCTGGACTTACCCGAGATCCCTCACAGTATTTCGAGAGGGAAAGGCCCTGTGAGCAACAAGCCCCACAGAAGGTCCGGTCTTCCTTCAGTCCTTGGGCATAACGGAAGCAACCCCATCAACGAGCTCCAATCACCAATGGGACGTAACAGCAATCACTCCCTTTGTGCCAGGGAACGAACGGGACTCACTGACTTAAAAACCTAAAGTCTGGAAAAGAACAAACTGTTTTTGTTTTAGTTTCATTCTTTGCTTTTACGCATTACTTACGTTTGACCATGTTACCTACATGTGCATAACTGAGCCTAGATACCACTGATAACCATACAACCGCCACATGGCGGTCCACCAAGTGCTGCTATAGCGACACAAACATGCCCCCAATAGATAGCTGTAACGGATCACCTGGCACCCCGACTGGGTACCTCCGTTGAAGGACGCTCCTAGCGCTTCATGAGGACTCCAAGCACTGCAGCAGACACCACAACCACTGAACCGGAGAAGCATATGAATGCTCTCAAGCATTTGAATGTTGTATGCAGCCGAATAGGAAAAACCATGCGGATGGGTTTACACTCCTAGCAGTCAAACTGGAACAGCATACAATAAATCCTCCCCCAATAATGAGACGACACTTCACTTTGAGGGTTAAGCAGGAACTCTCCTGTAATGGCCACACACTGGCTTTTATGCAAGTCCCCATGCAAGGGGAAATCCCACAGGGTGGGACACAGTACAACCAATCGTTTACAGGAGAACCATAAAACACACCCACATTTACATCACAATCCCTCCTCTCTGTCTAGGAGATAATTGTGAAGTAATACAATTATCTCCCAGGACAGAGGCAAGACTCCATTAACCACATGGCAGTAACAATACAATAAAAGACATAAAATTACATACAGTTACATATATTCCATAAAACATAGACATTCTACATATCCCCAGATAGCTTAGATATGAGTGCACATTACTACTGAATGGCGCTCAGATCACATACATACAGTTCAATCGCCATGGAGCCAAAGTCTTTCATACAGTCTTTCAGTATACGGCTGAGCTCCATGGCATAACTATCTGGGGTAGCATGGCTTTAACAGTCCACAGAAAGGCACGAATAAACCTTTCTGCCGGTAAAATAAAAGTTTAAAATGCAGGACCATAGTCTAAAGGGAGCAGGCGAGCAACGAGGCTTCTCCAGTGTACAGTGGTGAGGTTGGTTTCGCCACAATAGCTCTCAATGCCCCAAAAGATATAGGGGGTTTAAAGCTCACAATACCCTCCCCCCATGTAGCCTCATGGGTTAGAGGCCACACAACACCCGGGAGACACACTAACGCCACGGACACATAGTCTCATGTTTCTTAGCCTACACAAAGGAAAAGGCGGACACTCCGACTACCCACCACCAGGCTCCTGGGCACCACTCATCTACCAATAGTTATCATTTTAAACAAAAAATAGGTGAACACACTAGACCTCATTGTTTTCAAATACTGCACATGCTTATATACTGTGATACAATGAAACTGCTGTATTGTCGTATATCACCTGCCAAAATAAAGAATAAAAAATAAAAAAAGTAAAACCTATCAAGTCCAGCAAATTTTCAGCAAGTATTGGAAATTATAATCATTTTGAATGTATGTTTTGTAAGTGCTCTGTGGGAGTGAGAAGTCCATTTGTTTTAATTGTTTAACACCTGCCATGAATCGTCATTCGCTAGTTTACTCCCACTCATTTTCAGAAAGCAGTTTTATGCTCAATAGCCAAAATGTACACTTGGAGTCCATGATTCATTCCAGACCGTCACTATAATTTTGCTGCATAATCAAATGCACCGCTTTTTGTTTTCTCCAGAAATGTCACCTATTCTGCCTCCCCCCATGAAAAGCAGAAATAGGAAGATCTGATTGAAACATGGATTATGTGTGTGCTGTTGCTGAATAGACCATAAAATAACTAATGCATAGAAAAATGTAAAAACTTTTAAATGTAATTTGACGGCAATTTCATTTTTTTTTAATCTTATTGAAAAATTATCTTGTCTAATTGATCTAATTATCTTATTGAAAAAACACAGTTTAGCCATATTGTTCTCAGCTTACTACTTGCACCAAAATACCACAATGTTATTGGTCCAAATCTGATTTAAAGGGACATTATAGTGTCAATAACACAAATGTGTACTCCTGACACTGTAGTTATAAAACCACTGTTAACCTCAGGTTAGAAAGGTGATTTACCCACCTTTTTTCAGCACCACGCAGGGCTTCTCTCGTCTGGCCCCTCCCCTGATCCAACTCCTTGGCTAACATCATCAGAGTTGGCCAAGAGGACAGGGGCGGAGCCAATCACTGCACTGGCCAATCAGCATCTCCTCATAGAGACGCATTGAATAATGCATCTCTATGGGAAAAATTCAGCGTCTCCATGCAGAGGGTGGAGACAATGAACATCAATGCCCATGGATGCATCTCGAATGGCTACTGGAGTTGTCCCTAGGCTGTAATGTAAACACTGTCTTTTCTCTAAAAAGGCAGTGTTTACATTAGAAAGCCTGAAAGGAATGATTATACTCACCAGAACAACTACATTAAGCTGTAGTTGTTCTGGTGACTATAGTGTTCCTTTAATATATGGGATATAAATGTGCTAATCTGTATTCACTAGTCTGTACTG
This sequence comes from Pelobates cultripes, assembly GCA_933207985.1. Classification (NCBI taxonomy): domain Eukaryota; kingdom Metazoa; phylum Chordata; class Amphibia; order Anura; family Pelobatidae; genus Pelobates; species Pelobates cultripes. The sequence goes on from OW240913.1 coordinate 102,826,975, forward strand.
CTTTATATGCTAGAATATTGTTATGGGGCACCAAAGAGTCTGGTTGCACATCCAACTACACACAGAAAAACAGAAACGGGAAGCTGTACCCAGGGACATGCACAGTTTAATAATAGTGTTGCTGAGAATGTGTACACAAATTAGCTATTTTTCTGGATGTTACACCATTGACTAAAAAATAACATAATATAACTTGTCCTACAGGGACACTCTAGACCTCCAAAGCACGTCAGCTTGCTGAAGTTCAATATGTGTGAAGAGTGTGTCCTTTTTTCTCATTATACAAACGTAAAGATTTTAAAATAAATTTGCACTTTATAAAGGAATCTTGTTACACCCCTAGGCTGTCAATCAAAAAACTGTCCTATTACTTCCTGGTTTGGTTAGCTCAGTCAAGCTAAACTCAAGAGGCAGCAATTACCCAGAGCACCTGCCCTGAAAAGCTCATTAAGATGCATTGGGAAGTCAATGAGAAGGGATTACAAAGGCTTCAGACAAGTGATCTGCACCTTTTTGTAAGCATTTTTTTTTTTTTTTTTTTTAAAAGCTATAACCCAGATTAAAAATGCATGATTAAATGCATGGATATTTTCATTGTGAGTATATCTGCTAAACAGTGAGTTTTATTTGGGAAGTGAAATAGTGGAGTGTGCCTTTTAAAGGAACACTCCCATAACCACAACTGGTACTGCTACAATACCTTGAAGTGGTTATAGTGCCAGGAGTGCCTTGGTATTCCCCCAATGTAAGTACTCAAAACATTTTGTTTATGAGATGATCTGTTTTCTTCTTTTAAACTTGTAAAGGACATCATAATTCAGTTCAGGCAAGGCAAAACCAGAGAACAAATTTCAAATGAAGAGGAGAAACAGAGGCATTGCTTCATTGCTCTTCTTATCTGTATGCTGTGTCTGTGCTGTCTGCCAGGTGTGGTAATTGACAAGAATCTAACATAGAGGAGTCCAGTTTCAGGTTAAAGATGTGTGAATTTCTCCATTTCGTTTTATTTTCACACCTCACAAACACATATTTGTTAAATATAGACATACATAAACATAGTTTTAGAAAACCAGAGTGACAATTCCCTTTTAAGAGTTAATGAACCATGTACTGCCAGACTCCTACCCCTCAATATCTCTCCAGTAAAAGAGATGAAACTGTAGACATAGATGCTGGCATTTTAGAAGGTGTAATTCTTAAGGTTTTATCGCCTAATGTTTTTTTCCTTCTCCTGTTTCAGCCAGTTTAATTTTCATAACAGTTAATTCAGGGTGTTGTCCCACTGACTTCATGTAACTGATTATATCACAGTGTTCAATCAAAACAAAAACAGAAAGTAGTCAATTACCAAATATCAGTCTTTTTTCTTGAAAACTTTGTATTTTTTTTTCTCGTTTCTTTCTATTGCTTAATGAGAATTGATGTGGATTTAATTCATTGAAAGACACACAACTGTCAGGAATTGACTTTGCAAATTATAATGCATTACATAGACAATGTATCAAAATATGCAAAATGGAAGAAAAAAATATTTGCCTGAAAATTCCTTAAACTTATCCGCTCACAGAAGCAAGTGTCAGCAGCAGGCAGATACTTCCTTGACCAGGGAAACAATCCTTAGCCTCGCATGGGCTGATCTAATATAAAATTCCCATTCCACCTGTGGTTTATGGGATAAGTAGTTTAAAGGGACAATATAGTCATCAAAACAACTTTTGCTTAATGAAGCAGTTTTGGTGTATAGCTCACCCCCCTGATGTCTCACTGCTCAATTCTCTGCCATTTTTGGGTAAAAAATTACTTTTATGCAGTCCTAGTCACACCTTACTGCATGTGACTTACATAGCCTTCCTTAAAGGACCACCATAGGCACCCAGACCACTTCAGCTCAATGACGTGGTCTGGGTGCCAGGACCATCTAGGATGAACCCTGCCTGCTGTAAACCATTTTGTTTCCAGGAAGGCTGTGTCAGTCACAACCAGGTTAGGTGGGGCAAGGGTTGCATAGACAGAAACAAAAGTGATTTAACTACTAAATGGAAAATAATTGAATAGTGAAACTTCAGGAGCATGATCTATGCACAAAAACTGCTTAATTAAAGGACCACTATAGTGCCAGGAAAACATACTCGTTTTCCTGGCACTATAGTGCCCTGAGGGTGCCCCCATCCTCAGAGTCCCCCTCCCGCCCGGCTCTGGAAAGGGGAAAAGGGGTAAAACTTACCTTTTTCCAGCGCTGGGTGGGGAGCTCTCCTCCTCCGATCCGCCTCCTCTCCGCCACGTCGGCTGAATGCGCACGCGCGGCAAGAGCTGCGCTCGCATTCAGCCGGTCGCATAGGAAAGCATTATCAATGCTTTCCTATGGACGCTTGCGTGCTCTCACTGTGATTTTCACAGTGAGAATCACGCAAGCACCTCTAGCGGCTGTCAATGAGACAGCCGCTAGAGGCTTTGGGGGAAGGCTTAACCCATGGATAAACATAGCAGTTTCTCTGAAACTGCTATGTTTATAAAAAAAAAAAATGGGTTAACCCTAGCTGGACCTGGCACCCAGACCACTTCATTAAGCTGAAGTGGTCTGGGTGCCTAGAGTGGTCCTTTTAAGCTAATTTTGATTTTGTGACTATAGTGTCCCTTTAGCTTTAGATAAACACTTGAACTCTACTCAAGAACATAAGTACATGTGCTCACTGAGATTACACTCACACACTTTCATACAGGTTTACACATACTCCGTACATTCAACTGAGGGCAGGTGAAGAAAAATCCATGTTATTACCCATGTTTTGATACCATTCCCTTAATTTCATCCCCACATAAAATCATATTAATCTGTTCTCATCTAATTATTTATCTAGGGTTTTACCAGTAAGAAAACATTCTTCTTAGCACTGTAAAGACAAATAATGCAATAAAGTTAGAGTTAAATATTTAAAACCTATTCAAAATCAAAATTATGAAAGTAATACAGTGACATAAAAGTAATAATGTTTTAATACACCTGCAATCCATTTGTACTTTGAATGTACATTATTATGTCCTTTTTGTGTCACGTTACCCTACTTCCTTTGTATAAGGAAAAATGTTTGAGGGACCCATTTTTAATTTGTATAAGTAAGAAAATAAATTCTGCAGAGTACCATGATTTTAATCTTTCCTATTGTTCTTCTGCGTTAGAGAAGACAATATCTCACTACAGTAAACATTATTGTTAGCAATTGCCTGAGCACTGAAGAATGTTATGTGCTTTTTTTTTCCCCCCCACAACAATTGTAAACCCTCTAGAATGGCATGGGCACCCAAGTTTGAAGATCCTCTCTACTGTTTGCATCTGTACGTAAAACGTGTGATGTTGAATTTAGTTGTAGGTCTCTTTGCCCAATGTACACCACTGAGGCATATGTTGGCACTTTAAATTAAGGTATTAACAGTACTTGATCACAATTAATTCTGATGTCGTCATATAATGTTTGCATGGGTGCCCTTTTTCTACCTAATAACTTCCTATCGTACCTGTTCTATCTCACCTACCTGTCAACTAGTTCTACATTTTACATCTTCATTTCTAATCACACTGTACTCAGAGGATGATAAGGTTAAGGTTCAATAGGATGATGGTTAAATTATGGGCTAGATTTCACATTAGGTAATTATCCCATTCCTAACCTGATACGGAGTGTGTCTTACTACTGCAAGGCTGTTTTTCCAATGAGATCTTGGGAAGCACGATCATACCACCAACAAGCCAGTCCTACCGAACAATACAAACTATAATGTTGCCACTTCTTAAACGCATTATGCCATTGTCAATGACTAGGTCTCCGCACGTCAATCTCACAGGACCATTAGTATCTTTACAGCAGTTATGTTTCATTTTTTTCCCCTTTCCATCCATAGAGGTTGTAACGGATCACCTGGCACCCCGACTGGGTACCTCCGTTGAAGGATGCTCCTAGCGCTTCCTGAGGACTCAAAGCACTGCAGCAGACACCACAACCACTGAACCGGAGAAGCATACGAATGCTCTCAAGCATATGAATGCTGTAAACAGCTGAACAGGAAAAGCATACAATCAGCTTACACTCCTGGCAATCAGCATACAATCCAATTCCCCCAATAACGAGACGACACTTCGTTTTGAAGTCAAGCAGAACTGACTGTACTGACACATACAGCCTCTTTTATTCATAATCCGCAAACATAGTACTGCCCACAGGGTTTTGAAATACACACAGACACTCCCACACAAAATCCTTCCCTCTGCCTGTGATATGATTACTAAACACAATGGTTAATATAATTATCACAGGCAGAGAAATACAGTATTATAAAACATATCACAGGGACCCCAAAACATGCAATAACCCCGTTAAAAAAAAAAAAAAAATAACAAAAAATAAAAATGTGTATGTGTGTGTATGTATATATATATATATATATAATCTCTCTATCTCTATCTATCTCTGTATATCTCCTCGGAACCGGGGGGTCTGGGTGAACCACATATCCAAAATTCACCGAGATCCGTTCAGTAGTTTGGAAGATACAGTTTAATGCAGATTCTGCAGAACATATACAGGCTATATGAAAAATAATTACTGTATAATGTGTCCCCTGTTGTATAGTTTAAAACTACTGCATGATGTTTTTGTGCTAAATACCGGCGAGATGGCACCGTGTAGAAAAGTCCAAACAGTGTCTGTGAGTTAAAATGGCCGCCATCCATTGTTCTCATCATGTGCCTCTGATACATGAAATGGTGGCCACCCAGTAACTCCACAGTTTGTCTGATAGTCTATCCAGCCGGACCAACAGATGAAACACATGGGGAACAGTGCAACAAACGAAGGGATTCATAAAAAAATATAGACAAGTCATATTTGTGCACAATCTCCAGTTTTGTCACAGGGCACAAATAGTGTTTTCAAATGCCATATATCCCAGGGCCATAGTCCGAAGGTAGGAGGTGGGCAAGCAGCCCCCTCCAAGAACACGTGGCGTGGTCTGTACCGCCACAGAGGTATACACTCTGCCTGCTGAATCCGATCTGGCAAAAAGCTTCCATCCTGTAATTACCACCCGGAAGTACGAACACTATATTATACCTTATGTATTGTACCTTATGATACTGATTAGGACTTGTATGGCCACATTTCTGATGACCAGCACCGAGACCTGTGCGTCTCATATACCATGCAATTGATTTCGACCTGATGTAAACACTCTTATACTCTTCAATAAAGCTTTGATTACCTTAAAAACGTTTGCATGGGCAGTACATTCTGTTACTTTTTATGTTACAGTAAACCTGACATTCAAAGCAAGAAATACATTTTCATGAATAGAGCCTTGAAAACCATCCCCATGTGATTATTTTTATTTGTGTAGCTCCCACATATTTTTCAGTGCTGTATAATAGGTAAATGATCTATACCAGCAATAGTGACAAGAGCAATTGATGATGTGTTAACAATTTTAAAACCGTTCATTCAATTTCCAGATACTTTTTACTTCTATATTTCAATATTAGCAATGCGTAACATTTTTGGTTAGAGTAAGCTTTCTGTGGTGGTCTGCGTTTTGACATACTTGGATACATACATAAAGACTCCTATTCACAGTTTGATACTAACAGATAAACACATTAAAATACACACACATTCACAGAAGCATGAATAAACACAAAGAAAAAAAAAACCCACACAAACCTAGGCTTAGACAGACAGGCTACATTGGCAAAGAAACAGGTATATACAAACGGGTACAGGTATACACACACATAATATACATAAGGCTGTTTTTATTGCTCTGGATGAAATTCTATCAAATTACATATTTTTACCTTTCTTTACATCTTTTTATCTTTATATATCCAATTAATTAAAATGGTAATTTAAATTAATATATTTCCAACAACCAACTGAGGAAGCGCATTTTGGAAATTTATTGGACGGTTTAGAAGTTGTTGTTGTTGTTGTTGTTATTGTTAACTTTTACAAATAAAGCACCTTTTGGATTATACACTTCCAAAGATCAAGTTTCCGATGAATAATAGTCATTTCTAAATTTTCTAAAGTGTAAAATAAAAATGTAGATACATAAAAATAAATTAAAGTGTGAGTAAATAGAAAAAGGCTAAAATTATTTACTTTACATAAGGCAATTAACGTTACATAAATTGCAACTTTAAAAAATTACAAATGATTAAATATCAAATGTAACCAGCCAATCAAAAACCAGCACTGGTCATTGCAGGACATATTTTTGGGTATTTCACTAAACCAGAAATTTTGAAGTATGGAGAGAGGAATTGTGCATTTTGAGGCATGATAGCCTGACTTAGAAAAATTGTCTAACTTGGCTATTTTGTCTTATGGTCATTTGCAATTTCCTTGTCAATTCTCAGCAATGTTATACTTTTTATGGACAAAAATATATGATTATAAAATGAAATATATGGCTAAAACATCTTGGAAACTAATGAACCATTAAAATGTTTTAATGTATAGTGCTGGCTGTGCCTTTTGGGGTTGCAGGTCAGCTTTAAGAAACTGTAAGAAAGGCCATACTACTTGTATAAAGGAATATCTTAAAAGAACTTTCTTTATTTTATTTTTTTTTCCTTCCGTTGGTTCAAGCTGTTCCTTCGCTGCAGTAGGCATCTTGTTCTCCATCAATAAAATTCTGTAATTAACTATGTAAGGCAAGCGTGCAACTGTGCTACTGAACTATTTCTATCCTATTCATTCTGTGTATTGACATGCAAAGTGCACGTTACTGGCATTAATGGCTGGAAGCCTAAATAACTAATCGGGCCAAAATATTCATCCTTAAAATAAATCTTGCTTTAGATTTCTGGCTGACTCATTTTTCTTTTTTGTAAGTAAAAGTCTCCTGCAAATATTTATGTAACATTGTTCTCCTCCAATTTTCCTAATGTGCGCTCTCCTCTGGTAAATCAATGACCACTTTTATCTATTCACATAAATGAAATTTTAAGTAAATTAATTGGAATTAGATTTTTTTTTTAAATCTACTTTTTTTTTGTGAGTTTAGATAACATGCATTTTTAAAAAATAAATGGATTATTTACTATATCATGTTTGACTATATATAATTTTTTTGTCAATCTGTTTTTATTATCAATCCAAAGTTGGGATATGCAGTACAAAAGAGATGAAAACAATCACAAGTCAAGGCTGTTATAGCACATCAAACATAATAATACTTCTACTATAGGATTAAGGTTTTTTTTTTAGGTTATGATAGAAACAAAGTATTAATACCTGCTACTCCCGACCAGGAAACCTACAGCTTGAACTATAGTTACATGGGAGTAGAGAGTATGTGCCTCTTGAGTCATTTGGTTGCTACACCAAATGCCAAGAAGCAGAAGATTATCACCCAGTATGCTGGTATTAAGAAAGTTGCTCAGAGCCAAGATCAGTGGGGATGGAGGGAGAGTGAGGGGCACCTAGTCCCCTATACCAGCGGGAGGTGAGTGAGTGAAATCTGTCTCTTGGGACACTGATTTTCAGTGGAGTTAAACTAAACACAAATAAACTAATATTACTTTACAATCTATTTGAACTAAAAATAAACATTGAGCAACGTAATAACATAAAACCATTGAAGAGATCCCCATGAATGCGGGACTGCCTTATTGGAAGGCTGGAACAAACTGGTGAACTGCCTTTGGATTCCTGGTGATTTTTTTAATCCCATTTAGCTCTGAGTGCCTCTGAGATGCCTCCATTCAGTATGGCTGCTGGCTCCCCCGCCCCCACCCCCGTTTGACTATATTCCTAATAAACACATCAAGGTCATATTTTACTGCACTGTGCTAAACAATACCCAAGTGTCATAGTAACAGTCTAGAACACCTAGTACTATAGAGGTGTATGGTTAAATGGAAACTGTAGTCAAACCATTAAAACATTTATTTGCAGCCTACATGTGTTCATAGCTTTCTTTAGACTCCTTTGTTCTTCAATCAGACCTCAATTATGCCTAAAAAATTTTACCTTTTAATCCAACGCTGGGATCTCTTGTCCAAACCACCTACTATTTTTTTTGTTTTTTTTGTAATAATTACATTTTTCTTCATACAATACAAGGCTTCTCATTGAGAAGCATTCTTGGACTACTGAATATGAAAAATGGAACGTAAAATATCTTAGTTGGAAAACATTACGTATCCAATATTTGTATGTTTTGACCTACACAATTCACAGCCATAATAAATAAATCACTCTGAATGTTATTCATTCAAGCATGGATGGTCTGAAATCCAAAGGGATTTTTTAAATTTTTATCTACAACAGGTGAATTGTAAAAAAAAATTGTCCAAGTAAGCAATGTTTTAGTTTGGCTAAATTTGGCCTAGGATTGTGAAATATTAACAATGCCTGATACCAATCATACCCTTCTCTGCATATCGTTTTTCCTTAGGGCTTCCAAATTCACTCATGGGAAGGGTTTGATGACCTACTTTATAATTGTAAAATTAACTCGGTGACCCATTATTAAGTTGTAATACAGTACATAGCGCAATCATGTCTGCCTTAGATTTTTCCCATAGTGTAAATTGGATCTCCCAATTGCAATGGGAAGCTTTGCTGCTACAGTTAATAGTAGACAGGTCTGGTGAATATGATACACCTAGTATAACAACTCGGGCCTCGTGTTCTTTTCTATTAGGTCACCTTAACCATAGCCGAAATAATGTCTTTCAGAAAACCAAAATATTACTTCCATGTTACTTTGCATATCTTCAAACATGTGGGATTTGGAAGGGTGCAGAGAGGGGAATTGGCAGTGATGCAACTTGCGCCACTGAAAATGCCTATAATGGACGGCCTGTCCAGAAAGGGTCGGGTCTAACAATCGAAACGGCATATCAGCCTGGCGCATGCAAGCTAGGCTGGCGGACACACTCTCTGGCTGCTCCGCAATAGACAAGATCATGCAAAGAAAGCTACCTGGTTACAAAATCAGGAAGCAGGACACGACCCTAAAATAGGGCTATCCTGACAAAATTGGGGACTATTGGACTGTATTATATAATATTTTTCTGTATTTGAGAGATTTAGAAAAAGTAGCCTTTTAATATTGTGTTATGTGTATTGTCTCCTGTTTGTAAAAATGCTGAAATATTAAACAGTGAATTTATTTTTGATACCAATTCTTTGAATAAAATATTAACTTGCACTCCATGTAAATATTTAAATTTTACTTAACATATTCCATACTAACAGTTTGCATCTCCCAAACAGGTGTTTAAAAAAAAAAATACATATCAAATCTAAAACCAGGAAGTCCTCTACATAGATTTATTTGCTTCCCTCTTCATATTCTAAAACAATTGTTTTCCATCTGGAATTGTTGTCTAGTATGTGGAAAGAAGCACATCCGTGCATGAGGCTTAAAGGTACACTACAGTACCATAACCCCTACAGACTATTGTGAAAGGGCACCAGGGCACACATAGTTATATAAACACTACAGCTGGCTGTTCATTTAAAGTGATAATAACCTATTTGTAGAAAACTGGTGACTTTTTGTTTTTGTTTTATGTCTGTAAAAGTAAAAAAAACAAAAACTGTTTTTTAAAAGTGTGTGTGTGTGTGTGTGTGTGTATGTATGTGTGTATATATATATATATATATATATATATATATATATATATATATATATATATATATATATATATATATATATATATATATATATATATATAATTTTAGTTCTTTCATTTCAGAAAATGTACTAATAATATCTGGATAGAGATGTGTGTGTGCTATATTACATAGATACACCATTTATACATGATCCGCACTATGTGTGAATAATCTTTGTCCTCAAAGTATATCAAAGTAACAATTACCTGTTTGACTGTTCCTTTAACTCAGTATTGATAGCACAGATGGTTACATAACTAGCAAAAACACGCTCCCAGAATATATTTTAATCATGTCTCAGTGGTAATTGCAGAGACGTCCTCATGTCACAGCTGGTATTGAAAGCTCGTGTGGATATTGCTGGAGTATAAATTGCTGGAAAGCATTAGGAAATGCACGAATCCAAAGGAGGAAGTAGAGAAATGCAATTATCAATTGAAGGAAGCTGCTAAATTTCTCACCTTCCTAATTGTGTTTTTGTTTTTTATTTTAACCAACTAGAAAGTACACCCCTCTATTATCAGATGTGGTGGTGTGGTTACTTCCAAAGTGCTACATTATGAAATGTGTGTTTGAGCACAGCACTCATAACATCTTGTTCCTGTGCGTCAGGCTTGTGAAAACCAAAAAAAGTTACCCGTGCTTTATACCAAATAGCAATGTACATTTAAATTCGTTGGTGCTATGTAAATGCCAATGATGATGATAATAATCTAAATAAAGGTACCACTGCTACAGTTACTAAAATAGTTCAGGGCTCGAGTCCTGCAGGAACGCATGGGAACGGCGTTCCTGCACTTTTTCCAAAGCAGGAACGCCGTTCCCGCTAGTGATCCTGCAGGACAGGTGTTCACAGGGGGTGCAACGTCGCTGTGCTGCCTCATTTCTCCCAGTCCCCAGCACAGTGCCGCCCACAATGCACTGTCTGCTGTTGGTGGTATAATGGCTGTCAAGATGCAGGAGATGTGCCTGCTCACACTACTCTCCCCCGCGGTAGTTTACTGAGGAGTGAAGACTGCAGTGGGCGGGGCATTTTACATCATTTCCTGTCAGACCCTGCTAGAGGATTACCGAGCAGGGAGAGCTAAGAACATCTCTTTTCAGCTACTTACACCACCAATGGTAAGCAGCCATGTTTTATTTATTTTTTTCATGATATAATTATGTATCTAGCACAGAGCTCCACAGAGCTAAATCTTATAGTTCATGTGGAGCTCTGTGTTTTATTGGTCCAACAGTGCCACCTCACTTCTATTCTTCTGATGCTTCCACTCCCCCCATCACTAGCAGCCATCCAATCTCCCCATCACTAGCAGCCATCCTTCACTCACCCCTATCACTAGCAGCCATCCCCTTCTCCCCCATCACTAGCAGCCATCCAATCTCCCCATCACTAGCAGCCATCCTTCACTCACCCCTATCACTAGCAGCCATCCCCTTCTCCCCCATCACTAGCAGCCATCCAATCTCCCCATCACTAGCAGCCATCCTTCACTCACCCCTATCACTAGCAGCCATCCCCTTCTCCCCCATCACTAGCAGCCACACATTCTCCCCATCACTACCCACCATTACTCTCACCCCTATCACAAACAGCAATCCTCCTCTCTCTGTTACTAGCAGCTATCATCCTCTCTCCCTCCCATCACATGCAGCCATCCCCCTCTCTCCCTCCCATCCCTAGCAGCCATCCCTTATCTCCCCCTATCACTAGCAGCCATCCCTCTCCTCCTCTCATCACTAGCAGTATATGTCTGTTTATGTATGTCTCTGTATGACTTTCGTCTGTTTGTCTCTGTATGACTGTGTGTAAATCTCTGTATGACTGTGTCCATATTTCTCTGTCTAACTGTGTCTGTATGCCTTGTTCTGTATGACTTTATCTTTATGTCACTGTATGACTGTGTCTTCATGTCTCTGTATGCCTGTGTCTTCATGTCTCTGTATGACTGTCTGCGTGTCTCTGTATGACCGTCTGCGTGTCTCTGTATGACCGTCTGCGTGTCTCTGTATGACCGTCTGTGTCAGGGCCGTCTTTAATAACGAATGGACCCTGGGCAAGTGTTTGCTTGGGCCCCCTGGGCCCTGCCGCTCTCGCCCCTCACTCCCTGGTATGCAATCACGGCATCCATCCCAACGCAGTGGCGGTACTAAAGTAGAATGAATTTTATTGGGACCCCCAATTGCAAGGTTGGACTAAAGGTAGAACCCCATCTGTCGTGCAACTCCAACAATGCTTTGACAGCTGGGACTCTACCAATTTCCCATGCTTGCAGGGTTGTATTTAGCACTGAGCCATGTTTGTATGTTTGAATGTAAGCATGTGTTTGTATGGAGTATGTTTGTGTGAATGTGTTTGTATGTGGTACTGGAGTTTGAATGCAAGTGTGCATTTATGTGTAGTGTTTGTTTTTGAATGTAGGAGTGTGCTTGTATGTAGTGTTGACGTTTCAATGCAGGAGTGTGTTTTATATGTAGTGTTGAAGTTTGAATGGAGGGGTGTATTTGTATTTAAAGTTGCGGCTCAGATGCACAGGTACACACTCTGACGCACAAGCAGATACACAGATACATACACTGACTACATACAGATAAACAGGCACATACACTGACAGACACACTGACACAGGTACATATATTGACACACACACAGACACATACACTGGTAGACGTACTGACAGACATACTGACACAGGCACATATACAGACATACTGACACACAGACACATATACCGACATACTGACACACAGACACATACACTGATCAACATACTGACACACATACACTGACAGAAATACTGACACCCACACGCTGACAGATATACTGACACCCACATACACTGAGAAATACTGACACACACACACAGGCACATACACTGACACACACAGACTGATATACTGACACACACACACAGACATACTGGCGCACAAGACAGATATACTGGCACATGCAGCCACACATGCACTAACAGACATACTGGCACACTGACAGACATACTGACACATACACATACTGACACACACAGATATACACACACACATATATACTGACACAGACAGACAGACATACTGACACACACACACAGACATACTGACACACACACACAGACATACTGACACACACAGAGACATGCTGACACACACAGACAGGCATACTGACATGCACAGACAGACTGACACACACACACAGACATACTGAAACACACACACACAGATATACTGACACACAGACAGACATACATACTGACAAAAACACACAGACATACTGACACACAGACACTAACACACAAACACACACACTAACACACA
>OW240913.1:102840063-102915063 GCA_933207985.1 Pelobates cultripes
CTGCCCTAAGTGCATGGGCCACCCGGTGGGACGGGAAAAAAATTAATTGATGAGGGCAGCGGGCCCACGGGGCAGGTGCCTCGGGCCCCCCAAGAGAAACTGGGCCCGGGGCAGCTGCCCCGTTTGCCCCGCGTTAAAGAAGGCCCTGGTCTGTGTGTCTCTGTATGACTGTCTGTGCATGACTGGTTGCCTGTATGACTGTGTTTGTTTGTGTACCTTTTATGACTATGTGCCTGTATGGTTGTGCCTTTATGCATGTATGTATTTGTCCCTGTATATCTATGTCTGTTGTGTTTGGGAGGAAAAAGCCAGGCAAAGCGGCTCGTGGTGGGAGAAAGAGACACAGAAAGTGGCTGGGGGAAAGAAAGAGACACAGAAAGTGGCTGGGGGAAAGAGACACACAGAGGGGCTGGGGGGAAGAAAGAGACACAAAAGGGCTGTGAGGAGAAAAGAGACACACAAAGGGGCTGATGAGGAACTAAGAGAAACACAAAGGTTGTGGTATGAAGAATGAGATATACAAAGGGCCGGGAGAGGGAACACAGAGTTTGTTGGACCCCCGTGTGCACCGGCTGGCTCTCTCCACCGTACCACCGGACCACCAGGCGATCTCCCCCCTCCCTGGCAAGGTAAGAAGCAGGGAAGGGGGAATAAAAAAATATATATATATAAACACATAAATTTTAAAAAAAAATGCTTCCCCTCCTATCATCCAGCACACGCACACATCATCCAGCACACACACATCATCCAGCACACACACATCATCCAGCACACACACATCATCCAGCACACACACATTTTCCAGCACACACACACACACACACACATCTTCCAGCATACACACACTGCATTCATTACACACAATCTGCACTTACTACAAAAACACTACATTCATTATACACACTCTGCACTCACTACACACACTGCATTCATTATACACACTCTGCACTCACTACACACACTGCATTCATTATACACACTCTGCACTCACTACAAACACACTACATTCACTATACACACTTTGCACTCACTACATTCACTATACACACTCTGCATTCATTATGCACACACTGCATTAATTGTACACACTCTGCCAAGGCTGCCATCAGAAATTTTGGGGCCTCTGACACAGTTCAAAGTGTGGGCCCCCTGGGCCCGCCCCCGAGTCTGCCCCCGCAGGTGAACATATAGATAGCTATAATCACTATCTATATGTGCACAAATGTGCAGTCCGGGCCCCCAGGACCGTCAGGCCCATGACACTCTGCACTCACTCGGCCCTGCACTCTGCACTCACTACACACACTGCATTCACTATACACACTCTGCACTCACTCTACATTCACTATACACAATCTGTACTCACTACAAACACACTACATTCACTACACACACTGCATTCATTATACACAATCTGCACTCACTACAAACACACTACATTCACTATACACACTGCACTCACTACATTCACTATACACACTCTGCACTCACTACACACTATACACACTGCATTCATTATACACAATCTACAATTACTACAAACACACTACATTCATTATACACACTCTGCACTCACTACACACACTGCATTCATTATACACACTCTGCACTCACTACAAACACACTACATTCACTATACACACTCTGCAATCACTACATTCACTATACACACTCTGCATTCATTATGCACACACTACATTCATTATACACACTCTGCATTCACTACAAACACAATACATTTATTATACACACTCTGCATTCACTACAAACACAGTACATTTATTATTCACACTGCACTCACTACAAACACACTACATTCATTATACACACTCTGCATTCACTACAAACACACTACATCATTATACACACCCTGCACTGCACTATATGCATAGGAGTGTAAATGATTTTTTTTGGGGGGGGGGGCAGGAATCTTGGGTGAGTTCCCACACTTTTTTCCCCAGGACTTGACCCCTGAGTAAGATCACTTACCAATGTCAAGGTAAACCTTCTGCGCTAACAATTCACATTCTAAATTCAGCTTAAAGGCAAACTCTCTAGTGAGACACAAGGGTATTCTTAAGAATCCTTAAAATTAAAATAATCTCATATAGAGCACACATGACGTAGATGGCAGCACATAAATAAACCCTGTGCTAAAACACCCATTATTATTCGGCTGCATTGTTTATAGGCCAAAAAATATAAACAAAACCGCTAAACAATACATACACAAAAAAGGCAGACCTGCTTTTTATTAATTACAGGAACACTCCAAAAGCCTGAAGCACTAATAAATCTAAAGATGAAAGTAACCCTTCAGAGTTGGGAAACTATATACAAAAAGGACACTGTAGCTTATTGTATTTTTCTGGTGAGTATGGCCAGGCTTTTTGCTGTAAACACTGTCTTGTTAGAGAAATTGCAGTGTTTACATTACAGCCTAGGGATACCTCCACTGGCCACTCCTCAGATGGCTACACTAAACTTTACTCATAGAAATGCATTAATTTGATGCCTCTCTCTCTATGATGAGATGCTAATTAGCCAGGGTGGTGTTTGTTTGGCTCCGCCCCCTGGCCCGCTTCATCAGCTGAGATCATTAGAATTGACATCTTCTGATGATGTAAGCCAAGGATGCAGATCGGGGCAGAGCAGACTAGAATAAAGGTAAGATTTTACTATATTTAGGGGGACAAGTGGGGCCCAGGGGCTAGATAGTGTTTTTAACACTATATAGTGTCAGAAACACAAACCTGTCTACCTGGCGCTAGAGTTCCTTTAATTTAACATATTAAAGAAAATATTTAATCTTGAAATCTTAAAGTAGCAATAAAAGCTGAACCTCTGAAGACTCTCTATAACTACAGTGAATATATCATGGACATCAAATACTGTACATGAAGATGAAGTTCAGTATGAGTCGCAACATCTGCAGAATACTAGGACTTTATAATGTTGACATATGATTATCTAATGCAGTCGGCTTGACAATTCTGTTGATGCTTCTCCATAATATCTTGGGAAGTATATCTTGCTGATTATAACTGATAGGATTTTGACTACAAGGTCTTACATTATAGTCAAATTGTATTACGTTTAGTTGTATTTTGTTGCTCATAAGAAGCCCCCCATAAATAAACATGTAAGGGGGAGGGGGTTACATGCACAGTTATTGCACTTTATTTATTGAGCTTAGGTTTTATAAAGTGATATGGCTGAGACTTTCCCTCAAGTTAATGATGACTGTCAGATTGTTCTATCTCTCATTTGTTTTGATGTGCATATTCTTTTCTATTGTCAGAGCTCACTGTGTTGGTCTTTAGAGGCCATGATTAAGTTCTACAGTCCTACTCCATTCACTGTTAAACCCAGCTTGCCAAGCTCATTCTTTGAAACACTGTATAGTTTGTAGACAAGAATTGCTCCCTAAACTTTCGATTTCTCGTTAATGTTCTGGCTTCATCCAAGATTACAGGCAAGACCTCTTGGTTTATTTCAGCTGTAAAAGAACAAGCCGTACCATTGGTTATTGATAAGCTGGGTGTGGTAGGTTTCACCTGTATCTATGTGTCCTTTCCGAGATTGGAGAAATGATTACTTAATAACATCGTCATTTGTGTCAATCAGTGCAGCGGTTCCTTCATGATTCACAGGTCTGTA
This sequence comes from Pelobates cultripes, assembly GCA_933207985.1. NCBI lineage: Eukaryota > Metazoa > Chordata > Amphibia > Anura > Pelobatidae > Pelobates > Pelobates cultripes. The sequence goes on from OW240913.1 coordinate 102,843,727, forward strand.
TTAATAATTCCTCACATCTACCAGACAAGCTTTCTTGCTCACACTCCCGTGAAATTTAACACCAACTACAGCAGCAGAACTTCTAGATTAGTGTTGAAGGACTAATGTATATCAAGGTGAACTGACTCACAGTGTTGACAAAAGCAGAGATAAAATATCTCTGCTTCAATTTGCGGGGTTTGCATTTTCTCACAGTGGAAGTCAAGAAGCTTACTGCATATTCTTGTGACAGCTTGAGGCATTTTTACTATATGCCAAAAATGTAAGATGTTTCTGAAAATGTACTTTTAAAAAATCCTAAAAATTATATTTTGTGAGTTTTCCTCCATTTTTATGTACTTTTTTTTTTTTGTTTTAACAGGGACACAATATCAGAATATAGTCCATGTAATATTTTGTTTTATTTTCTTTATCAACACAAAAAATAATGGAATTGTACTCAAACAACGCAGAAATCATGTGTGTGACTGGATTATTCACGTCTTTTTATTCAAAATGAGTCTATTTAGTTGGTCCTGTTTACGCTCGTTGGTTTAACGCATGCCATTAGCAGTCATTGTGGGCAAGTTGCTGATAGCATTATCTGACAGCAGTCACTCATTTGTCAACACCATCACATTCTACACCTTGTTAGAAAAATGGAACACATTGTTGAAGCCATATCCTTTTTATGTGCACTTGTCTCTTCCGTAAAGGGAAAATACAACAGGGATAAATGGAGAGGCCAAACTGCGCACTTCCAAGTGGTGCTTTTATTCACGCATTGTCAAACTGCAATGATTTGGCATTTAAGACTTAAATGAGGTATTCATGCTTAGTCTTGCTTCTTCTAATTTTCAAAAATAGAAACCAACACAAACCTACAATTTTACTGCACTTCTACAATCTTTCTTTTGATTTGACTTTAAGAATGCTGCCTACATTCCTGGTAAATGAAAGAAAATAAATATCCAGACACACACGAGGTTTCTTCTAAAAGGCAGTCTTTTTATTTGGAACACGAAAGTGGAGACGTTTCGGCTCCTCTCTGAACTTTTATCAAGTCTACATTACTGGTAAGATGTCATCGCGATGGTGGGACTTAATGCATATGCGAGGCGAGGCCTTCCACATAGAAAAGCATTGAATCAGTGCTTTTCTATGGGGATTTTTGAAGACGCTGGACATCCAGTGTTGTTTCATGGAGTAAAATTTTGTGAAAGTGCAGGAAGCACCTTTAGTGGCTGCCTGGTAGACAACCACTAGAGGCAGTCTTACACTGCAATGTAAACATTGCAGTTTATCTAAAACTGTAGTGTTTTACATTGCAGGGTTAAGGGATCAGGGACACTGCACTCAGACCACTTAAATAAGATGAAGTGGTCTGGGTGCCTATAGTGTCCCTCTAATTAGCATCTTCCACCACATTCATCTAGCCACGTATGTGCCTAATTCGCCACAAAAGCATGCACACACATATGCCCAACACAGTACTGTTTTTTTTCCATATCTGCACATTAAGTGCCAAAAAGTAAATACTTTAGCACTTTAATAAAACACTACAAAAAAAACCTGCATAGTACAAAACCAGTAACTTGATACATAGGGTTTGATTAACCAAAGCATAGATTCCTTGTTAGCACTTTAACTAGAATTGATATACTTAGTGCTTTTCAGTTATATCAACTTATATGGCTTAAAGAGCCACTGCAGGCAAGATCTGACACTTTCTCTTCATTTCTTTACATACAGATAATGCATTACAAAATATGCAAAACAAGATATAAAAAGTAAATGATGCTCGTGTATGACATTTCTATATTTTCTGGCAAAAGTAACAAGAGAGCACCCTTATAGTACTATTCATATAGTGATTAAAGAGCATTCCTAAACACCATAACGACTACACTGGGCTATAGTGGTTTTGGTTTGTGTGAGGTACATTGGGATGTCGGTTGGAAGAGTACTGCAGGAAGGAGGGAGGGAGCAGGTCAAACTGATGGAGGTTGCCGGGATGTCCACAAGCCATGGATCAAGCAGTCTCCAACTATCAAAGCAATATATTGCATGCACCATGTGAATAGGGCCACCTGCACAGAGATGTGTTTTTTAAGTCCAAAAATGGTTATCCATTTATGCACGCTCTCCAGGCCAAAGATTGTCACCCTGATGTTTCGTAGAGTTGTACTCCGTGAAAAGACGCTGGACGTGCATTAGATTCCCTTATCAGCTTACATCCGCAGAGGAGGAACTTGACCCAGTCAAGACGTCCTTTACGTTGCTGAAAGGGGGAGACAGAGGGTTCCATAGTGTTAGGAATATTGCTTTATATTCTGAAAACTATAGTATAGTATTACTCTGTATTAGTGTAAATGTAAAGAGCAAGAAACATTAGGATATATATTTTTTTCAGTGCATCTCTTCTGGTGTCATCTATCTTTTAATATTTCATAGCTGTTAACATGCATAGCTATTGAGAGGATATGGCAGTTTCATAACATTTGAAAGAGAAAATAAAAAAAACTGTTACAGAAACCGGAAGTTCATAGCATTTCTGTGTGTGTGGTAATGTTTGGTATTGCTATAGTTTTTTGGTTTTAGAAACCGGTACATGCAGCTAAAACTTCATCTCTCAAAGCAGTGCTTGAAAAATAAATAAAAACAAACATAAATGGCGTCTGTGTTGTAACGCTCTAAGTTAAAATAACACACTGCCAGAGATCGAATGTTTAATTATATAAAAGGTGGATCATTCTACACTACTAGTGTTTTTAACTGTGCCACGTGAACCTTATGGGGAATTTTGGAAGGGATCAGGTAGCAAGTAGCAAGTCAGTGCCTATCTGCAGAATTTAAGTCCAAGCACCATAACATTTCTTGTACCCACTCTCTGCTCTGATTGCTTGTTAGAACTTTAATTAGAATTATAAAAATTATAAATTGATGTAACGGAAAGGTAATGAGTAACTTCCGATACAACAGACATGACTTAAAGGGACATTGCAGGCTAGATTTGAAATTTTCTCTAAACCTACATATAGACAATGCGAAAACAATAAATAAAAAATGATGCACACATTTGAATATTCCGGTATTTTCTGTAATCACAGTCTGGTGAAAGTGACAAGAGGGAACTTGCGACATTTGGACTGTAGCCTCATAGTACTATTATTATTATAACAAATTCCGTAGCACTTTACAATGGGTGGACTGACAAACATATAATTTTAACCAGACAAGTTTGACGCACAGAAACAGTTATTGAGGGTTCTGCTCAATGAGCTTACATGCTAGTAACCATGGGGCCCCAGTGCAAAAATTGTCCTGGGGCCCCCTTATACATCTAACCCCCACCCATACGTCCCCGCCCCTCCCATACATCTACCCCCACCCAAAACGTCACCACCCCCCACACATACAGATATACTGACACAGACATTCTCAATCACACACACAAACTGTTAAAAAAAAAATAAAAAAAAAATGTAGTGACTTACCTGGGGTCCAGTGGCTGACTCATGCTGATGGGAGTCAGGGCTCCCACTCTGACTCCCTCCTCTCCTCCTGCGCAGCGCTCTGTTGGCTAGGAGGAAGTGACTGCTTCCTCCTAGCTCTGACATCATCACTGGGGCCCAGTCTCACTATTAAAGCGCCACAGCGCTGACCGGCCCCAGGAAATCCATTGCCATTGGGTGGCCCCGATGGGCTCCTTCAATGCGACCTCTGTGTTTTGTTTTCTGCGCGGTCGGGGCCGCACCACAATGCTAGAGGGTGCCCTGGTTGCAGGGGTCGACAGGGCAACGGGCCCGGTTGCAGCTGTGTCCCCTGCGACCACGGTTGCAGGTAGAAGTAGATAGGTAGAAAAGTATTCAATGAAGACCTAGTGTGGGTTTTTTTTGGAGCCATTAACCGTTTAATTGATATGCTTTTGTGGGAAATTAGTTTTAATGAATTTTTGAAGGAGTGGTGACTGGCTGAGGTTCTAACAGAAAAGGGAAGGGAGTTCCACAGGAACAGTGCCGCACTGGAGAAGTCTTGAATGCGAGCATCAGAGGTGGGAGTACGAACAGAGGATAGACGTAGGGGCTTAGACTGGACATACTTGTGTATTAGGCAGGATAGATAGGTGGGAGCAGCATTATGTAGAGATTTTAAAGCAAGAACCAGAATTTTAAATTGAGCTCTATATCTTACGGGAAGCCAATGCAGGAACTGACAGAGAGGTGAGGGGTGAGGTGTGGGAGGTGCGGGTGGACAGGAAGATGAGTCTCTCCGCCGCATTGATTATAGACTGTAATGGGGAACGTTGAGAGCACTTTTACTGTCGTTAATTTACTTAGCCGCATCTGGCATTACTATTCATCCAGTGTTTTAAATAAGTATTTTTTAAAACACCATAAAAACTACAGTGGGCTGTAGTGGTTTTGGTGTTTTGGAGTGTTTTTTTTTTTTTTTTTTAAAGCAGTGTGAGGTACGTTGGGATGACTGTTAGAGTACTGTAGGAGGGAGGCAGCAGGTAAAAGTGACGAGGTTGCTGGGATATGCTGTGGATCCAGCAGCCTCTGTCTGTCAAAGCCATATATTGCATGCACAATGTGAATAGGACCATCGGCACAGAGATGTGTTTTCTGTCCAAAGGAAAAGTCCTAGTATCATAACATTTCCTGCACACACTTTCTACTCTGAGAATAGCTTAGAACTTTGTGGTGTAATAAAAATGTTGCATTTATAACCCAGAAAGTTTTCCTCCTTTGTGGAAATTTTTACTATGTTGCATTTGCGGTGGGTGAATGCTTCTCTTACTAGCGGGAACGATTTCCAGACAGATTCGAGCTATGGCATATATATATACATGCACAGTCTCTGATCTCTGCACACAGCCTGGTTTACAAGACAACGAAGCAAACTGTGCAAATACTGGTGGCAGCCGACCATTCTATGTGTTGGACTGGGTTTCATGCATTGTGATCAGAATGAGGCTCCAGATTGATAAGGCTTCTTCCTGAAGCAGGAGGAGGAGCTTATCTCATCTCGGTAGCTTCTGGTTATTTAAAGGTGAATATTTTATATTTTTTGTGCCAATTTTTTCATGCATTGTCTGTATAATGTATTCAAAGATAGAAGATGTGGCGAAACCGACCTCGCCAATGGGCATTGGAGAAGACTGCCAGCCTCCTGCCATGTGACTATGGCCCCCGGGATGTATTGCCCTTTAAAGACATGATTTGGGCATATATGGATTTGTGTTGTGCTGCTGGCCCTTTAAGAACCATCTGGGGACATACTGTGAAGTTACTGAGTGGCCACCATTTCCTGTATCTGAGGCACATGGTGAGAACAATGGATGAAGCACATGGTGAGAACAATGGATGGCGGCAATTTTAACTCACAGACACTGTTTGGACTTTTCAACACGGTGCCATCTCGCCAGTATTTGGTGCACAAAGACCGCGTGCAGTGGTTTTGGACTATACAGCAGGGGACACATTATAATGATTGTTTTTCATTTAGCCTGTATATGTTCTGTGGAATCTGCATTAAACTGTATCTTCCAAAGTACTGAACGGATCTGGGTGAATTTTGGATATGTGGTTTACCCAGATCCCCTGGTTCCAATGATATACTTTATGGGGTTATTGCATGTTTTGGGGTCCCTGTGATGTGTTTTATTAAACTGTATTTCTCTGTCTGTGATAATTAGATTACCTATTGTGTAAGGTAATTGTATCATAGGCAGAGGGGAGGATTTTGTGTGGGAGTGTCTGAGTGTATTGTACGTGTTATTGGTTGTTCTGTAAAACCCTGTGGGCAGTACTAAGTTTGTGGATTGGGAATAAAAGAGGCTGTATGTGCCAGTCCAGACAGTTCCTGCTTAACCCTCAAAGTGAAGTGTCGTCTCATTATTGGGGGAGGATTTATTGTATGCTGTTCCAGTTTGACTGCTAGGAGTGTAAACCTATTCGCATGGTTTTTCCTATTCGGCTGTATACAACATTCATATGCTTGAGAGCATTCATATGCTCCTACGGTTCGGTGGTTTTGGTGTCTGCTGCAGTGCTTGGAGTCCTCAGAAAGCGCTAGGAGCATCCTTCAACGAAGGTACCCAGTCGGGGTTCCAGGTGATCCGTTACAGAGGATCATTGCTGACAATACTTTCCCTTTAACATACCTCTCAAACGCTTCACAGGACGCCGGTGGGTAATGTAAAGGAGGCGGGCTTTTTGTTTCACTGGCTTTGCCCAGCGGGTAGTGGGCCCACCTGGTGCTCTCTCCAAGTTACGAATACCCTGAGCGTAGGCTATGCTTGTGGGAGAAAAAGGTGAGAGGGCAGGAGAGGACTCAAAAATAGAAACTTTCATTTCAAAATCAGTATGGTAGGTTGGGAGCTCTGCATAAATTTGCTAGTCAAAAATTGCTGTAGTAATAAAACACCTGTCACTGGGCTTTAATTTAAAGGGACACTATAGTCACCTGAACAACTTTAGTTTAATGAAGCAGTTTTGGTGTATAGAACATGCCCCTGCAGCCTCACTTCTCAATCCTCTGCCATTTAGGCGTTAAATCCCTTTGTTTATGAACCCTAGTCACACCTCCCTGCATGTGACTTGCACAGCCTTCCATAAACACTTCCTGTAAAAAGAGCCCTATTTAGGCTTTCTTTATTGCAAGTTCTGTTTAATTAAGATTTTCTTATCACCTGCTATATTAATAGCTTGCTAGACCCTGCAAGAGCCTCCTGTATGTGATTAAAGTTCAATTTAGAGATTGAGATACAATTATTTAAGGTAAATTACATCTGTTTGAAAGTGAAACCAGTTTTTATTTTCATGCAGGCTCTGTCAATCATAGCCAGGGGAGGTGTGGCTAGGGCTGCATAAACAGAAACAAAGTGATTTAACTCCTAAATGACACTGAATTGAGCAGTGAAATTGCAGGGGAATGATCTATACACTAAAACTGCTTTATTTAGCTAAAGTAATTTAGGTGACTATAGTGTTCCTTTAAAAAGTTAAATCTACCATGTGAATTATATTTTGTGTTCTTATTATATTAATAACAAATTATAGATTCTGTTATCTAAACTTTACGTTTTCCTATTCATTGACTGCATTATATATAATTGGTTTCTATATAAGTTTAGCAGTATAAATACATTGCGATGGCATCAATCATCTTGCAAAGGAACCGTCCTTATTCCTGCATGCACTAGATGCTACAGGTAGTTACAGAACATATGACAAACCAGGTCGAGCCCTGTATTCGTCAAAACATAAAATATATCCACAGGTTTGAAATTGATTGCAGATGTGACAAAAATGCATAAGTGAAAAGTTCACTTTAAAAGGAACCTGCCATGCCAGCCATTCACCTACATACCTGCATTGACAGCACAAATGTATTGATGAAATTCTATGCTTTTTCAGTAGACAGGCACCATGACGGGTACAATTTCACAAATGATGGGTAATGGTAATACGAATCATTGGACAGAAAAACAATGTTTTTATTGGTATTTGGTTGGAAAACATGCAACTCTAGTTTACTGGAAGATAAATGGGGAAAAACATTTTAGGGGAGGTTGGTCTTCGTTGTAGCAACACTTTGTGGAATGTCATGAATTTAGACAGATATTTTAAAGGCAAAATAGGCCATAGATTGGGCAGTTTCTGTATGCAATTCAGGTTTTTTTTGTTTGTTTTTTGTGTGCTCTTTTTCTGTAATTTTTCATTTCTGGGTGTCCATTTTATTAACCAAAACGTTTAAAACTCAATAAAACGTACATGTAAAACACTGTTCTTTGATTGTTGGCACATTAAGAAAAAAGTAAATACCTGTATTCCAGCACCAAGGTCAAATTCTCCCTGCATTCTAGCCTAGTTTGCCTTGGGATGTCCGTTCAGCTAGGTGTACTGACTGCAGACCTTATTTATGTACAAAATTGACATTAGACAGCCAAGGAGGACAGAAAAATTATTTATCTCTGTGTGGGCAGTGTTTTTATACTAAAATCATACACATACAGGGGTCCAGAACCGAAGTGGTCATGGTGGTTGCAGTACCCTTTTACACACTGCAGCCCAATCCGCCCTCAGCAGAGTTTTCAGTCATAACGATTTTAGTCTAATAAAATGCTTCTCATAGGTAAGCACTGCCAACAAAGCGTGCATGCACAGCAATTGGCACAGTCTGCTACTGCATTGCTTTTCTCGGAGGTGCTTTAAAGTAGACACACACCGCAGGCATCCGCTCACTTTATATGCTGATGCTGAATGCCAAATAAATTAAATTATTGAAGCAATGACAGCTACTAGAGGTGTGGAAATGGTAAAATGGAAACAATTCTCAAAAAACGTCAATAAGAGTAAGTGGTTTTGGTGCTAAGAGTGTCCCTTTAATTCTAAAGAACAAAAAGAGCCGTGACTTAACATTCTTTTTCCTTATGGAGCGCTAGGCTGGTTAATTGCTTGAGGTTGCCATATCCAGAAAGCAAAGATTGCACATATCACTCCCCTTAGCATAATTCCTATTCTAGGATTGATTTTGTTTTTGTGGCCCAAGCGGCATTGACGCAGATGATCTCTGCCAAGATAGAGAATGTGATGTGGTCTGATCACTCTCCATTATATGTCTGCATTGCATCCCACCTCTCTTGTCCATTTGAGAGGCATTGATCGTTGAATTAGTCCATTTTATAGCACCCGGAAGTCACTTGTTGGGTCATAGAAACCCTCTCCTGCTATTTCTCAGAAAATGACGTAGGGGGAAGTGTCTCCTATACTTTGTAGGAGGCTCATAAGTGTTCCATAAAGGCCATTTTACCAATACCTGTACCTTCTTTTTTTTTTTTAAAGAGACAGCAGCAAGTAGTTGCGTTCTTAGCTCAGATATCTACCTTGGAGACTGCCCATAAGGCTTCCTTATCTGACGAGGACTACATAGCCTTCCAATAAGCCAGGGAAAGGGACTACCATCCCTGGAATGATATTATAAGGCCACCCATTTTGTGATATTCATTGACTGGCACTGATAGGACTTGCATCCAAGTGGCTCCCTCTGGAATTGGAAGTGTCCAGACACACTTTACCAGCTATGTCGTAGCTTTATACTTAATATTGGACGCTGGACCTTCAGACACACCCCGTTCCAGGTTTGGAACTCCCTTTACTACAAACGGGCACTAACAACTACTCTAGGCTTTTTACTATCTTTGGTGTATAATTCTGAGGTGTTGTACACTGGACTACTTCAGGAGAAGGAGTTCTGGGTACACTGCCTAAGAGACATTTGCTCTGGGAACACTCTGCTTTTGCTCCCTGCTCTTCTGAACAGACGGGAACCCACCTTGCTTTATCGCTTCAGGTATGATCAGCTGCAGCATTTACATCATTCTCTATCCACAAAGCATAACTTGCATAGGGAACAAGTCTTGAACATATGCACGTGTTGAAGGAACACCTCTTAAATCAGGCTGCTCCCCTACAGCTAAGTGGACACAGGAACTGGGGAAATCTTTTTTTGAGAAGCAATGGGAGGCGATGTTCCTTCTGGCCCAAAGTCTTCCATGCACTCTAAATTCCAGGAGATGAACTTTAAAGGGACTCTCCAGTGCCAGGAAAACAATCAGTTTTCCTGGCACTGCAGGTCCACTCTCCCTCCCACCTCCCAATCCCCGGTTTCTGAAGGGGCGAAAACCCCTTCAGTCTCTAGCCTGAGACCTTACCTGAGACCCCCGCCGGGGGCATGCGCATTAGAGCTCTCCATAGGAAAGCATTGAAAATGCTTTTAAATGCTGGAAATTGAGCGACGCTGGAGGTCCTCACATAGCGCGAGGACGTCCAGCGACGCTCTAGCACAGCGTGCTATAGAAGTGCCCTCTAGTGGCTGTCTACTAGACAGCCACTAGAGGTGGAGTTAACCCTGCAAGGTAATTATTGCAGTTTATAAATAATAATGCAATAATTACACTTGCAGGGTTAAGGGTAGTGGGAGTTGGCACCCAGACCACTCCAATGAGCAGAAGTGGTCTGGGTGCCTGGAGTGTCCCTTTAAGCTTCTCTCCAGGTGGTTATTGCAGCCCTGAACAGGTTTACAAATTCTCTTCTATTGTCCTTAATGCATGCTGGCAAGACCGTGCCTAAATCGGATCTCTTGCACATTTGGTGGAGCTGTCCATTGATAACCCACTTCTCTGTGGGGTTTATTGTGTTCTTTATTTTTTTCTCTTACATTATTGTACACAATCTTTTCAATACAGATTGTGAAAAAAATATATAAATGTAGGGACATTTCCTACTGATTTTTAATACGGTTTTAAAAAGTTTAACAGGTTTTTTTGTTTAAGTTATTGTTACTCAAACATGTCATGCAAATGGAACATTCATTAGAGTAATGCAATCCGGTAAAATCTAATTATAGTCTCTCCTGGATAAAGAAGAGAAAGGAAGTGTGGGAGAAAAGAAATTGTGAACTGATGGCATAAGGGAGGAAGTGGTATAATTGAAGAGAGAGAAAAAAAAAAGAAATAAACAAAGAGAAATAAATAACGAAACAAAAGTTAGAAATCAAGCTTGAGAATGAAAATCCATGTAATTATCTTGGGTATATCCAACCTTGCCTTTCACTAATGTGTTAATTCAAAACTGAATTTTTAAATTGTAAGCTAGAACAGCAGAACTAAAAGCGTTGCTGACTTGGGAAACGTCTCCAATTCCTCTGTTTTGGCGTAGATGGTGAAATTCACTTTAAATTCCTGTTAAGTTGCACCTTAGTAAATAACCTTACTAGTGGAAAGTGGCAGGCTTAGCGCAGATAAAGAGCTTCCCGCCCCCATTAGAAGTAGTGAAGGCAGAGAACGTAGCCCCTGTGTAAGCATTCAAACCATTATAAACTGGTTTGACTCCTTAAATTGGGGGCATCATTGCACCTCTGTTATCCTAAAGCATGCTGTAGTGGTTATGGTGCTTGGAATGTTAATTGGACTAAATCCCCCTTGCTTCTTGGTAAGCCAATGGACACCCTCTCATGGTCAGAAATGTATTAACGGTTTTATCTGGTGACCCGGCTCTTGGTTATGTCCTGTACAATGTCTTTTACCTAGCTCATAATTAATATATTCTTTTAAAACAAACATTTTGTGAAAGCATTCTGTCTCCTCATTACCTGAGATCACCTCTGATGTATGAGTGAAATAACCAGGGAACCAGAAGGGATATGTTCCTTCCAAGGCCTGCTCTATTTTTACCTCTGACAGAACCAGTGCTCAGCGGCATAATTTATGACAGACGAAAAGCTTTATGCATTATTAATTTGCTTTTCAAACTATCTAGAAATGGAGTGAAATGCTTCGCTCCCTGTTCTTTTGGAACACAGTTTTCTGTAAACTTTTGCCAGCAAAATCCAGCTGCGGGTTGTCAGACATCATAGCCGTGTATTCATTTAAATTTAGATTAAATCCAGGTTTCAATAACCTTGGCTGTCTTGCTCATTTTGAACTCATTTTAATTTCAATCTTTGATAGTTGTTGGTTTTCAGGTACGAACTATGTTTGGACTTCAATTATAAGTCACAGTGGGCAGAGATCAGTGACCTGTCGGTGCTCTCCAGGTGCCATAACCCAAGACTGAGCTTAGAATGTCCATTAAATCGATTTGCCGAAGAAAAAAAACAAGTGTTCATCTGACTTAATTTTGTGTAAACTCACTGCCAAATTTATTTTAATGTATACAAAATAGGTTTTAAATAATGTTTTAATATACAGGTTAGGAGGAAAGATTCATTAGGTCAATCTTAAGTTGTTTGTGTGGTTTAAACATAGATAATTTGATAATACAAAAAGAGAAGTACTCCCATCACTACTGGGCCGGCAGCAATGACTACAGTACACATCAGCCCCAATATATAGTAAAAACCAAAGAAAATAAAGTTACCTGCAATCTCTCCTTAATCCCTATGTATATTAAGACAAATGGAGGTCATTTAGTTGCTCCAATGGCTATTGGAGGGAATGCCCGCCTGCCAACGTCAAGGCAGACCCCCCCTAAGCGGGTCCTAACATTGACCCTTCAGCCTGCTTCCTTGAGCTTCTGGCAAAGATATCTCTGAGACAGAGAGGTATTTTTTACATACACCCCTATATTCTTATTAAAGGACCACTCTAGGCACCCAGACAACTTCAGCTTAATGAAGTGGTCTGGGTGCCAGGTCCCTCTAGGATTAACCTTTTTTTTATAAACATAGTTTCAGAGAAACTGCTATGTTTATAATAGGGTTAATCCAGCCTCTAAAGCCTCTAGTGGCTGTCTCATTGACAGCCGCTAGAGGCGTTTGCTTGCTTCTCACTGTGAAAATCACAGTGAGAAGATGCCAGCGCCCATAGGAAAGCATTATGAATGCTTTCCTATGAGACAGGCTGAATGCGCGTGCAGCTCCTGCCACGCATGCGCATTTAGCCAAAGAGGCAGAGAGGAAGAGGAGAGCTCCCCGCCCGGCGCTGGAAAAAAGGTAAGATTTAACCCTTTCCTCGCCATCCAGCCCGGCGGGTGGGGTAGGGGCACCCTCAGGGCACTATAGTGCCAGGAAAAAGAGAATGTTTTCCTGGCACTATAGTGGTCCTTTAACCCTTAATAGGGAACACATGGGATGGGCGGCAGCATTGTAACAAGGCTGCGTGATACAAAGTAAATACAAATACAAAAAGATAAGTCCTGCGCTCACTCCCATCACTACTGGGCCGGCAGCAATGACTACAGTACACATCAGCCCCAATATATAGTAAAAACCAAAGAAAAAGTTACCCGCGCTCTCTCCTTAATCCCTATGTATATTTAGACAAATGGAGGTCATTTGATAAGCCTACTGCTTTGTATTCAAGATCGGGCTTTAGGTTGCTTTTGGTAAATCAACAAAAAACATCGGCTTAATTTCACAACATTTATATATACTCAATTTTTTTGTTTTTTTCCGTCATTAAAATTAGGCAGTCTTCTACTCAAATCCTTTGCTACTAAATGTCCATAACAAGAAGGTAAAATACAAGGTGGATGCAAGAAATTAATGTTTTGAAAATGAATGATGCCAGTAGAGTTCAAAACTTAATTTCCAGTGTATTGGGCGTTTTTTTTTTTTTTCTTAATTTTCTCAGATTTCCTTAATGATTCTCTGTGATGAAAATTTGTATAATGATGCAGCCCAGTGCCCATGTAACTGTTATATCACTAACATAAAAGAACACATTAGTTATTTGTTTTGGTTAAATAAACTTCTTATATAACAATGTTTTCTACACTTCTTCAGTAATACACTACTGCTTGGCATCACTACTTACCTAAATAATATTAAAGGGAAGCTATAAGCATCCACACCACTTCATCTCAACAAACTGGTCTGTGTGCAGTACCCGATGCGTTTTGCTCCGCAATGTAAATACTGCCGTTTTGGAGATATGGCGATCTTTACATTGTGATGCTGAACATACCTTCAGTGGCTGTTATGCTGACAGCTTCTAGATGTTGCTTCTGCATCCATAACTCATTCCTGGACACTATATGACCTTACTCATTGCATGAGGACATCAAATGTTCAATGTTTCTCCATGAGAAGCATTTGATTGGACAGTAATTACATGAGGCCTGATGACATCAGCAGAGTCAGTCTCGGCATTCGATTCCAAGTACCGTATATACTCAAGTATAAGCCGAGTTTTTCAGCACATTTTTTGTGCTGAAAAACCCCAACTCGGCTTATACTCGAGTCAGTGTCTGTATTATGGCAATTTACATTGCCATAATACAGACTGGGGGCTGGCAGCGAGCGCTTACCTCTCCTGCAGCTCGTCAGCTCCCTGCTCCTCCGCGCCGGTCTGGTCAGCACCCAGTGTAAGTCTCGCGAGAGCCGCGGGGTCATAGTGCGGCTCTCGCGAGACTTACAGTGTGAGCTGAGAGAAGAGCTGCACGGACCGGCGCGGAGGAGGAGAGAGCTGACAGGAGCTGCAGGAGAGGTAAGTGCTTCCTGCCCGCCCACCTCCTCCCCCCACTGAACTGCCAATGCCACTGAACCACCAGGGAAGGAGAGCCCCCCTCCCTGCTATGCATCAAGCAGGGAGGGGGACAAAAAATAAATAAAATAATAATATATACCTATAAAAAAAAAAAATAATATAACAAAAAAAATTAAAATAATATTAATAATATATAAATATAAATAATAATAAAAAAATTAAAAAATAATATAACCAAAAAAATGAAAATAATAAATAATAATATTATTTTTTTTTTATTTATTTATTTTTTTATAAAAATGCCCACCCCCCACCAAGGCTCTGCAACACAAACACACACTGTATCACACACACACACTGTATCACACACACACACTGTATCACACACACACACTGCATCACACACACACACTGCATTCATACACACACTGCACTCATACACACACACTGCACTCATACACACACACTGCATTTATACACACACTGCGCACTCATACACACACACTGCATTCATCATATACACACACTGTAAATAAATATTCAATTAATATAATTTTTTTAGGATCTAATTTTATTTAGAAATTTACCAGTAGCTGCTGCATTTCCCACCCTAGTCTTATACTCGAGTCAATAAGTTTTCCCAGTTTTTTGGGGTAAAATTAGGGGCCTCGGCTTATATTCGGGTCGGCTTATACTCGAGTATATACGGTAAGTATGGATTAATTTTGAAATAAGTTTTTAAAAAGGGGGCCCTACAATCTAAAAGACCCCACTGACACACAGTGTGTTAAATAAAAAAAATATATATAATATTCACAAGTGTTACTTTCAAATATAATACTGACAAACCTTCTATTATTTATATAGTTTACTTTTACTGCTGGTTTTTGAACAGATCTAGAGTCTGTCCAGCTTTAGTTGAGTAATTACCTCCACCTCACCCCACAAAGTTTTCATTTAAGGTCTCGGAGGTCTGAAACACGTTAGGAAGTTCAGCCTGACCATTCCCCCCGTTTATATTTTTTCTCTTTGTTACAGATACACTTAGTTTGGAATTTGTTTTGACAATTTTTTTTGTTTTATTTTGGTATTTTTGTAAAGTTTTGCAAGTTTGCATGGTTACAATATAGTCTATATGTGTGGTAAAATAACATAACATACAGATGACATGTCATTTATATTAATCGAATGGATAATGTCACCTGTATATTAGCCTGGGATTTGTCACAATCATAGAAGAGGCATCATTTCTCAACCAGCTGTGATGAAACCGGCATTGGTAATTAAAAATAGAAATATAAAAATGAACAATTAACACATTAATTACAACATAATAACATCCTGGGACGGATGTAAATAGATAAGGTATACTGGCATTTTATCAGAGGCTGTATTTTCAGACATCCTGAGGCCGTGTCAGTCAATTTTGTTTGGATTCTTGAGCGCTTGTTGTGGTGTTTTTGTTTTTCCTCAAAAGCCTCGGTCACACTAATTCCATGAAATCATGTTTCACAATTCTCAGACAATTCACAACTCGTCGTTAAAATGCCTTATGAGATTCTGTACATTTTTGTGTGTACTTTTCCTTTGCTTTTTAATACCTGCATCATTTTCTGGGTGTGCCCGAAATTCTTTAATTCTTTTTTTTTTTTTTTTTTTGAGCATTGTAGTATTTCCTAAATCCTACATTATAATACAGCTAAACCTATTGTTCCTGTCAAAATGTGTAGTAACTTGTCCAATTTAAATTCTCCTTTATTATAAAGCACTGCAGAATATGATGATAATAATATGTGTTAGAGAGATGCCATGTTTCTCTAGGTGACCAAAAAGAATTTGAGTAATTTTCACTCTGCACTAGAAGGAAGACTGAATTGCTGGTGGGAGGTGGGAAACTAAAATAACATAAAGGACAGTAATTAGGGAAGCCTCACTTCATCTCTCTGGCTGACTTGTGAGAAAATTGTGCTATAGACAGAGGCAGTGCTTTCAGATTTCAGCTATACAATGTGGTAGCATAAATTTGAAAGACTTTGTTTGAAGAAGTTGTCAGTTTAAAGAGTCAGCGTTTTCTATTTAGTAAGGAAGTCCCTTTTACTGACTTTTTTAAATACAAAACTTTATGAAATATTATCCAAATGTTCACGACCGAACAAAAATTGGCCCAAATTGGACAAAAATTCAGCCAGTAATTTTAACACTGAGCAGCTTAATAGGAAGGAGCCCTGCAATTTGCAGAGCCCTGTTGAAGAGCTCTCACACGGGGCAAAGATTTACTGTGTTTAACGCACTGCAAGTTATTCTTGTGATATGCTTCTTATGTGTGTGTTAGTGACTTGTCTCTGGTTTCCCCATAAGTGGGACACAAACCAGAGAATACAAGTTAAAGATCAGGTTAAAAGATGGTAGTGTGTGAGTGTGTGTGTGGGAGAGACTGCATGTGGTGTTATATCTGTTTGAAGTTTGCTTGTGGTGTTAATGTGTATAGGGTAGGTTACGTGTGGTGCCATGTGCATCTGGGGTTGTGTGTGTGTGGATGGGGCTGTTCGCAGTTCAGTGTGTGTCTGCATAAGGCAGTATTGTGTTAGGGTGGTGTGGGCTGTAGTGCATTTGTGGATAGTGAATATACTGTGTGCACGTTAGTGGAATAGTGACTGTAATGTCCAGAGATTGGGGTTGCACTATGTGAAGGGATAGGGACTGCAATGAGGCAGGGATAAGGGCTGCAATGTGGGAGGGACAGGGACTGTGCTGTGTCTTGGGGTGGTAGGAGCTGTACTGTGTCTGGGATTTGGATGTGTACTGTGTCTGGGGTGTGGGGGGGTAGGAGCTGTACGGTGTCTGGTGCGGAGATGTGGGGAATAGGGGATGTACTGTGTAAGTGTGAGGATTGGGGCTATACTATGTCTGTGGTAGATAGTGGGTGTACTGTGTTGGCTAGGGGGTTCAATTAGGGGTTTGGTATAGTTGCATTAAATAATACAAAGCAATATAAATAGGAGCATGTTAATTAAGCCCTTTGGCTTACCTTGGACCAGGGAAAAGGTAACAATGATTCCTAGTGGTCCTGTTGGGCGCTCTGCACCACCAGCAGTGCTACTTCTGGCAGACTATTCAATTGAATTATTATTAGGAGCCTTTTTAAAAAAAATAAAAATTAATCAATAAGTTAAATTATCAATAAGAAAACTGCAATTCTTAAGGGACCCTGTAGGTACCAGAACCATTAAAGCTAAATGCAGATTTTCTGGTGTCTATAGCCTGTATCTGCAGACTTTTAAGAGAAAAGACCGTGTTTACATTGCTGCCTAGTAAGTCACTCAGATGGCCACTAGATGGTCCTTGGTTCAGATTCTTGACGCTTTGTATTGCTGTGCTGAATGTTCCCCATAGAGATGTATTGATTCAGTGCATGTCTATGAGGAGATGCTGATTGGCACATTGTTTTGCTGCGCATGCACAATATTCTCCCTTAGCTGAGATCATTATGACTGACCAGCCACGGCGAAACGGGCACTACGTGGGGAAAAAAAGGTAAGTAAAAACAACTTTCTTGTGCGATTGGAGGGGTGGAAGGTACCTAAACAGACACAGACTCACACACCCTCTGACACAGAGACACACTGATACAGAGAGACCGATAAAGACAGATACAGATATAGACATACAGACACACACACATACACACACAGAGAAAGACACATACACACAGAGATAAAAAAACACACTCAGCCTCTCTATCTCTGGGAGAGCTGAGTGGATATTTCTTCCTGCGTGCGAGGGAGCAGTAACCTACCTGCAGCTCCTCTCTGCTTCTTTGCACTCTCTGTAGTGATGCTGGGGCCGAAGTGACATCATATTCCGTCTCCCAACATCACTACACAGCGCGCGAGGGAGCAGAAAGGAGCTGCAGGTATATTAGTGCTTCCTCGCACACCCCCTACAAGGCTCCCCCAGGCAGCTGGCTCCCACGGGCGGGCAGCTCCCACTCTCCCGCGGGTGGCCGGGCGGCTTAAAGGGCTGACATCCCAGGTGCCAGGGGGATTTGTCGAGCCTGTGGTAAAGTATGAGTGTTGCCATGGTAACTCACAGCAATGCTCTGATCACTTCTGTGAAGCGTTTACATGCTCCCTGAGTCCCCCACCAGTACAGAGAGCTTGATCTCCATTCCAACCGCAGAACCCTCTCTTTGCGATCAGCCGCAGAGAGAATGGTCTGTGATCTCAACGATCGAGCCATGACTATCACACCCACAGACGTTTGACCGATGGTAAATCTGGGTCTGCATATGTTACAAATGACATTTGATTCAGGTAGACACTATCACACACAATTAAGAATTATTAGGGACAATAACTATCACATTACTTACACTGATATTCCTCTTGTTTTTGTGGTATGTCTTTTATTTCAATGGAATACTGAATATCACTTCTCTTTTCTTGTTTTATCTAATTTACTTTTTCTCTGGGTTCCTTTTTGAATGACTTCAACATCACACTATAATAGTAAAGGAACACTATAGGGTCAGGAACACAAACCTGTATTCCTGACCGTATAGTGTTAAAAACACCACCTAGCCCTCTTGCACCCCTAAATATAGTAAAAACTTACTTTCATTCCAGTCTGCTGCTGCTAGCTCTGCCCCTAATCTGCCTGCTTGGGTGACATAAATAGAAGTGTTGATCAGAGCCAATTACAATGCTTTCCCATAGGAAAGCATTAGATTGGCTGAAATTGTCAAGGAAGCAGCGCCAGCACAAGCCAAACACAGTCCTGGCCAATCAACATCTCCTCATAGAGATGCATTGAATCAATGTATCTCTATGAGGAAAGTTCACTGTCTCCATGCAGATGGTGGAGACACTGAATGTCAGTGCTGCCCACAATGCAGAACTGGCCAAAGGAAGCACTACTAGCAGCCATCTGAGGAGTGGCAAGTGGAGGTATCCCTAGGCTGTGATTAAATCACTTCATTTTGTGAAAATAGTGTTAATTGCAAAAAGCCTGAAGAGAATGATTATAGTCACCAAAACAAATACAAGAAGCTGTATTTGTTCTGGTGACTATAGTGTCCCTTTAAGATATTTATTTTACATATTTTGCATTCGCAATGCCTTGATCATTTATGAATGATTATCATTTTGTAATGGGAAGTACATAATTCTACTTTTTTTGTGTGTGTGTGTGTATGTATATATGTATGTGTATATGTATGTGTGTGTGTGTGTGTATATATATATATATTTATGACTGGCCTGTTAAACTAAAATGTATTTGACTAATATTTTTTTTAACAGCGCTGACTGTTCTTCTCTTGCACGAATTCCCATTACTTAAAATAATTTATTCATTTCATTCCATATATATACATGGAAAGGCATAAATATTGAAAGTCTCAAGAAGCATACTAATGCAGACCTGTGCATTTCCTGTAAACAATGATAACCAAATCTGTCATTTAACAGCTCTGTTTAAAAATGTTGTGGAGAATATCTAGAGATGATTAGGTAAGCTAGGAGTAGATGCAGTAAAATGTCAGTATAGGTTAGCTAGAATTTTAATTACTACATGATTAACACAAATTATGAGCAAATGAGTTGATGTAATTAACTAGTGCAACCATTTCAATGAGATGGATAAAATGAGGTCTTCTGTTGAAACAGTGTTGGGGATGAGGTGAACAGAGCAAATAGTGTAGTCTTTTTCGTTTAACTTTGAATGTTATTATTGCATTAGAATAATTTGTGCAGTATAGTGGAATCTATTGGTGCACTGGAATGTTGAAATCTCAATTTGTCACAAGTGTTCAGCTTGGTTGTTTGCTATGGTTATTAGTTGTGCAGGGGTGGTGGACTGAGGAAAGGACATGGAAGGTATGGGGAGAGGAAGCATGCTACGATGGGTTGCCTGTTGCAAGCATGCTGTGTTCACAGAATTGGCATTAGCCACCCCGGACTCTTGTTCCGGACTGGCTAATGACACCCCAATAATTCAGCAGTGGGGTCAATCTCCTATATATGCAGTATGTCAAATGAGTAGGATAAGGCAGAAGAGAGAACTTTGCCTTGGCACTGGAAATGGAGATATGTTTTAACAATGTTAATATTTTATTCATTTATTTCAGTTTTTTGGGGGGGCTGGGGGAAGAGGACCAATATAGGAAGAGTTACTCTGACCAACAATCAGTGGTGTATCCTGGTTTTGTGCTGCCCTAGGCAGGACAAAACTCAGGCGCCCCCCGCCTTCTAAATACACACACACACTCACTGACATACACATACACTCGCTAACAGAAACACACAGACACACTAACAGACACACTCACACTCACTAACAGATACACACTCACTGACACACACACTCACAGGCAAACACAGTCAGACACACACACACTCACAGGCAAACACACACACACTCACTAACACACAGTCAGACACACACATACACACTAACAGACAAACACAGTCAGACACACTAACAGACACACACTCACTCACTAACAGACACACACTCACTCACTAGCAGACACTCACACAGTCAGACACTCACACAGTCAGACACTCACACAGTCAGACACTCACACAGTCAGACACTCACACTAACAGACACTCACACTAACAGACACTCACACTAACAGACACTCACACTAACAGACACACACACTAACAGACACACACTCTAACACACACACACTAACACACACACACTCACTAACAGACACACACTCACTAGCAGACACACACACACACTCACTAGCAGACACACTAGCAGACACACTCACAGACATATAAACACACTCACATTTTTATTTACCCCCCCCACCTCCTTACCTTTGGGAATGCTGGGGGGGGGGGGTTCCCTCTCTCCCTGGTGGTCCAGTGGCTGCTGGGCGGGCGGCTGGCGAGGGAGCTCTTCCTCTGAGTGGTCTGCTCAGCTCCCTCGCGCGCCGCACAGTGAGGCTGGGAGCCGGAATATGACGTCATATTCCGGCTCCCAGTCTCACTCTGTGGCGCCCGAGGGAGCTGAGCACACTGCTCAGAGGAAGAGCTCCCTCGCCAGCCCAGCAGCCCGCACGGCATGTCTGTTAGCCGCGAGGCAAACAAGGCATTTGCCCTGGGCATTTGGGGGCGGCGTTTTTTGCCACCCCCTGGAAAATGCTGCCCAAGGCAAATGCCTTGTTTGCCTCGCGGCTAATACGCCCCTGCCAACAATGCTGTTGTTTTTAAACACAGTTGTTTGGTCTGAGTAACCTTTTAAAAATAGTGATACATGTTTTCGCATGGTTTATCATTTAAGCAGGAAATGACTGCTAATTTAATATTTTTTACTTCAAGGGTTTCTCAAACCTCCATGATCACTCCTCCTTTTAGAAGTGGTCTTGGAGCAAGCAATCTGTGTGCAGCTTTTCGACTTGAAATGCTGCCTATACACAGGAATCTGTGATTGTGTGCAAGGCTGTATTTAAAGTTCTGGACTGACTAATGTGAGTCCTTCAGAAAAAATACATCTGTTGTGTGCATGCACTGCGCCATAATTAGATTTTTCCCTGTTACAGTATGTACACTGCTCGTGGGCAGCTTCTCTAACTGTGTGTCTCAATTGAAAGTTTTCCCCTCCCTCCTTAATGCTAACCTTCTCTCCCTCCCTCATTCCGCCTCTTAACATCAACTTTCCTCCCCTGTCCCTTGTACACCCCTCACCTTGTTCATCTCTTACGTTCATCCAACCTCTTGGCGGTACCACCTTCCCCAGGCCTTAGCAGTGAGATGAGCTGTCACTCGGCTCATCTCAGCACTCTTGTACCCAAACACAATGTGCATGCCTTGTGTAGTGTTCAATGCTTCTCATAGTGCTTCAATGCTTCTCTCTCAGAAATAGCTGATTGGTGCATTTGTGGCACTCACTGCACATGCGTGCAAAGTCCAACAATGCTTCTCGGTAAGAAGCATTTGAATAGACAGCAAACAAGAAGAGGATGACACAACCAGCAGAATGTTCTGCTTTTGTATAAAGTCCCCAGGATTTGCAACTTCTACATTGAACTTTTTAAAGAAATGTCTGAAACTGGTGCCATTGCTGGTGGCAAAAAGTCCAGGGGCTTCAGATTTTGAAACTATTCAACTCATTGAGTGTGTCGATGTATTTGTGCTTTTATGTCACCATCTATAATCTTTCCTAAACAAAAACTAGTCAAATGCGTTAAATAATTCAGTGTTTAGTCTTACACATATTTATGTGTATTGTAGACGGTAAACTGTTTTTAGTACTGTGTTTGGAAGAGTGAACATTTAATTTGACAACTATTTTCTGTCTGTTTTGATTAGGACCCTGCAGGAATTTTTGAACTGGTTGAACTTGTTGGAAATGGAACGTATGGGCAGGTTTACAAGGTAAGCTACTGAAATATTTTTCAACGTGACTGGTAGCCTAGATGTGAATATTCTCATCTGAAATGTAACCATTTTCTAGCATTTCCTTTGATTTTGATTGATTTTTTTTTTTTATTTTTTTTTTTTAAATAATGGGTTTTGTGACTAATTGACCTGGTATTTACACATGCAGTATTTAGACTAAAACAAACCTTCTGGAAAAATTACCAGCCCAATTATTTACCAGCTTGTTCATTTTACCTAAAATGTCTAATTCCATGGTCCGCTTCCAGTACAGTCATTAAGCCCCTAGCTGGGAGACTCAAAGAATGTGCATTGTGGGCGTGAATCTCAATCTCTCCATCTGACACCCTGTGGGCTCTATCTGCGAAAACTTTGACTTTCTCCAAGTTTGCCCTGGAGGCTATAGATAAAATAGATTGTCAGGGTTTCAGGCAGGATTATTCACTGAAGTGAGAATTCAAAGTGAATTTAGAATTTATGGTAATAATAACTGGACTGAAAAGATAGTGTAGGTATGCTTCCTTATCAGCTACTTTGGGCTTCAATTTTAAATTCACTTTGAATACTCATTTTAGTGAGTAACCCTGTAGCTTTTGGGTTTTGTTTAGGGGGAGGGGGGAGGAAGGAATCTCTGCTTAGTAGATATATCCCCAATAAATACATGCATCAATTTTCATGCATGTATTCACTGGGGGTAGATCTTAAAAGACCTTGCAAAGGCTGCAGTTCTTGTGAAATGCAGCCTTAGCAAGCCCACCCCTTTTTTCCTGGAAGAGACTTGCAGTCTCTTCACAGGAAACTAACCAATCTTATTGAGAAGCCTCTGAATTGTTGCACGCGCGCACACACACGGCTCATGCGTGTGCACATTTTCATGAACTTGTGTGCACAGATACGGTACGTGCTCTGGCTCGTATGCACGCGCAAATAACTCAGGGGAGCTAGGAAGGAATCCCCCCTGGCTGTTTCCTAGCAAATTTATAAAAGTGCTGGTTTCTTCTAGAAATCAGCACTTCTACAAACTGGGATTAAACTAGGCTACTCCTCACCCACAAAGCACTTCAGCATATGGAAGTGCTTTTGGGGTGTGGAGTGGTCCTTTAAGGGTAGGGATGACTTTTTCACATTTTGTTACATTTACTTCATTTAAAAAAAATCTATTTCCTTTTAAAACTTAAAAATATTGTTCTATTTAGAAGTAATGGTTTTGAGGTGACCGTTGACCTTTACGGATCGAACACACCAGAAGTCTTCAGCATTATTTTGTTAATGCAGGCCCTAACAACTCCCTCTAGGAGCTAGACTTCCATATATACATTAAAAATCAAACATATAAAATATCTATTAATCTATCACAACTGCATCAAATGAAGAGAGCGCACATAAGGAAGCACGGAAGAACAGAGCTTCCCCATTGTAGCAAAATTCTGCACCTCAATAATACCCTCCTCACTGTGCTGTGTTGCTAATGGTAGCATTCTGTCATTTAAAGGAACTTTGTAGTCTTATGAATACATATCTGTATTCCTAACACTACAGTCTTGATTTGTCTAATTAGTGCAGAGCCCCATCCCCAATATAAAAAAAAACAAAAAACTAAAAGTACAATTAATTTTTCTTCTGCTAAAAGTCTCCCTCCATGCTGTTGGGGCATTGTCCTTGGCTGATGACATTCTGGTTGTCATGCCTCCAGGGATGATGGTAAAATCCAGTGCTCCTCATAGAGCATTTTGGACCATCGCCTAGGGCTCTGCCATCGAGAACAATGATTCTCTATGGCAGACAGTAACATATTTTGCATGCTAGCAAAATGTCACGATATGTTACGGTATGAGAGTCAGGAAGTAACAGTCTCTGCTCTCATACCCAGAGAGTTTGGTGGCATTACTTGAAACTGTGCTTCCAGGCCTTCTTATTAAAATTAGAGGGTTTTAGGTGGTAGAACGGGGTTGTGGGACTGAAAGCACTTTAACAACTTCAATAAGACGAAGTGGTTATAGTGCCTACAGTGTTACTTTAATTAGAGGTGTTATTTGTCTCTCATTTTTACAGGGGACTTGGGGCTAACATTTAAATAGTGCCACAATTAGGTGGCTGTGCAGGACAGAACTTGGGGCTTACGCCCCTGTCAGCCCCATTAGGCCCTCATTTTAACCTTTTCTGTTGAAACATCTATTTGACTGTGTGGGGCTTTGTTGATTTTTTTTTTTCTTTTCTGAATTAAGTTCTGTTGTTATGTAGTAAGTAACGTAGGTTGAAGAAACAAAAACAATTTCACAAATCTGTTCCTGCTATTGATTGAAAAAGGAGGCATACAAGTGATTTTCATTTGCGCTTCACAAAGGGAAGGAAATAACTTCCTTTTAAACTCCAAAATGGCTCTCCGATCTCTCCTTTCACCATGCTCCATTGGCTTCTCTTATCTGTAGTTTCATTCATTTTTTTTTATGAACAAAGTACTTGCAGCATCTGAATTTCATATAATATAAACAAGTGCTGAATGGTATGCAGAGCCTTCCATTGAAAACAATTTGAGGACAATAACTGGTTGGAAAATCTCAAGCTACCTGCTGATTCCCGCCTGCTTCAGATTTGTAGCAAATGAAGGGATACCCATTCACAAGTATCACTTTCTTAGTTTGTTTTAGGTACATTGTATGTATCTCCATAATGCATTAAAGAAAACCGTTCAATTCCAGGTTCAACCAGACCTAATTTTTGCATTTGTCACACGAAACATTGTACTGTGTTTCAACTTGCTAATTTTAAGATGTGATTTTAAGACAGATTTGTGCTTAGACTTTGTAATAAACATGAAAATTCCATGAATCAAAGATGAGAACATGCGTTTAGGATTTGTCTGTTTTGTGTTTTTGTTCCGTGTTGTTTTTTTTTTTTTCTCAAGACAAGTTGAAACCTAAACATATTTACGCTGCTTGGCCTTGTAACTGTTTGCATTCCACAGTAGGAGTTGTTTTGATTCAAACATGAACAAAGTTCCTTACCATAGGGTAAGGAAGATGTGAGCCAGGGAACTATTCAAACTCTCTCACTGCATATTCTCTGGGTCACTTGAGAGGAAACCTGGTGAGCAGTTTAAATTAGATCTGTAGAATTGCAAGAGCTGAGGGAACCTGCTGAAATTAGAATCACTTCAGGAAAGAAATCTGACTTTTAGTAACATAGGTTCTGGCAGATAATAAGCCTTGTGGCCTTGTGGACTCCAGTGATGTCAGTTAATAATAGCTGACGGGCTGGCACTGCAGTGTACCTGGGTAATTCGGCCACTGCAATTTTCCCTGCATTGTAAACTTTCAGGTAACCTCAAGTAATTGAAGTTTAATTTGTAAGAAACTAGAGAACCTGCAAACAATTACATATATAGTAGAACAACTGTGTGTGTGTGAGATAGATATATATATACATTTCATTTAGTTATTTTTTTTATTTATTTTTTTTTTTTAAGAGGCGGGGGCCTAATATATCTAATTATCTGGGCTGCCATACAGTCTCAAAGGCAATGTAACCAATCTGGCAAATTTCAATGTGAAAAAACTGAAAAGTGTAACATGCTATGTTTGACCCTGTAACTTTCCAAAACACAATAAAACCTGTACATAGGAGGTACCGTTTTACACGTGAGATATCGCTGAATACAAATATGTGTATTTTATTGCAGTAAAAGCAAACAGTAATATGACATTTAAAGTTAAAATGTCACGTAGAAGTAAGAAAATTTTAAAAAATCTTATTTTCTCTCATTTTTTAAAATATTTTATTCATATTAAATTATGTTCCATACCTAAATATTTGATGTTAAATGAAAGCCCTGTTTCCCCTGAATAAAATGATATGTAATAAGGGTGGGTGCATTTAATATGAAAGAGGTAAGTTATTGTTGAACAGACATATAGTAAAATTCTGTGGTTTGTTTACATTTCTTATGGATGACAACTTGTACATTTGGCTGCGGTCTTAAGGGGTTAAGTGTAAGTATCCACATTGTATTTATTTGTGTGTGTGTACTGTTCCTTATGCTGTAGAAAAATGAAAGTCAATACAATAACCATATCTCATTCAATATGTTTCCAAAACTTATCATTGACCTAAGTAAAATGTCACAGGCGTCATGGTCTGAAATGCCCTGCTGCATTACAATACTCATCTTCCTATCAACGACTTGGCAATATTTAACCCTAAATGCACACATGAGACAAACTATTTATATGAGCATTCAATCACAATAAGGGAAAACAATAAGTCATATAAATGAGTTCACCATGTTTATTGCAACAAATGCACAAAGTAAAAACTTAGTGTGGAATGTTAATGGCAAAACAAACTCTTTAAACAAATCACAACTTACAAAGAAGGCAGTATAAATGTAGAGGCATAACATTTCAGAAAACCTTTGGAAAACCATTGACCATATTTATTTCACTTACCCTTATTTACTTCACTTATCACTTGTCAGGCCTACCAACAATCCCAATTTCGGGGTGTTACCTGTCGTCCAGCTTAGAATCCCTTATCTGGTGACACCAGGGAACTGTACCTGGGTAGCACATCCACCACCCCAATTGTTGGGAGGTATGTTGTGTTCCTAATTAACACCCTTCTGTTCTTTGAAAGGTTACATTATACAGTTTTCTAAAACTCACCAAAGAAAATGACATAGTTTACAGAAAAAGGCATAATGCATGTAAACATTGAAGTAGAGAGAAAGTATAGAGGTGGCTATACATGAACTGTACAAAAATATGGAGTATGATTTGTACAGTGCTTGCTGCTTTTCCAATAACTTGCTTGCCAATGTATGGATATGTTGGTTTTTTTTTAATTCTTGCTTAAGATTTTTTTTTTAAATTAATTCTTTATTTAATAACATCAGATTAAGAATCTGTACAAAGAAACTCATAAGCCAGAGCAAATCGATAAATGCAATGTGACAATGACCTGGGTCGCTTTCATTGTTAAAAAGGACTAGATCAATCAAGCAGTGTTAGTGTATAGATCATGCCCCTGCAATCTCCCTGCTCAATCCTCTGTCATTTAGGAATTAAATCACTTTTGTTTCTGTTTATACAACCCTAGCCACACCTCTCCTGGCTCACTGACACAGCCTACGTGAAATAAACCGTTTCATTTTCAGTCAGATCTTATGGCACAGTGAGTTTACTTTAGAAGTTCTTTTCTCTCATTTTGATACTTTTTTACTTTAATTAAACACAGGAAGTTCCTGCAGGCTCTAACAGGCAACTGACCGTGCAGGAGGTACGAATTTTAAAGTAAACACAATGTGAGGAAGCTTAAAAAAATGTAGACACTCTTTCAGAAAGTGTGTAGGGAGGTTATGTGAGTCTTAGTCAAGGGAGATATGGCTCGGACTACATAAAGAAAGAGATTTAACTTTAAATTCATTAAGTTAAAGTTGTTGTGGCGCTTAGAGTGTCCTTTTAAGTTGAATTTTAGCAAATGTCATTTCTGTGTGAGATTCACTGGATAAAAAACATTTGTTACAGGCAAGTTTGGTATTTTTGCTATGTGTACAATGCTAAGAACGGTATCTCACATAACCTAGAAAGCAGGTTCGATATACGCATTGTAGTACACCACGCTCCGCATTCTACGTGTGTATGGATGCTTGTGCATCACATAGCATTAAAAAGTAAGCAGACTTTAGAAAAGTATGTCAATGTACACATTATCTTCAATTTCTATTTTAGTGTTTTTATTTTTTTCCATTTGACTACTTTCTTAGTATGAGCCTGAAGCAGAGATGCATGCGTGACATATCCCCTTTAGCCACTTGTGACCGTAGAATTATTTGGAACAGCAGACAGAATGCAGTTTTCCAGTCAAGGCAGCTTTAACTGACACAAGTTTAGATTTACCAAATATTTCCTGGTACAGTGTAAAGGGATACTGCGATAGCTACAGAATGTACAAGGAAGTTCATTCCAGTAGATGTCTGAGAAAATATGCACACTATTTAAAATATTGGTAGTGTATACATTAATAACTTTGTTGATTCTTGTTTGACAGGATTCATACTCAGAAACCTTTTTTTACACAATAATGAATTTAATGATTAAAAAAAGTTTTTTTTGTTTTAAATAAAAAGTGGTTATAAGCACATATTTTATAATTTTTTCCGGCACTTCTTATTTACAATGTGTTCTAAATCTCTCTACCTGTGCCATAATTTATCATTATGATAATTTGTTTAGCACCAATGTATTCTGCAGCATTTTCCAATAATAGTGTGAAGAAGGGTGACAGTGACCCGGCTCAAGTGGGTTTACAATCATCTTTTTGTGTATTTTGTAATTCCTTTAATGATTATCCAGCCCGTTATTTTCCCAATTTTGCATCCCTAAGTTGTTTCATTTGCTTTTATATTGCCTTCCATGTTGCACAATATGACGTGACATTGCCCTCCTGGTTGCATCTATATATATATATATTGCCCCATTTGTTGTCAAATTTCCCTCCATGTTGTCCCCCCATATGTAGTCATGTATTCTGCCAAATTGCTCACCAAGTGCTATTTTGTGCTCTTTAAGTCCAATGAGACGCAGAATATATGCATAAACGCATTGCCCTGCACGCTGAGAGTGTTTACAGTGCTGTACATACTCTGCATCCGCTGCTGGATTTCTACAGGCAAAGGGTGACTCTCACTTTGCTGGAACACTCTATTCAGAGTGGAAAGGATTGCTACAGGGGTCATGATGGTAGGATTAACCTGTTTCCCAGTAATGCAGCAAACCAGTTTTCAACTACTTGCCCTTTTACCTTGTCCTGCCGGGCGCCAGTTCTCCTTTAAGACCTGCTGTGAGGTGCATCCATTTTCTGCAGAGCTGAATGCTGATCCTGCCGTCCATGCATTGGCTGAGAGTGTCTGCTGACTGCTCTCAGCCAGTGAGTGCAATTCTCTGCATAGGAATATGCGCAGAATTGGCATTAGTCAGCCCAGAATTCTAGTTCTGAGGTAGCTGATGACACCTCAGTAACTCTGCCGGAGGTAGAGTTACAACTCCGTCAGTAGAGGGAATAATCTCCATATGTTCGGCGTTTCATAGCGAAACGCTGTACATACAGAATCCAGGCACCATGACCACTTCAGATCACTGAAGTGGTAATGCTGCTTGGAATAAGCCTTTAAATTGGACAACACACAGTATGAAGGGCAGAGTTAAGTCAAATTCCATAGGAAATGGGTTGCAGTGAGAAGAGTATGTGTGATATCTGTGATATATGTGTGATGTGTGAGAGTATGTGTCCTAACACTGGCAAACACTGTACTCACTTGCAAGAAGTAGTAGAATTAACAAAATAGCGGCTGATTCAGTGTTCTGGTGCAATGAATAAAGCTAGTGGGAAGTAGAGCAGACCACATGCAGTACCAGACATCTGCTGGGAGGCTATTTTAAAGGAATACTATAGTGTCAAGATTACAAACCTGTATTCTTGACACTATAGTGTTTTAAGGGAAACTTCAGTGCCAGGAAAACAATCCGTTTTCCTGGCACTGCAGGTCCCCTCTCCCTCCCACCCCCCAATCCCTGGTTGCTGAAGGGGTGAAAACCCCTTCAGTGACTTACCAGAGGCAGCGACGATGTCCCACGTCGCTGCTTCTCCCTCCGCGCCGCTCCTCCTTCTGACTGCGTCGGCTGGTGGGCGAGACTGATCCCGCCCACCGGCCGGGGAGACCTGATGCGCATGAGCAGCAATGCCGCGCATGCGCATTAGTGCTCCCTTTAGAAAAGCATTGAAAATGCATTTCAATGCTTTCCTATGGGGAAATGATCGACGCTGGAGGTCCTCACACAGTGTGAGGATGTCCAGCGACTCTCTAGCACAGGTTTCCTGTGCTAGGAACCAGGAACTGCCCTCTAGTGGCTGTCTAGTAGAAAGCCACTAGAGGTGGAGTTAACCCTGCAAGGTAATAATTGCAGTTTATAAAAAACTGCAATAATTGCAGGGTTAAGGGTAGTGGGAGTTGGCAGAAGTGGTCTGGGTGCCTGGAGTGTCCCTTTAACTATTTCAGTCCCCAGGCACCACCCCCGCTATCGCATGAGAAAGGTGAGTTTCTCACACCGTGCTGGTCTCGCCAGGGAGACAGCCACTAGAGGCTGGATTAACCCTTAATGTAAACATAGCAGTTTCTCTAAAACTGCTATGTTTACAGCTGCAGGGTTGAAAAGATGGGGACTTGGCACCCAGACCACTTCATTGACCTGACGTGGGTGCCTATAGTGTTCCTTTAATATAAAATCATATTAAAACCTATGATTTTAAGTAGCTTTGGAAAATGTAAATCTGTGTGTAAAATGTGTATGCGCTGTTTCTTAATCTGTATTTTGTATAAAATAGGGAAACTATAGGCACCCAGACCACTGCATCTCAAAGAAATCGTATGTATGCAGTGCCTCTATCGTTTTAGTCTAGTTTTGAAGATTTGGCAATGTTTCAATTCCAGGGCTAAACACATACCTAATGGCAGTCTCTCTAACAGACACTAGATGGTGCTTTTGCAACCACTACCGGGTCAAACTCTGTTCTTTCACGTTCGACTTCCTCACATATTGCATAATAACTTTGAAAGTTCAATCGTTACTTCTCTATTGGAGTCAATGAAGAAGAATCTGATTGGCCAAGCAGATGATTAAACAGAAAGAGTAGTGTCCTGCTGCCAGTACTTTGACTCCGCACTGGTAAAAAAGTAAGAGAAAGGTTGTTTAGTTTACATTTTTTTAAATAAAAGTGTGGGGCGGGAATCACTAGGAAGGCAGTAAAGAATTTAAATAATAAAAGTATGAGTATGTTTTTGTTTTATTTTTTTCATTAAACGTTTCCCTTTAATTGTCCTGTCTTTGCTTATTATTGGATAGTATAAATGACACATTGAAGAAAGTCCTCTTCTGTCATACCCACCAATCCCAAATAAATAAAATAAACATTGCAGTGTGGCTGGATATCCGGTCATAAAGGTAGAGCTGGTGAGGCAGCAGGTCATAACTAGGAAATAAAAATTGTTTTATATTCTATCTCTTCCCTCTAATCCTTTGTCTTATCTCCCTCCGTTAAGGTTTTATTGTTCCTTTCTCTCATTCTGACTTGATTGCAATTCTGAGATTGTGAATCCTCACTCGATGTTTTTCTTTCTCATAGCAAAGTCATTTTTTTACTTGTACCTTTTTTTTTTTTTTATTAAATAAATAGCTGATGAAAACAGTTTACTAACTGTTGTAGTAGCTTTTGTGTCAAACTAGACATCAGATTGTGCTGAAATAAACTCTCATTAAGCATGCAACAGTAAGATCTCCATAGCCTCAGAAACTTGCATGAAAACACCCACACACCAATATGCCGTATCTAACTTTACAGCTGGAAAATATGTTGGTCAGTCTGCTTCCTAATGCATACTGATAAAGGCCAGTGTTAGCATTTGATACTAGCGGCCACACTCCTTTTCAAGAGAACAAGGTTTAAATTGTTCATAGAGTAACTGAGCCATGCATTGTGTTTATCCTACTGATATTGAATTGCTAATAACTGTATGTGTTTTTATTTGTTTTCTTGTCCTGAAGTGTGTCTTAAAGGGACACTATAGTTACTTTAACCACCGCAGCATATTGTAGTGGTTCTGCTCACTAAACACGGTTCTTGCAGGCTAAGCAGTGTAAACACTGCCTTTTTTGAGAAAAGGCATCATTTACATTGCAGGCTAAGGCTACCTGTAGTGGCTGTTGATTGGACAGCCACTAGAGGAGCTTCCTGGATTTGGTCCTGCAGAATTGACATTCAACCTCTCCACGCTCTGCATGGGGATGCAGACCACTCCCCAAAGAGATTAATTGAATCAAATCCTCTCTTTGAAAAGATGGTGTTTGGCGTAGCGTGTAGATGAGACCCTATGAGAATTGATGGTCTCAGACCATCCCAGGAGGGAGGTGGAGTGGCCGCACAGACCGGGGAATAAAAGTGAGTAATATGTATTTTTATAATACACACTGGGGGATAAATAATCTAAAGCACTACTAGGACACTATAGTGTTGAGACTACATCTTTATTCCTAACGCTATAGTGTTCCATTAAGCTTTTACCGCAACCAGTTTACTGACATCAGAGGCAACGGTTTTATAGACAAGCATGGTCCCAGGCAATATTAGTCCATTGGTCCCTTAAACTTTAGTATACATGCATTAAGCAGATAGAACGGATGCCTTTCTTATAGCCAGATGAATTTGCATGTGTTTTAGAGTGTGAGAGCATGCATGTGAAAGCATATTTTGGTAGAGGTGTGAATTCATGTGTTTGCGTTTGTTGTATGGTCTGAGTGACTGCATGTGTATAGTCTCAGGATTAAAGCTTTTGTATATTTGAATATTCATTGTCATTGTGAATATATGTGTGTATGTGTGAAGGGCAAATGTCTGTATGTGTCCAGGGATTTAATTATGAACTGTCTATATGTGAGGCTGCAAGAATATATTTTGTATCTGTGTGTAAATGCAGGGTATATGTATATGTACTTGTGCATTGTATCCATCGGTATCCTGCATCTCTTTCCATGTTGAGTGCAATTGTCTCTTCCCCGTCACCTTTCTCTGTACTATACCTTCTTCCTCTATGATCTTATATTTTTTTTTCTTGTCCACACTGTATTTTTCCAGCCACTTAACGGTTTTGAAACTCCCATGTTCTTTAACTTTATCTATCTTTCCGATGTTATGCCCCTTTCAGTAACTCTGGTTTATCTCTCTGTATGCCAGTTCCTGTGCCTCTTTTAGACTCAGAAGTCTCTAAGTGCCTTATTTCTGTTAGCTTCCCAGGCTTTTTGTTCCTTATTGTTTCGTTATCGACACCCACACTCAGATCTAATCTTTCTTGTGATGCTGAGATCAGCCAGTGATATCTTATTGAATCTTTGTGAACCACTCGGTCTTCTTCTCTGCATTTTCAGGCAAATTGCTAGTGTGGAATTGTTGTATTTTTCTTTTTATTACAAATTCGTAATAAATACATCTGTTCGCATGTTCTTTGTTTATTTTTAAAACCATGCGCCTCAGTAATGTATCATTTAAATAAATCGATGTCACACTTTCATAGGCTTCTCTATCCTTTCTTTTGATTAATGAGGCCCTAGGTGCCTGATTATGCAGCAGGACCACCTACGCTATTTTGGCCACGCACCTTTCCTAATAAATCATTTTTGTGAATGGGATTACAGGCTACATCTCTTCACATAATTGACACACTGCCTAAACCCAATTTCTGAATAAAAGATCTCAATGAATCATATCCATTTTTTGACGTTTGAATGCCGTTTGTATAACCAATTCAGAAAGGACCAGAGGAAAAAGTTTTCGTCTTGACTGTATATCCACAATGCCATGTCTTC
Source organism: Pelobates cultripes (assembly GCA_933207985.1). Lineage (NCBI taxonomy): Eukaryota > Metazoa > Chordata > Amphibia > Anura > Pelobatidae > Pelobates > Pelobates cultripes. Next base: position 102,877,509 of record OW240913.1, read on the forward strand.
CTTTTAAATGTCAATAGTAGGGAACATGCTGAGCTCTGTTTTGTTGTGCTCTGTAGGCCTCACTGGCGCTAAAATAGGAAGATCATGTCATTGTAGTCCTAATTTTCACTTTGCCAGCAGTTAATAATCAGTGCTTTGCCGTATCTTCTATACAGCAATTGAGTACAATCTTTGCAGATGTTTTAGACAAGTTTAGTCTTTATTTTTTTATTTTTTTTGTTCTTAAATTACAGCAATTTCTCTACAGACAAAGGTTGCCGTGGAGACAGAGTTTTTTGTTCCGTGAATTGGTCATTCTCCTTTGCCTTAAAATACAATGTTCAGTCCTGTTTTTGGGTAGTAATTTCAGTTGAGCAGTTAATGTCATCAAGTATGATCCTAAGCAGAAGAACAATCGGGATAAACAGTAGAACAAAAATAAGACAATTGCAATAAAATGAATATTTTAGATCAGCAAGTTTAAGTAGCAATAGGAGTTTTGGAGCCTATTATATTGAGCCACTCTCTTGGTTACGTTAAGATAACGGGACTTGCTGTGGTGTTAGTAGTCATTGGAAGCTTGTCATCAATAACAATATAAACCATTTATTTCAAGACTGGAGCAAAAACTGACAGATTTGCCTCTCATGAAGCGTTATTTAGGATTACTTTTTAACCCATGCTTTATTGCTGACCAAGTAACATTAAAAGAACACAATGGTGCTAGGAAACAGTTTAGTTTTGGACGGGTTGTGGAGAGACATTTTATTTACCTTTTCTCCCTCGCAGCGCTGGTCTCTATGCTGTTGTCCTGCCTTCATCGTCTTGAGTTAATCAAGACTGATAATCTCAGCCAACCTTATGATTTCTCATAGGAGAGCATTGGGAGCCTAGTGTGCATGTGAGAATGACAGTCACTAGAGGCATTTAAACCGAACAGCAGAACAGCAATACTTGCAGTTGCAGGATTAAGCAGACGGGGATATGACACCCAGACCACTTCATTGAGGTGCCTAAAATGTCCCTCTAAGGGCACATGCTTGATTTTGGTTTATTCTATTTGAAGGGATACCATAGTGCTAGCAGGCCATCGGCTCCTCGATCCCTGCATTGTTAACACCGAACCTAAAGTCAAAGGAGACGGTCACTTCCGAGGATATTTCTTACTATGTTTACTTATCGCTATTTTTAACAAATGTATATTTGTGGGCTGGGAAAAATATAATTAAATGTAGAAAATCACATCTATTTATCCTGCAGCTGGGTGCCTCTATCTCTTAGAGAAGTGGTTTACTTATAAGCATTAACTATACAAGTTTCATTCAAATTTAGATTACACTGATTGGAGAGTGTCCGTTGACCTACTCAGCGAATGAATGGCTTTACCACATGGATGAAATTGGTGTTTCTTGGGAGCACAAGAGTGAAATAACAGATACAAGTGACATGTGTACATGAATCACATTTTAAAATTAATCTTAATGGAAATAATAGCCGTCATATAGAACAATCACTTTGCCCTAGAATTTGCTAACTTACACAACTGATGAATAAAGCTTTTCTTTGTGACTTTTATGATGGTTATGCAGTATGTTTAATTGTATTTAAATAAATTCAGGTAATTAGATGTGCTGGGTTACAAGTTTTTCTAGGTCAAACAGTTAAACGTACAGTGCAATGTTCTCATAATTTGTATCGGTAGAATGTTTTTATAGCTGCTGTATGAGTTATATATTAGTTTTTTTTTTGTTTTTTTGTAAATCATTTTTACATTTACTATTTCTAAAGGAATACTGTAGTTAGGAATACAAATAAGTATTCCTAACGCGATAGTGTTACCCTACCTGTGAGGATCTAAAAGGTAGTGTTTGTTTACCTTTACTCCTTCAATGAAGGGGCTCTGCTTCCCAAGCTGAGATTATCAATATTGATGATCTCAGCCAATCCAGTGCTTGCCCATAGGGAAGCTAGTGCGCATGCACAGTAAAATGCAGCGCTGCGCCAATCAATCAATGCTCTCTATGAGCAACATTTCATTAAATAACAGTCTGACTCCATTATTTGGTGAAAATGTTTCTAGATTGTCTGGAGACCTCCACTAGAGGTATGTTTAACCCTGCAGTAATAACCTTGCCGTGTCTACTAAATGGCAGTGTTTACGTTTTCAGGGTTAAAACTAAAAGGTGACTGCACCAAGGCGACTTCATTGAGATTAAGTAGTCTGGGTGCCTTTATTGATCCTTAACCCCTTAAGGACACATGACATGTGTGACATGTCATGATTCCCTTTAATTCCATAAGTTTGGTCCTTAAGGGGTTAAAGGTAAATTATTCCATAGCTTATTTACAGCATGTGCATATATTGCTGTTGTGCATCACTAGGACTTTGGGAAGTACCCTTGGGTCACAGAACAGCTTAACATGCAAATGATCATAGACGTGCATTTCTACTGGTGACCTTAGCAAGGGACGCTGTTTTAAACCTGACACTCACCAGATCCAGGTGGATCACCAGATTGATCTGCATATCTGCTTAGCAATCTAGGTAGAAAACACAATGGTCCAGTGCATCTCTCTCTCTTCGCTGTTCTATGAATTTTTATTGAAGCCATTGATCAGTGCAGAGGTAAAATGCTACCAATTTGAGAGAGAGTTCAGAAAATGCAAATTAGCATCTAATATGATGCATTATTTATGCTATAATATTATAATATGATACATTATTTATATTGTTTGCTATGAAACATATTATAGTATTAGATATACTATACTAAAGAATACAGTGTCGAAGGCTGATGCAGAGCAGCAGAGTTCTAAAAGGATGAATGGAATCCGTGTGTCTCGAGTGCATTCATTATAGATTGCTATGGAAACAACTGACCGACAGCCAATGAGAAATGGATGATATACAAGACACTGGGAGTGAATGGATCAGGGCTTGAGTGAATTGGGCAGGTTTAATAAGCGGCAGAATATTCATTTGTGTGTCGAGTTGATTACAATAATAGAGGTGTCCGGTAAGGTGATCCAAATTTATCTACAGAAAATCCCCAAATCAAATTTCTGTAGAATAAAAGTACAAAATATTTTCTGAATGATTACATGTGACAATATGTTATAAGTCCTCTCTCTTCACCTTTTGACTCTGCAATATTTATTTGATTTGTCTTTTCTAAACAGAAGCATTACTTAGAATAAAAGGATGGCTAAAATTTTCTATTACAGCAAGGAGCTGACATGAATTTGGCTTTCTGTCTAATCTGAGCTAATATGGTAGATGTTATGGATAAGTGTAACTGCATTTTAAATTTTAGTTTTATTCTATGTTTTTTGACCTTTTAGCTAATAATTTAGACACTGTATGGCCTCCAGGCCTTAACCTCTGTATTGCTGGTGGGACCCCGTGGTGAATGAAGTCTGGAAGCTTGTCTGTATCCTCCTGCAGTTAAACATTGTCTTTCTGCGATGAGCTTGACAGATCCCTTTTGTCACTCTGAGTCTTGATGTTGATTTTGTCTGTAGCTCCAGGCCATTTTCAAAGCTATTTTAAAACTAGGCCTTGGTCAGTGACTAAATTTATTCTCTGCCGGGGGATTCTACTAGTTTAATGCTTAGCTCTTTCTGTGCCTTATACCATTTTAATATTTGTATGGTAGCCAGCTGGACCAGAGGTGATCGTATATAATGTGTGAGCACCTTGTGAAACTGTATGACCATTCTGATATCGTCACTGTGTTTTCAACATTCCATTATTGACTTTACACAGGTCAAGCTAATTTCTTGTTATTCCTGTGTAGCAAAGAAAATCATGATCTGGTTGACTGCACGGGTTTATTCATTTCTGAGCAGTGTTTTCACAGAAATGCTGCTATTGCAGTCACGGCTTTGGATACTCCAGCATTTATCACTTTGCTGAATGAATAGGCTATCAGAAGAAAAATTACCCGATGCACGTGCATGTGTACACAGCCATGGGAGAGTGCATAAAGTGATCCTAATGCAGTCTGTATGACAGCTGGGATCAACATTGAATCAATGGAGGTGCCCTTCTGTGTCACATGTCATGGAGGCTAGAGTATTATATTATAGAAAGGGTTAAGCCAAATACCCTGATGTTTTTTTCCTAAGAAACCTCATGCTCCAAAGAGAATTTTGGCTACATTTCAAAATTCAATTATTATTTTTTTTTTAAATTCTTTATTTTTTCTGTGCAGAGGAGTTGAAGAGTACAAACAAGCTTGCCATGCCACAACAACATGAACAGGCACATCAAAAATGTCAACAGAAAAATGTAAATATAGGTAAAACAAACGGAGTCCGTCCTTGCAGGTGACCAGGATCAGCCGACTCCCCTGAGTGGTAAGGGCAGGGTGGTGTCCGGACATTCTCCGTGCCTGGCTGCAAACCAACTCCAGGGCTGCACGCCCATTCTACTCCAGGTCTCCGCATGAGCAGACCTCAACATCCCTGTTATATGATGGCACTCAATTGCCTTCATCCTCTAGGTATAGCATGAGGGACTGGGAGTAAGGTGCCGCCCTCGGCAGCTGTGTTTCTTCCCACGAGAACGCTGTAGAGAGGTAATTCGCATCTTGCAGCCTCCAGTTTTCTTCTGGGGCTTTGAAAGTGTTGGTAATACCATGCTCTTGCAGCCGTGCCCAGAAACACTTGAAAATTTCCTCCAGCTGCAGTAAGCAGTGATCAATGTAGTCGTGTAGAGTCGGGTGTGTTAGGCTTAGCTCTCGAGTGCTCAGAGTAAGGACATCCGCCATTTTGAGCTGAAGAGGTTTGCGCCAAAAGTAGTGCTGCTGCGTTGGTTGGTAGCAGTCCAGTGGGGACCGGGATAACCCCTGCAGGTCCAATGGGGAGAGGGGGTAGGAGATCAGTACTGCCGCACAGAGTATAGGTGTGAGCGGAGCAGCTGCCTCTCCCCAGCTCCGTCCCTAATAGGCCTCAACAAGATTTTGCATGCTACCGATGGCTCTATGACTCGGTTGAGTTCTCAGATCGGGTCTCTCGTCCACACCCGACGTGGGTAGTGCACTTTGGAGTTGTTTGTGGCTTGAGAACCGGAGTAATAGCCTTAATAATGATAATGCAGATGGGAGCTCAAGCTGAACACTTCTGGTCTGCTCTGATGTCAGGCTCCGCCCCCAAAAATTCAATTTTGATCCAACAAACCATGTACAAAATATAACAAGGTCGTTTTATATGCATTCAATAATAAGGTTTCTCACACAGGCCACTTATTTCTAGTGCAATAAAAAATAACTGTTTTAGTTTTAAATAACATTGCCCCACCGATTGCTTATAATAGCTGATCCTATATTGTGACAACGACCTCGGCCTAAACAGATGTATTAACTATGGAAATGTTATCCGAGGTATTGGGTGAATCTTTTACCATTTGTATATTTCAGTGAAAAGTGAAAGTTGGTCCCCAGGATGAGGTCATTTTATTGACAGAAGTAGTTTTGTTATGCATAGTTTCCCTTTCTAAAGAGGAAGGCTCATTTCAAATGATTTATTGAATAAAACATTGGAAATCACTTATAACTTAACCTATTTCATGTGATCCTTCATCAGAGCCAGCTTAAGAGCCCAGTGGGCCTGGTGCTGAACATGTGATGGAATTACAGAATCTTATCAACCAAAAACACTAAAACAGTCATACCTCTCAAGCGTCATGTATCAGATAGAGTTGGTGTTAGAGGGAAACTTAAAGGATGCAGCTATAAAAAAACACCTACTCCATTCTAATCTCTTTATCTAATTTATGCTTTCATCTTTCAAGTAAATCCATATCCTCTAACAGCAGTGTCTAGAGAAGCAGGAAGTCAATGGACGGGGTAAAAGGGTGGGCCACTGATGCGAATCACGTTACCAGACCTGCCAAAAGGGGCGAACATGCCCAAAAAGGGGGCATGTCTGTCCAAAGAATTGGCAGGCCAGTCTGGCATCAGTGTCCATATGTATCTGTGTCCCCTAGTCTCCCAGTGTCTGTGTGCCCATTTCTCACAGTGTCCCCATGTCTGTGTGTCCCGTGATACTAGGGGATACTGAGAGACAGGGGGACACAGTGAGACATGGGGAGACTGAGAAACCCGGGGACAATGAGACACTTGGGGACACTGGGAGACATGGAGGCACTTGTGGATACAGACATGGGGACACTGAGAGACATGGAGACACTGGGAAACATGGAGACAGACATTTGGGGACACTGGGAGAAATGGGGTCACAGACTCTAGGGACACAGACATGGGGAAACAGACATGGGGACACATATTTGGGGACACTAAGACACTAGGGACACTGAGACATGGGGACACTGAAACACTAGGGACACTGGCTGGGAGGCATGGGGACACCGACACTGGGAGACATGGGTTCACTTGTGGACATAGACATGGGGACACTGGGAGACATGGGGACACTAGGGACACAGACATGGGGTCACAGACACTGGGAGACATGGGGTCACAGACACTGGGAGACATGGGGTCACAGACACTGGGAGACATGGGGTCACAGACACTGGGAGACATGGGGTCACAGACACTGGGAGACATGGGGACACTGACACTAGGGACATTGGCTGGGAGACATGGGGACACAGACATTTGAGGACACTGGGAGACATGGGGACACAGACATTTGAGGACACTGGGAGACATGGGGATACTGAGAGATATAGGGACACAGACACTGGGAGACTAAGGGACACTAGGAGCCACGGGGACACTGTGTACCTAGTGTCTGTGTCCCAATTTGTCTACCTATGTCTCACAGTGTCCCCATGTCTGTGTCCCCATGTCTCCCAGTATCCCGATGTGTCCCCTAGTGTCTCAGTGTCCACATGTCTCCCTGCTGCATTCCCCCCCCCCATCCTTCACATACCTGAGCTGTAGTCTGTCTCTGCAGGCTAAGAGCTGCTGTCTGGACTCTCTGTGCTGTGTAGCTGCTCCCCCACGGATCAGTGAGTAGAGAGAGGCAGGGATATGCTGTAACTTCCTATCCCTGCCTCTCTCCATACACAGTGACCCCTACTGGCTGGTGCTGGTATTGCAGAGTAATTTCTGTTTATACCATGGGTCGGTAACCAGGTCCCTACCGCCCACTAGTGGGCGTTTCAGGATTCCAGGTGGGCGGTAGGGATTTCCTCATTTTGAGAGATTGGGCGGGCGAGTGCGAGCCAGCGGTAACTATGTGACCGGGTACCGCCATCATCATTTGCGGCCCCGGCCCGCGCGGCAAACCGCCGGGGCCGCCGTCCAAGGGTTCTATCGGGTGGCCCATGCTGTCAGGGCCACCCGATGGATGTGGATTGTAAGGGGGCCCGGTCAGCGCTGGGCGCTTTAACAGTGTGACCGGGCCCCCTGTGATTACATCACACGCTGGGAGGAAGTGACTGCACGTCACTCCTCCCAGCTAACACACAGACCGCGCGGGAGGAAGACCAGGGAGTCAGAGTAGGAACTCTGACTCCCATCCACCTGAGCCACAACTGGACCCCAAGGAAAGTCACCCTCCTGCACCTAAAAGATAGGAAACAGGAGGGTGATTTAAATATTTTGTGTGTGTTTGTTTGTGTGTATGTTTCTTTGTATGTATGTCTTGTGTGTGTGTGTGTATGTATGTATGTCTTGTGTATGTATGTCTTGTGTGTTTTTGTATGTGTATGTATGTGTGTCTTGTGTATGTGTCTTTGTATGTTGTGTGTGTGTGTGTCAGTCTGTATATGTGTGTATGTATTTGTCTTGTCTTTGTGTGTGTCTTTGTGTGTGTGTGTCTGTGTGTGTGTCTTTGTATGTCGTGTGTGTCTGTATGTCGTGTGTGTGTCAGTCTGTGTATGTATGTGTCTTGTCTTTGTATGTATGTTGTGTGTGTGTGTCTTTGTATGTATGTCGTGTGTGTGTGTGTGTCTTTGTATGTATGTATGTCGTGTGTGTGTGTGTGTCTTTGTATGTATGTATGTCGTGTGTGTGTGTGTGTCTTTGTATGTATGTCGTGTGTGTGTGTATGCCTTTGTATGTGTGTGTGTATGCCTATGTATGTATGTATGTCATGTGTGTGTGTGTGTATGCCTTTGTATGTGTGTGTGTGTATGCCTTTGTATGTGTGTCTGTATGTCTTGTGTGTGTGCCTTTGTATGTATGTGTTGTGTGTGTATGTGTCTTGTCTGTCTGTATCTTTGTATGTGTGTCTGTATGTATGTGTTTGTGTGTGTGTGTGTGTGTATGTATGTATGTATGTATGTGTGCCTGTCTGTTATAGTGGGCTATATTAAGTGGGCTACCTAGCTCAGCCTTCCTACTTGACTTTGCTATAAGGAAGGTTAAAAAAATAGAAAAAAGGAGAAAAAAGGTGGGGAGGGGAATTGAGGAGGGAGAGGAGGGGAGCTGACGCACAGATGAGAAATCATATTATGAGCAAACAGAGAAGTGGTCTGAATATCACTGAAAGAGGAGACCTTTGTTTGTTCCTTACGAAAATCGAACCAGATATCAAATATTTAGTCTCGCAGCATCAACCTCAAGGATCTCATTAATAACTAGTAAAGGTAATTTCAATTTACTTTATTGTTTTCTCATTAAACTTTATAAAGTTAAAAACATTATAAACATGCATTAAGTAGAAATAAAAAGATAAATGTACGTACATTTTTTTTTTTTTTTTTTAAAAGCACCCTCCTTTCTAAAAAATATTCCGCACTTGCGTGCAAACTGGTGGGCGGTAAGGAAATTTTTTCCATCAAGAAAGATGCATTAGTGGGCGGTAGTTAGAAAAAGGTTGACTACCACTGGTTTATACTGAGAAAAATATTTGCATTTGTATTGCTGGTATTATTACCTCAATACCGTCACGGCCAGGCAGCCTCACATACCGGCTGTGCCTTAAAATACCAGTCAGGTGGCAAACCTAAGAGTAGCGTTTAAAAAAAAAATATATATATATATTTATTTTGTAATGGGCCTATTCCATGGGCCTGGGCTTGGAGCTGCAGCTCCATCAGCCCCTATGTTAATCCGGCCCTGTCCTTCATATAAAATGACATTTAACTTTACTATTCATCCACTATTAACGCACAGTCCATCATTAAATAGGCTCTGTCACCGTCTCGGTGGCTATAGGGGCAGGGAAAGGTGAGATTTACTTCCCTGACCCTGTCCCTTGTGCTTGTACCATCCTTTTCTGTCTGGGCCTCCACCTGCTAGGAGCTGACATCGGCGCTGTACGCTCACACATGCACGAGAGTACAGCTTTAAAGTCTATCGAGGGTCTGCAAAACCACTGGATCCTACTTAGAAAGAGCTTTTTTTCTCCCCTACAGCGGTCACTCAGGATGGCTGGTGGAAATAACAAGCTTGACAAAAAGTAACTTCCCCTTTTGTCAAGCAGGGGGAAAATGCATCCATACTTTGTCTCAGTATATCCTTTTGACTATGTTTGAATTTCAGTGAATTTCCGACGCAGTCAATCTGAGTATTTTATAAAAATTGATCTTTATGAAATACAAATTTTTGTTATGGGTGTGACAGAGCTGCTTTAACATCCCATATAAGGCAAACCAAAGACATTATGGACAGAGAAGAATACCCGAATATTGAGATCCAGTACAAAGAAGAAAATATAATAAATATAAACAAAGGCAAGTGGCAATAGTAGGTGTATAATTAATTAGAAACCCGGGCATATGGAAAAAAGAACCAATAGAGAAAAATAAAATATGGTGCCACTTTGAAGGTTACAATATAGCTAAATGCCATTGTTTTATATCCATGTTTATGTAGACACACACTTGTACATAAAAGAGCCTGTGTACATAAATAGAGTGACACAGAGTGCATTTTGTTCAGTGGTTATTTCTGTTTGGACATATTCTGCTTGGACATTGCCTTTGTTTGTAATTGTCCCAATAATGATACAATTTGACATTTTTTTTTTTTTTTCAATTTGACAATTTTTATTTTCACTTACGAAGCAAACTTGGGATACAGAAGGAAGAAAGGGGGGGGGGGGGGGGAACATCCCACATCTCGTTTTACATGACTTCCAGTTTAACATAGTACATAACATCGTGTATAACATCATATGCAGCATCACATGTAGCATCTTATGTAGCTTCCTATGTGACTTCGCCTACATTTCTCTGTTTCACAGCGGGCTAGCCCGCCCTTTGTCTGCATTCGCCACGTCATCCTGTCTCTGCTTAGGGGCCTGCTTAGTCGCCCCGCTATCTATCATCTCTGTTTAGGTTTCCCTGAAGCGACCTCTTGTACTCTCTGGAAGTTTGCCCTTGAACTAGCTTGCCGTTCCCTGCGTAGGGGGGGGAGGAAGTGGGCTGTGGGGGGGGGGTTTAGGGAGGGGAAAGACTGTGATATGCCCTCTTTCCCTACCGGTTTTGCTCTATTCTATACTCGCTATATTCATATCGTTTCCCTGCCCTTCTCTGGTGTTTCCGGTGATTCCTGTCTGTTCTCGCTCTTCCCCTGGGGTTCCAAGTCCCTGGGCTCCCCTCTGTCTTGAGGGATTCTTGTACGCTTGCTATGTAAATTCTACATGTCGGGCTGGGTCTGTGACAGTGGGCTAGTCTCCGTCTCTGTCTCCTATCCCCTGGAGCGCGGTTTTGTCCTCCCACCTACTGTACGCTTCCTCAAACTTGCGCTTGTTACCTGAATTTTTCCTGGCTGTGAGTTCGTAGTGTAAATTGGTGGAGATCTGTCTCGTTAGGGCTATTTTCGTCGGTGCCTTGTCTGACTTCCATTCTCTGGCTATAAGAGTCAGTGTCGCTATTAGGATGTGAAAGACTAGAATTGTCTCACTGCCCTGGAATCTATCTATGTTCATGAACAGTAGGCCCATTTCTGGGGTGAGTGTAATATTATCCTCTAGTATCTCATTAAGTAACCTTTCAACCATCTCCCAATAAGGTCTAAGTGTTTCACACGTCCACCATATGTGATACATCGAACCTTCTGGTTCCCCACATCTCCAGCACTCGGCTGAGGTTCCTGGGTAAATTTTTGCCAGTTTTACTGGCACCATGTACCACCTGTAATATACCTTGCGCATTAATTCTAGACGGGACGTGCATGTGGTCCTTCCTTTGTGTGCCGTGGTGGCGCGTCTCCATTGGGTGTCCTCGAAGTGCTTCCCAATGTCTGCCTGCCACGCTGTACTAAATCTGTCTTTGTGTACGGGATCGCCTCTATTTAGGAGTGTGTAGCACAGGGAAATCAGGCCCCTCTTCTGCTTTGGGTTTAAACAAGTCCTTTCAAACTCCGTGAGTGTGGTCTCCCCCTCTACTGTGGACTTTTGGGCCCCTAGCATGGATTTTAGTTGAAGATACGGGAATATCGATCTGGGGGGCAGTTCGAATCTCTCTTTAATGATGGGGAATGGGACTATCTGTTGTTCTTCCAGTAAGTCCCTCACATGTGTGCAGCCTCTCCTCGTCCATTCCCTATGGTCAAATGTGTTGTTTGCTACATGTAAGCATGATAGAGGTGTTGCCGGTGACCACGGTTTCGCAGAGAGCAGTGATTTGTGTGTTCTGTCCCAAGTCCTCAGTAATGTTTTCGTGGTGGGTAATATATTGGGTTGGTGGGAGCGTAGTGTTTTAGGTACCCACAACAAGCTGCGGAGGTCCGTCCCTTGAAGCCAATGGTTTTCTATTTCCAGCCATTGCGGGACCTGTGTTGGGGATTGGAACCCTAGCACTGGGGCTAGTAACGACGCCTGATAATAGATTTTGATATTTGGTAGGGCTAGACCCCCTTGGTGAGTGGGTCTATACAGGTGTTTGGCAGCTATTCTCACTCGTTTACGTGCCCATATGAATTTAGTAAGTATCGCCTGTGTTTTGGTTAAGTAGAAGGTTGGAAGATTGATTTGCAGAGTTCGAAATAAGTATTGTAATTTGGGGAGGATAGACATTTTAAATGCTGCCATCCTGCCCAGCCAGGAGAGGTATTTATCTCCCCATGAGGCCAAACTGGCCTCTATCTCTTTTTGTAGGGCTTCGTAGTTGGCCTTAAATAGTCCCCCCATTGTCTTTGTTAATTGAAGTCCCAGGAAAGAGACGCTGTCCGTCCTCCAGTCCATTACGAACTTTTCCCGCAATACCTGTAGGACGGCATCAGACATCCCAATCCCCATGGCCTGAGTTTTTGTCACATTTAGTTTGTAATAGGAGCTGTCTCCATATTCTTTTATGACAGTCAGTAGGTTTGGCAGTGAAATCAGTGGTTGTGTTAGGGTCAGGAGCACGTCATCCGTGAATAAGTTGGCTTTATATTCCTTTTCCCCAATCTGTACCCCGTGGATAGAGTCATGTTGCCTAATCTTTATTGCCAGTGGCTCTAAGGCCAGAACGTATAACAAGGGAGACAGGGGACATCCCTGTCTCGTGCCGTTTGAGATACTAAACGGGTTAGAAAGAAAACCTGCGTTAAGTACCTGGGCTGTCGGAGCGCTATATAACGCTTTGACCGCGGCTCTAAATTCTCCTGGTATTCCAAATTTTGTCAGGACTGCCTCCAGGAACCCCCAGTGCAGGCGGTCGAATGCCTTTTCGGCATCTAGGGAGATGACAATCCCTCCCCCCTTGTGTAGTTTGGGTAAACTGTGCAGTATATTCAGGACCTTGCGTGTGTTGTCCGCTCCCTGTCTCCCTAACACAAACCCAACTTGGTCTTTGTGGATTATCTGAGGTAGGAGACTGCTCAATCTCATCGCATATAGTTTGGCAAATATTTTCGCGTCGGTGTTAAGCAGGGATATGGGTCTGAAATTTTGTGGGATGGTGGGAGGCTTCCCTGGTTTCTGTAACGTTATGATGTGGGCCAAGAGCGTGTCTGGTGGTAATTTCTGTACAGCCGTCGCCTCTGTGAATGTGCGCACCAGGTGGGGTGTCAGTATGTGGTGGAATTGTTTGTAGTATGCATTGTCAAGTCCATCCGGGCCTGGGGCTTTGCCGTTTGGTAGCTGTTTTATTATGGTATGGAGTTCTTCCTCTGTGATGGGTCTAATGAGATCGGTCGCCTGTTGGGTCGTGATTCTTGGGAGATCAATCGTGTCCAAGTACTTATTTATGTGTTCCGCCGTGGGCTGGAATGTGGTGTCATGTTTGTTGATGTTGTACAAGTCGGCGTAATAGTTTGCAAATTCATTGCATATGTCTCTGGGTATCATTTTCTTCTCTCCCGTATGGGATATAAGAAAAGCTATTTTCTGGCTCGCCCTTCGTTCTTGCAGTCTCCTAGCTAATAGTCTACTAGCTTTGTTCCCTTGCGTGTATTGATTAATTTTCAACCTCTGTAGCATATATCCTGTTTGTTCTATTGCTTTTTGGTGTAGCTTGTTTATAATAGTGGTGATTTGTAATTTTAGCTCAGCAGAAGGGGAGATTTGGTTTTGTGTGTTTAATTGATACAATTCCTTCTGCCATTGCGTGGTCTGGGCCGAGGATTTTCTACGTAAATAGGACGCCCTCCTGATAAAGATACCCCTGACTACAGATTTATGTGCCGCCCATAGGGTGCCCTGGGATATATCTGGGGTAGCGTTCTCAGTGAAGTAGTTGGTCAAAGTCTCCTCTACCTCTTTCTTGAATGACGGATCATTCAACATGGAGGCATTCAGCCTCCATGGGCTGCGGTGTTTATAGTCATATTGGTCTCTTACTGACAGTGTAACCGGTGCGTGGTCCGACCATGTAATCTGTCCTATGACACAGTCTGTGATTTGGTTTAGGCTTTGGCCATGTATGAGAAACCCATCTATCCTCGAGTATGTGTTATGTACGTGGGAGAAGTGAGTGTACGTACGCTCCAAAGCGTGGGAAATCCGCCAGGTATCATAATAGTGGTGTAGGGAGAGGATCTTCTGTAGCTTTTTGCACTGTCTATGCAGTATTTTATATCGTGGGCTGTGTTGGGAAGTGTTAGTGTCCAGTTTTGGGTCCCAAACATGATTAAAGTCTCCACAGATAACTGACACTCCTTCGCGGATCGATTCAGTTCTCTGTAGCACCTGTCTCAGAAACGTTCCTTGTAATGTATTGGGTGCGTATATATTGGTGATTGTATACATCATGTTGTTAATTGAGCATTTCAGTATTATGTATCTCCCATTGGTGTCTACCTCTACAGAGATCATAGTAAATGCTACTTGCTTAGAGATTAGTATAGATGTCCCTTTGGACTTTGTGGGGGACGTCGCGTGGTATTGGTGTGGGTAGTCCGAAGTCGTCGGTGGGATATAACCGTCAGTTCTGTAGTGTGTCTCTTGGAGACAGATAACGTCCGCATCTGTCCTCTTGAGTTCTCTATATAGCTGGTGTCTCTTAACCGGTAGGTTTAACCCTCTTACATTGAGAGAGAAAATTTTCATGGGGGTTTATACCCAATGGCTTTTATAAGGGTCATCCATGGAATTAAAGACCAGTGCGGCCTTCCCTGAAGTGAGGGTAGGAATCGGGCATAATTCACTCGCTGGGTTAGGGATGGGTAGGTGGGCTGGGGTACCTTTGCAGGGACTGAGGCCCAGTGTGTTGGATCAGCTGTGTGGACTCCCTGTAGGTATTGGGGGCTGGACATGGGGTGGCAAGTCTCCACGAGACCGGGGTGGGGGGTGGGACAAGGTAATAACTGGGAAAACATATAAAACATATACACAATAAACAGGTGTGCCATTCTCGGCCTAGGTACTCCTGGTACCTGTGGAGGGGGAAGTCCGAACTTCCTTCCTGTGGGGTGTGGACCCCGAGTCGACCCACTCTATGGCTTGCTAAGTGGTCTGTGAGTATTGGCGCTTAGCCGGGTATTAATGCCCCCTGTATGGTACAGTGAAGCGTTGTGAGACCTGCATACCCACATAGGTATAAATGCCTGTATATAATTAAAGTATATAGATATATAATTTATTTTTTTATTTTTTTTCTCAATTTCTACACATGCCTAACATGTCTAGGTATGACATTAACATTCAACATAGGTTATAACAATTATACGATACCCCCAGCTGACTTCATGGTCCAGTTATCAGGACCGGCCACACAACCAGCTCCTGCGGACGCTCGTATATCTGAGTTAGTTGTGGTGTAGTCTTTTATGTCAGTCTCTTGGACTTTCTCCAGTCTTTGGAGGCGGTTTGTGTCCTCTTTGGGCTTCGTTGCTGGTTTGGTTCAGTGAGACCCCATCTTTGTAGCAGTAGGGCTCCTTCTTCTGGCGTGTTGATAGCTGACACTTTCCCTCCTCTGGACACCAGGATCTTCACCGGGTATCCCCAGCGATATGGCAGCTTGTGGCGTCGGAGTTGTTCTGTGACTTCTCTAAATTCTCTCCTTCGTTTCAACGTGTATGTTGATATGTCTGCAAACACTAACAGTCCCCCATGCGGTTCAGGAAGCGTCTTCTTCGCTCTGCTTGCTTGTAGCACTAATTCTTTCACATGGTAGTAGTGCATTCTGATGAGGATGTCTCGTGGGGTGTCTGGAGGTAGAAAACTGGGTTTGGCGGTTCGATGGTACCTGTCCATGAGCAGCAGGTCTAGCGGTATGTCTGGCGCCAGCGCTTTCAGCAGATTTGTCAGATAGGCCGCCAGCTCTGCGGGTCCCACCTCCTCGCTCACTCCGCGAATTCGCAGGTTGTTGCGGCGAGCTCTGTCCTCAATGTCTGCCAGCTTTATCTCATACTGCTGCATACGGTTTTGTATCCCTGCCATTTCTTCTTCCATCCCCCTGCGTGCCTCCTCTAGCTCTGCCACTTTAACTTCAGTCCCAGCAGTTCTCACCTCCAGTTCTTTTAGGTCATCATGTAGTGCTCCAATTGTGGATTTGAAGCTATTCTCCAATCTTGCAGACATTTGTTCTAGCAGTGTCTGCATCACCTCTTGTGTGAGGGGGCCAGCTGCCACTGTGTCTGTGTGCAGTGATTCACCAGCCTCCTCGGCGCCATCTTGGCCCTCATCCTGCATCAAGACCTGTCTCCCCTGGTGTGTCCGTGCGGCAAAAAATGCACTCCGGTCCGTTTTTTCCGCCTGCCTTTTCCCCTTGCTTTGCGACATGCTCGTTGGGGTATATGGTGCCCCGTTTTTTCGTGGCTAGCCGCCAAATTACTCCTCTGTGGGTGCCGTCGGAGCGGAGCGCTCAGCACATGCGACCGCTCAGTACCGCCGCCAGGACCCAATTTGACATTTTTGAGAAATAAAACACTAAATTGCTGTTCTAAACAATATTTGGTTATTTTTAACATTAAGATAACATAGTTATCTACATGGGGACGCGGCATTTTCCTCATAGAGATGCATTGATTCAATGCATCTCCATGAGGAGGTGCTGATTGGCCAAAACGGCGTTTGGCCCCATCCCTTGCAGATTTTAGCCAATCTAATGCTTTCCCCATGGGAAAGAATTTCATTGGCTAAAAATCGGCAATTCTGATGATGTCACCAAGCTAGCACCGGCAGATCCGCGCAGTGCTGGAATTAAGGTGAGTTTTAATTGCCTTATCTGTTTGCACTTTAAAATAACTCTGATAATAAAACAATAAAAAGTAATATCTGTATAAGATTTCACTTTTCAACATAAAGACTGGACATTCTCTAGTTCCCTTAGTTGATGGGCAAGATTCAATTTCATTGTACCACTTCCCATCATCTATGGTGTCTCGAGTATTAAAGGAACACTATAGAGTGAGGCACACAAACTTGTATTCCTGACCCTATTATGTTAAAACCACCATCTAGCCCCCGTGGCTCCCTATTTAGGGAATAGCCCCCTGGTCATTCTAGTAACTGTGTCCACTAATATGTCTGCAACATTCTGCTTGTCGTGTAGTTTTATGGTTTCCTACCAATGATCAGTGATTACAGTCTAATCCAAATCCACCATTAAATGATGCCGTACTGTAGACACGTTGTTTGGGTTGTTATAATGTTAATGTTTTTTCGAAGCACACTGAAGCATTCCTACCCCCTTTGTGCTGCTGGTGTTTGATTTATTGCTCAAACCTTTCATTGGAAGCCCATATAACTGAAATGTGTTTTCATCCCCCAAAGCTGAAACCCATAAAGAAAGAAAGAGAGTGTTTTAATGAACATACCCTGCAGAATCCGTTCCTTGAAGCTTTGGTCATTCATGTGAATCAAAGCTCCTGAAAAGTAGGTCATATTGTAAAACTGTCTGAGCCTTCACAGATTATAGCATTCAGCAGTTTTCTCAGATGATCATTTGTGTCATTGAGGGAGGTGTGAGTGTAACTATTAAAAATAGAAAATATTTTTATTAAAAAAGGAAACTAAAATATGTTCTTTTTAGTAGAAGATAAATTACATGGTGATTGGATTTGTGATGTCCAATGGCAATAAAAAGCTTTCTGGGAATTTGCGAGAGGTAACTTGCAATTTTTCCACTGTGTTCCATGGTTTTAAGGCACTGTTATCTTTTTTTATATTTGTTAAATTGTAATAAATTCCTTGTTAAAGCATGAAAAAAAATAAAATAATGCATGGGACGTGTCTAATTTGCTTTTTAATTACCATTATTAAAATATTCCCTGTGGTTATATTCTGCTGTTACACAGAAGTGATGTTGGAAGGAAGGGATAACCTGGCTTTTTTTAGGGGGTGGAGGGGACTACAGATTGATGTTCAGGAACAATCGGTCTAGTATGGCGGGTTCTGGGAGATCATATCTGGATTACGACTCCAATAATGCACAGGTAGCCTATATCACGGCTCTTGCATAAGACACCAGGTGCTGAGGCATTATTTGCATACTTATTAATATACACCAGATAGCTCTGTACAGCAAGTTGACTTAGTTGTCCAAAAGGGAAATAGATACATATAGTACATACAAATCATTAACCTCCATAACTTTAACTGCAGCATGAGAACATTTTTTATTTGTATTTGAAGACATTTCAGAATAGATATCGATCTGAACTTCTCTTGCAGCTGTGGGAATCTAAACCCACGTGAAGATGGTAAATTGCCTAAAATTTTTTCCATTTCTCAATAATAAGACAATTATTGCTGAAGGTTGAATTTTCTATGCAACTTGGTTCCAGATTTACTAAAGAGATATTGTAATATAGGCTATAGAAATGTGCTTGATCGATCTTTAGTAAAAAAAAACAAACATACAAATAGTAGGAGGCTCATACATATATCTAAGTGGATTTTTTTTGTTTAATTATACTGTAAATAGTCAGCACGAGTCGTTCAAGGCAGGAAACATTATTATATAAGGGTTGAGCCAAGTCTGGAGAAAAATATCTATTAATCGTTATTTACAAATGGGGAGAACAATATTGAATTTAAAAAAAAAATAAAAAAATGTGACGATATTGCATCAATAGTCATTTCTTTGTTTAATCACTTTGAGTACTATATGATCATTTGGATTAGTGTTAGAGAGATACTATGTCTCTGGCTTATAATTTACATATCCAATCTTGCTTCCAAACAATTATGGGTTTAACAAAAACAAAACCGCAAACCAAAAAAAAAAAAGGTTTTCATCTTATTCACATCTTCCAATATAATATCCGTACTGCATTTTTGTTGTTGTTGTTGTTGTTGCTCACTCTTGCTATTTATTTGACAATTAATAGTTTACTCACCCTTAAATACAGGACTATTGTTCTGTGCAGAGTAATAGCTTTTACTGTGTTTTCCTGCAAATAGTCTTCTGCCTAGGCCTGATCTCTGCAATTTTGTAATTGCTTCTGTAATCTTTCATGTAATCTGACGGTTTACCAAGCCTGTTTGTTTTTATGTGTGGTTACATTTTGGTTGAATGGCCTGGATATATGAAAGCTTGCGGAGGGTCCCCCCCCCCAGTCTGTGCAGCTACATTTGAGATCGCTTTGTGATCCCTTGAGCCTATGTAATGACATCTTTAACCCTTTAAAATGGGAATGCATTTCTCTGATGCTAAGATACATTATACTCATTAAAAAAATGTGAATTTAGCCATATGTGTAAACTTAGTCCATCTGACAATCTTTCTAATTGTAACAATAGACCAAAGAAGGTGTTTTGTTTTCACTGTACCTCTTTGCATATTCAAGACTATTTTACCATTTTCTCTTTCATAAGGATATTTCTCATACCTCCAGGGTAGGACTTATGTCCCACATGGCCAATTTGGATCAATTTGGGGAGATCTAAGCTTGCATCATTAAAACAGCAGTTGTCAGCTATTTCTATAAATTCTATTGTAAGTTGGTACAGTGTGTTTAATAAATAATCATGTTTGTAAACATTATATTTAGCCCCTGGCAACAGTGATACAATTATGATAAATGTCCACAACAAAATGTCTCTATCTACAATTGTGAAATACAACAGCAATGAAAGTATCCTTCTTTTGATATTTCCCTATTTGAACTTTAATGTTGGCTCTTGTTAGTGTATCCCATATCCCTCTTTCGAGCACATTAATTTGAAGGACAGTTTGGATGCCATAACAACTTCAAATGAAGTTGTTATGGTGCAAGGAAGTTCCTGGCACTGGCTCCTCTTTAGGGCTTAAGGTGTTCATGAACAGTTTAACCCCAAAACCTGTCTTCCAGTGCTGGATCACTCTGCCACCCTGTAATTTCGCTATCTGTACTCTTACATAACGGAAGGGTCTGGCAGGGGTGCCCCTGATTGGCTTAAAGCTAGAACACAGACTTTGGGGTTAAACCTATCATGAACGGTTTAACCCCTAAAGGTGAGCCAGCACCAGGGACCTTATGGCAACATAACATAACCTAATCTCTGTAAACTATTCTAGTAACCTACTCTTTCCCGTACATTAAATATCCTACCCATACCGCTTGTGCCACTTTACCCCCACTCCCTCTGAAATGTAAGCTTGTTTAAACAGGGCCCTCAGTCCCCTCTGTTCCTGTGCATCCAACTCGTCTTATTGCAAATAGTCCACATATTGTACAACGCTACAGAATTTTTTGCGTGTTATAAATAATAATTTTTCGATAACGTTTTTAGGATGCCCGGAGTTTTCCTTTAAGGTTTGGTTTAAATACGGTGCATTGCATTGAATTGAATCTGTATTTGAAGTACCCCAAGGTTTGCCACACAACAAGAAAAGCAGGTCATCAGTTTCTTGCTAACACGGCTGTCACAGGTAGAAAACAGCTGGATTTGCCACTAATACCAAGTTTCCTGTCCATAACAGAGGGTGCATCGACAAGAAAGGTGAAGGAGAAATAAGCTGATCTCTATTGTGTTTATAATAGGCTATACTTCATTTTATTTAATATTTACAGAAGTGAGGAAACTAATCATATGCTGTTGTATAAAATAGCTACATGTCTCCTGCTATGCTTTCCTGGAAATGAAATGAATGTCTGCAAGTGCTAACTACAATTGTGTTTTTCTAATTTATGTTTCAGTGGACAGAACTTGCAATTGGTGTACACTGGTCTAACATTGTTCTCGCCTGTGCATGCATTCCAAAACTGATATATATGTACTGGAGTCTAATGTTTCTTACTCTGTTTAATATTAATATCAACAATAAGTGTAGGTAGTAGGATAGTTATGGTTCTCCTTAAGGCTGGAAAGATAAACACTGCAAACCCTTTCATTCTGCAAGCTTGGAATAATTATACTCCAACTGCAATTTAAAGGGACACACCTGCATTATAAATTAATACCTGGAGTGATTTAAAAATGTTCCTGCCCCTTCCATTCCCCCTTAAAACTATTAACTTCCAATCCAGCCACTGGAAAATACATCATTAGTGATGAACTCCTGCCAAACCCATTGCTTACAGAGTTTATAAGAACTCCCCATTCTAATATCAAACTATTTAGGGATTAGTTTGACATAAACTATAGCTCTTCTCCGGCTGCTGTTATAATGTGAAATTAACACTTTCACATTAAGATTAGCAATGCCAGTTCCACCCAATCTGGATAGCAATGATTGTATTAAAGTGCTGAGGGTGGTTTGACATAACACTGTTTTAATGACATTGTGACCTTTGCTTTTGAGCTGTCTTCCCTCTTCTGTCATTAACTGGTGGGAGAGTTAGTCCAATGGGACAGAAAATTCAAAACATGGTGAAAAAGAAGAACAAATTACAGTATGTATGGGGCACAATCTGAACCCCTACCAGAGGGTCTGACTTTCAGGGTTATTCAGTAAAACAGTGATGGACTAGAGAGTTGCACAGTTTAGATAGCTGAATCAGATACACAACTGATTATTAAAGGGACACTGTAATCTTAATGTAGTTGTTCTGGTGAGTATAATAGCTCCCTTCCGGCTTTTTTTTTTTTCCCCTCTAGAGGCACCTCCAAGTGGCCACTCCTTAGATGACTACTGGAGGTGCTTCTTGGGTCAGTGCTGCTGAAAAACCAGCCTTGATGTTTAGTGTCCCCACGCTCTGTCTGCATGGAGACTCTGAATTTTCCTCATAGAGATGCATTGATTCAATGCATCTCTATGAGAAGGTCCTGATTGGCCAAAATGGCATTTGGCCCCCATGCCGATTTTAGACAATCCAATGCTTTCCCTATGGCTAAAAATTGGGCATTTTTATGATTTCACAAAGGGGGTGAGTTTTAAACTTTTATAGAGGGGCTAAGGGAGGGCAAGCCACGTAAATAGTGGGTTAAACACTATAGGGTCAGGAATACATGTTTGTGTTCCTGACCCTATAGTGTTCCTGTAAGCCAATACATCTCAGTAGTTCCATAGAGCTCTATAATGTGGCTTATGTCAGTGATTTTCAAAATTAGAGAGAAAAAAACCCTGCAAGTCTGATAAAATTCCTAAATACCCCTGCCTCGAAAAAGTAATTTCTATTGATTTAAATTCCAAATTAAACGTGTAGACGCTGATATTTAAGTTAATTCCATATTGGAGAACAAGCCTGATTAAAGCTTGTAAATAATATTTTTTACATAAATATGGCATAATATGATTATTGTGTATGTAAGGAAAAGTGTATGAACTATTAATCTGAAGTATAAAAGCCACAAAATGAAAATATAATCCACACTTGATAGTTACACACAGAGGACACTGACACAAATTCACACTTGTAGACAAAGAACACTGACACCACACCGTTACACACAGGACATTGACACGCACGCACGGGCACACACACACTCATTCACATTTATACACCGAGAACACTGATGCACAGTTACACACAGAGGACACTGACACACATACACAAACACAGAGGACACTGACAAATACAAATTTACACACTAACAAATTTACACAAAGAGAAAAAGAATGCACATTTGCTTATTAACACACACTGACTGACACACACATTAAATGACAGAAACACACACTCAGTGATTTGAAACATACACATTGTCTGACACACAATTACAAATTCATATTTGTATTTTTTTTTTTTTACTTGAGCCCACCCAGCCTTCCTACCTTAGAACTGGAGTGGATCGTTTACCTGGTGTCTAGTGAAGCTGCTGTCCCCTTGTACTCTTCTAGCACTGCTCCTTCGTACACTGTTTAGTGATTCCAGGTCCGGAGTGACATCATAACCTGGTTCCCGGCATCACAGCAGAGAACAGTACTGGAAGAGTACAGGTATCAGCGCTCCCTGGCCAGCCACCTTCATTCTCCCCTCCGGCACAATCTCCCCTATTCAGCACATTCAGGCAGATTAGTCACCTGCTGTCCAAGCAAGTAGGTGCCTACTCTGCCTTAGCTTCTGGTGTGTCCCCTGTTGGGGTGCACATGCCTCCTGGGTATTTTGAGTTTACTGCAAGCGTTTGCTGTGTGTGTATATGGAAGTCTTATTAATTGCATGTTATTGCTGGTGTTTTTACTGTGTCTGCATGTGACAACCTATAGACCCTATTTTAAAGCTGGTTTTCTTATTTTCTTTTGTTGCTGTTTTATAGCTAATGCCATCTTGTGTTGCACTTATGTGTGGATTTAGTTTTAATAGTGTAAAATTGTATACAAATATATTCTTTTGCAAAAGCTGTATCCCCAATTTTCTTATTTAAACAAATGGCAAGCTAGAATATTTTATTTCAAAATAGACCAGATGAATGCTAAAGAAATAAAAAGGAATACATCTTTACTGTTAAAGTGACCAAACTTATAAATTCCCTTCCTATTAAAACTATAGTACACTGCTGTAAAAATTAAAAATTTTCCTCTCATCACAAGTACTTAGTGATATTGCACCAATAATCTTAAATCAGCAGAGGACTCGCTTATTCTGAAGGGTACTAGTCATACCTTGTCTTTATCTTGAATTATTGTTCCAAGGCCAGCTCAAATTTTCTAAAATTGTTTTGTATGTGCTCTCCACATCATATCCGAGAACAAGAGAAACCTAAATGTATTATTCCTGGTAAAACCCTTTCCAAGTACAAAATGTTCTGTCCAGCCTTGACTCTATTTGAAGGAAAAATTCTGCCTTTTCTCTTCTTCTAGCAAAAGGAATGAGCTCTATTTCTCATTTAGCAATGCTAATTCTGGTTTTATTAAATGTGTTTTCTTTACTGTTGAGTTGAAATAAGGCAAATGGTTTCAGCTACTAATGTTCTGGCAAGAGAAGTGGGTGCCATAATGCATTCCTTTTGAATGGCTATTTCTTTGATTGGTTTGACCAAAATTGGAGATTTCTAAGGCACTTATGTATTCCTAACACTAGAGTCTTATACTAGCTAGTGATATACTGCTACCCCTGCCTCACTATCCTTTGGTGGTCTTCACTTTTTCCACAACCCAAGTGTCAGGATCGTGACAGGGATCCAACACGCAGAATACAAACAGGGGATAGGTACGTATACCGGACCTTAGAATGGCCGGACTAACGTAAGGAGAAAGCAAAAGAATAGTCAGAGACAAGCCGAGGTCGAGGGAACGAGAGATCAGGTAAGCGAGAGACAAGCCGAGTCAAAAGGACAAGAGAGGAAAGCAGGGTCAAAATACAAGCCGAGTCAGGAACCAAAAGACAATAGAGGTAATTGCACTGAGTGACCAGACTAGCTAGAACCACGACAGGGCAATGAATCATTCCACAGAACCCTTTTTTATACCTTGGCTCTTTAACTGTTGGCTCCGCCCCCAACGAGTCCTGATTCGTTGTTCGGCACTTGGTTGCCGTGATTGACGGGTCGGAACGTGATTGCCGTCATGACGTCGGCTACTGAGCGCCGCGTCATAAAAGGAGGCGGAGCTATCGCGGCCGGCGTGTAAACGACCGGGAGGAGTGCAAGGATCGGGTGAGTCAGCCCCCCTGGGAGGATGGACGTCTAGGTGTCTAACCTCCTCCGAGGTAGACACCAAAGGTACCCTGACAGTACCCCCCCTCTCAGAAACGCCCACCGGGCGGAAGGAACCGGGGCGGGACGGAAAACGAGCATGAAATGCCCGGAGGAGACGAGGGGCATGCACATTTTCATGGACCACCCAAGACCTTTCTTCAGGCCCATACCCCTTCCAGTCAACAAGATATTGCAACTTCCCCCGAGAAATACGAGAATCGAGAATGGATTTGATTTCATATTCCTCCTGACCCTCAACCTGGACAGCGAGAGGGGAGGACTCAGGGGAGGAAAATCTGTTGCAAACCAAAGGCTTCAATAAAGAAACATGAAAAGAGTTAGGGATGCGCAGGGCAGGCGGAAGGGCAAGACGATATGCAACCGGGTTAATCCGACACAGAACCTTGTAAGGGCCTATGTAACGAGGGGCAAATTTCATGGAAGGAACCTTCAAGCGGATGTTTCTGGTACTCAACCACACCCTATCACCCGGGGCAAAAACCGGAGCCACCCGTCTCCGTTTGTCAGCGTGTCGTTTGAACACCATGGAATTCTGAAGAAGAATTCGTCGAGTCTGATCCCACAACTTTCTCAGATTGGCGACATGAACATCAACCGACGGAACCCCTTGGGAAGGGGAAACCGACGGAAGAATGGAAGGATGAAAGCCATAATTCAAGAAAAAGGGGCTAGAACGAGTAGAATCACAAACGAGATTGTTGTGTGCAAACTCTGCCCAAGGAATCAGACCAACCCAATCGTCCTGGTGTTCAGAAACAAAACAACGCAAATATTGTTCAATCTTTTGGTTGGTGCGTTCGGCAGCTCCGTTGGACTGGGGATGATAGGCAGAGGAGAAATTCAACTTGATGCCTAAGTGAGAACAGAAAGACTTCCAAAAGCGGGAAACAAATTGGGAACCTCTATCAGAAACAATTTCAGAGGGAATACCATGTAGACGAAAAATCTCCCTGCTGAATTCTCACCAAGTTATAAGCTCCCCTCAAATCTAACTTGGTAAAAATCTTGGAGCCTTTCAGTCGATCAAAGAGCTCAGTAATTAAAGGAATAGGATAAGCATTTCTAACAGTTATCTTATTCAAGCCCCGATAATCAATGCAAGGCCGTAGAGTGCCGTCTTTTTTATCTACAAAAAAGAAACCGGCCCCGGCCGGAGAAGATGATCTCCTAATAAAACCTTTGTCTAGGTTTTCACGTATGTACTCCTCTAGGACTAAGTTTTCCTTAGTGGATAAAGGATATACCGTACCCCTCGGAGGCATAGTACCAGGTAGGAGTCTAATTTTACAGTCGAAAGACCTATGTGGAGGTAAAGTATCAGCCCTCTTTTTGTCAAAGACTGCCTTTAAATCCTGGTACTGTGATGGTATCTGTAAATCTGTAGGTTGGGAAGAGTTAACCGGGGCGTCAACCCTGCAAATTGGTGAGACTTTCTGCACACATCCTTTCTGGCAACCCTGACCCCAGGAGACTATCTCACCCAGTTCCCAGTCAATGATAGGGTTATGCTTCTTAAGCCAGGGATACCCCAAGACTATAGGAACTGAAGGAGATGAGATCAGCATGAGGGATATTCTTTCCTCGTGAAGGATACCAGTGGTTAACTTAATTGGTATGGTTTCACGAAAAATCACAGGTTCAGATAATGGTCTACCATCTATGGCCTCAACGGCCAAGGGTGTATCCCTTAGCTGAGATGGGATAGAATGGTTAGTGACAAAGGCTTGGTCAATAAAGCTTTCAGCTGCTCCGGAATCTATCAAAGCCATAGCATTAAGTACTCCCTTTTCCCAAGCTAAAGAAACAGGTATCAGAAGCCTATGATCTTTATAATCATAAATAGAGGACAAGATAGAAACACCCAAGGCCTGTCCTCTTGAGAAACTTAGGTGCGAGCGTTTCCCGGCCGGTTAGGGCAATTTAGGCGTAGGTGACCTCTAATTCCGCAATACATACAAAGACCCTCCCTTCTCCTGTACTGTCTTTCCTCCTCTGAGAGTCGAGTATTACCTATTTGCATAGGTTCTGGGAGAGCTAAAGTAGTAGAATCAGAAGTCTGAAATGAGGGAGCTAGTCTTATGGAGGATCTGCGGGTTCTATCCCGAATATTCTGCCTCTGTCTCATACGTTCATCTATTCGGGAAATAAATGAAATCAGATCCTCCAAATTTTCAGGAAGATCTCTTGTGGCCACCTCATCTAAAATCTCATCAGATAACCCGTTCATAAATACGTCCATATAAGCCTGTTCATTCCACTTGACCTCTGCCGCCAAGGATCTGAACTCCAAGGCATAATCCACTAGGGTTCGGTTATACTGTCTAAGACGTAACAGTAGTCTAGCTGCATTGGCCTTTCTTCCTGGAGGGTCAAAAGCTCTCCTAAATGCAGCGACAAAAGCATTATAATTATAAACTAACGGGTTATCATTTTCCCACAGGGGGTTAGCCCATCTAAGTGCCTTGTCAATGAGCAAGGTAATTATAAATCCAACCTTTGCCCTGTCAGTAGGGTAGGCGTGGGGTTGTAATTCAAAATGAATACCTATCTGGTTTAAAAAACCTCGACAAGTGTCAGGAGCGCCGCCATAGCGTGACGGGGACGTAACACGGGAAGAAGTAGCCACTGTGGCTACCTCTAGGCCTGTACTTATAGGAGAGATAGATGGGGTACGCATCTCCTCTGAGTGACTACTAGGACGAGATAGCAATGCTTGCAGAGCTAGAGCCATCTGGTCCATTCTATGATCCATGGCCTCAAATCTAGAGTCAGGAGAACCGACCTGAGAGTTTGTACCTGCAGGATCCATTGGCCCTGTCGTAATGTCAGGATCGTGACAGGGATCCAACACGCAGAATACAAACAGGGGATAGGTACGTATACCGGACCTTAGAATGGCCGGACTAACGTAAGGAGAAAGCAAAAGAATAGTCAGAGACAAGCCGAGGTCGAGGGAACGAGAGATCAGGTAAGCGAGAGACAAGCCGAGTCAAAAGGACAAGAGAGGAAAGCAGGGTCAAAATACAAGCCGAGTCAGGAACCAAAAGACAATAGAGGTAATTGCACTGAGTGACCAGACTAGCTAGAACCACGACAGGGCAATGAATCATTCCACAGAACCCTTTTTTATACCTTGGCTCTTTAACTGTTGGCTCCGCCCCCAACGGGTCCTGATTGGTTGTTCGGCACTTGGTTGCCGTGATTGACGGGTCGGAACGTGATTGCCGTCATGACGTCGGCTACTGAGCGCCGCGTCATAAAAGGAGGCGGAGCTATCGCGGCCGGCGTGTAAACGACCGGGAGGAGTGCAAGGATCGGGTGAGTCAGCCCCCCTGGGAGGATGGACGTCTAGGTGTCTAACCTCCTCCGAGGTAGACACCAAAGGTACCCTGACACCAAGATAGTCTGACAGTAAAGGTGGCGGTGTAGGATTTCTGCCTTCATCCCACTGCTCCTTTAAACCTCTGCCCACCCCCCTTCCTTATCTTTTTCCACCTTTGAAATTCACTCAATTTGTCTGTTCAAACCCATCTCTGCTAACATAGCTGTTATCTATCATTCCCCTGGCTCCCCTCGTCTGTTCCTTGACCATTTTTCTGTTTGGCTTCCCTAAATCCAAAGGCCACTACTCCATACTAATTCTTCTTGACATCTCTGCCACTCTTGACACTGTTGATCATGTCCTCCTTCTCCAAACTCTTCACTCCCTCAGACTCTGTGACACTGTCCTCTCATGGTTCTCCTCCTATTTCTCCCAACGTTGGTTCAGTGTCTCCTTTTGCAATGACACTTCCTCTTTTCTCCCTGTCCCGGTTGGAGTCCCCCCAGGATCTGTTCTTCATCCCCTTCTGTTCTTTCTTTATACTTCCTCTCTTGGCAAACTCACTAACTCTTTTTACACTACCATCTGTATGCTGACAACACCCAGATATCTCTCCCTCGCGGTCCTACGACGTGTCACTGCTTGCCTTTCTTCAATCTCTGATTGGATGTCCTCCCGCTTTCTGAAACTCAATCTCTCTAAAGCTAAGCTTCTTATTTTCCCCCCTCATAATGCTGATCCTTCTCCTTTGCTTTTCCTGCAAGTTGATGGTACTTGCATCAGTCCGTCCTTGCAAGCTTGCTGTCTTGGTGTTATCTTTGATCCTAGCTTCACCTTTGCACCTCATATTGACAATGTAGCTAAAACCTGTCTATTCCACCTTAAAAACATTGTCTGCATCCGTTCCTTTCTTACGCAAGAGGCTGCCAAGGAACTTGATCATGCTCTGGTAATCTCTTGCATGGATTACTGTAATTCTCGCCTAGTTGGTCTTCCCAGAAGCTGAACTGCTCCGCTACAATCAGCAATGAATGCTGCTGCCAGGCTGATCTTTCTCACCCGTCGCTCCTCCCATACCCCTCTGTCTATCCTTACACTGGCTTCCTGTATCCTATAGGTGTCAATTCAAAATACTAACCCTTACATAAAAAGCTCTAGCCCCTCTTACATTTCTTCGCTGATACATGGATATGCCCCTTCTCAGTCTCTCCGTTCTTCCGATGACCTTTTCCTGTCCGCTGCGCACACCCTTACTGCTTACTGCAGGACTTCTCACGGATGGCTCCCTTCCTTTGGAACAGCCTGCCTACCCTCATCAGACTCTCCCCTAGTCTTCAATTGTTTAAAAAGTCCTTCAAAACACATCTGTTCAGAAGGGCTTATGGACTCCCAGAGTAACTGACCTATACCTATCCATGTCTGTCTCTTGCTCTTCTAAAGAGCAAACTCCACTCTCACCTCCCAGTTACGCTACTTTTCCACCTTTTTTGGTGGCTGTCACACTTGCTGTCCTGTTGTGTTTTTGTACCCCACCTCCTCTAGACTGTAAGCTCGTTTGAGCAGGGCTCTCATTTATCTATTGTTCCTGTGTCACTGTGTAACCGACTCATTTATTTCATAATATTGTAAAGTGCTGCGGAATTAGTTGGCGCTATATAAATACCAATAATAATAATATATCTCCCCTGCAGAAGCTTTAAAATGAAGAATTTTGCTTACCTTATTTCCAGTGGTGCTCCGGTCTTGCTGTGTGGTCACTCCTCCGCTGGCTGAGATCATAAATAATTTTGATCTCAGTTGATTCCGTGCCTCCCTGTAAAAAAAATCTTTGGGGGGCTAGTACAGATGTTTAGCAATCGCCGCACTGCCTTAAATACAGTGTATCCATAGAGAGCTTAGAGATGCTGAACGTTGGTTCTGCAATCTTTGAATGACTGCAACCAGAAAAACATCATAGTAGCTGTTCGGATGACTGCCAATAAAGATGGTGTTAGACAGCAATGTGAATGAACATTAGAAAAGGCAGTGTTCATACTGCTGAACCTGCAGGGACTATCTAGTGGGCCAGAATCACTACATTAAGCAGTAGAAGTCCTGGTGTATAGAGTATCCCATAGTTGCTATATTTTGAGACTTTAAGGAAACCTTTGAGGTCCAAGATGTGTGCATACAATATGTATAGCAGTCATAGTAGTACCTTAGATTTTAAGTGTCTAAGTGTTTGGAACACTGGAAACCCAGGTACAGAGGTTTAAGAGATGTTTCCTAATCTTCCAAGTAGTGAAGATTGACTTTACAACTCCTTGAATGTGACTATTGCTAATTAAATATAGATGTTTTGTATGTGTTGTGTGTTTTACAATATTGTATCTGTATATTTCCTATGCCCGACACATCTATACCACCACCAGAAGAAAAATACCTGCCCCACTGACCACAGGACCCCATGCGACTATGTCACCACCAGGGACTTTGAGAATTATGCTAAATGCCAGATGGTGACAGTGCCACTTTAAAGTGAATTTTGGAATTTTATATTCACTTCGAATTCCCTACAATTTACACTTCAGTGAATATCTCTGTGAGTGTGTGTATTTGGAGAGTCAGCAACTTGTAGCAGATTACGATGTAAACTGCACCCACAGATCTAAAATCCAATCTCATCTGTGAGTAACACTGGTGGAGGCTACGTTTGTACCATTGTTTAAGATAATACGAGTTTGTCACTCATTGTTAGTTATGCTTCTTATTTCAGTGTTTCTCCACAGCCTTTTATTAGAATGTTTTATGTGGAACAAT
Organism: Pelobates cultripes; assembly: GCA_933207985.1. Lineage (NCBI taxonomy): Eukaryota > Metazoa > Chordata > Amphibia > Anura > Pelobatidae > Pelobates > Pelobates cultripes. Next base: position 102,907,924 of record OW240913.1, read on the forward strand.
AAAGAATTATGTGTGATTTACACTAATCAATTAGAACGATTATGATTTCAACATACGCTGAGAGATTCAATCCATAGACTCTTTAGCGTGTTCATGTGTCACTGTTTCTATTGTCTTGAAGACTGTCCTTTTACTCCATGTATAATTTATTTGTAACAATAATTTAATTCTTTCACTAAGTGGCCGCTTTATATTACATGCAAAACAATTTACTTTATTTTATGAAATGCATATGCACACACATGATGTTTCTGTAGTTGTTTTAAGTGTTAACTCTATCAGATTGATCAGTATTGCTTCAGACCTGAGGAAGAGAGGAAAACTCTCGAAAGCTTGTCTTTGAAATATTATGTTAGTCCAATCAAAAGGTATCATTGTATACTGCAATACGCTGGTATTTTGGCTATATATATATATATATATATATATATCTCTCAAAAAAAATAAAGGGAACACAAAAATAACACATCCTAGATCTGAATGAATTAAATATTCTTCTGAAATACTTTGTTCTTTACATAGTTGAATGTGCTGACAACAAAAATAAAAAAATGGAAATCAAATTTTTCAACCCATGGAGGTCTGGATTTGGAGTCACACTCAAAATTTAAGTGAAAAAACACACTACAGGCTGATCCAACTTTGATGTAATGTCCGTAAAACAAGTAATGTTTTTTTTTTGAGGCTCAGTAGTGTGTGTGTGGCCTCCACGTGCCTGTATGACCTCCCTACAATGCCTGTGCCTGCTCCTGATGAGGTGGTGGATGGTCTCCTGAGGGATCTACTCCCAGACCTGGACTAAAGCATCTGCCAACTCCTGGACAGTCTGTGGTGCAACGTGACATTGGTGGATGGAGCGAGACATGATGTCCCAGATGTGCTCAATTGGATTCAGGTCTGGGTAACGGGCGGGCCAGTCCATAGCATCAATGCCTTCATCTTGCAGGAACTGCTGACACACTCCAGCCACATGAGGTCTAGCATTGTCTTGCATTAGGAGGAACCTAGGGCCAACCGCACCAGCATATGGTCTCACAAGGGCTCTGAGGATCTCCTCTCGGTACCTAATGACAGTCAGGCTACCTCTGGCGAGCACATGGAGGGCTGTGCGTCCCCCCAAAGAAATGCCACCCCACACCATTACTGACCCACTGCCAAACCGGTCATGCTGGAGGATGTTGCAGACAGCAGAACGTTCTCCACGGCATCTCCAGACTCGGTCACATGTGCTAGGTGTGAACCTGCTTTCATCTGTGAAGAGCACAGGGAGCCAGTGGCGAATTTGCTAATCTTGGTGTTCTCTGGCAAATGCCAAACGTCCTGCACGGTGTTGGGCTGTAAGCACAACCCCCACCTGTGTAGTCGGGCCCTCATACCACCCTCATGCAGTCTGTTTCTGACCGTTTGAGCAGACACATGCACATTTGTGGGCTGCTGGAGGTCATTTTGCAGGGCTCTGGCAGTGCTCCTCCTGTTCCTCCTTGCACAAAGGCGGAGGTAGCGGTCCTGCTGCTGGGTTGCTGCCCTCCTACAGCCTCCTCCACATCTCCTGATGTACTGGCCTGTCTCCTGGTAGTGCCTCCATGCTCTGGACACTACGCTGACAGACACCACAAACCTTCTTGCCACAGCTCGCATTGTGCCATCCTGGATGAGCTGCACTACCGGAGTCACTTGTGTGGGTTGTAGACTCCGTCTCATGCTACCACTAGAGTGAAAGCACCGCCAGCATTCAAAAGTGACCAAAACATCAGCCAGGAAGCATAGGAACTGAGAAGTGGTCTGTGGTTACCATCTGCAGAACCACTCCTTTATTGGGGGTGTCTTGCTAATTGCCTATAATTTCCACCTGTTGTCTATCCCATTTGCACAACAGCATGTGAAATTGATTGTCACTCAGTACTGCTTCCTAAGTGGACAATTTGCTTTCACAGAAGTATGATTGACTTGGAGTTACATTGTGTTGTTTAAGTGTTCCCTTTATTATTTTGAGCAGTGTGTATACAGGTAGTTCCCGTCTTTACAAACGAATTGGTTCCGAAGCCTAGTTCATAAAGTGAGAACTAATTTCCCATAGACCGCAATGTAATAAGCAAAGGTTCCGTTCCTGACCAAGAAATTTTATTATAGAAAACCTAAATTATTAAGTACAAATACAAAATATAGGCATTACAAATACATATGTTGTAGGAACATTAAAGAAATACATACCATATTGAATTCTTCATCAAATCATCCTCAATCATCATCGTCCCCAATGAAGAGACATGTTGCACTTGATGAATGGGGCACCGCATAGTCCTCCCTCAGTTGTTTGGTGCTTGTTGCAGGCTGCACCTCACTTGTTTCTGGTTCGTTTGAGACAGAGCTAGTCACAGCAGCTTTCAGTAGACATGCTGTGATAGTGGTTTGCTTCCAACACATTCTTTTCTTTTCGTTGTAAATTTCTTTATAGCAGCCATAGGCATTTCTTAGATCTCTAGCAACTTTGGTACTTCTCTCAAAGTTAGAATCTTGTGACTCAAAAATATTAATTGCCTTTTCCATGTGTTGAAATGCTTCCTCGAGGTCTTTCAAAGTGAAAGAATGAACAGGAGTTTCAGGTCCTGTAACATCTTCTACCTCTTCAACTTCCTCTTGTTCTTCCATATCTAAGAGGTCTTCATGTGTAAGTTCTTCCTTGTGCGCTTCAAGAAGGTAATTTATGTCAGTTGCAGAGACGTCCAGGTCCAATCTGTTGGCAAGAGTAACACTTGCTTCTGTGTTCTGCTATACAATTTCTGCTGGTTCTTCAAACGCTCAACATTAGTACCAAACTACTGAGGGCAGAGCTTTTTCCAAACACCTTTCATGGTTGTCTCTGAAATTTTGTTCCAGGCATATGCTGTAATTTTTATTGCATCTAAAATATTAAATGATTTTCTCCAAAAATCTTTAAGACTTGGACCTGTCTCGTTATCTGTTGCTTTAATCAACATTTTATATGTCTGCCGAAGGTACAGTGCTTTTTTAAATGTGGCGATAACTCCTTGGTTCATTGGTTGCAAAATGGAAGTTTTATTTGGTGGCAAGAATATGATTTTGACGTTAGAGTGGTGATGTTGAAGAGAGAGTGGATAACCGGGTGCATTATCTACAAGCAGAATAACTTGAAAAGGTATTGATTTATCTTCACAATATTTTTTCACTTCAGGTACAAAATAATGTGAGAACCAATCTTTAAACAGCGAAGCAGTAACCCAACCTTTTTTATTGGCTTTCCATATGACTGGCAGTGTGCTTTTCACAATTCCTTTAAGTGCCCTAGGATTTTATGCACGATGCACCATCATGGGTTTTAACTTAGTCTCCAGCTGCATTCCCACCAAGCAATAAAGTTAGTCGATCTTACGCTGTTTTAAAACCGGGCATTGATGATTCTTCTTTTGCAATGTAGCTTCTTGATGGCATGCGCTTCCAAAAGAGACCGGTTTCATCCGCATTGAAAACCTATGATGGCAAGTAATTTCCCTCTTCCAATATTTCTGCCAATTTAGCAGGAAATAATTTAGCCGCTTCTGTATTGGCACTTGGTGATTCTCCAATGATTTTTATATTATGCCAACCAGCTCTTTTTTTTGTACCGATCAAACCATCCACTGCTTGCAGAGAATGTTTCTTCAACGTTGGCTCCTTTTCTTTGTTTCAGCATCTCATAAAGTGATAAAGCTTTAGCACAAATGGTAGCATAGGTAACAGGCATATGGAGCCGTCCAGTTTGATCACTTATCCATGCTGTTTAAGTTTTTCCATATGCGGAATAAGGCTTTCATTTTCCTTGGTTCGTATCCAAGTAGAATGCAGGGATTGCGCATTTTTTACTTCCTTTAAATATTTTTATCTGTCTTTCAAAATTGTACTCACAGTTGATTTACTTAGTGAATATTTGGTAGCTACTTCTTTAGTGGTATTTCCAGCATCGTGGTCTGTTATGATGTTCAATTTTGTTTCTTTTTTTTTTTTTTTTTGTAAATATGTTTTTATTGAACGTTTCGTTTTGTTTTGTTTTTTTTGCTTAGTTTTTTCGTTTGTTATCAACATGGAACAGAAAAACATGGACACGCAGGTCCTTTTGGTCATTTGTACATGTTTATACATTGTAGGGCATAGTCTGTTAGACGTGTCTTGGCCACTCGCAGGTTGCTTTCTTGAGTAAATGGTGTGTGCATAGTTACAAATAGTACTTTGTTATATCTGACATGTACCTTTTCTGCATTGGGTAGTTTTGTATGTCCCGCCAATTTTCGTCTAGTCCCCCATGCCCACCCTGTAGCCACCATGCAGTCCTAGGACATATGGGATACCTACTGTGTAGGGTCCCATCAGGGCATGCAGCCTCCTTGCGACCCCGTGTCTAAGGTCCAGGATGGTGGTATAGTGGGGTGTTGACCCCCTACGCTGGTACAATTCGGCTCTGCCCAGCGTTATACATTGCTGTGGATGGGAGTAACCTAAGGGGCATCCTGCGTTTCCTTCTAAACTAGTAACGTTTGTAACTCACGGAACTGGCGCTCTTCCACCCCCCGTACCCGCGGGGCCGTAAGCAGTTTTGGGCACTGCAGGTGGCCGCACCCCGACAGGTATCATACCCCCACAGCACACCCCTGAGGGGTCGGCCCCCCGCGTCCCGAGCCCGTGCTCCTCCCGGACCTGCCAGTGTGTGGGGTAGGGTGGGGTACTGCCTCTTGGGCCAGGTGTGGGTCGTCCCGTTAGGCTCTTGGTGTCTCCTCCTGGGGGTCGTCCGTTCCTCCCCCCATGGTCAAATGCACAGTTCGAAATGCCTCCGTTCCCACCCGTGTCAGCCAGGGTGTCCATGTGTCTAGGTATGTCTGCATTCGGTCTTGGGCTGATTACCAGATTTCCTCCGTTACTCGTAACTCCTCCATTCTAGTAAACCACAGGGAAAGCGTTGGGGTTGTGTCTTTTTTCCAGTACAAAGGTATTAGGTGTTTTGCGACATTAAGAATGCGGATGGTCAGGGAGCGTTTGTATCGTGGTGTGGGGGTTGTCGTGTGGTGCAGGAGGTACGGGGCGGGCTGGAAGGGTGGGACATTGTCCGTGAACAGGGCCACCATGGCAGCTATTTTCTCCCAGAACGGTACTATGAGTGGGCATTCCCACCATATGTGGAGGAAGGATCCTACCCCTCTCTTGCACCTCCAGCAGAGGCCGTCAGTGTCTAAGTGCATTCTCTGTAAGCGTTCTGGTGTCAAATACCATTGTGTGAGGACCTTGTAGGCCGTTTCCTGCGTTTTGCTAGCAATTGCGCAGTGGTGCACTAGGTCGCAGATCTTGTGCCACTGGGTCTCGGTAAGTGTTTCTCCTATGGCGGTCTCCCATTTGGACATGAAGGGGGATGGGGTTTCAATTTTGTTTCTGTTATGGCTTTTCGTCTTTTGATATTTTCATAACAAGCACCGACTGTAACCTCCTTTCTTTTTGGTGGCATTATGAGTCCTTCTTAACTTTCTTCTTTCTCAACTTCCCTCTCTCCTTTATCACTTTCCTTTTCCTTCTTTAATTTCACACCTCCTCTCTTACTTTCAGGCTTGCACCTCTCCTTTTTCACTTTTTTCCTCCTTTTATTGATAGCGCTTTCAATCTCTACTCCTTTTATGTTTTAGCGCTCTTTTTTTTTTTTTTAACCGTATTTTTAGAGCCTTCAGGCTCTTCATCCCTCCTCCTGCTCCTTGCTATGCTACCTGCCAAAATATGGCACAATGTCACACACACTATATGGATAAACAGCTAAAATTACAGACACCTGACTTACATTTCACAACTTTTATTTGTCTGTCTACAGGAAGGGGGGGGATTAGGGAAAATGCAAGAAGTCCCAAGTACACTCACATCAATCTCAGGCACAGGCACACACACACACACACACACACACAAACACGTTTTTTACCTTACCTTTCACTCCTGTTCACTCTGCTAAGCACACTCACATCAATCTCAGGCGCGCACACAAAAACCATACAATTAGAAAAAGCATACAGTTACATTAAAATGAAGAGGATAAGTTATTTGGACGAACAATTAGATGCACTGTAATATCTTCACACATCAAATATGGAAACCCTAATCATATATTTTTTTTTTTATCTGGAAAAAGTTTTTATTTATTAAAAAAAAAGGGAATATACAAGAAACTTCATATTAATATCTAAGTCAATTTACATACATAGACATACATAGACATACATAAATAAGAAATGGAACTCCAGATCTGTACCTTTACATCATGGGTCGTCAACCTGGTCCCTACCACCCACTAGTGGGCGTTTCAGGATTCCAGGTGGGCGGTAGGGATTTCCTCATTTTGAGAGATTGGGTGGGCAGGTGCGAGCCATCGCCATCACCATTTGCGACCCCCGACCCGCGCAGCAAACCGCCGGGGCCGCCGTCCAAGGGGTCTATCGGGTGGCCCATGCTGTCAGGGCCACCCAATGGATGTGGATTGTAAGGGGGCCCGGTCAGCGCTGGGCGCTTTAACAGTGTGACCGGGCCCCCTGTGATTACATAACACGCTGGGAGGAAGTGACTGCACGTCACTCCTCCCAGCTAACACACAGACCGCGCAGGAGGAAGACCAGGGAGTCAGAGTAGGAACTCTGACTCCCATCCACCTGAGCCACCACTGGACCCCAGGGAATGTCACCCTCCTGCACCTAAAAGGTAGGAAACAGGAGGGTGACTAAAATATTTTGTGTGTGTTTGTTTGTGTGTATGTGTCTTTGTATGTCGTGTGTGTGTGTTTGTGTGTATGTTGTGTGTGTATGTCTTGTGTGTGTTTTTGTATGTGTGTGTGTTTGTGTCTTGTGTATGTGTCTTTGTATGTATGTCGTGTGTGTCAGTCTGTATATGTGTGTATGTATTTGTGTCTTGTCTTTGTATGTGTTGTGTGTGTTTTTGTATGTATGTGTCTTTGCAGGTGTGTGTGTCTTTGTATGTCTTATGTGTGTGTCTTTGTATGTGTGTTTGTTTATATGTCTTGTGTCTTTGTATGTCTTGTGTGTGTCTGTATGTCTTGTGTGTGTCTGTATGTCTTGTGTGTGTCTGTATTTCTTGTGTGTATGTCTTTGTGTGTGTGTCTGTATG
>OW240913.1:102920063-103038871 GCA_933207985.1 Pelobates cultripes
TGATTTGTTTTGAACTACACCTTCCATAACGCTTTGCCAGCATTATAGGTGTAAGAGCATTATAGGGGATGTAGTCTACAACATCTGGAGTGCCGAAGGTTACCTACTCCTGCCCTATACACAATAAAGATAATTAGACAATTCCTCTGTATCTTTCTGGTTTTGGCAGTAAGTATCAGAATGATATTAGAATGTAAGTGTGCATGGTGAAGTCACTCACCACCCATCCAGTTATTCTGACAGTGTTTTGTTTTATATGGTTGCACATAAAGTTTTAATGGAATCCCCTAACCAAAAACTATAGTTGCATCGCTCTGGTACTAAAATATATTCCTGCATGCCAGAGAATGGATTAATGAAGAGAGGTACAAAATGGACAGCATTTTTGCCTAATTATAAATGGCAGAAAAATGTGCGTGGGTGTCTACTTGTACACATTCTCCACACACAGACTTACAAAGTAGCTGTTGTTGAGGACATGGGTGGGAAAGGCCATTCTTCTCTGGCAGATTAAAAGGACACTATAGTCACCAAAACAGTTTTAGCGTGATGAAGCAGTGTATAGATCGTGCAACTGTATGACCTCACTGCTCAATTCTCTGTCATTTAGGAGTTCGATCATTTTTTTTACTGCCCTAGGCACACCTCCCTGCATTTGACTTGCACAGCCTTCCTAAACACTTCCTGTAAATAGTCATCTAATGTTTACACTTCCATTATTGCAAATTCTGTTTAATTTAGAATTTCTTGTGTCCTGCTCTGTTCAATGTTGCTAGATCTTGCAGGAGCCCCCTGTATGTAATTTAAAGTTCAATTTACAGAGCAGCAGATAAAGCATTTTAAAGTAAGTTACATCTAATCAAAAATTAAACCATTGTGTTTTCATGTAGGCTATGTCAGTCCCAGCAAGGTGAGGTGTGACTAGGGCTGCATAAACAGAAACAAAGGTGATTTAACTCTTAACTGGCAGTGAATTGAGCTTGATCATTCAGAGGCATGATCTATACTCCAAAACTGCTTCATTAAGCCAAAATAGTTTTGTTGACTTTATTATCCATTCAAATATGATGAACCTACTACATGACCGATGGTGGTGATCTATATCATCCAGATGACCACCAAAAATGGCCTACTATACTATTTTTGGTGGTAATCTGGATGATGCAAGGAATGTAAAAAGAGCTCCTGATGGAGTTATGTAAAAATTATAGGGTTATTATGGGAGAATGTTCTGAAAGAGAAGCAATTGGCAGGAACAATTACTGGTTTCCATGATAGCTACTATACTTTAAGAACTTTGCCAACTCCTCTTTTATTAGTTTGTCAAATTTTGTATTGTTTCAGATGCATTGTACCTTTGTCTTTTTACATTTACTGATTTTACCCATGTACATCATTGCAGAATTAGATGACCATTTATAAATAAAGTGTAATAAAATAACAGCTATCTATTAGGAAATGTTAGGTGGCTGCCCTGTGCTCAGTAAGGTCCTACTGCATAGCGGTCATGGAATGTGGTGTTAATCAAATCCGTTGGCACAATGTGTTGAAGTTAACTTATTGAAGTGGGTTGGCGGAAATCTTCAACAAATAGTGCCGACTGATTTGACCAGCACCATGTGTGCTAGTTAAAGATGTGACACTGCCCCAAGTCAGGGAACCTCTCACCCCTTCTGTTAGTGATATAAGTGAAAGGTCAGTGGCAGGTGCAAGTAGGAATTGTTAAAGGGATCCTATAGTGCCAGGAAAACAAAGCAGTTTTTCTGGCACTATGGGGTTAATAGGTCCCCCCTGCTTGGGGGGCTCCCTCCCGTGGGGCGGAAGGGGTTAAAACCCCTTTAGCCTCTTACCTGAATCCAGCGCCAGTGTCCCTCTGCACTAGGTGAGGCTTTGCCCATGCTTCTCCCCCGCCGACGTCCTATGGGGATAATCTGATGCTGGAGGTCAGTGAGGACGTCCATCGTCAGATAACCGACCAAAAGTCTGTTAGGATTCTGGAAGCCCTCTAGTGGCTGTTTGGTAGCGATCCACTGGCTAAGCAATGTTTTACATTGCAGCAATAAGTGCAAAAGGGTCAGGGCACCCAGACTACTTCAGTTAGCTGAAGTGGTCTTGGTGCCTACAGTGTTCCTTACAGAGAATTACACACTTTAGGATGAAATACCAAGTGGGGAAAATGGCCAAGTCAAAAACATTTTTTCTTTAGTTTGTCTGTCATGGCCTATAATTTGCAATACACAAATCTGTTCCCTACAATAAATCTTTTTAGTGAACAACTAAACCCCAAATTGTGGTGAATTGTAAGCTGAATTGCAAAATGTATGCAGTAATAGCTGATCTGGAATCCTTGTCCAACTCCTCTTGGCTAGCTTAAAGGAACACTCCAAGAACCATAAATACTACATCCTACTGAAGAAGAACACTGTATATGGCACAGGTGCTAACGGACTGAGGTAAGTTGTCAGACCGTACTAACATGGTTTGACTGCTTACCTTGGGATGACACCTGCATGTTGTAGTGATTATGGTGATTGGAGTGTTACTTTAATCGAATCAAATTCATTATTTAGGAATTACTGTTCTCTTTCACATGGCAGGAAAGAAAATGAACGTATACAGAAACATTTACAGATCTGCTTGTTGCTTACTAATGAATAGTGTGGATTACTATGGATTGTGGATCTAGAGTTGCGCTGTTATGGAGCCAGCTCCTCCTCATGTGTACCCATTGTCACAGGTGCAGAACATTTTCAAAGTAGTTTAAGCAGCGATTTTAATTGCAGCCCTTCACAGAAGCAGAGCAGGAAGATGTAATAATTAGAGTTGTCGCTATGTACTCTCTCCCATAGTGCTTACATTAGCCTTTTGCTGAAAACCTATTTATAACTCCTTAGACAATTGGTACCCATCATTGTGGTTTTCTGCAATAAATCAAGAAGATTATGGAATATAAATTAAAGTGTGTTTGTTTTAGAGTAAGATAACAAATGTATGCAATATTAATTTTTTTTTTCTTAATGACATAAATTAGAACAAATCGGGAACAGAACAAAATGTATTCGTTGGCTGTTTTAATTGTATCAGCTTGTTTCCGTACATGCTAATTCTAACTGCAATTACATTAGAAAACAATCTATATTGTATAAAGAAAGATTTTTGTATGTTTGAAGAACAATTTTTTTTTTGTTATTGTGTCTACTTGCTTTGAATCAGTAAGTATGTATCCACTATGGCTGATGACACCCCAGGTGTTTTTGGAACTCCCATGATTCTCTCCTTGCCGAATGCTTATTCTGGTATTCATGTTTGTGGACTTTAAGAGGGGGGATTGACTCATCCTCATGCTCATGTTAAATCCAATCATAAGCTGAAGTTCAATAGAAATAAGCAGGCTGATTGATGCTCAGTTTAAATTCCTGGCATATGCCTAATGTTCAGTGGTTTTGCCAATGTGAATTCTTGTTAAGGGCACTCGTGGAATCAGAGGCAGTGACAAGGCCCAGCCGTCCAAGCGTCTGAGTGACACTGAAGCATTTAATTTGCATTTATCTTGTGCCCACTCGGTTTCATACTGACACTTTGAATGCAGTATGCAGTATTGCTCTATGAAAATATGCCGGTGAATAGAAGCCGTGCAGTTCTGACATCAATCAACAGGGCGCAGTCTTTGAATTTTTTTTTTTTTGCAGAATGTTTAAGATGACTGCATGACAATGCCACTACTGTTTGCAGAATTCACTTTATCCTTGGGAGTAGAGCTCTATCCTAAGAGAACTTTATATTAATTTTAAATCATACATAATGTTTTGGCAGTTCCAAAAGGGGAATTGTGATGCATAAGATAAGAATGATTTGATTATCATATTTGTGTGATTCATATATTATATAAGTTGATGACACATTTTTGTTGGATATATAAAAGGATGTTCACTGTGCCATTACAACTACCGTCCAAAAAGACATTTTGAAGGATTGTTTTAACACGGTTACTGAAAAGAGACAATACTGAAGTTAATGTGGAGTCAACTAACTAAGCAGTGATACGTCATTTGTCCAGATAAATGTTGTACACCACCCTGAATAGTAGGGATACACAATAGTATGCAAATATATATTTAGATATATATAAAACATAATATTTTTATTCAGTGCTGTATCCACTGTTCATTAAGACATACTGTACTGTCTACTACTTTGTTCTTCTGAAGAATTACAGAATATGATAAAAACAATAACATATAATTAGATACAAATGTTTTCTTTTGTTTCCCTTCTCCTCCTGTTAAGAATTGTATGTCCTGTCTTAGAAAGCAATGGGGGTATTGTACACAAGGGAGGGGAGTGATCTTAGGATCATGATGGAGTAGGAGAATATGGGGGTGATAATCTGTAACATCCTGTTAAGTCCTTATCATGGGAAATGTAGGTGTAAAGACTGGATATAAATGAAATTCTCCATGGGGAGTCAGGAGTTGACTTCCTTGCCGATTTTAGCCAATTCGATGCTTTCCCCATGGGAAACACCTATAATGCTGGCAAGAAGTCGTGGAAGGTGTAGTTCAAAACAAATCAATTCTGATAATGTTATCAAGGATGCGGATCGGGGATGGGGCTAGCGCTGGCGGACCCGCGAGGTGCTGAAAATAAGGTGAGTTTTAATTTCTTTTAAGAGCGCTGAGGGAGTGCAAGCCACCTAAATGGTGGGTTTAACACTGTAGGGTCAGAAATACATGTTTGTGTTCCTGACACTATAGTGTTACTTTAATTATCTCACCAAAATGTGTGTACTAGTCTGAAGAATTTAGCCATGTTGCATTGCCATTGACTACATTGTTAATGCCAAATCATAGAATGCTGCACCCATAACCTCCTTTCCCCATGACCTAGGGCATACCTAGAGCATTTGGCACCCGGGGCGGATCCTGCGTTTCGAAACCTCCCCCTTCCCAAGAATATTTTTTAATGTATTGCACAAATTTGTAAACTTTGTAAAACCCCTGTCAGTTCCTTCTACAAAACCCCTGTCTTGCCCCCTTCTACAAAACCCTTGCACTCCCCTTCCACAAATCTCCTGCTCAGCCCAACTTATACAAGATCTCTTTCCCAATAGAAAACCCCTGCCCTCTTCTACAAAATCCCTACACACACAGGTACAGACAGACCGTCACACACACAGTTACAAACATACAGTCGCACATACAGTCACAGGCAATCAAACACACAGTTATAGCCAGACAGTCACGCACACAGTTACAGGTAGACAGTCACATATACATTAACACACACAGTCACAGGCAGCATCATACAGTCACATGCAGACAGGGGCACACACGGTTACAGGCAAACAGTCACACACACACACACACAGTTACAGGCAGGCAGTCTCTCTCACACACACACCTACACAGTTACAGGCAGACAGTTACACACACACAGTTACAGGCAGGCAGACAGTCTCACACCCACCCACACACACACACCATTACAGGCAGACAGACAGTCTCTCTCACACACACACACACACACACGCATATAGCCGCAGGCAGTTATACACACACACGCGCGCGCGCAGACAGTCAGTCACACACACACACACACACACACTCACTCTCTTACTTACAGACAGTGTGGGCTGGAGGAGGAGTGGATTCACTGAATTCCTTCCCTGGAGCCTGTTAGTTGGAGAAGCAGGGATTCCTTCTTGCTTCACATCCATGTGCAGCAGTAACATCAGCGGGTAAGGGCTGTGTTAAGCCCCGCCCCAATATCGGTTTGGCTCCACCCGTGACTTATTAGCTCTACCCCCAGTTTCCTTCTGTGCGGCCAGTTCAGCTGGTAATTGCTGGTCTCTGCGTCTGTGAGCTGCGCTGGCCGCCCGGCACCCCGGCTACCATGGGGCATTGTGCGGCCCCATAGCTCACACATCCCTTCCAGCACCCAGACCAGGGTCATGGCACCCGCCTACCTGGTGGCACCCGGGGCAGACTGTCCTCCACCCCCCTTCCCTCTTATTACGCCACTGCCCATGACCACCACAATAAGCTGTAGTAGTTCTAGCGCTTGTCGTGTCTGTTTATGGTATTGTCAATATTTGCATTTTGTCAAGTAAAAATTATTACATTGTATTCAAATACTGATTATTTTTATTACTCAAACATCTATTCCTGGCTTTAAGGTTTTTTACAAAACAAAAAACTAGAAGGTCCCTAGATTATTTCAGCGAATCCAGACCGGGACATTTATAGTTTTGTGAATGAACCTGTAAGCAGTGTTAGGCAGGTAGTTTACTGCAGGGGAGCAGATTTAATTCTACTTACTGATAACCACACTGCTCATACCTTGACAGGCACTCTATCCAATGCTGAACAGCATTCACAGGATCTCATTAACTCTGGCTGCACCTTCGACCAGATGCCTGGAACATCTGGAGCTATGTGTCAGCAAAAGAAATATATTCATGTCAGTCGGCATACGTAAACAACTTGCTGCTGCTGGAAGATCCTCTCTTGAATGACATGAACCTGAAAACATAACTTTTTTCAGGATGAGTCAGAGCTTTGCAGGGAATGGCAGAAAATGGCACAGACCCTTGGCTGACCTATGAGAAATCCAGAAATTCCACATTTCAACAGAGACCGACCTGAGGTTAATTCGATTTAATGCAATGTAAAGATTTAAACAGATTCTTCATAATACACTGATCAAAACCCCAGAATATATAGTGGTAAAATAAATATTACAGAAGTGTTCCGTTCTATGGCTTCATGGATAAAAGCCTATTCACTGCACACACAAAGACCATGTGTCTTTAAAAGCCATCTCTTATGATGTCCTATTTATGAAATAAACCCTATACAGTGCCATGTTGTATTTCGGTCTTCTAGAAACATATAACTTCTGTGAAAATGCTCTGAAGATGCTCTCTGCCATAACCTCTAATCATGTTTTGACAGAGGGGAAATAGACATGTCACTTTACAAACTGATGTGCCACTAGAATTAAATAATATAAAGGATCACTATAGGGTCAGGAACACAAACATGTATTCCTGACCCTATAGTGAAAACCCACCATTTAGGTGGCTCGCCCCCACCCCACCCCTCCTTGGCCTCCTCAGAATGGGTTAAAACTCACATTAATTCCAGCTCTGCCCGGGTCCGCCGGTGCTGGCCCTGATCCTTGAATCAATCTCTATGAGGAAAATTCAGCTTCTCCATGCAGAGTGTGGGGACGCTGAACGGCAGGACCGCTTACTGTGTAGCCCTGAGCCAGGAAGCCCCTCCAGTGGCCATCTAAGGAGTGACCACTTGGAGGTGTCCCTAGGGGCAATGTAGTGTTTACATGAAAATGTCTGAAGGAAGCTATTATACTCACCAGAACAACTACATTAAGCTGTAGTTGTTCTGGTAAATATAGTGTCCCTTTAAAAAAAAAAATTCTTCCTCAGTGTTTGCCTGGCTTTACCTTATCTAAACTGGTGTATGATGTTATTTTTGAAATTTTCTTATATGAGTTTAAAAGAAAATGTAGCATGTCAAATGTTAATAAGTTATGTGTTTGTCAATATTTTTTTCCTATTTATGTAAATTTCAGAGAAGTGACCATTCACATTTAAACTGCATTGAATGTGGGTCTTAAAATTATTCTGAGTAATACAAATCTTGACTAATTGTACATGAGATCTGTACTATCTGTTGATTATAAGGGCATCTACATATTTTCATTAAAGCCCCACCATTTAACTACACCTCTAGAGCCCTAAATGGTGGTATAGGTCAGATATTCAGTAAGGTATGAGTGAATAAAATGCAACAGTCAACGTCAATATCTCGTCATGGACCTTATCTCTGACATGGAATAGACTCTAAACTATTGGCTCCAGATAACTAAAAAAAATCCCAAATTTGCCTGTGTATAGGAGCCCACAGTTGTGAGTTTCTTGGTATATCTAAAATGCCTCCATAATAGAGTGTGTAGCATAATGGAGACACATTAGGCCCCACCTGGTCCCAAACCCTCTGCCAGAGTATGCATTGCGGATCGCCCAAATCGTAATTTGTTTCGAGTTCTACCTATCTAGCTCACATTGCCATATGTGCAGGTCTAGCATAAAAAAATGACGAACTGAGAGCCGCAGTTGCGTTTGTGTAATAAAGCCTAGAACAAGCGGGCCTTGCAATTATTCCGTATGAAAGCAAAAATTGCTTTCTTGACAGCAGATACAGCTTTTCTATTTAATGGAAGTGTTGTGCAACAAAACAGAAATACAATTTTAGATAAGAGGGTAATTTTGACCACTGATATTTGACCCAGAGTATCAGTATCTTTCTCTTTCAATGGCTGTCACTCTAGTCAGAGTTTACAAAGAAATACTTTACTTTATAACACTTCCTATGGATTAATATGCAAAACATATAGTTATACATTATTTTTCTTTTCTTGAATTATGTTCCTTACACGCAGTCAGAGTAGACCCCTCTTTCCTCCAAATGAAAGGTCAAGATAATTCAAGTGCTGTGCATATTCATCCAGCTTTTTATAATTGAAACATGTGTTGTAATGAGAGATTTGATCAGAATATTTTACAGAGTACACATTATCTCTCTATTCCCAGTCTGTAGCCATTGGGCTGGGGAATCAACACAATTGCATGTATTAATATATAGTAGCTGAACTGGATACATTCTACATCTTGGCTATTGTTTCAACTTGGCTCTTTTGGCATAATGTTTGCAGTACCATGTTACATCCTTCATCATTTCAAGATTAGTCTGAGAGAGCTGTAGTAAAGATCCGATGTGTTTTAGGCTATGAAGTTGTGTTTGTTCTCGGACAATACTAAATGCAGTGACCTACAGAATTTTGTAAATAGCAGCAAGTGCCAAATGCAGGGAGGTGTGAGTAGGATTGCATAAACAAAGTGATTTAACCGCTTAATGGCAGAGAATTGAGCAGGGAGCCTGCAGGGGCATGATGTATACACCAAAACAGCTTCATTAAACTAAAGTTGTTTTGTTGACTATAGTGTCCCTTTAATTGCATGGCCTAGCAGATTGGAATCACAACCTTTTTTAATAGCGTTCCTTATTAACAGAGTATTCAAAGTTGTATGTTAAGAGAATGATGGGAGTAGTAGTTCATAGAAGCTGGATACTAATAGTTGCCTTTCTCAAACAGGAGTCAGTTTGATGAATAATTCTTAAATTAACATAATGCATCCTTTCATGTGCTTGTTTGCTGAAGCCCTGGGCTATACTACAGTTCAAACAATGATAACGGAGTTAAAAAGCTTTTCAGTATATTCAGTGCCAATTAATATCCATTGAAATGTAAAACGTAAGATTTAAATGTGTTAGATTCCCAGCATTTCGCACCCGAACGAGGGGCAGCCCAGGGAGGGCTGGCAGGGGAGCATTTGTCCCTCAGGCCTAGAGCATATAAAGAGAGGGCAGGTTGTAGCCTTACAGCATAGCCTTTCTCCTGATTAGATCACGAATGGCTGGACTATCACCACAGTACAGCCAGACACAAGTAGCATAGAACCCTTTTATAGCCCAGCATTGCATAGTTAGAGTTCAATAATTTTCTATAGCTGGTAGCCTTCTGGTCTTACTACTCCGGGGTACAGAGTGTTTGCTTCCAATCAGCTACCAGACGGTGATGGATATCTGGTTTGAGTCTTGACTTCCTTGTTTAATTTTCCAGTTTCAATTTTATTTCTGGCACACCATAGAAGTCAAAGTATAAACTTATCACATCTTTCAGTTTAGTGAACAATCTCTTAAGTATTTACTACTTTAGCACTTCTATGTAAATCTAAATAGTTAACAATGTTCTTTTCGTCGGAGTCACTTTCGAACAAATTTGTTTAGTTCGTGGCTGCTTAGAAAACAAGCTGTTACTTGTCTAGAATTCTTTAAATATTGTATCATTCATAACAAACTCTATTAAATGTCATGTGTCAAGTATACACCCTACGTCATCACAAATTGAGGATTCACAACTTGATCCCATATGCCTTCTTCTAGCTCAAAAACATTGCTTTCTCTGGAAAAGAAAAAAAAAAGTTGGACTAAGTATTGTGTTTTAAGTAGGTTTGGGTTTTAATAAAAATAGTTTAGCTGCTATTTTATTGTTGCTAAAGAGTGCGAAGCAGAATGACGTGCTGACGTGTTTATTGTGCAGGGACTCATATTAGTATGAAACCTATGAAATGCTGCCAGATCAAGATATTTAGCTTTTTTGCCACAGTGTAGCTTCACCTCTGGCAACCGTAAAGAAAACAAAACTGCAGTAACTAATAAGGCTAAGCCTCTTGGTGGTGCAGAACATTTGTACATCTTTTCTCAGAAACGGCTGTTTATTTTTGCAGTTTCTGCTGATACTACTGGCTGTTGGACAGGAGCTCTCAATTAAATTAATTAGTTTATTGAATTAATCTGATGTTCTGAGTTAGCATGCAAAGTATTAGTTACAGTGGATACTGTGTTTAATCTATGTTTCTCAATGAGAAGCATTAAATTGATGGTCTGGAGCAATTGACCAGTAGGTCCCATGTGTCCTCAGTCCTTCTCTGTGAAAGGTATCTGATTTCACTCAGATCGTCAAACTTGATGATTTTACTGGAGAAGGATTGGGCTGCGCTGGATTACGGATAAATTTAGTGACTTTTTCTTTTTAATGTTTTATTTTTTTCAATGGTGGCCCAGTAATTTAAAACCTAATAAATATAAATGTATATATATCTAAATATTTCAGCAAAGAAATGTGGACACTCACAGGTCTTGTTTAGTGGAAAAAATAAGCAAATTTATTAGTGTAGCATCAACGTTTCGAATCTGTTCTCGATCCTTTGTAAAGGTCTTGAGAAAGATTTGAGAACAGATCTGAAACGGTGATGCTACACTAATAAATTTGCTATTTTTTTTTTTTCACTAAACAAACCTGTGAGAGCCCACTTTGCTTTGCTGAAATATTTGGATATATATTGGTTCCAGCGTGGTGCACCAAGGCATTACATCATTCCGTTTGGAAAAGCAATTGGAGAATAGTGAGCTCCCTCATCCCTGTATTGTGTGTGTGTGTATGTATGTGTGTATATATATATATGTATGTATATATATATATATATATATATATATATATATATATATATATATATATATATATATATATATATATATATATAATGTGTGTGTGTGTGTGTATATATATGTGTGTGTGTATACCTTCTCTTGTTGTTTTGGGGTTTTTTGTTTTTTTCATTTAGCTTTTCCTTAATTTTAACTTGAGAGTTTAATAGTTTTTGTACTGTATTGTTTGAAAATATATATAGATCCAATGAGTTAATAATATAAAACCACTGGGATCTGTTCTTTGAAAACATTTGGCTGTAACGTGGTAGAAAGCCAAAAGATGGCTGAAAAGGCTGATAAACAAAGGCTATACCTTACAGCCAGTACTTACTATGTACCACACTAAACATAAAAAAATAAAAATCCTAAAAATTAGGACCCCCATAACTAGAATAGTATTGACAAAAATATCTCCATCCTGTTTGTGTTTTAAAAAATTTGTAAACTTCTATTCCATGTCAGTATGCAAAATAGCACATATTTCATGACAAATATGAGAAAACAATTGTATTTTTGTTGATCTTTGTAGAACAGACAATAAAGAAGCTCAAATGAATTACAGGATGATAAAATTAAAACCAACATAACATTAATTTCTGTTGTTAACAAATTGTAATGGTGAGAAGTGTGTCTGAGGGATTTTGGAAGGGTGCATACCAATCGCCCGTGAATGCATTTGGGAGGAAGGGATTGAAAATAATTGTGCACTTGTAAACTGTAAACACAAAGCAGAATGAATGAGAATGAAAATTCATCCCTTGCAAGAGGATTTTGGAAATCAATCTGACTAAAAGCTGTATCAAGAACTTATTAGTAGAAAATGTGGCCTCGTGTGACATTGTCTCGTGTGATACTTCTGTTCTGTGATGTGATTAATAGCCCTGTGGAACATCAACTTGATGGAATGATTTTATAGTGTCAGATATAATGCGATGCAATCTCACACTTCAATGAATTTAATCATAGCCAAAGCATTAATAGTGGATTCATTTTTTATATTGTTATTTTCTGCTAACTCCAAACTTTAAACTTCTTTCTTATAAACAGGTATAATATATATTATACCGGTCTATAAGAAAAAAAAAAAAAATTATACATAGTATCTCACAAAAGTGAGTACACCCCTCACTTTTTTTGTGAATATTTTATTATATCTTTTCATGTGACAACACTGAAGAAATTACACTCTGCTACAATGTAAAGTAGTAAGTGGACAGCCTGTTTAACAGTGTAAATTTGATGTCCCCTCAAAATAACTCAACACACAGCCATTAATATTTAAACCGCTGGCAATAAAAGTGAGTACACCCCTAAGTGGAAATGCTCAAATTGGGCCCAGAGTGTTAATAATTTGTGTGGCCTCCATTATTTTCCAGCACTGCCTTAACCCTCATGGACATGGAGTTCACCAGAGCTTCACATGTTGCCACTGGAGTCCTCTTCCACTTCTCCATGACGACATCACAGAGCTGGTGGATGTTAGGGACCACTACCCCATCTTCCGTTTGAGGATGCCCCAGAGATGCTCAATAGGGTTTAGGTCTGGAGACATGCTTGGCCAGTCAATCACCTTTACCTTCAGCTTCTTTAGCAAGGCAGTGGTCGTCTTGGAGGTGTGTTTGTGGTGGTTTCGGGCGGTGTTTGGGGCGGCCCAGTCTCTAAAGGGAGGGGATCATGCTCTGCTTCAGTATGTCACAGTACATGTTTGCATTCATGGTTCCCTTAATGAACTGTAGCTCCCCAGTGCCGGCAGCACTCATGCAAGCCCAGACCATGACACTCCCACCACCATGCTTGACTGTAGGCAAGACACACTCTTTACCTGGTTGCCACCACAAACGCTAGACACCATCTGAACCAAATAAGTTTATCTTGGTCTCATCGGACCACAGGACATGGTTCCAGTAATCCATGTCCTTAGTCTGCTTGTCTTCAGCAAACTGTTTGCAGGCTTTCTTGTGCATCATCTATAGAAGAGACTTCCTTCGGGCACGACAGCCATGCAGACCAATTTGATGCAGTGTGCGGCGTATGGTCTGAGCACTGACAGACTGACCCCCCCACCCCTTGAACCCCTGCAGCTATGCTGGCAGCACTCCTACATCTATTTCCCAAAGACAACCTCTGGATATGATGCTTAGCACCATATCCAGAGTTTGGCGAGACCTGTTCTGAGTGGAACCTGTCCTGTGAAACTGCTGTATGGTCTTGCTCACTGTGCTGCAGTTCAGTTTCAGGGTCTTGGCAATCTTCTTATAGCCTAGACCACCTTTATTCTTTTTTTCAGATCCTCAGAGAGTACTTTGCCATGAGGTGCCATGCTGAACTTCCGGTGACCAGTATGAGAGTGTGAGAGAGCGATAACACCAAATTTATTCACACCTGATACCTTGTAACACTTTGTCACATGACACCAGGGAGATAAAATGGCTAATTGGGCCTAATTTGGACATTTCCACTTAGGGGTGTACTCACTTATGTTGCCAACGGTTTAGACATTAATGGCTGTGTGTTGAGTTATTTTAAGGGGACAGCAAATTTACACTGTTATACAGGCTGTACACTTACTACTTTACATCAAAACCATCCCCCTGTCCTGATTAGGTCGTATGCATCTTACAGGTTATTGGAGGTCCTTCAAATTTGATAAATGTTTGTATATACCCGTGCTTCTCCAAAATCTCTCTAAACTCGCATGGAACAATACAAATGGTAATAATGTACTGAAAAATACTCTATATTTAGAAATGGTATGGATACAGTAGATGTCCTGATTAAAGAATCCCTTGTGTTCAGCTTATACAAAGACCGCAAGGTCCATGATAAGTCATAGAACATCGGTCACTAAGTGAAACATCTGTCACATTTAAAAAAAATATCTGTCGTGTAACAATACATACAATACAATTTATGACAGATAATAATTCTAGGCTTTTAGAGAGGATGTCATTAAATGAGAGATAAGAGAAGCTTCATCATGCGGTAGCAGGTGCTTTGGGATAAAATTTCAAGACCCAGCACCACTTCTGTTGAATTGTAAAAAAGGTTTACTGAAGTGGCTCTTTCATGTTCTTCCTATTTTTTTTTTTTTACCAGCAATAACAAAAAATAAGTTGTTTTTTTAATCTATATATAAAAGTTATTTTCAGTGGATTTCTGTAAGCCCTCAAACATGCCTGTACTTCCTAAAAGTTCATTGCAGGTAAGCTGTAATAATTCTGTAGGCTTACTTTAGTCATGTAGTAACCTGATTGTAAACATCAAGTGCTGTATTTATTTATGAAGTTTTGGGTGCATTTACTAAACTGCCACACACACATGTATTTTTATATATATCGCAAGAATCAAATGGAGGGGAGGTAAGGGGGACCTCCCCAAGGGAGGGGAAGACAAGCTTCCACTTGCAGCTACATTCTCTGTGCTGCATGCAAGGGTAGAAGCTGACCATGTCTGTTGCCAAAATGCTGATGATAGATGTTTTTTTTTTTTTTTTTTTATGCACAGAATTAACATTAGGCCTAAGTCACGTGTGCTGGGGCTGCAAGTAGTGCCAAACACAAAAGTGCAAATTTTTCCATATGTCAAGCAGAAATGCTGAACACACAAATGCTTAAAAAAACAAGTAGTCATGGAGGTTGGAGTAACCCTTTAACATTGTATCAGATATATTTCATATTTGTTCTTTTTCCTACCCAATATCTATATAGGAAAGTCAAAACGTAAACAAAAACTCAAAATTAAATATACCTTAAATGTGTGAATAGTACAGCAAACACTCTTTGGTTGAATTCTTCCTTATAAACTAAACGCAAAATCATTAAACAATGTTGGTGTGCTCAATTTGATAATAGTGACAAACAACAAATAAAGTATTCGCTGCTGCCCTGCAACACCCATTCTTAAAGGCTTTAAATTCCCTCACGACCACACATAGTCTCCCGAACTCAGCACTGGAAGCACATATCACCTTACTGCCCAAGCCGGGTAAATATCCTGCCGAATGTGGCAGCTACCGTCCTGTTTCCCTAATAAAATAGACGTCAAACTATTCACTAAAATTCTAGCTAACTGCCTGCGCCCCCTAATGCAGACCCTGATCCACCCTGATCAGGCAGGTTTCATACCTAATTAACCTAATCTATCTATCTATCAAAACCATCGCCTATGCAGAGCCTGCTGCTATCAATTGATGTCGAAAAGACATTTGACAGGGTGGACTGGTCCCTACTCCTCACTACATTACAGGCAATGGGGTTTGGGCCTAATTGGATGAGATGAATTAAGGCAATATACTCCAATCCAAAGGCAAAACTGAAAATTAATTGCCAATTGCCCGATGCAATAGTTATCAGAAATGGCACGAGTCAGGGGTGCCCCCTCTCCCCACACCTATTTGTATTAATCATGGAGCCCTTCCTTCAGGGCATACGGGACAACCCCCATATACACGAGATGCAAGCAGCACAAGAAGACCATAAGCTGGCAGCATACACAGATGATCTGCTTTTTCCAATCACTGATCCATTGAGCACTATGCCACACCTCATTAATGAGATCAAGCTGTATAGCGAACTATCCAACTTCAAGTTTAATTAAACCAAAACCACCATCTAGCCCCCCTGGGCCCCTCATGCCTCCATAAATATAGAAAAAATGTACTGTATTCAAGCCTGCATCTGAAGATCTGCATACTGTTTGACTCAGAATAGTCCATAACCAAAACCTGTCTGCTGACATCACCAGAAGTCGTAGCCTGATCCAATCACAGAGCTTCCCCATAGGATTGGCTGAGACTGACAAGGAGGCAGATCAGGGACAGAGCCAGCACAATTCAAACACAGCCCAGGCCAATCAGCATCTCCTCATAGAGATGAATTGAATCAATGAATCTCTATGAGGAAAGTTCAGTGTCTGCATGCAGAAGGAGGAGACACTGAATGTTTGGCTGCATTTTAGGCAGCTATGACCCAGGAAGGATCTCTAACAGCTATCTAAGGAGTGGCCAGTGAAGTTATCACTAGGCTGTAATGTAAACACTGCATTTTCTCTGAAAAGACAGTGTTTACAGCAAAAAGCGTGAAGGTAATGATTCTACTCACCAGAACAAATTCAATAAGCTGTAGTTGTTCAGGTGACTATAGTGTACCTTTAAGCTTAATGAAGCAGTTTAAGTGTATACCATCATGTCTTTGCAGTTTCATTCTTAGTTCCTCGCTAGTTTGGAGTTTAATCAATTGTTTTTGCAACCCTAGACACACCACTCTTGGATGTGACTTACACAGCCTCCATGAAAAAAGGTTTAATTTTTACAACACAGTGTGTTTACTTTATGCTCTATAAATTTAATTTTAATCACACACAAGAGGGTGTTCCATGCTCTAGCAGGCAATTAGCAGAGCAGACAGGGTTAAATCCCCTGAATTTAACTCTAAGTGCGCTGTGAGCTCATGTTTAATTATGCACTCACACATTTACCCTCAGTCCTCCCAATACCGCATTGTATGACTTGTCAGGTCTGTCATTCAAGGGTGTTGGATAAAAAACCACAAACTTTGAATTTTACTCTGCTATTTAAAACAGGTTATGTCTATGTCTCTCAAAAACACTTTGATAAAGCCCATCTAATTTGGCAAAACTCGTTAATGTCATATTTTATTGTATTTTTGTACCTTTTACATCCTTCTAATAAAAGTGTGAATTGTAACTCTCCTAGACCATCCTGATTTGTTCCTGTCACCTGTACCTCAATTGCCTTGGTGGGGAACATACCATATTTTTGCTCCAGACTTGTATATTTCAAGTTATTTTATTAATCTTTCCTGTTACAGTGTGCACTATAGTTTTTCTTTTTTAATCCACACATTGCCATGGTAAGGTCCATTTCAACAATATGTATCCAAGTGTAGAGATTGTACCACTTCACACTATCTCATGGGAGCCATCTTCAGGCTCCAAAAAATGTGAGTGTATATTTATGGCTATTTATGTATATTTATGTGTATATTTTAGGCTCCCATGAGATAGTGTGAAGTGGTACAATCTCTACACTTGGATACAAATTGTTGAAATGGACCTTACCATGGCAATGTGTGGATTAAAAAAGAAATAAACTATAGTGCACACTGTAACAGGAAAGATTTAAGGATAGATTTGTATAATGTCAGCTTGTAATTGTCAGTGTGTTCTGTTTCCCAGATGACACATGGTCTGTTTTTCGTTTTTCTTCTTCCTATTGTCTACCATGCAATGGAAAGATTCTTTTATGATTAGAATAATGCTGGTGTACCATATCTTCTAATTTCTTTGCCCTGTGAACCCATCTGTGAATATGAATTTTGAGGAATAAATCACTTGTTAAATGTGCTTTCTCTTTGAGACTCAAAGGAAATTCTAAAAATACACGAATGGCGGAGGGATTGTAGGAAGTTCCAAGAAATAGCAGCAAGTTTTATTATTTATAATAAGTAAAAAAAAATTTAAACCTTTACAATTGTAATTTGTGGATATTTGTGAAATACGGAGAGCTTGAGCACATCTGTTCTGTATGTAATTCCTACTGCTAGACTACTTTCACCTTATGTAATCTGTCACCGCTATAACCTTGAACAATTTCAGGGGTCACACCAGCTTTATCATTTATTCAGGGGTGCCAATGTTTTCCTTGGGACTGACCCATGCTTGTCCCCAAAAGAGGAGGAAGTTATGGTCTTCACGTGAGACCTGGGCAGTGGGCATCAGTGATTGGCTAAGACCATCGATTGATGGCTTTTTAGCCTATCACAGTGCCCATTGCTGGTATGAATTGGTATGGCTAGAAGGAAGTGAACATGTGGCTAATTTTATGCTTCATAATCTTAATGTAGTCACCTGCAGATGAAAAATCACCTGTAAATCTCTCCACTCCATCATCATTTCTGAGAATGCTGCAATCTAAACACTTGTTCACACTTCTAATTAACTTCAAATGCTTCTATAACTCTAAGTAAGACAAATGTAATTCATTTGCAATTGTGGGATATTAGAGAGAGACTGTGTGAAAACTTATTTCTTGGAAAAGAGTTCAAGATAAATCTGCATTGTACCACTTATTTAAGTATGCTTCCAAATGATTTAGGTGTTTGATGTAAATTAACATGAACAACTAATATAACTGCCTTAACGAATAGTTTCAAAACATTCAGTAGAATCAAGGTTTAATTTTAAATTAAAAGCACTAGCCTCTTATTTGAAGTCACATTTTTTGTTTTTTTTTAAATGGCATCTCAAAATATAAGTCGGTTAGTCCAAATATTAACACCGTAATAATGAAAGAATTAGGAAATAAGTTTCTAGCGCAGGCAATGTGGGTAGTAAAGGCAGCTGGAACAGCCCAAACCAGAGTCTCTCTTATCCGGCTAAAAGAAGGATGTGTATAGATGAAGGGAGCAGGGCCTAGGGAGATCCTCAAGGATATTAGAGTATGAAACAAGACAATCACATAGTGTAGTAAGTTGGATGTTTTTAAAAAATAAAAAGAGGAGATGCACATTATGTAGAGCTACCAGTAAGCTCTACCTTTATGCGCCTGAGCAGTACAACCCTCACCTGATCCGAGGGTTGGCCAGGAGATTATGAAATATAAACAGATTAGATACCAATATAGTGGAGTATGTAATATGTAGTGTAACTAATAGTGTGTATATTGTATATAAATATACACTCAAATTTTTTGGAGCCTGAAGATGGCTCCCATGAGATAGTGTGAAGTGGTACAATCTCTACACTTGGATACATATTGTTGAAATGGACCTTACCATGGCAATGTGTGGATTAAAAAAGAAATAAACTATAGTGCACACTGTAACAGGAAAGATTAATAAAATAACTTGAAATATACAAGTCTGGAGCAAAAATATGGTATGTTCCCCACCAAGGCAATTGAGGTACAGGTGACAGGAACAAATCAGGATGGTCTAGGAGAGTTACAATTCACACTTTTATTAGAAGGATGTAAAAGGTACAAAAATACAATAAAATATGACATTAACGAGTTTTGCCAAATTAGATGGGCTTTATCAAAGTGTTTTTGAGAGACATAGACATAACCTGTTTTAAATAGCAGAGTAAAATTCAAAGTTTGTGGTTATAATAACAAGGGGACAATATAGTACAAGCAAATAAACAATTATTTACCTTATAAGAAAATAGAACTAAATATAGACATTAAAAACTATTCAATTGAGGAAATAAAAAGGGGAGAAGGGCATTCTATTGTACAGATAGTACCGTGATGGTACAGGTGAAAAAAAGAGATGATCACTTAGTGAGAATAAAGCTGAATAGAACAAAACAAATACAAACTATAATTAAGTAAAAGAAATTTACTAGGAATTTTACAGATTCAAAGTATTATGTGGGTACAACGCATACTGTTTGCGATGGTACATTCCTTGTCATCAATGATAGTAATTCAGAAGTGCAAAAGACTATAAAGTTATTACATTTTCTTATATAACGGCAACAACTCACAAGGATCTCCTCCATTGTAATGGAAGGAATACATGATTTTTTTAGCTCTTGATTATGCCTTTTTTAGATCTATCTATATTTTGATATTTGCTCCTTAGAGGAACACTATAGTTTATACAGAATACTCTGACATCATCCCGAGGGTAACCTAATGGTAGACCGCCACTAGAGGCAGTCTGAACCCTACAGTAAAACATTTCAGTTTTCATTAAAATTGCAGTGTGTTACATTTCTAGGCTAAAGGGACTCAGTAGGCACCCAGACAACTTCAGCTCATTGAAGTGGTCTAGGTGCAATGTCCCTATTACTCTTAGTGCCAGAGAAACTGCAATGGTTACATTGCAGCACTAAGTCAGCCTCTAGTGGCTGTCTACGAGACAACAACTAGAGGGCTTCCTGGTTTGAAACGGACCATTGGTACGCTCTGCATTAGGACACACGGCATCTGATTTCCCCTATATGAAAGTATTGATTCAGTGCTTTTCTTAAGGAAGGATTAATGCGCGCACGACATTTGACGCGCATGCGGCATTAGTCCCCGCTTATCGCGGGACGTCGGAGGGGTGGAACATCCGTCCAGCTCCGAGGTTCGTTGTGCTGGGATCAGGTAAGTAAATAAAGGGTTTTAAACCCTTTATTTACCAGTGAGGGGGTAGCCAGAGGGAGCTGTAGTGCCAGAAATACAGCTTTGTATTCCTGGTACTTTAGTATCCCTTTAAGAGTACAGAGACACTGCACCCAGACCGCTTCAAGCTTTGTCTTTAGCTTTGTTTAAAAAATTGTCAGCTTGGGCATCATTGTAAGCCCATAACAGCTTTTATATCGAGTTTAGCCATCACTGGACTAGACCTAGTGGAGGGTAGAAAACAATTGTACAGAATGCGATAAATATGGTGATGTAAGTTCTTCTCATCCCACCTTGGTATTACTAACAAAATTTTTGCAGAAAGAGGATTACGCTTACGTGCCATTGTGAAGTCTGACAGTAAATGTCACATAAGGCAGAACAGGGGGAGAAATGTCAAAGCTGTCTCCATAACAACCATTCCATTAAAAAAACACCTTTTATGTTGATACATGAATATTTTGAATTGAAATTTGCAAAAGTCTACTTCGGCAGTCTGCACACAGTGTTTGTTGTGCTTCCTGCAACAGAGCAGATGCCTCTAGTTCATTGATACAGAGGTTGGGGTTGCATTGGTTTTTGTCTTCATAGTCCATTCATGGGTCAGTATTTTAAAACAATTGATAGCCATATTTGGATTAATATCTAACTATACACTGATTGTTCCAGTATACTCAGTACATACAAAAGCACCCTGGTGTAGATAGTAAAATCAGTTCAGGCCCCCGAGAGCTGGAGTAAGTCTAAAGCCTGTGAGTTACAGCATAGGAAATCATTTTAAAACAAAATAGAATTGTAGAATACAGATATAAATAATACTCAGGCTAAGGATCTGGGCACATGTCAGGAACCCAAGACACTGCTCCACAAGGTCATAAGTCAAAATATCAGTGAACTAAGCTGCAATTGCAATTTGCAGCAGGACATCAATGAACCTGGTTGACAAGTTCTGCAGCAGAGTAGATTAACACCTATGTTATTTTCAATAGATCTTTTTTTAATTTTTAATTTTTTTTTTATATCCCACTTGCACGTTCAGAAATGTAATGACAATTCCAACAAACACTGGCTAACCTTCTCCCTTCTCCTCCTGAGGTTCCTGATGCTAAAACGTAGTTAGGTGTAGTTTGGCACTCCAGATGTTGTGGACAACATCTCCTATAATGCTCTTACGGCCATAATGCTGGCAAAGTATCTGGGCAGATGCTGTCCACAACATCTGGAGTGCACAAGGTTGCCTACCCCTGCAATAGACCATTTTAAAACATGGTTTATGTAGTGTATGTAGAGACACCACTTGTTTTGTGAATCAAACCATATATTGTTTATTCCACATTTGTAAACCACATCCGTGGCAGCTTTATTTGTGTAGATTCTACTTTATACTAACATTTATATGAATTAATGTTAGTATAGAACACATAGCATTGATGTTCATTTCTTATTTGTATGCACAGGCAATTGTACAAGACTGTTGTTCGAACTCGGGCTTATATTGTAGTACTTTGGGTATTGAGATCATTTTAAATTAAGTCTATCTATTCATTTACTAAAACTGTACTGTGTCGTTATAAAACTTGAGCCACTTGAAAACATTTTGCTGCCAACAATGATGTACATTTTTACTTGTACAAGACTTTCTTCAATTATTTTGTATTTGTACACATTTCCCCATTTTTACATGTTTGCTACTATCTAAATTGTGAGCTGTGTTTTATTGTTTGTTTGCATTTTACATATGGTAACTAAAGGTTACTTATTCACACAGACACTTTATCTACAGCAATTCTTAACTTTTTCTGAGAAGGATTGAAATTATGTTAACGGTATTGGCTTGACCACTCATTCTTCAATTTTACTTTATTTCAGTGAATCTTTCTTCATTTGTAATGCAACAAGGTACATTCTGTTAAGCACCTAGCATTTTTCTTGTAGTGTTGTTTGTTCGTCTACTATGCTTACATGGCAGAAATAATCCCTTCGTTATAAGTAATAATGGGAATTCAGCTGATCGGAAAAGGGAGACTTAAAGGGACACTATAGTCACCAGAACAAATACAGCTTATTGAATTTGTTCTGGTGAGTAGAATCATTACCTTTTAGGCCTTTTGCTGTAAGCACTGTCTTTTCAGAGAAATTGCAGTGTTTACATTACAGCCTAGTGATAAGTTCACTGGCCACTCTTCAGATGGCTGTTAGAGATCCTTCCTGGGTCATGGCTGCCTAAAATGCATCCAAACATTCAGTGTCTCCTCCCTCTGCATGCAGTCACTGAACTTTCCTCATAGAGATTTATTGAATCACTGTATCTCTATGAGGAGATGCTGATTGGCCAGGGCTGTGTTTGAATTGTGCTGGATCTGCCTCTTTGTCAGTCTCAGCCAATCCTATGGGAAAGCATTGTGATTGGATCAGGCTACCACTTCTGCTGATGTCAGCAGGCAGTGGGCAGGTCTAAAGGAAACAGGGACAAAGCATGCAGCTGAAGACTTGAATACAAGTAAGATTTTTACTATATTTAGGGAGGCATGAGTAGGCAGGGGGACTAGATGGTGGTTTTAACCCTATTGGATCAGGAATACATGTTTGTGGTTCTGACCCTATAGTGCTCCTTTAACCTTCATCACCTAATCTGCTGCAGATAAGTCTTCAACTAATTATAAATAGTGATGCCTGGCATAATTTACAAAGATTCCTGACAGTGACTGTGTGTCCAATGACCGTTGTGTACATGGAAAGGTGAGCTATACTTCCCTCAGCCTGTCCCTTGCGGCCAGTGACATTGTCTTCCTGTTGGTTTCCTTTAACTACTGGTGCTTCAGCCCAATTTAGTGTTGTAATCTTGCACATGCGCAAGAAGACTACGCTGAGGTCTATGTAGGAGCCTGTGAGACACAGGATCCTCCATAGACAGAGCCTTTTTCCTGACGGCAAACAATAGTGACGGTTGGGGAAAATGACAAAACTTGACAAACTTCCTCCATGACACTGACATGGTTGTTTCATTGTCACCATCTGAACAAAAAGTAGTCCATCAATTCCTAGAGTTACCATAGCAACCGCAACACGTGCACTGTGGTTGCTGTGGGTGGAGAGCTCTCAGTGTCAATCAGTTTTTCTACATTCAGTGTGCCAGGTGGGAAAAAAAGACTTTTTCTTTTAAATATGTTACTGCTAGCACAGTGTATAAATGAAATGCCATGATGATCACTAACACATAAATAGCTTGTTTTAACAGTAGCAATTATTTTAACAAAATATATGGGGAATATATGCTCACATTGTGATTTTTGTGAAAACCCAGGGGGGGAAAAACACAACGGATTACCATGGGATCGCAATGAAAAACTTCTCCTTTTGAATCCAGTATATTTGGATTGCGTGAGGAAATGAATAAATAAGGTGGAACCAATATAACTGCTCAATTTGCTATGAGGCGCAGATTGCCTGATGCAATGTAAACAATTGCATATACCAGAAACAAGATAAAAAGCAGGCTGAGAAAATTAACAGCCTAGTAAAGTACGACTTGGACATATCACATTGGAACCAGTAAATTGTGAAACCTAGATTTCGGAGTTGGCATGAACATGGCCTCTTGATAATTCTTTAAAATAATTTAAAAGCCTTGATCATTTAAATACATCATTTGTCATTCGCTGTTCTAAGAGGACTCGTAGCGTCTGCTCAGACATCTGTGTAATAATGTTATATTTTACTTAGGGCCTCTAATGAACAATTCATAAATATCTATTTAATTCTCTACTAAATATCCTCAGAATAGCCATATCCTCTGTGCTGACAGCTACTGGAAGACTTGGAATTAGTATACGCAGAATTATTTTAGTATTGCTATATTTTATTTATAGTCCACCAACTTATCCTGCGGCACTGTATAATTAAAGTATATGCTCACTTATGTAGGAAAAGTCCTAATTGGATAATGTCATTTGTAGTGGCTTTTGTAAAAATGACGTCTACTCAGTCAAATTGTTGTGGAAGGCTTAAAATCGACCAGTAATGTAGGTTTGGCAAGTACTTTATTTCTGTCCCTGTAGAACTGTCACAGAGAACTTCTTTTACATAGAGAAATATCAGGAAAGTTTCCACATGAAAATTCTTGTTTCTTTACAAAGATGGAAGCGTGTGCGTGTGTTATGTATGTATGTGTATATATATATATATATATAGTTACATAGTTACATAGCTGAAAAGAGACTTGCGTCCATCAAGTTCAGCCTTCCTCACATTTGTTTTTTGCTGTTGATCCAAAAGAAGGCAAAACCCAGTTTGAAGCACAATTTTGCAACAAACTAGGAAAAAAATTCCTTCTTGACCCCAGAATGATATATATATATATATAATTTTTTTTTTTTTTTGCTGGAATCCACCTAGAGCTGCAGAAATCGCTCTAATAGCTTTACCCAACATAGAGCTTAAGTTCCTATTATGTGCAAATAACCTGCTTCTGCTATTACAGCTGAAGAAGGCCTCCGACTTTTTAACAATGCCATGATGTTTAGACCATGTCATCACACTTAACCTTAAAGGGATTCTATAGTGCCAGGAAAACAAACCCATTTTCCTGGCACTATAGGCTCTTGGAGTGCCCCTCTTCCTCCCTTACCATAATCCAGCACCGGACTCCCTCGGCGCTGGTGATCACTCCTCCCCTGCTGACGTCAGCTCCCGAGTAGAGCCAAATGCGCATGCACGGCCAGAGACATTCCTATGGGGATCTTATTTGGCGCTGGACTCCGTGATGAGTAAATCGCGGAAGCGCCTCTTGTTGCTGTCAGGGAGACAGCCACTGGAGGCTGGATTAGCCATGCAGTGTAAACATAGCAGTTTCAGCTGCAGGGTTAAAACTATGGGGAGCTGGCACCCAGACCACTTCATTGAGTGCTTTAAATGGTAGTGAGATGTAGGACTCTGTCACTTATCTAGAACATAGGACAGAAGCCCCAAATAAATGTGGGGAATTCTGTAAATACAGCCTCCAAATGCATTGAAGCATATCCAACAACAGTACATACAAAAAGTAGTTAGGTGGAGTGTGGCTGGTTTTCAGGTATTTTGTCACTGTAGGAGACAAACATGGCCGAAGCCTAGTGCAATACAGTATGATCTAATATGATCGACAAATATATGATTCTAGTGATATAGTAATCACAAAGATGAAGCCAATATAAGAGGCTCAACACAAGTACAGATGGGGATGTTAGAAGGGACCCCACTCTTTTGATGCTTTAGGAGTCTTCTTGTTCGCCCAATAACTTCACTGAATATAGGTTCCAATATCAGGAAATTCTTTATTGGTATGAAGCAAACAAAAGTATAAAAAAAAATATAAAAAATAAAGTGAGATAAAAATAGTAAAAATTGGTACAATGAATGAAGTCCAAATAGCATATAAAAGCTTGCCAGACATGTTTCGCCTGTTAAAAATACTTCTTCAGTTGCTTGTAAATCTTTTCTGGCGTTTGGTTGTTCTTATATGCCTCTCCTTGGTTGATCGTTGCGGTCACCTGATGTTGCTGATCGGTTCCGTCTCTTTTCAATGACGCGGACCTTCCTGATGACTCCTAAAGCATCAAATGGGAGTGGGGTGTTTAGTGTCCTTTTCGTGGGAATAATTGGCAAAATTTGCCTTCTGGCTAAACATAAAGAAAATCCCTGTATAGCCCACATCATTCAACCGGATGGCAAAATGACTCTCTGGGGTTTGAGAAAAGTCGACTCTGCATAATTTTATTTGTGTCTGTTGTTTTCTTACATGTAAAACAATGAGGTTTTCACTATGGTGTGAGTCACTTTTATTTATATTTGTTAAAATGCAGTGAAATTAAACCCTTAAAAATAGGACACAATACAGTTCTACATGTCTACATGAGATGGTAAATGTCTTCAACTTTTATACTTTACTTTAAATTTGTAAATTGCATTTTCAGTTCACAGCAATCTACCCTTGTGTCAGCACTTTGGCTATTTTGGGCTTCCTATTTCAGTGCTATTTCAGTGCTGCACCATGTGCAGCAGTAGTGTTAGGATTTCCACGCTCTTTCCCCATAAAGATGAAATGATTCAATGCATCTCTGTAAGAAGATGCTGATTGGCACAGCACAGTGTTTTGCTGCACATGCATAATAGCCTCCCAATGCTTTATTATGGGAAAGCATAGGATTGGCTGAGATCATGAAGATTGATCCAAGATTGGTGATGGGGCGGGGCAAGCCGTGGTGATACTAGCCTGGCGAGGAAGTAAAGATAAATAAACTTACCTTTTATCTCCACAGGGGGAGGGGGTCATCTAAACAGCTAATTTAACATGTTTATATTCCTGACACTACGGTGTTCCTTTACGTTGTGGCACTTTGAGGCAGAAAACAGACTGGTATATTGGTTGGTATTGGCAGCATATCAGATGTTTGGAAACAATTTCATTACTTCCCCTGTCAGAAGTAAGTTATAGCTTTAATTTGGCAGACATCATAAATATGGATTTTGTAAAAATCCCCTCTTCATGATTTTGAAATGTGTATGTGCTGAAAATATTTTGATAATTCTCGGAGATTCGCCTTTCATACTCCCACTCGCTCTCTCTCTCTCCCCCTTTTTTTTTTAAATTAAAATGCAACATTTTTGTGAATGAAGATTTATTTGATTTAAAATGAAATTCTCTATGTAAATAAGTAATATTAGTAAAGTATTGCCAGTGTTGGAAGTGAACGGCAGTTTTCTTAGCTTGCAGCTTATATCCTCACTTACCCGTTGTCCTGTCTCCTCCACCAGATATATTCTACTTGGCAAAACATGATGCTTTACTTTCATCATGCAAGAATTATTAAAGGGAGGTGACTGATAGGGGGGGACGGTGGATTTCCACCATGTGCACCCAAGGAATGTGTGCACCTCATACAGATAATTGCACAATCAAAGGAGGAATATATTTCATATGTATAGTTTCTTATTACGTAGGTTCCTCTTGGCGTCTTTTGTGGGGGCATCTACTTTACTTGACTGCCTCTTATATTAAAATAAATCTAATCTTTGAGACACCCTCTTATATTTCCAAATAATTATCAGTTACAACATAAAACACTGGTGGAACATGGCTTCCGATAGGTGTTTTCAAGCTAGACACATATTCAGACAAAAAAGGCCAGTTATAGAATAACTCAATTAACATGTCACATATTTGTTTCTCTCTGTCTGTCAACAAATAATTCAAAACTGGTTACTTAAGATATTTTCCTTCAGTGTCCTGGTAACCCATATAAAGTATGTGCTCCTTTCCATGTATATATTACTATGTTACTATGCAACTTTGTCTTCCCTTCCATTTATAGATCAATTAACAGTGTTATTAAGAAATTCACTAAAGCTTGTTGGGAGAGCAAAATGGCTGTTGTGTACATAATTAACATGGCAACTGTGTTATCAGAAACAACAGAACCTACTGCACCTTCTCTAAATGTTATTCAGAGTAACCATATACACCTGTTTATTCTTAAAGTTAAAGGAATTTTATACCTGATCATTTTTTCCCTCTTTGTTTTAGGGTCGACATGTTAAAACGGGTCAGCTGGCTGCCATTAAGGTCATGGATGTCACAGGGGTAATGTATCTCAGAGTTATACTTGCAAAATGAGTGTATGACAGTGGTTAATAAAAATACATTAAATAAATTGATCTATTTTGGTCCCAGAGGACCACAAATCTTTCACTGTTTTTCTGAGTTCTTGCATTTATATAAATCTAATCAATCACTGCTAAGAAACAAGCTGAGCATTACACTGAAATGTATTTTGGTTTTCTCTGTGACCCTCTGGCCAAAACGGTCCTAAATTATAGAGATCTAGAATAAAGGAGATTATTTATTTTTATGTATGTATGTATGTGAATGTACTATTTGTGTGTGTTTGGCAATGTGTGTGTGTGCCTGAAAACCTGTATCGGTATTTGTATCTGCGAGTGTCTACATTGGAACTTTGAATGTTTTAAATAGGGATCGACCGATATTGATTTTTTTAGAGCCGATACCGATATTCTGTGAACTTTCAGGCCAATAGCCGATATAATTTGCCGATATTCTGTGCATTTACCATTTTGGAAAATAAAAACAATTTCTAAAGGTAAATGCACAAAATATACATGCCACGTGTAGTGGATGCAGTGTGTTTAGACAGGGGAGCTGTATGTGTTTGTGTAGTGTGTGTAGTGGATGCAGTGTGTGTTTGTGTAGTGTGTGTGTAGTGGATGCAGTGTGTTTGTGTAGTGTGTGTGTAGTGGATGCAGTGTGTGTTTGTGTAGTTTGTGTGTAGTGGATGCTGTGTGTGTTTGTGTAGTGTGTGTGTGTAGTGGATGTAGTGTGTGTGTGTGTAGTGGATGCAGTGTGTGTTTGTCTAGTGTGTGCAGTGTGTGTTTGTCTAGTGTGTGCAGTGTGTGTTTGTCTAGTGTGTAGTGGATGCAGTGTGTATTTGTCTAGTGTGTGCAGTGTGTATTTGTCTAGTGTGTATATAATGAAAGCAGAGGGTTTTTGTAGTGTGTGGGTAGTGTGCGTAAAGTGAATGCAGTATATACTAAATGCAAAGTGTGTGTGTTTGTGTAGTGTGTGTGTGTATATAATGAATGTAGTGTGTTTATATAATGCAGAGTGTGTGTGTTTGTATAGTGTGTGTATATAATGCAGTGTGTTTGTGTAGTGTGCATTATATAAACACACTATGCAAACACACACTGCAATATATATAGTGTGTTTGGGTAGTGTGTGTGTATATAATGCAGAGTGTGTTTGCATAGTGTGTTTATATAATGCACACTACACAAACACACTGCATTATATACACACACTGTACAAACACACACACTCTGCATTAAATACACAGTGTGTTTGTGTAGTGTATGTGTATATAATGGAGTGTGTGTGTGAGGGGGCATTTTTTATTAAATTATTATTTATTTTTCATATTTAATTATTATGATTTATTTTTGTTGTCCACCCCTCCCTGTTTCATACTTGGCCAGGGAGGGCGGATATAGCAGTCCCTGGTGGTCCAGTGGCATTGGCTGAACTGTGAGGGGGGGGGCAGCAAGCGTTTACTCACCTCCCAGCAGCTCCTCCAGCTCCCCAGTGTAAGTTTCGCGGCTAGCGCGCCGCGCGGAGCGTTGCCATGGTAGTCCATGGCAACGCTCTGACGGAGGAGCTGCTGGGAGGTGAGTAAACGCTTGCTGCCCGCCCCCCAAGGACCGCCGGCTTGTAATGAGCCTGGCGGTCCTAGGAGGTATTATCGGCAATATCGGTATCTGAATTGGCCGATACCGATATTGCTGAAAATACCGAATATCGCCCGATTATATCGGTAAAACCGATAATCGGTCGATCCCTAGTTTTAAATGGGAACTTTGAGCCCAAAAAGGCAAGTGGATGACATTGTGTAAATAAATTACATTTATTGTTTTGTTAAGTGATGAAGAATGTTCTAACTCCTGCTGGAAACACACAGTGCTTGTGCATTGTAATGTTTTTATGATATCTGCATCCTCTATCTGGAAAGCTCATGATTACAGTCTTTTAAAAGTTTCACAAAAAAAACAGTCTGAAAATAAAATATGTTTCCAAACTGTTCCGGCTAAAAGGTGAATGAATTTTAGCTGGTGCAATCCCTCTAGCCCTGGTGAAATTATAAATACCATCACTTCTAGTCAACTTCTTGTTTATATCAACTTTTTAAACCGCATCTCTGTTCATCTGACATAGGGTTTTTTTTTTTGCATAATATTTTGTTAGGATGTAGGATGCAAAAGAATAAGCACTTGTGAAGCTCCCTTTATGGAGTGTTTAAATACAATTACAAAATGATGGGAATAGATTAACTGAAATCAGATTAACTCTGTCTATGACTAAAGAATAGTATGCAGAAAAATAAGATCAAACAACAAATCATAAATTTGTCTATACAGTCATGGGGAAAGAAAGTACACCCTCTCTGAATTCTATGATTTTACATAGCAGGACATAATTACAATCATCTGTTCCTTAGCAGGTCTTAAAATTCTGTAAATACACCCTCCGATAACAACAACACGTGACATATTACAACGTTTCATGATTTATTTTACAAAAATGAAGCCAAGTACACCCTTACTGCTTCAAAAGGAATTAAGAGGCAAAGTAGCAGACGAGCACTACTAATCAAATGCCATTGATTACTTGATCATCAGCAAGTGTGACCACGTCCATAAATTCCAGGGTTTTAGCAGTCTGCTGCTTTGGAGCATTCAGGTCTCTGTTAAAACAATGCGAAGGAGGAAAGAAATCAGCAATGATCTTAGAGAAGCAATTGTTGCCCATCAAATTGAAAAAAAGGTTCTAAAGACATTTCCAAACAATTTAAAGTCCATAATTCTACAGTGACAAAGATTATTCAAAAGTGAAAAACATTCAAGACAGTTGCCAATCTTCCCAGGAGTGAACGTCCCAGCAAATTCACTCCAAGATCAGGCCTTGCAATACTCATAGAAGTTGTAAAAAACCCAAGAGTTGCATCTCAGACTCTACAGACTTTATTCAGTTAGTATGTTAAAGTTCATGACAGTACAATTTGAAAAAGACTGACCAAGTATGGTTTGTTTGGAAGGGCTGTCAGTAGAAAGCCTCTTCCCTCTAAAAAGAGTATGGCAGCATGGTTTAGGTTTGCCAAGTTACATCTGAACAAACCACAAGACTTCTGGAACAATGTCCTTTTTTGCAGATGAGACGAAAGTGGAGATGTTTGACCATAATGTACAGCGCCACGTTCGTCGAAAACAAAACACAATATATCCTCACAATCACCTCATACTAAATGTCAAGCACAGTTTTAGAGGGTTAAGGATTTGGGCTTGTTTTGCAGCCACAGGAACTGCGAACCTTGCAGTTATTGAATCAACCATGAACTCCTCTATATTCTGTGAGGCCATCTGTCCAACAGCTAAAGTTTGGTTGAAATTGGGTCATGTGGCTTTACAATGATCCTAAGCAAACCAGCAAATTTAAAATGGAATGGATGGAAAAGAAAAGCATCAAGGTGTTCCACTGGCCCAGTCAAAGTCCAGACTTTAACCTGATTTAAATGTGGTGGTGTGTCCTTAAGAGAACTTTGCATAAACAAATGCCAGCAAACCTCAATGAATTGAATCAACGTTGTAAAGAAAAGTGGGCCAAAATTCCTCCATAACGATTTGAGAGACTGATAAAGACATACAAAAAAATTACTTCAAGTTATTGCTAATAAAGGTGGTTCTACAAGCCATTGAATCATAAAGTGTGCTTAGTGTTTTCACACATGGCTTCTCCATTTTGGCTTTATTTTTGTTATATAAATCATGATACGGTGTAATATGTCATATGTTGTTGTTCATCTGAGTTTTTTACCTAATTTTAGGACCTGCTAAGGAACAGATGATTGTGTCCTGCTATGTAAAACCATATCATCCAAAGAGGGTGTACTTTCTTTTCCCCATAACTGTACACACACATATATATACACTACACACACACGTGTATAGTTTTTTTTAGATATTGACAAATGTCCCTGTAAGAAACCATATTATTGTTTATAGAGAGCCAACATATTCTGAAAAGCTGTACAATGGGTATTAAAAAAGCAAAACAAAACATATAATGCAAAATGTGAAAATTTAAGGTGAAGAAAAGAGAATTGAAGAGGGCCCTGCTCCAACAAGTTTATGAACAAATCTAGCCATGTGCTGTGCAGTACTTAGCAAGTGTTGCTCAACCAAGGCATATCCAGTTTGACATGGCACCTGCACCATGAACACATATTACATTGTGAATCAATCAAGGTGCAGAGAATTACACATGAGGGTCATTATAAGCAAATGCTTCTGCCCTGTGTATTTCTCAGGAAGGATTGGTATTATTTGATAACTTTTTTAAGTTGCACTTTTGTCTGTATTTTCCTTCTTTTTTTTGTGTGAAGAAGGGTTATAGCATGTTCTCGTATTCTATACATAACTAAAGACAGGGGGATGGCACATAGGGTTCATAGGTAATTTGCATTCTTAAGGGTAGTCATAATTTAGACTTTAGGCTTGGTGGTTGAAAAAAGTAACCTTCATTCATATGTGCTCCTCTGTCCCACATTTGACTATTTATGATTTATTTATTAATCTGGTTGTACCTGCAGCCCTTGGACCCTGAATAATGTTTAACACTTTAAGTAGCACTCTGCTGTTCTTGGCTGTAGCACTGGATGGATTTTTTAAGTGTTCACTAGGAAAATCATTCTACTGTTCAGGACATACCTAAACTCCATAATGCCATTTTTTTCTCCTATTAGAGAGTTTATAAATAGTTTGGTGTATGGACGTATGCCTCTTGATATGCAGTTTGTGGGGTGGCAAAGGGCTTAGTAACAGGTGATGGACTGAAATATTTATGCTTCCCATAAATGCTTTATGGAAAGTAGCACATAATGTATGTTGATATAACACAGCTTTATAGCTTCATAGGAAGTAAAAAGGTAAGCAGACAAATGACAGAAAACCTTTTAACACATTTAAGAAAAGTCAACTACTACTAAAAATGTTGCACGGTTTTCGTTATAAGTCATACCAACACAGGATGACAACCACTAATATGAGGACCATTAGATTTCTATTATTAGTTTTATCTCAAATAAAACAAAATAAATGATAAATTAAGGGGAATCTTTGAAATTGACAAATATCTTGGAAACTTAGAACATATAGAAAAAGTCAGAGTTAAAATATACCATGTAATCGAAGGGATTAAGACACATTAATCTGAGATTCATAGACTATTGATAATCCATTGGTGAAATCCCAGACTAATTTAAGCGATTTGGAATGGAGAGGAGGAGAAAAGTGACATTCTCACAAAAGATGGTGACAAAGCAAAAAATGCATTCTAAAATTAACGAACATCTCTCAGGTTTATTGTAAGTGGGAGTACATTAATGTAATAGGGGGTCCCTATTTTTTGTTTTTGTGGAGAGCAGTTTGTGCATCTGATGGTTCCTTGTTCATAGCCTTCACGATTGCTAGAGTTTGGGTATCATGTCATAAACTGGAGCTTCTAGCTTAGTATTAGCCAGGAAGTAGATTCCCAGCTGTTGCAGAACTGCACATTTCTCATGTTGCTTTACCAGAGATGAGGTTAGTAAGCACACTTTTCCAGATTCCAGCCTGGGACAGTCTCTCAATTTCAGGTTTCTGTAACACTGTTCCAGGTTTGTTTTGTGGGAATACCATGGAAATGTCTACAGAAAACATGCTGAGTGTATCAACCTGATGATATACTATGCACAGAGTGCTGTTTTCATGGTATTGAGCCCAGGGGCAGAGATCATTAGAAGTGATTTCCACATGTCTTTTCTACTGGCAAGTTCACCAAACATGGTCCACCAACCAACTTATGTCCATAATTGTCTTGCGTTAACACAGTTAGAACTATAAGCATATGGAATTCTCTGCATGAAGAGGTGGTTTTATCAGAGTCCATACAGATGTTTAAACTGCAATTGGATAAATACTTGCAAAAACATAACCTACAGGGCTATAATGTCTAATTAGTGGGGAAATAGCCGCTTGATCCAAGGAGATATCTGACTGCTATTTTGGGGTCAAGAAGGATTTTTTTTCTTAGTTTGTTGCAAAATTGGAAGCACTTCAGATTGGGTTTTTTGCCTTCTTTTGGATCAACAGCAAAAACATATGGGAGGAAGGCTGAACTTGATGGACGCAAGTCTCTTTTCAGCTATTTAACTAAGTAACCTCCCTATGTAGTACTGGCTAGTCTCTAGGATAACTGAGAATTCTAAAACATCCCATGGTTGAAGAGGAAGCAAAACGTTTGACTTTTCTTTCAACACCAATTATTCTAATACTTGACATCCCTAATTTGAGTTGGTAAAGCAGTTATTGTGACCTGCATATCAAACATAGTTTTTGTAATCTTCTTTAGCTGCCACGAAAATCCTCTGTTTTATCATTGGCAAATACAGTGCCGAAATGTATGTTGTGGCTAAACTTATATTTACACTACACCAAAACAACTTTAATCAAGCCAATAAAGTTAAAAGTTAAAAAGAGGAGCAAAATTAGGTAATAAAACAAGTGGCGAATTGGCCTGAGTTGGAAAAGACAATGGTCATTAATAGAATATATGTTTGGTAAGGTTAGTGATTTTAAAATGTAAAATGCAATAGGTTTATAGGGACATGGGGTTAAACTTTTGTAAAGGTAGCTGTTTCAAATGATATCTCTGACAAATATCATAAAAACGTATTGGTAACTAAGCTATGTTTGGTTATTTTTCATTGGCAAATATGTATTTTTTATGGTGCTTCAGGGAAAGAGTCCGAAAAATAATGCACGCTGTTTATAAACTTTTTATTTGAAAATATTTATTTTGCTTTCAGCTTGGAATGGTTTTGAATTAAGTAACTTGAATGTCTGTATTTGTACTATGTGGCATAGCCAACTTTTATCTTAATATTTGATGTAATGCATTGTTTATTTTTCTGCTTTTTCTTTTTTTTTTTTATCTAGGATGAAGAGGAAGAGATCAAACAAGAGATTAACATGCTTAAAAAATATTCACATCATAGAAATATTGCCACATATTATGGAGCATTTATAAAAAAGAATCCCCCTGGGATGGATGATCAGCTATGGGTAAGCAATTATTTATTGTCTGAAATTAGATGTTCTTTTATATTGGTTAGATCTTAAAGGACCACTATAGGCACCCAGACTACTTCAGCTCAATGAAGTGGTCTGGGTGCCAGGTCCCCCTAGGTTTAACCCTTCAGCTGAAAACATAGCAGTTTCAGATAAACTGCTATGTTTACACTAGGGTTAATCCAGTGAGAAGAAGCTGGACGTCCATAGGAAAGCATTGAGTAATGCTTTCCCGTGGGCAGTTTGAATGTGTGCGGCTCTTGCCGCGCATGTGCTTTCGGAACTGACGTCGGCAGAGGAAGGAGAGTTCCCCAAGGGAGCCCGGCACTGGAGAAAGGTAAGTAGCTGAAGGGGTTTTAACTCCTTCAGCCCAGTGGGAGGGGGGCCTTGAGGGTCAGGGGGACCTAATTATCCATAAATCTAAGCAAATAGTTTACTCCTTAATGACCAATGAATAGGAAATATTTAGCATTATTCTAATCCATGTATGCCACCTGAGCTGCAGCCAATTAGGGACGTTATTAGGGTTAGCTAGTAGTTGGCTGTCTTATTCCTCCTACTTTTCGTAAATAGTCATTTTAAGGGGGGACTGTTGTGGACGAAAATATTAACCCAATTTATACTAGTAAAATGTCTATTTACTCAACATAACTGTAATCAGCATTATTCAATTTACTATGTGATTTACCTAAAATGGCAGCTAAGGAGTTTCCCCTTTAACATCGACTAACACCCTCATTAATAAGATGGCGCTGGAATCCGGGGGAGACCTCCAGGATACCAGTGACATCACCCCCAGTAGGCAGAGTATTAAAGGACCACTCTAGGCACCCAGACCACTTCAGCTTAATGAAGTGGTCTGGGTGCCTGGTCCAGCTAGGGTTAACCCATTCTTTTATAAACATAGGAGTTTCTCATGTTTATGAATGGGTTAAGCCTTCCCCCAAATCCTCTAGTGGCTGTCTCATTGACAG
Organism: Pelobates cultripes; assembly: GCA_933207985.1. Lineage (NCBI taxonomy): Eukaryota > Metazoa > Chordata > Amphibia > Anura > Pelobatidae > Pelobates > Pelobates cultripes. The sequence continues at coordinate 102,956,015 of OW240913.1, forward strand.
CCGCTAGAGGCGCTTGCGTGATTCTCACTGTGAAAATCACAGTGAGAGCACGCAAGCGTCCATAGGAAAGCATTGATAATGCTTTCCTATGCGACCGGCTGAATGCGCGCGCATTCAGCCGACAGGGAGGAACGGAGGAGGATCGGAGGAGGAGAGCTCCCCGCCCAGCGCTGGAAAAAGGTAAGTTTTAACCCCTTTCACACTTCCAGAGCCAGGCGGGAGGGGGTCCCTGAGGGTGGGGGCACCCTCAGGGCATTATAGTTCCAGGAAAACGAGTATGTTTTCCTGGCACTATAGTGGTCCTTAAATGAACCACTTAACACCTAACCGATTATTGATGTATTATTTCATGTTATCTCTGACAATGCCTGTGATGTAACTATGCTTTATAAGGGACATGTCGTCCCCTCTGAATAAACATTCCTCAAGTTTTTCATTAACCCGAAACTTGTGTCTGGTGTGAATTACTTCAGGAGCGTGTATGCATTATTTCTTTAATTTGGCCAGGGGCAGATACACAAGATAATCAATTTTTTGATTGATATCATCTTAATGACCAATGAATAGGAAATATTTAGCATTATTCTAATCCATGCATGCCACCTATTGTCAATGGGTTCATAAATGTAAAACCCCCTTTCCATGTCATTGCTGTTTTATTTTGCATGTTCATATTATTTTTGAGCTTCCTAGGACAGTCTTGAAGATGAGAGAACTTTCAATGTATTCTTGTAAAATACTTACTAAATAAATTACAAGGAATAGGGAAGAAATAATGTAGCCCTAATTTTTAGAATATGTAATCCAAGCCCTACTTCATCATGTCCGAAAGATTTTATGAATTAACAAAGTGCAATGCAACAAACTTTATCTATTTGTGTGTTCCTAAAACAGATGCCACAGTTTTAGCATGTCCTATCATTTTGTCTCATTTAAAGGGATTCTTTAGTGTAAGAAATATAAAGCTGGATTCCTTACACTATATTTCCCTTATCCCCCTAATGCGCATGCATGGCGAGCTCCGCATGTGCATTAGGCCCTTTCCATTGGAAAGTATTGCTCAATGCTTTTCTATGGGGATTTAACTGATGCTGGATATCCTCATGCAAAGCATAAAGATTCCCAGCCTCAGTTAGGCGACCAAAGTTCGCCTAGCATGCAGGAAGTGCTTCTAGTAGCTGTCTGATTCAGCCAATAGAGGCAGTCTTAGTCCTGCAATGTAACACTGCAAGGACACTGCACCCAGACAACCACAATGAGATGAAGTAGTCTGGGTACCTATAGTGTCCCTTTCAGCACTCTTGGTTGAATGCTTTACTTTTTATGGTGGCAAACAGAATGTCTCAAAATATGATTAGTAAAGAAAGAAAAAACAAATGTAATAAAAACCCTAAATATTTTTTATTTTTTTCTCCTAGCTTGTGATGGAGTTTTGTGGTGCTGGTTCTGTGACGGATTTGATCAAAAACACCAAAGGCAATACGTTAAAAGAGGAATGGATTGCTTACATCTGCAGAGAGATCTTACGGGTACGTAGTCAACCATGTTTGCTCATGCACTTGCCTTCACCCAGCAGAGCAACATTTTTAAAAAATTTTTTTTATTTTAGCTAAATTACAAGTTTATCACGGTTACTCATTCTGAGGAACTTTAAATTACATACCAGCCTTATAAACCGTAAAGAAGCCTGCATGGGTCAAGTGCATTTCTTCTGAACAGCATACACTAAGGTCAAGGATGCAAGCTTGGGCCCAGCACCCACACTAGGGGATATACACAGAATGCAAAAGCAACCTGCAATACCCTTTGCAATACGATTTAGACATCAGCATTTGCTGTATGTGGCATTATGCCAACAACATAATATTTCTATTCTTCTTGTATTTTGGGAATCTGTGTTTCCAAACATTCCAGCAGATTCATTACAAATACCCACAATAAGCTCTGAAACCCCAACAAAGACAAATGTATTCAGATAGAATTGGTTGTGGGTTGGAACATTATTTTTTCATCATTGGAATTAATTTGGTGTCCCTTAATGAAATGCTTTTTTTAAATAACCAGAAGTTCGGTTACCTCGGTATGACTCAAACAGCTGTGGAAGCAGTGGCTCTGATTTAACAGTGTACTTTTTAAATTAGATGATGTCCGTTACCCGGGTCATATCTACATATGATACTTAATCTCTATATGCCCTGACAGGAGAATATTGTGCATGATGCTTTATTTTTCTGTTTGTATCTCATCAGTAAATAAGAATATATGTGTGATTATTTATTTTTGTCTTGTATCTGTATCAGTTATTGCTGTCTTATACTTATACTGTGTATGACTAGTTTCATGAAGAAAAAATAAAAACTTCAATAAACATTTATTAAATATAAAAAAGTTATAGTTTTTAGCCATTTCTCATCATATTTTTGTCATACATGTTATTTAAAAAGAAACAGAATCTATGTTTCTACACTAAGAACTCGTATTGAAGGTGTTAACAGTCTGCGTTTGGTTACTTCTTTTGTAGCTGAAAAGAAGTTCCAGTTCCTTAGAATATATTTGTGTTAATTTTATTTAGATGTATGCGTTTACATATTCCCTCCCCCGTCACCCCCCACCCCACAAAAAAGCAATGCTTATTCCTATACAACATCCCACATGTATCTTCATTTTATATATCTTTAATTAAAAATGAAAAATAGTTTGATCTTGATGCCAAACTTGTGGGTTAAAAAAAAAAGAGATCTCCTACTCTCACCAAGAATGGAACAACATTGTCGATGTGAGATATTGAATGTGGTTTAGTTTCTGAAGTGGGAAATCAATATCTGTACCTTGGCAGAAGAGCGTACTGCATTGATTATTCTCCACATTTATTAGCTTTACTGATATGTAATGAATTAACTGTCCTATTTATAGGAAAACATTGATTCATCCTAAATGTGTATAACTGCCTCCAGGAGATTGTACAGGGCGTGATTATATCTGCAAAAGCACTATGTGATTATCCGGCATTATGGAGAATTTGACTCATATGGAGTTTAGTGAGTGAGATAGCATTGTCTTTTGCTAGTTTTTGAATCTTTTACTGGATCGGTTGCTCCTCAGTCTCTGCCATCATAATTTAGTTAGCTACTGAGAAATGTCAATACTGTACACGTTACACGAGCTGCCCTTTATTTAAATTGACAGATTATGTTTTAGAATCCCATACTAACTGGATGATGACATCATCCATGCAATTATTTTCCTTATTGAATGAGTAGTAACGCACAGATCACCTCCATGCAGGGTCATAATCTTGGCTACTAGTGGAATATAGCTGTCGCAGTCAGCCTGAGATTAGTGATATCTTCTCTTTTGAGCAATACCTGTAGCCATTTGAATCATACAAAATACAGAGTAAAGAAACCGCGCAAAAACAAAAAAAGAAATACAGTTTTAAATTTCACACGGTTACTTAAAATCACCTATCCTTGCAAACAAATATGAAGATTCAGTTACATCATATGGTCATGTTGTGTTAAGCCCACTACTACGTCACAGTACCCCAATATCGGTGGGTCCTACACTAATTTAACATGGGAGATTTACATGATAACTTCTAATCATATCAGAAAACAGAAATGTACAAAAGAAAAATAGGGGCGGCGCCACAGAAAATAGTGGGATATAGTCACTGTTGGAAAGAAACTTTTGCTTCACACCAAATGGTGTCTTTATGGTATATTCAGTAAAGTAAAAACATCCAGTAACGTGTTTTGTCGTTGTGGCTTTCTCAACTGGAGCAAAGAAAGTTTTATTGGATATTTTTACTTTGTACTGCAATAAAGGAATCCTTTTTGGAAAAATACATCTAGGTTTGTGCCAATTTCCTTTATATTATTTTCTTTTATATTTTTTACCTGGCTTTTTTATTACCATTCTCAAGAAATCCAAGAAATACCACAGAGCAGTCAGCCTACTGTATGCTGTGTAAGTATATTATATATATCTTTTTAGACTTGTTTTTATCTTATTGAAATCACTATTTTTAGCCTTCCTACCTTTATTGTCATTTGAGCTCCAAGTAACCCAAAGATTGAGGATATCAACACTATATCCCAAAGTGGGGATTGTACCACTAAAAGCGCTAAACGCTAGAGCTGGCCACAGCTCTGCCGAATGTAAGTGCATTATTATTATTCCACTATAATCACTTTATAGGAGACCTATTGCACTATTTGGTCCTCTCCCCTTTTCTTCTCTCCATTTTATGAACAAATACCGGAGAGACTGACTAGAAGTACCATTCCCAAGCCTCAGGAGTCCACACCTGCCACTGAATATACCATAAAGACACCATTCGCTGTGAAACAAAAGTTTCTTTCCAACAGTGACTATATCCTGCTATTCCCTGTGGCACAGCCCCTATTTTTCTTTTGTATATTTCTGTTTTATGTTTAAAGGGTTAGAGGGATCCCCTTTATTGTGGTTTCTGCCTACCCACTGACATATTAGCACTGATCCTTCTTTTGTATATTGTTGTTCTAATCATATCAGCTGTAATAACTGCCGCTTGAATTTCCACTATCTCAAATGGGTCTTAATACAGACATAAAGATTGATCTATATAAGCGTATAATGAACACTTGATGTTTAAGAAATAAAATAGCTTAATAAATATTCAAAAGAAAGACTCAAGAGTGCACTATATTCCTCTCGTATATTGATGGTGCTGTACCTGAAATTAAAGTATAGCTGAATTTTTCCTGTTACGCAATTTTGACCTCACATTTGAAATCCATTATAAGTTCTGTGTGATGTCATTGCCTTGCTGCTTGTATGGGTCTGTGAGGAACGCAGTAAGAAGGGTGCAAAGAAGTTGAGTTTTAACAGAGAACCTAGGTAGACAAGAGAAACACATTAACCAAGAATTTTCATGCATTTGTATTTTGTTGCAAAACATACTGTAGCCATCTTGGGACCGCTTGCAACTTTTCCCCTTGGGGACAAGTACAAACAAATTACCTTATTTGGCTTACTAATGGATCTCTTTGTGAATGGTCCTACTCACACATTGATAAAAGGGCAGATCGAGGGTGCTGCAGTCATTTACCCTCCATTATTTTGACTTGTGCAGAGTAAGGAAGCCTTCACATAGATCTGTGCATGCCTCAGTGATACAAATTCCATTTCTTGAAACTCCATTGACACCAATGCCTCCTCTCATTTGTCACTTACAAATGGTTTTATTTTATACATAGTCACCAAAGTCTGGCCCCAGATATATTTGTTGGGAAAATGTCCCACTATGTCACTTCAGGCCTGGAAATCATTGTGTTAGGGGCCGTCATATTCCGGCTCCCGGCCTCACTCTGCAGCGCGCGAGGGAGCTGAGCAGAGTGCTCAGAGGAAGTGCTCCCTCGCCAGCCGCCCGCCAACCCAGCCCAGCAGCCACTGGACCCCCAGGGAGAGAGAGACCCCTCCCCTCCCCCCCCCCCCAGCATTCCCAATGGTAAGGAGACTGGGAGGGGGTTAAATTAAAAAAAAAGTGTTAATGTGAGTGATTGTGTGTGTCTGACTGTGTGTTTGTGTCTGACTGTGTGTGTGTGTGTGTCTGACTGTGTGTGTGTGTGTGTCTGACTGTGTGTGTCTGACTGTGGCACCATAATCCCTATAGTGCTTGGAATGTTCTTTTAAGGGAACAGTGCACAAAGTATAGTTTTACAGGGCTACTTAAAATCAAATGTTTTGAAGGAGAATTGTCACTTTACTGATTACTATATTTAGCAAACACTTGTTTTTGAGGTCTGAACAAAAACACAGAAATAAATGTAGAAATTCACACTTTTGTTTTGAGCTCTCTACTGGAACTGAGTGCCTCCATCTTGTCTTCTTGCCAATTATGTTTCTAAAAACAGCCTTTGTACCTGTCAGGCAACATTGAAAGAGCAGAGAAAGAGAGTAGGCGAAACAGTAACAATGTTTCTTCTCTCCCTGTGTTATGTGTGCCATGTCCAATGGTTACATAGCTGAAAAGAGACATGTGCCCATCAAGTTCAGCCTATCTCACATTTGTTTAAAAAAAAAAAAGTAAAAAAATAAAATAAAAAAAGTCTTAAGCGCTTCCAAATTTGCAACAAACTAGGGAATAATTATTTTTCAACTCCAGAATGGGAGTCTGATATCTCCTTGGATCAGTTCTGAAATTTCTAATATCCATTTACGATTTAAAATAAATTGTAAAATCACAAGCAAAACATATAACACATAATGTAGGTGACTTTTAATGTTATTCAATGATTAAAGTCCAGAAAACGACTGATCGATATTGACCATATTGTGTAAAATATTGCATCAAAGTACGACCGTATCGGTGGGTGCTACATTGATTTTAACATGTGAGGTAAACATTCTAACTGAAATTCTCACTTCTTAAACCATAGAGTATGCAAAGAGACTCAGAGCATGTAAGCACAGATAGAAGTATGCAGCATCTGATAAACATGATATTGCTTTATATATCTGCTAAAACATAAAGGGAAAGGGAAATATGAAAAAGGCAGCAAAATCTCTTGCACATAATCATAGCCAGCTATTAATAATGAGGTTTTATTTAAACTGATATCACATACTCGTGTTAGTGCTTCGTACTGAGCATCCTGATTTATATCACATGCTGTTTTTTATTGCGCAGAGCAGCGGTGTGCCTCCATTATCAAATTATGAAATAGTTGCTGTGCAGACCCATTAAAATTCTAAATCCAGCACTCACTTCCCCAGCTACTTGAATGTGCATGGCTTCACATAGGTGATGTTATTTGCCATCCTATAAAACTATCCAATTTACCATTTCATTCTAAAGAGCTGTTGAGGGTTTTTTCTAGAACCAAAATATTAGATATTTGGATATCAACTTTACACTGTTATTTTTTTTCCCTATATAGGCCTTGATTAAATTTTTTAAAAATGTTTTACAAATTATTTCATATTTTATGGATACACTGATTTAATATTATGAAAAATAATTTCATTTTGTAATTTTCTGATTTTTTTTTAATACATTATATTTTTTTTATATTTTTCAAAAGTTGAAAAAAATCATTTTAAAAGTTTATCCAAAAGTATTAAATCATTTGAAAAGTTTATCCAATAATATTAAATTGAGGCCATATTACTCAAAAGTCACATTATAGTGAGAGGAATTCACCCAGGATATATACAGTTTGCTGCATTTTTAGGACAAGGAGGAAGTGCACAATCACTTCAAATACATTTTCTGTCACATATAATCACATATCTTAAAAACACATTTGTAAAATTACTAAACAGATTTTTTTTGAAAATTTTTTAAATGAAAGCTACACTTTAGGCAATGTAATCTCTGCAGTTCTCTATGGTGCTGTCCGCACTTGTTCATCTCATGTGTGGGTAGTTTATTTTCGGTTTTCCTTTGCAGTTACTAGAACCATGTTAAGAAGAAGGAAATGGGGCAGTCAGGTTTTTTAAAAGCATATCTAAGTGAAACATTTTAGTAAAAGCTTGTGGCACTGCCTTGGTAAACAGGCTATACTTGCAGTTTGACAGCAATGTATTTTGGGCTGTACTTGAGCTTTTAAAAGCTATGTGAATGTTGTCTAAAATGCTTTTTATTTTAATAGTTCTTCTATAGAGTTCTTCTCTGGAGCAGAAGTTTTGTGAAACTTCATGACGCATGTAAGCCACACATCACCTCGTATCGGTGCTAAACAAAAACAGCATGGGAAATTTTGCTAAAATTTAAAAAGGCCGAAGTAACCAAAGTAATTTGTCTTGTATACGTTGTGTTTGCCCCACATTTAATAGTTTAGATTACTTTTTAGAATAAAACATAATGATATATCTCTCCTAATGTGCCTCCTATTATTTCCAGTGCCCCGCTGGTCTGCCGGCACTGGCTCCGCCCCGTTTGTGACATCAAAAAGGCTGAGTTTTAGCCAATCCAATGCTTTCCCCTTGAAGAAGCCCCTTGGGTGAAACGCATTGTGGAATTTGTTTTACTACTTTGTTAATAATGGTATTTTGGCTACTTTTACATTGAGTGTGCCATTTTACTCTATTATTATTCTTTTATTATTTTATTGCCTGGTATCCTGATTTTACTCCCAGTAAGAACTACTTAGGTGAAATCCTTAGGTGGGGATTATTCCACCCGCGCCCTATCCATAGAGCAGTTGGTCTCCTCTGGTAAATGTGAGTAATAGTCTCTTATTTATTCTATTGGTTGATTTTATACAGTGAGCACTATTGTTGTTTCTTTTTATTTTTTTGGTCCACACATCATTGAAACCATTCTCTACGTATCCCATAAGTTGGGATTGTACCACTGTACGCCTTTCATACTAGAGCTGGTTTAAAGCTCAAAAAACGTGAGTAGGATCATGTATACTTTTATTCTTATTTTTTTTATTTTCCGGACATACTATACCATTATCCTCTCCTTCTTTCCACATACGGACCACATCTGATATACCAACAAGAACATTTTCCTTGAACAAGTTCGTGATTGCTCCTCCGGAAAGTAAATACTATCATCTTTTAATGGACTTTCTATCTTAGACATATATTTAATATTTGATATTTTATATTATTTATATGTTTTTAAGGCATCTTATGCTGGTTATAATATCGTCACCAGTGTCTTTTTAGAGTGGCGCTAATCCTCTACACTTTTTTTATATTTTGTACCAGCCTGGCGTAAATGCATGTCAGGCTGTCTGCCAATCATGCAGGCTGGACAACTAAGGGCGTACTATGCAGACAGCACCCTGAGCGTGTCATAAATGTGTCTAATGATGTGCTGCTCCATGCTTTCTAAGGTATATCCCCTCTATTCATATGTGGGGGGAACAGCTGTATCTGCTTTGGGATTGCTATATCACGATACTCCCCTGGGCTGTAATCACTAGTTCTTGTAAGAGCTACATTGTTATACCTGCTATACTCTCTTGGAGGAGAGGTCTTCTCACTGGGAGCTGGATCCAGGAGTGTGGTCCAGGGTGAGAAAGGACGGCGAGAGCCCAGCCAAGCTGCGGTGACTATGGGACTACGGTGCTTATAGCGTCCAGTGTGGTGCTTATGCTACTCAGCGACAACTAGGAAGCAGCGATTGGCGGAGGCACCCAGTCTTCATGCCAGACGGTCCGTCACATTTACCGTAACCAATTTTATTGTCAGCTAGCCCACACAAGTTTTGTTCCCCTACATCCCTCTTAAGTTTCCATACTTAAGCAAGAGCATGAGTAGTTAGAAAAAATTATAAAAAAATAATAAATAAAAATCCAGCCTTGCATATTGGAATGCTTTAGACACCTCTAGTTGCTGGCTTTCACCGTAAGAACTGAATCAAATGCTGTTGTCACAGCTAACCCCCAATAGTGCTGATGTGCATGTGCTTAGTCTCCAATGCTCCTCTATGATGAGCATTGTATTTGAATTTAAAAAGCGTTAGCATGACGTTGCGGGGGGCGGATTGAACTGTTGTAGAGACTTGATCTTTGCACTGGTAGAAAGAGAAGTAAAATTATTTTCCCAATTTTTATTCTGATTTAGGTAAGGCTCTGAATATAAACAGTGGAGAACACTAAGAACACTATAGTTTAAGGACTTTAGGTTTGTATTCCTAATGCTATAGTGCTCCTTTAAGTAAAAAAAATATATATATAAACTGTGGAGCAGATTTCTAGTTGGGGAGTAATCATAAATGAGATCGCTCAGTAGATAGTGCTTCAGCTGTAGTGCAATTACCAACCTAGGTTTCATTAGTTGCAAAGTCTACTATCCTTTTAAAGGGACACTATAGTCACCAAAACAACTTTAGCTTAATGAAGCAGTTTTGATCTATAGATCATGCCCCTGCAGCCTCACTGCTCAATTGTCTGCCATTTAACCGTTAAATCACTTTGTTTATGAACCCTAGTCACACCTCCCTCCATGTGACTTGCACAGCCTTCCTAAACACTTCCTGTAAAGAGTCCTCTAAAGTTTCTTTTCTTTATTGCAGGTTCTATTTAATCTAGATTTTCTTATCCCCTGCTATGTTAATAGCTTGCTAGACCCTGCAAGAGCCTCCTGTATGTAAAAGTAAAGTTCATAAAGTATGTAAAGTTCAATTTACAGAGCAAGAGATAAAATTGTTTAAGGTAAATTGCATTGATTGAAAGTGAAACCAGTTTTTTTTCATGCAGTCAGTGTCAATCATAGCCAGGGGAGGTGTGGCAAAGGCTGCATAAACAGAAACAAAGTGATTTAACTCCTAAATGGCAGTGAATTGAGCAGCAAAACCTGAGAGGCATGAGTTATACACTAAAACTGCTTCATTAAGCTAAAGTTGTTTAGGTGACTATAGTGTTTCTTTAATCTTTTTAAGGTCAGTGCTATGAGTACTACTGACAATGACATCTCTAAAACTAGCAAAAGCTAAATTTGTCCTTCCCAGTGAAATACTTTGATAACAATATTCTTATGTTTATCATTATATTCTTGCAGACTGCTCCACGTTTAGACCTTTGGCCCAGAATTTCTTCCTGTAAAAAGCCCCATTTATTTCTCTGTTCCAAGTGCCGCAGTCTATTAACAAGTTCAACCTCCATGATGTGTGTGTGTGTGGTGCCGGCTTGTACAGTCTATATGATTTACTGCTAGTCAGTTCTATTGCAAATAACAGTGGGTCTGCCTAAATACAGCAAATGACCCAGAAATCTTTTTTTCCCTCAAGTTGGTCCTTCGTGAATAGTTGATGGACCGAAACAGGACATGAATGGAATCTGTTAGACATAAGGATTAACGTAAGCAGATACCAAGATCCAAACCAAATACATCATTGTCACGTTCACCTTCATTCAGCCATGAAAATATAAATGTATTACCAAAAATGACATACGTTTGCCAGCTATACGACAGGAAACCCACTATTTTGCATATTTAGTTTTTTTGTGGTTTGCTTCGGTACGCCAAAATGTTATTTACAATCAATTACGCGAACAGAGAACACATTTAGAAAGATCTTACATTTCGATACACTGAGAATTTTATTGTGGCTTAAGTGAATGATTTATATTTTTGCATCTGATCTGTGGCAAGCCCTTTGTGGGCATTACAGCTGCTAAATGAAAATCTTGTTGTAGGCAAATGCCTTGCAATGACTCAATTTACTGTGCAAAAAATCAGTTATTATCATCAGACATGTATACGTTTCATTAGAGTGGATTTCTTTAATGATATGTTTTTGTAACAATGGTTTAATTGTACGGCCTACCCTACTCCCTCCTAATAAACCTCGACACTGACCAAAGAACCCAACACTGACTACAACACACAGCGTGTAATGAATCATGTTGCACAAGAGGGTTCTTTATTTAAGAAAAAAATTATTCTTAACAGTGAACTTGTATGCATTTTCTAGAGTGGCCAAATTTTGCATTTTTTAATGAATGGGTTTACCCCACTTATAAAAGGCACATAGATGCAAAGAGAAGCATCATGAAGGACCATGTATGTGTGTATATGTGTGTGTGTATTGTATGTGTATATATATATATATATATTTTATTTTTTTTATAATTTTTTATTGAAATAGTGTAGGGGTTTTACAATAATATTATATAAACATGTGTTGTATAACATCTCAATATCAAACATACAACACATCAATATATTAGTAAACATGGCATGTCATATGTAGGTTCAGTGATGTGTTCACATAAAAGAATTATAAGTCAAATTGTATCCAAAAAAATACATGTAGCTTAATAACATCATTAAAAACATCCAACACAACACAACACAAGACAATACAGTACATTCTTATCAGTTAAACAGCATGACATATCATTAACATAAAATTTAAACATATAGTAAATGGAGAAGAAAAATAAATCTAAAAAAAGGATTCTGAATGGTAGGAACATTTCATTTTTAGAGTATTTTTGTTACTTTGCTCAAGTTAGCCAATCAGTACCCCTAAAGTTATTGTACATATTCTACTGATCTTTGACAGCCTTGAGACATTCTACAATAGTTAAAAGGTTACTTGTCATCTAATACTTTTCTAGCAAAGTCTCTATTGAGTTATAGTTGGAGTGGGTTACTAACATTTGAACTATTTGTATTTGTAGGTTTTAAAGATTTTGACGTATGATATTTCCTCATACCTTGAAAAGTAAATAAAATATTAAAGTTTGTTCACTAAAGTGAGCATTGCCGAAAAAAATAAAATTCAAAGTAAATTTCAAATTTTAAACAAAAAAAGCCAGACTGGAAGCAAATCTAGTTTGGAGAACTTTTCTCAATTCAGCTACTTTGACTTGAAATGTAAAACTGACTTTGAATTCTCAATAATTCTGATTTTGGTAAATAACCCTGATAGTGATCTTTACTCATTTTACTGCCACTTTTTTCATTTTTTCTTTAAGAAGAATCTTATTTACCTGGAAATATAGGTTTACTTAAAAGCTTATAACAAGGACAAACACAATTATGATGTTGAAGCCCATGCCTTACTCTACCTGTTGTAAATGGCCCTGGTATGGCTTGGATAGTCACTACAGTGACACTTGTGTCCCATTGGCCAACAAGGTCAAGTGCATTAGTACAGAGTCCATCGAGTGACTAAATGGGCACTGGATATAACCAGATAATTCTAAGCTGGTGTGTAAAACATGAGGCAATCATGACATAGGTGGCTATGATAATATTTTTTTACATTATTATCACTATTATAGAATGGGGCTAATTGTCAACAATTAGTTGATATACAAAATATTAAGAGATGAGGTAAAGAAGGCCCTGCTGAGACGATCGATCTTACAGTCGGTGATAGTGGTTTGGTTGTATCATATCATGTACAGAGCCAACTCTCTGGAAGGTTATTCATTAAGTTTGTGAATTGCCTACTTCTCCATCTGCTCAGATTTGTTAGATAAGTTAGATAATTTCCACTTCTCCATGAGGACAGATATTACAACCAGATTACTTCATTTAGGTATGTCACACACATAAAATACCTGTTGTAACCAAAAATTAAACTCGACAATTCTTTCACTCTATCACTTTACTTATGCATAAACATTTTGTTACCCGTGTTTAGTGCTTTTCTTAGATAATTAGAAGGGTGTATTTTTCCCAATAATACATAAAAATGAAATTGGAAGAAAACAGGGTTTATTATTTCGTTAAAATTCAGAGATCACTATGAGTGTCTTATTTAAAAAAAATAAAAAAATTAAATAAAATAAACAATACTGTTTAGAAATCGGACTTCACACATGTTTTGTTAATGCCAACATTAAAAGGAGTAATGCAGCTTAATTATGTTTCAGCAGAGAGATGTAGAAATAATTAAAATGGAAACCGTATCTCTGTGTGTCTCACCACAGACTGTGTACAAAATGTATTGTTAGCGGTGCCGTCTAGCGCGCTCTAATTTATAACCAAAATACTACTGTGATCATGAGTTTTAATTATGTGAAGGACAAACATATCAGTATTGAAACAATGTTATCTAATGACTTACACAGTGCAAAGAAACTCCCTTCTGTAAATCTATTTGTCTCTTGGGAGACCGAATATTCAGACTGAATATTTAGTCGTGTTTTTGTGTCTTGCATACGTTAAAGGTAAACTGTCACCTCCATAATAAAAAAAAAAATCTACAATTGTAATAGCTCTCAAACTGAATCTATATTGGCTTCATCCACTAAACATTGAAATGTAAAGCTACCTATTTGCAAGCCCTCGTCTGTCACTAGTGAGGGCAGGGCCGCCACCAGAAATTTTGGGGCCCTTAACTCAGCTCAGGGTCTGGGGCCCCGGGGGGCCGCCTCCAAGCCCGCCCACAGGGACCGCCCCCAAATCCCACCCACAGGAATACAGACACAAACACACACACTGATACAAAAGGACACAGATACATACACAAAGATACATACTAACACACACAGGCATATATACTGACACACACGTACTGAGACATACACACATATACAGACACACAGGTATACATAGTGACAGACACAGATGCATAAGGACATACAGACACATTCATAGATACAGACATACATACACACAGACATACATTCATAATGATATACAGACATACTGACTGAAATACATAAATTCATACAGACAGACATACATGCATACAGACACTGTCATCCATACACACATTCATAATGACATCCATACACACATTCATAATGACATCCATACACACATTCATAATGACATCCATACACACATTCATACTGGCATACATACATACATATATACATTCATACTGACATACATGCATACATACACAGACATCCATTCATAATGACATGCATACATACATTCATATATACCTACATAGACATACATTCATGCACACTGACAGTCATGCACACTGACAGTCATGCACACTGACAGTCATGCACACTGACAGTCATGCACACTGACATACAGACTTAGATATATACATACATAGACGTACATTCATGGATACAGACATACAGACATACATACATACACAGACATACATTCATAATGACATACAGACATACATTGATACTGGTGTGTGTGTGTATGCATGTATATATATATATATATATATATATATATATATATATATATATATACTGACAGACAGACATTCATACATACTGACAGACAGACATGCATGCATACAGACATATATACATACTAACATACACACACACACACACACAGCTCATTTTTCAGCCACACTCCTGTTTCTTACCTTTTCTTTGCAGGAGAGTGGCTGGGGACTGGGTTGATGGGAGTCGGCGTGGCTCTCCCTCTTCACTGTCTGGCTGGCTCTCCACTTGTGTTGCGCCTGCATTTTAATTTTTTTTTTTAAAAGGGGCCCGTTCGCGCTATTACAGGGCCACAGCGCAGACCGGGCCCCTGAAGATATAGGGTCCATCGGGTGGCCCTAAGTGCGTGGGCCGTCTGATAGGCACCAGCACAGTTCCGCCGCTACACGTGGGGCCTGGGCGGCCGGGCCCCCCAGGGCTGCCGGGCCTATGACAACCGTAATGGTTGTCACACCCTGATGGCGGCCTTGAGTGAGTTTTAAGCAGAAAAAGACTTTATCTATGGAGGATACCGCTGTCTTTCGGCATCCTCTGTAGACATCAGTGTTGTACTCTATTGCATGTATGAGAGTACAGCGCTAATATCTCCATTCTTGGCAGATGAAGCACCAGGAACTGAAGAGTACCTCGAGGAAGTCGATGATGGTTCCTGTGAGGGACAGGTTCAGTTTTTTTGAAGTAGGCCAAAAAAATTTTGTGGATGGGTTACCCCATTTATAAAAAGCAAAGAGAAGCATCATGAAGAACCATGTGTGTGTATATATATATATATATATATATATATATATATATATATATATATATATATATATATATATATATATAATACACACACACACACACACACACATACATATACATACACACACACACACACACAAAAACATACACATTACACACGTATATATAATAACTATAAATATTGTATATAATAAAATATAAATATGTAAATAAAAATAAAATGTAAAAATAATTTACATTTATATATATATATTTAATTTTATTCTAACGGTATTTTGATATTAATACATATATATTTATATCAAAATACACTTAGAATGAATATATATATATATATATATATAAACAAAGCAAAAAATGAGAGCACTCCATGGATTTGGTAAATCAAATTACTGTATTCAAATAGCACAACAAAAAAAAATCGACGTTTCGACCGTCTAGCGGTCTTTATCAAGATGCTGTCATATACAAAAACCTCAAATATATACATAAACGCTTGTTAAACTTACCCAATCACCAAGTGCTCCCTGTGTGTCCAATCTGCCATATGAGTGAAGCCGCAAATTGTGGATCGTTATGTTAATTGCCGTAAAGTGACGTGTGGTGAAATCATCATGTGTTGCCTAGAGACGGCAAAGCTGTTTAAAAACCAAATGTCGGCAGAGATTTAAAATCAATACGGAGGATAAATAAAATTATATGTTGCATATGTGTTTTCATAAATGTCTAAGCAACTGCCTAACTGATCGTAGGATACTAGAGTGAGCCAGGAATGGCTAGAAACGATTGCTCATATAATATAGCGTTTATGTATATATTTGAGGTTTTTGTATATGACAGCATCTTGATAAAGACCGCTAGACGGTCGAAACGTCGATTTTTTTTTTGTGCTATTTGAATACAGTAATTTGATTTACCAAATCCATGGAGTGCTCTCATTTTTTGCTTTGTTTATAGTATTTTGCACAGAGAAGCACCTGGTATGTATTATTATTTGGGAAGAGTGCCAGAAATTGTATAGTTTCTATATATATATATATATATTTTTTTTTAATAATCTTTTTATTGAAAAAGTGTCTGGTTTTTACAATATGATATAAACATTGTGTTGTAGAACATCTCAATATCAAACATACAACAAACCAATATACAGTACACACAGCATGTCAGAATGGGCCTAACAACTCTTTCAGTTGTTTTATATGACTATATTCCGCTATCCCCCGTGGACTGGAATGCCAGAGGAGCAGCCGCCATCTGGGGTCTTTGCAAAAAATGTATATTATTGTATTATTTTATGAATGTGCTAAAGCATCTGTTGCTAAGCTTGCTATTTTGGGTAATTAGACCTCCAAATCAATACAATGTATGTATGGACAGGTTGAACTTGGTAACTGCACTATTTCCGATGTGCTGGTTGTGATATAGCCATGTAGTACAGCTTTATGAACCTTTTTATATGCATGTTGTATTCAGAGAATATGTGGCTATCCCAGTGTTATCCTATCCTTCAGAAGAAGATGCTTGGCCATTTATTATGTCACTCGGTATGCACGTAATATACTTGTCCAATTTTGAAAGTCTGCTGGGTTATTAACTTGTCATGGGCACATATCATTCAAGATTATGCTGTATCATAAAAATATTTTGGCACTTCAATTACAATAACTTATTGTGCCACTTAATACTCAATAGAGAATTTTAGATCCGTATGTTATTATTATAACTCATTCTACTACGTAAAACGTCTGCAGCTCGTAGCACTTCTTTAGATTTTGTCCCGAACACAGATGATACCATTACTCATTGTCTTATTAAATGAGACAATCTGGACCATTAATGAAGCTCGAAGACATTTTATACAGATGTATCACAAGCTCAAGAATAAAACAATAAATACTGTTGCATAAAGAAAGACACTTGAGTGCACTGTAATGTTGGCTACTCCAAGAGTGTTGTACCAATAAAAAAAATCTAGGCTGTGTTCCGTTAAAATATCTTCCTATAATTTGTTGTGTTTTAAAAACAAAAAAAACAATTCCTGCAACTGAAAAGTAATTTATAATAAATATCTAATACAGATTGATTTCTAAACACATTTGCTGTGGTTAAAGTCACGTTACTGTCAGTGTTATGGCTGTGGAGCTCTGTTATACACTCACACACCAATAATATGGAGCTCCTAAATAGGAAGACTTGATAGATATGAATTGAGAAGAGACCGGAATCAAGGCAAGGATGACATAGACATTAAGTCCACTAGATTTGTGCACAAATCTTTTTCAGCTATGATGAATGCATCAAATGCCTGTTAATCGATAGACAAATAATTGATCAATTTGTGGTTTGACGGAAGAATTGGTTCATCGATTATTATTGTGAACATCTATCATATACTTTTGCTGTCAATTCTTCCATATTAAAATTGCACCTTATTTTCTTACATATGTGAACAGAGTATGGCACTGAGCCCTTCCACGTTATAGCATAGCTACACATAATCTGTCAGAAATGTAGATATAATGATACAACAGGTATTTTGTTGGCCTTGGATCGTCGGTTTACCAGTTAGTAGAGCCAGTTATAAAGAATATGCTCAATTTAAAATTCTGGTGCTTGCTTACAAGTCCCTACATAATGCTGCTCCAACCTACCTATCCTACCTAATACACAAGTACGTCCCGTCGAGGCTCCTACGCTCTGCCAAAGACCTACGTATATCCTCTGTCCGTACACCCACCTCTAATGCTCGCCTTCAAGATTTCTCCAGGGCTGCACCTCTTCTTTGGAACTCCTTTCCCTGCTCCGTAAGACTTTCACCCAGTCTCCGCTCATTCAAAAAAATCATTGAAAACTCACCTTTTCAAGAAAGCATATCAATCAAACTCAAACTGTTAGCAGGTTTTTATCCCCCATACCCCATGACTCCTCTCCTGCAACTCTCAAAAATGACCTACTAAGCCCTCAACTTTTCTAACAACCTACTTCGTACCCCTACTTTTACCCTTTGTGCCACTACACCCCACTCCCTCTAGAATGTAAGCTCATTGGGCAGGGCCCTCCACCTCTCTGTACGTCCAATTGTCTGGTTAAAATTACATGTCTGTTAGTCCACCCATTGTACAACGCTACGCAATGTGATGGCGCAATATAAATAATAAAAATTGTCTCTAAATTTAATATAGTAAAGGCTAGAATTGGGGTACACCTGGAACATGCATTTTGCAGGAATAGTAGGTCACTTTATGACCTGCCTGTTTTACCACTGCTCGCACTTACAACCAGCTCTCTAGCGTGGGGATTCAAGGGATTCCCCACGCTAGAGAGCTGGTCTATGTTCCGTGAACATAGATTTAGGCGATTCCCTGCGCTATTGAGCTAATCTATGTTTGGGGAAGTTTTCCCAAACATAGATTCGCGGGATTCCCTGCGCTAGTAAACTGGTCTGTGTTCAGGGGGCTTCCCCTGAACGTAGACCTGCTCTCTTGTGCGTGCTCGCTAGCGCATCCTCACTTCCTGACCAATTAGTTTTACAACTGGGTCATAAGAACGGAACGCGGTTGGTAAGTGAGGAATGCCTGTACATAACAAAGATTAAGAAACAGTGTAGTCGTGGTGGGCTTAACACAATATGGACATATGGTGAAACTAAATCCCCATATTTGTTTGCTGAGAGGTGATTTTAAGTAGCATTGTAAAATTAAAATATTTTTTATATGTGCCCTGTTCCTTAATCTGTTATATGTCTAAATGTATTATATGCTAAATGTATTTGTTTAAGGCGCATAACTAGGCTATATTTGTAAAATGATACGGGCAGTACTGGTTTAGCACAGATACATACAGGTACTCCTTACTTACCGACCAGGTTCCGCTCTCACGACTCCGTCGTAGAACAAATTGGTTGGTAAGTGAGGAGTTAAGGGATTCCCTGCTCTGGTGTGCTTGTCTATATTCAGGGAAATTTCCCTGGACATAGACAAACGCAGCAGAACAAGGAATCCCTCTAATCCCTGTGACGGCTCACTGTTATCCCCACGCTAGGGAGCTGGTTGTAAGTGCAAGCCGTCGTAAAATGAGGACCACCTGTACTTCCTTTTTAGTGTCATGATCTCCAAGTGCCTAGAAATTTGTTTTAGGGTTGTTGTTCTGCAGTTCTAAGTAGCCTCCAGGCAATCAGACATGCTGTATACATTACAATGCTATGTTTTGGAATTGTTTGCCCCGGTTATATATTCCATCCATGACACACTAGGTGTCTCTGTTATTTGTTCCTTTATTGACATGCTAAATTACAGTATAATATAAACAAACCATATTCTCATCAAAGAATCTAATTTTGCCTAGACATCTCACTGTTACAAATGAGCAATAGCTTCCTGGGTGGAAAAAAAATCACATTTATTAGAATTTGTAGAACTGAATTGACATAATTTTATCCTTATCACTTATAGTCTGCACAAGCACCCTGAAAGTACTTTTAAAATGCAAGTCAATTTATCAGGTTCTGGTAATTGCATTCATTTTTGAACGGGGAAAGGTTGTAAATCTATACAAAGACTAAACAGTAAGCATGCTTTTGGTATAAAAATCAATTTTCGGGTGACAAACATGCAGTTCTGTTTTAATGTATTCCATTGCCTTGAGTTATATATTACTGATTGGTCTTCCTCATCAATCTCTCCAGGGTCTGAGTCACCTACACCAGCATAAAGTGATTCATCGTGATATTAAGGGGCAGAATGTCTTGCTGACAGAGAACGCAGAAGTTAAACTAGGTAAGGGAAGCTTCAAATTTTAATTAGGAGCAGAAAGGGCTCAAAGGGACACTAAAACGGAATACTGAAACCTGTTGTTAAGCTTGTTTTTCCTACGGATGCGTGAACGGCTATATGGCAAGCCACTGCTCGGGTTTTTATGTAATATTTATTGTACACATGTGTTATGTAAAAGATACAGTTACCTGGCAATTGATACAACATGTCTGTCTGTGGTTTAGGAATTGTCACAGTTAATAGTTAGCATAAGTATGTTCAATCAAACAGTGGCTTTTGTGATAGTTCTTTTATGTACATGATGGACAGTTTTATGACCAAAAATATATTGCCGTCAAGGTATGGTTTATAAATAAGTACATTATTTTTAATTAAATTGTTGTAGCTTTTAATGTGCTTTTCTGGGAAAACATTATTGAGATTATGGTCTTGTTCTAATAATGGCAGTGTATGAAACTTCACATGTTCTACGCGGGACCATATAGTTGATAAAGCAATTAAGCATTTGAGAAAGCTACAACACTCATCACCACTGGTATTCAGAGTCTTTTCCCAACGTCAACTTGAGATGTTAAGCTTGCAGGGTTCCTATGCACTGGCACTTGACCAAGCACAATTTAGTTAAAGGAACACCAAAAGTGTCCTAGTCCCTATTTAGACCCTCATCCCTCTTTTGCTGTAAAAAAAATAATGAAAAAAAGTATTTACTCACATTTGTTCCAACACCAAGACTCTCTCATAGCTGCTGCCTGCTCCTCCCTCGATGTCATCTTGTAGCCGTTGCTTCCTTGAAGGTCATCCAATCCAATGCATCTCATAGATGCATTAGTTATAATCTGTGCCTGTGTGGTAAGCACCACACACATCAGATCAAATGCTTCTTATAGGTTTATAGGTTTTGCTTTTAAATGAAACCTTTGTGTCCCTCTATTTACCCATCTTTTTAGTTTTGTGAAATTCACTTTACTTTTTTAGCTATTCTCATGGGTAAGAGTTGGCAGTCAGTGGAGCTGAAACAAAATTCCATTAAGTTTGCTAAGCTAATTTACCCACAATC
This sequence comes from Pelobates cultripes, assembly GCA_933207985.1. Classification (NCBI taxonomy): domain Eukaryota; kingdom Metazoa; phylum Chordata; class Amphibia; order Anura; family Pelobatidae; genus Pelobates; species Pelobates cultripes. The sequence continues at coordinate 102,977,197 of OW240913.1, forward strand.
CAAAAGAGTCCAACAAAAGGCCAAACTGCAGACATCATGGACAGAGGAAAACAAAAGTGTCAGTGTCACTTTAAAGCTACACCGAATTTCTCATAGCACCATCAAGCCCCAAGTTACTTTTTTAGTTGTTGTCAGCCATAGTATACTACTAATTGTGCTGGAAATTAACCTAAATAGATTTAATAATTTAATGAAATCATTGATAGCACGTAATGTGAACTGTAATTTATTATTTATATCTGTAATGTACAATTTCAGTGGACTTTGGTGTTAGCGCACAACTGGACAGGACGGTCGGTCGGAGAAATACCTTCATCGGAACTCCTTACTGGATGGCTCCGGAAGTCATTGCATGTGACGAAAATCCTGATGCAACCTATGACTTTAAGGTACAACATGCATTTTTACTACTATCACACTGTGTGTAGCATTTTTCAGAGAAACTGCTTTGTTCACATATGGGTTAATCCAGCCTCTAGTGGCGGTCTCTGACAGCCGCTAGAGGCGCTTCCGCGCTTCTCACTGTGATTTTCACAGTGAGAAGACGCCAGCGTCTATCGGAAAGCATTGAGAATGTTTCCTATGGACTGACTGAATGCGCGCGCGGCTCTTGCCGAGCATGCGCATTCAACCGATTACATCAGAAGAGGGAGGAGAGTCCTGGCGCTGGAAAAAAGGTAAGGGATTAACCCCCTTACTCCCTCTTCACCGCCACGGGAGTGGGACCCTGAGGGTGGGGGCACACTCAGGGCACCATAGTGCCAGGAAAACAAGTTTTTTTCCTAGCACTTTAGTGTTCCTTTAATGAACATCCATACCTTACCACTTATTAATAACCTGAGCTAAGCATGGAAAGTGTTCTTTGCAATCATTGACCGTGTCACCAGTCACAATCAATGGAGGCCTAGTCAACTAAAATTGCTAGGGATTTTTTGCTTTTTCATCCTCATTTCAATAACAGGATGATGCAGATTTTCAGGAAGGCTGCAATGATTCTTATGCCTCTGTATAAACATCTTTGTTCTCTCAGTCTTCATTTTTAATGCTTTTATTTTCTTGAGTACTGCTTATAGTCTCTGTTATACCACATATAATTTAATGAGCACCATTCAGTTTTTACTGTGATCTAGTAAAGGATGGGGGAGACTAGTTCTCAGCAAGGAAATTGCCTACTTAAGAGTTGGCAGAATCTTTATCCTGATAAGAATTATATAAAAGCTGCAAGCGTCAATGCTTCGTGTAAGATATTTAATCTTATTAAAAGCTTAGTATTATTATTGAAATTTTTTAATTTTATTTTTTAGAGGCAGTTTTATTGCGTTTTGTTGCCTGTAAGCAACTATTTCAGATTGAACGCACACATAATGGTTACTTGTTACTATGGCTGTTCTAATCTCCACGCAGTTTAGCAAATAGCTTTTTTTCTTTGGACAAGGTGGGCAAGAACTAAACTAAGGGTTTCTCAGTGAAAGTATTCACTTCTGTTGCAAAGAATAATTATCCTTGCACCTTTTAATTATCATGTATATTATGTATTGAACCAAGAACATACCCTTTCCCATACCTCCCAACTGTAGTTACCATTTCTGTTCACATTTAGCAACATGACATAACCCTATTGTATCTCTACCATAGTTTTCTTAAAGGATCACTATAGGGTCAGGAACACAAACATGTATTCCTGACCCTATAGAGTTTAACACCACCATCTAGCCCCCTGGGCCCCTCATTCCTCCATAAATATAGCAAAATCTTACTGTATTCAAGCTTGAAGCTGTAACTCTGCATGCTATTTGCCTCAGAAAAACAAGCTGTATGCTGACATCATCAGAAGTGGTAGCCTGATCCAATCACAGTGCTTCCTCATAGGATTGGCTGAGACTGACAAGGAAGCAGATCAGGGGTAGAGCCAGCATGATTCAAACACAGCCCTGGCCAATAAGCATCTCCTCATAGAGATGAACTGAATCAATGAAAGTTCAGTGTCTGCATGCAGAGGGAGGAGTCGCTGAATATTTGGATGCATTTTAGGCAGCCATGACCCAGGAAGGATCTCTAACAGCCATCTGAGGAGTGGCCAGTGAAATTATCACTAGGCTGTAATGTAAACACTGCATTTTCTCTGAAAAGACAGTGTTTACAGCAAAAAGCCTGAAGGTTGTCCCTTTAAATAAATAGGTGCCATCAGTCCTGTATTTACCAATACAGTCCTGCATCTTGGGGTACTGTCCCAGAAAAATTAGGTCCCAGCAGATTTTAAAATGCAGGAGGGGACTGGGCACTAGATCCATGCTCTGAGTGCTTCAGGATGGCTCCATGTATGGTCTGCTTGAGGGGGCAGTCTGTCAGCCAAGCCCTCGTCATTAACGGTGGCCCACCTCTGTGATGCATGGTACTACCCCTTATATGTGCGAAACCTTGCTCTGTGTAGGCTGATCTTACCTGCCCATATAAACCTTTGGGGTATTGGGTAAAATCACAAATGAATATGTAAAGAACAAAGCCAAATGGAAGAAAGTCTATGTAATGACATGTTATGACATTGAGCAATTAATTAAACCAACTAAGGATTGCCTGACCCCGACTGCACTGATCTTAAATGTAACGTGCCCGAAAGGTTTAGAAGACGCCGTCCATTTTCACCACAATATTATTTAACACTCAAATTACGACTGCTTCAGCGTAATGACAATTCCTATACATGTCTGTAATAGGTCAGTTATTGCTTATACTTCTAGCTGAGTATAAACACATTTTGTTTAATAAGTTTCTCCAAGAAAGAGGGCACCGAATATCCATACATGATGCAGATCCCTTTCACTGATGTAAAGTCACGTCATCCAGTGATGGCCTTCCTAGTAACTGGAACTAATGAGGGTCTCCTTAGTGTGTGTGTGTGTGTATGTGTGTGTGTATGTATGTATGTATGTATATATATATATATATATATATATATATATATATATATATATATATATACACACACTAAGAAGACCCTCATTAGTAATAGTATGAAGTATTTACTAATATATATATATAAAATGGTAAATACTTCATATTATTTATACATGTGTTTGAAAGGTCACTTAATGGAGTAATTGCTAGTCGTGAATACCCTGCTCTATAGGCATGCACAAATATTATTTTTATCTATTGTTATACTTGCTAAACCAGTCTTTACTTTTTTATCATAATTTCCCTTTTCCATATTGAGACGATGCTGTCTTGCATGCTGAATACTTCTATGTAGCAGCCGTGGACTTTCACTGATCATTTAGCAGGAAGAGCCTGTCAATGTGTGTTGGTACTGGGACCCAAGAAGTAAAATATATATATATATATATATATATATATATATATATATATATATATATATATATATATATATATATATATTTAAATAAATAAAAAATCCCCAGGAAGGTGAGAAGTTTAATGGTGGAACAGATGGTACTTTGAACTTTATATACATTTTTTTAATTTTTTTATTGGAAATGAAAAGTAGCTGTAATTACTGTGAACGCCGTGTAAGGCATTTAGTGACACACACTTTATCTAATTGGTGTTGTTGCTCAGCATAGTTAAAATCTACAGACTCATGTTGTTGGATAAACATTTCCTGTCAGTGGATAGTGACTCTTATTCATTGTTTGTCATTCCGAATAGCATTTCAGTCAATAAAACAGTTTGCTGGCAAGAATACCAACATCTAAAGTAATAAATCACAATAGTTGTTCATGTGTATGTGTTTTTCTCTCATAGAGTGACCTGTGGTCTTTGGGAATAACAGCAATAGAGATGGCAGAAGGAGCCCCACGTAAGTAATTTTGATCATAATCGTTATATAAATATATAGTGTAACTGATGGAGAAGTCAGCCAAGAATAGAAGGGGGTATTACATGAAACTGCATGGATATTTTTTGTATTTAAACTCAAAGGGATCCTGCTCTGGTCCTCGCCTGGCTAAGAGGTAAGTTTTTTTAGCCAGAGCTCCAGTCAGACCCTCTACCTCGCCTAGAGCAGCTCTAAATGACATTTCCCTTCTAATGCTATACAGGAGCCAGCATGCCGAGGGAGGTGGTAGCAAGCCTGTGTGCAGAAATCAGAGAGAGAGAGTCTGCAAAGCCTTCTGAAAGACAGAAGCCTGGTGTCACTGTATGTGTGGCATTTTGACAATTTGTATCCCAGTATAAAGCTGGTTAGACTCAAAGCTCTAATTTAACGTGTTTATTCAGGGCTTGATAAATACCCGGAGACCTATGAATTCTTAATCCAATTCTGTTTGATAGAGATTCTCAAAATAGAAGTTACATAGATTTATGGAAGGGTTACTCCAATCATAACCACTACAGCCCGCTGTACTAATCCCACCGACCATTCATTGGGTGAGACCATCAGCTGAGTTTTCTTAGCCAATGAACACCCCTCTGTGCCTAGAAACATGCACAGAATTGACTTCAGCCAGACTAGAACTCTTGGTGCTGCCGGACGTGTATTTACACCTTTGGAAGCAAAATGGTTGCACTCTGACTGTGCTGTGTGCAGTATTTCATAGCGAAAATCACTGGGGCCATGATGTTTGGAGTAACTCTTTAGGTTAATAATGAGATACTCGTTTCCCATTATTATTGCACTTGATTTGGATAGAGATATACAGATATGCGAATTATCATATATTATGCTATATGTAAAAAGTACACATTTCACATAGAAAACATATTTTCTGTCTTTGCCATTTCTGACATTATTCTTTTTTCTTTTTATAACCTTTAGCTCTCTGTGATATGCACCCCATGAGAGCTTTGTTCCTAATCCCACGGAATCCAGCTCCTAGATTGAAATCTAAGAAATGGTGAGTCAATTCTAAGGGAGATTTCCCCATGTAATTGTACGGAGACGGATACATATTGGATAAGTCTTTATTGGCAAGCAGCGATGACACTGTGTTCTGTGCAGCCAGTGGTTGAATAGAGCGTTAAACATGATTGTGGATTATTTTTTAACAGTTTCATTTGCCATTCCAAATACATGCTTGGTTGTCAACCAGTTGTAACTTGAATTGGCAGAACCTTTCCAGCTAACAAAACGTAATTTCTCAGTGGAAACAACTTGTCATTCTAGAAAGGCATCATTTATCACGAAGTGTGAGGAATGCACCCGTTTGAACAGCATTCAGTTAAGAGGCAGGGCTTCTTAAATCATTCCAATAAATCCCACTAAACATCCTGAAGAACAAGACCTTTCCAGCTGCAATTTTTTGATCGCCCCAGTCTGCAAAAGATGCAAAATAAAAAATGGCTATTGAAAGTAATGTGCAACTACTTTAGATATTATTATTATTATTATTATTATTATTACTGGTATTTATATAGCGCCAGCATATTCCATAGCGCTGTACAATATTATCAGAGGGGGAGATTTAGCAGTAAATGAGACAATTACAAAACCTTAGAGGAACAATAGGTTGAAGAGGGCCCTGCTCAAACGAGCTTACAGTCTATAGGAGGTGGGGTGTAAAACCCAACAGGACTAGAGGTAGCCATCCAGCAAGGTGGAGTGAAGCAGAGCTGAAGGAGAGAATAGAGTGCTGCCCTTTAGGAGAGAGCAAGGGACAGGTATGGGCCAGGATATACTGTACTATACAGTGTTCTAATAGTATATGGCACTAGTCTATGTGCTGCATTATATGGCATTATAGAATACAAGTTGTTCACTAACTTGGCATCAAATAATTAAATTACATTCTGTCTTTTTAAGCAAGTCCATTATATATCTTCTTATAATTTTGCTGTTTAGTAGTAGTTTATGTATATGGTTTTTTTTATTGAACCAGGAGGGAAGATGTTGTTTTCAACAAGTTATGAAATACAGGTTTCCCTTTCCTTTTTCCTTTTAAACTGACGTACTCAACTTTGTGGTATGCTAAAATATTATCATTTTCAAACTTAGAATGCTGATACCGAAGCTATGGTAGTGCTTATGTTTAAAGGGGCACCCTAAGCACCACAACTACTATAGCACATTGCAACTGATATGGCACAGGGAAATTTAAAGTGTATAAGCCAATTGATGGTCTTAAATTACACAAGCTTTGGCTCACTGTGCCTAGAGGGGTATCCCCTAAACCTTGTGGACAAGGTCCAAAGAAGGCCAAAACTGTTTTCTGGGGTTGCTGTATCTTGAGTGGAGAAAGTACTTGCTTGCATTTTGGTTCTGGGCTGACCATATGGTTGGGAACAGTCTAATATGCAAATTGTATATGTTCTCTTTGTAATGGCACAAGTTAGCAAAAAACATGTTTGAGACCTGAGCGGGGACTAACTGAAGGGCAAGCTACTGAGTTTCTCTAAGTTTTTGCTTGTTCTCAGAGTTCTCATATTCTCTGTTTTTTAATTAGTCCGCTCTGATTTCTGGAGCCTTTGACCAGGAGGAGCTGTCAGTAGTGAAGAGCAGGCTTCTCACATTTGACCACCAGAAATAAAAGTCCACCTTCCTCATCTATTACCCCATAAATAGGGCAATACAATGGATTGTTGGGGTTAGTGCATGAGGAGAGTGAAGAAATACTCCAGTAGAGGGCTGGTAAAATGTTTTTCCATTTAAGGTGAGTTGTCTTTGTGCTTTAATAGCCCTTCCGTCAGTCCTGGCACACAGAAACTTTAGATAGCATACCTTAAGTCTCTAGCAGAAGCCATGTCCCAGAGTCATGGCAAAGAGAGTGTGAGATATGCTGTTGCAATGATTTTTTATTTTTTATTTTTTTTTAAAGCAGCCATAGCTACATGGTTTTCTTTAGTTTGTTTCAAACCATTACTTGAATGTTTAAAGGAAGCTCTAGATATGTTATCATATCCAGACAGGCATTCTAGATGGCGTTTCTACTAATTGCAACATGAATTATTTAGAGGAAACAACACAAATGATAAATGAAACATCTTCAAATATATTTTGCATACCTATTAACATGTTATTGGGAAATAAAAATAGAAAAATAATTAAATCTGTAGTCAGGCTCTTCACGTGTACCTCCCCCACCCCCATTGTTTGCAATAAAATGAAACGTTTTACTCACATTTTGGCAGGACCGAGACTCATTTAGTACTGTTCACCTCTCTATCTCCCACGATGTCGCGGAGGATGCATGGCTTCCACCATGATGGTCCGATCCAATGCTCCTCATTGCCTTCAGTGCTACGGTAGTATAAGGGAGTTGGTGTAAGAGTTAATGTTAAACCAAGGCAGCACTGGTACATAGATGTTCTGTTTAACCCAAGATTAGTGGGAGTTATCCTCTCAGCTGGCAGGTGCTGTTTACTGCAAGTACTAGTTCAGCTCAAGAAAGCTGTAATCCAGGAGCTTAATTCCCATCAATACCAAGCAATTCAACCAAAAAAAGTTACTTTTGAACAATGTCCTTCATTTTTTTTATTGTAGCACACATGAGACGAAAAGTTTAATTCCATTGAGGAACATTGGTAACATATGCTATCAGTACATTTCAGCAATTTTTCCTATAAATTTGTTACCATATTTAATTATTCCAGTATATATCATAGCCTGGTGCACAGTGGAAGCATTCACATTATCTATTTTCTGTTCTGATTTTCGGATTCGTGAAAAACACAACTTGGTTTGAAACATAGGAAGGAGATGCATTACTGAATTGCGACGACAAAACAATATTGGCCATTGTTTTCAGAAAAAAATGGTATCTCACAAAGATCCATAACGGATAAAAAGAAAATAATGACATTTACTAGATTATATTCTGTCATTTGGTGTTACCACTTGTTCAAGGTGTTTACTTTCATTTGCTTTGTATTTCCCTTGATAAAGTCCCTCCAGACATCTTTGTTCATATTGCCTAGGGCAGATTCGAATAGCCTGCCATTTCAATTCATGTATAGAATAAAGCATGTGTTACAATGTCCTATAGAAGAATAAACAACTAGATAGGTGTATTGAATTTAAATCACTATGGATATGTATTGATGGACTCTAGAAGTGTCGGGCTCTGCCATACATTATGTTGCTGCTTTTACGAGATAACGTATAGTAATTAAAAATAATGTTTTTACTAGTAATCATGTAATTGCAGTATCTTTAACCAATATATGGCCATAGGTCTATAATGCTTTAATTCCAGATTGTGTAATAAATGTGATTGCGTAATATATTTTCATTGTAGCTTCCAATCTTAATCTGTGCATGTTGTGCTTTGTTTTGATGTCCTATCTGCTCTGAAGTCCAAGTACCACTGAGTCTTTTATCTGTCTGTAAAACGAATAATGCTTTGGTCTGTAAGTGACCAAATAGGAATGCCTGCAGAATGGCTCGATGCACTGTTTATTATATTTCTTACATCCTCCAAACATAAATAGTGCTGTAAAAGGTCAGTACGTAATGAGGAAATAGAAGGAGAACAGGAAGAGTGACTGGTTCCAAACAACTTATCATTCAAGGTAGTGATGCAATTAATCTGTTTTACTGCACTTTGTAATGCTAGATTTCAAAGTGGTGAAGCAGCAAAAATGCACATTTCACTAAGCAGTGGTCAGATCATGTAAGCTCTTTGAATCCTAGACAGATTTGGTGTGTTAAGCCCTTCTCACTGTACCTCCAGACTATTGGAAACAGATCAGGATGATCGACTGAGAAAACCACTGCCTAAAAGATCTATTAGACACAAAGCTATACCATAAAATTCAACTGGCTAAAAGCTTTGGCTCAAACCACATTATTTATTGTTTTAAGTAATGCAATTTTTATTGTGTTCAATTTTTATTGTATTGTATTCAATTTACTGATTAAGGTACAACATTCTCTGTTAAAGGGGCTCTCCAGAAACTATTTTCCTGGCACTGCAGGATCCCATGTCGCTGAAGGGGTTTAAACCCGTTCAGCTACTTACCTGAATCCAGGGCCGATGTCCCTCGGCGCTGGGTTAGGCTCCACCCATGCTCCTCCCCTGCCTACATCAGCCGGCGGGGAAGACCTAATGCGCATGCACAGTAATGGCTGCGTGCGCGCATTAGACCTCCCCAAAGCATTGAATAATGCTTTCCTATGGGGAAAATCTGACGCTGCAGGTCCTTGAGAACCTCCAGCGTCAGATAACCGACCAAAGGTCGGTTTGGATTCGGAAGCACAGAGGGCAGACTTAATGCTTTCCTATGGGGAAAATCTGACGCTGGAGGTTCTCTGGAACTGCAATGTTTTACATTGCAGAACTAAGTGCAATAGGGGCACAGCACCCAGACCACTTCAATTAGCTGAAGTGGTATGGGTACCTGGAGTGTCTCTTTAAATAGTTTCTCTATACCCCAATGATCTTGCTTCTACAGTCTTGTTATATTGTAATACTTTGACTGGGAACTAGGAGTGCTACACTACATAAGCAGTGTTTTAACATATAATTGCTACTCACTTGCAAATTTCACATGTTTTAATTATAAGCTTTGACACTGGACAGGGGTAAAATTATTTAATATAGATATGTCAATGTTTTATTTTATAATTGTCTTGTTTTTTTGTATTCATGTAATTATTACAATATGTTCTTGGTGGAGCAAGTTGGTTAAAGCACAGTGATTATAGCGTCTTCACACAAACATGATATAATATAACACATGCATCGGCAGTCTCGGTAGATTGACTGAAACTTCAACTCAGAAATTGCAAGTTCCTTCCTACTATAACTACTATACTATACTTTATCCAATAAGGGATACATTTCATGATAGGGTATTCCTAGTGTAACATTGGTCTTATACTCGTTATAGTGGTAATTAAACTAGCATTATATTTGTCTACTATCCTCGACTTAAGATAATGCCAGGGAATAATGAAAGTATGTAGAAAATTCGGCAGACTCGATGGGTCAAACGGTTCTTATCTGCCGTCACATTCTATGTTTCTAATTAATTTGTCTACTTATCTGAAAATGTTACCTGTCTTGCTCTGACTTATTATTTTACTCCATTAACTTTAATCTGTTGTATTCTTTTATTCCATTAATCATCACTTTCTTCAATCACGATTAATATTCAAGTTCTGAAACACTAAAGAGCTAGCCGGCTGGACAGTGCACTCTTCACGAACGTAAAACAAGACATGTTTTTTAACCCTTAAATTCAGATCATCTTTTTTTCCATACACCACCACCCCCTTGGCTACCACTGCACGTCAAACTTTCAATTTAGTACAACGTGCTCTTACGGCCCAATCTGTGCGATACAATGCTCACTTGTGGGCCGTTGTATCCCACTCTTACTATTTTTACAGCTCTCATTATTCATTATTATTGAAACTTTTCCTTACTTGATTTACTTAACTTTTCTCTGAAACCTTCTTACCCTACCAAAACCTTCCTTTCTCTTTCACCAATGAAAACCTGAATGCCCTACTTGATAGTGGATGCTCTCGTTTACTTTTGGTTGAATGCTATCATAAACCAAAACTTAGACCGTACTCGTACCCCTACTACCAATCAGAGACATTATCACCCTAACTCAGAATTCCTAAGCAAACTCTTGACTTCACAATGCTTTTGTGATGTATGGGGAATAACAAACCCAAAAATAGTCAACTACACTTTTTACTCCCTTCCTCACAAATTGTACTCCAGAATTGATTACTTGTTACTGTCCCAAAATAATGCCAGATTTATAGGTTCCTCCTGGATAGAATTTGTTTCATGGCCAGATCACTCTCCAGATTTACTGTTTACAGTTTACTGAATTGTGCTCCATAAATAGAGACAAACGTTGGTACATGAACGATAGCCTTCTCCTTGATAAAATTGTTATGGAATTAAAGGAAGACATTAGGATCTTTTTTGACCAGCATAGAACTGTAGAGATGGATGAAAACATACTATGAGCAACATTGAAGATGTACATCAGAAGCTCGATTATCTCTTGTGCCACAAAACTTAAATTTAATCAAGAGATGAATATGTCAAAACTACATTCAGAACTACAAAGCGTTTTAATTATCATAACTCACTCCAAACAATATCATCTGTGTGCTCTAAAATGTATACAATCTTTAAAGACAATGAATTATGCGATCTAAAGAGAGTAAAGAAAACATTCTTGGATAAGGGAACCAAACCTGACACACTACCTGCTCAGATATTGAAAGATGAATGTGTAGCACAGTTCATCTCAGGAATTTGTTCACCTACTGGCAAGCTACTAGTTTGCCAGTAGGTGAAAAATAGCTGACAAATTTGCCATAATATGAATACTATAAATACTATGAATGTAATAAACAGTGGTAATATGATAGACCAACAAAGGAAGAATGACTTACACAATCACGTTTTTTGGACACACTTCAACTACCTCCTATAGAAAGAGACCATGTGAGATCTCTACTGAAATAAATAACAGGAGGAAATCCTATAAGTAATTAAGAACGCAAAAAATTATAAATTACTAGGTCCAGATGGTTTCACTACCAACTATAAAGTAATGCTTTATCCCCTAAATTATTCAGAATTTTAAAACAAGTACTTAAGGGGGGGAAAATATTTTTAAATACTGGAGGCGAATGTAGTAGCATTACCAAAGGAACGAAAAGACGTGTCTGCATGCTCCAATTACAGGCCAATTTCGTTGCTTAACGTTGATATAAAAATATAGTTACTTCCATTAAAGGGACAGTACAGTCACCAGAACAAGTACAGCTTATTGTATTTGTGCCGGTGAGTATAATAAGTCCCTTCAGGCCTTTTGCAATAAATTTTGTATTTTCAGAGAAAAAGCAGTGTTTGTATTACAGCCTAGGGATACCTCCAGTGGCCACTCCCCAAATGGCTACTGCATGGAGACACTGGACTTTCCTCATAGAGATACATTGATTCAATGCATCTCTACAAGGAGATGCTGATTGGCCAGGGCTGCGCTTGGCTTGTGCTGGCTCTGCTCCTATTCTGCTTCCTTGCCAATCTCAGCCATTCAAATGCTTTACTATGAAAAAGCGTTGTGATTGACTGACTGTGATCTCCACTTCTGATTATGTCAGCCAAGGAGGTAGATCAGGTGCAGACCCAGCACCAGCAGACTGGATTAAAGGTAAGATTTTACTATATTTAGGAGGGGGAAAGAGGGAGGTGGAACAGGGAGCTGGATCTGAAAATCTAACTACAGAAATATTTTATAGATTTTATAGTGTTTTTAACACTATGGTATCAGGAATACATAGTTGGATTCATTCTACACTAAGAAACCCCAGATACAATACAAAGAGTTCTCAATTTAATTGACCTGAAACATGCAAGAAGATACTCTTCAATGTCATTAAGTCTAGATGTAGAAAAAGCCTTCACTAGAGTGAATTGGTCCTTCCTTTGGATAATCCTTCACCCGTTTTACTTACCAAATAGATTTGTTGCTACTGTTCAAGCACTTTGTGAACAATTGTCTGCCAGAGTCTGGACGATGGGCTTATCCTCCACAAAATTTATGATTCTCAATGGAACAAGACAGGGCTGTTCATTATTTATCACCTATTCGCACTTTATATTGAACCATCGGTATTTGCAATCAGGAAAAATAAAAACATCTTGGGAATCAAATGTGCAAATTATTATAAAATTAGTCTATTCGAGAATGTCCTTTTCTCTGTTGCAAATCTAAGAATTTCTCTGCCTTGTCTCTACAGAATAATTGCACATTATTCCCAGTTATCAGGCTATAAATTAAATCAATCTAAATGTAAAGGTCACAATATCTCAATCTCTGATTGGGATTTCATGAATCTAGACTACTTTTTCAACTTTAAAGCTAATAATCAACAAATGAGCTTTTTGGGAGTGTTAAGATCTTTATACCTCTAATTACCCACAAGGACTTTCTTATGAGGAAATGGCCGCCTTATAATATTTCTTTGATATGACATGTCTATTCTTTGAAAATGATGGTACTCCCTAAGATATTGAACCTGATCGATTTATCTCTTGGCGATCTCATCACGCTTAGGCGCACTGGGCTAAATTTACTGTAGGCAGGCAAAGAAGCTAGTCTGTCTACGGACCTAGCTCACCTTCCAAGAAACTCAGGGGGCTTGGTTATTCCAGATCCCACAAAATTTTACAGAGCTGCACAACTTGCACAAGCTCTGAATTTAAATTTCCACCTGGTACGTTTTGTTGGGTAGACTTTAAGTGAGAACTTTGTAGACCCATAAAAATAAAAAATAAAAGAATATGGATCGACCTGAAAAAGACACACTAAATTCCTTGCTTCCTTTAACAACACAAAGTTACTGCTTCTGGAAAAAAGCAAAAGACAATCTAATTTCAAGAGACTCAGCAATCATCCTTATAATAGACAACCGCAGATTTCATTTTAAATGTGGTAGGACTGTGGATGAATTTGGTTGGTGAATGCCAAATAAACTAATGACGGTGGTAGATTATGCCCAATTAGAGCAATTGCTCACCGCTGAAAATCTTGTTATATCCAAAAAAAAGTCCTAAATCAGATTTGACAAACTTTAGATATATCCACATTTATCTAGAATCCTTATCGCATAGAGTAGATCAATACCATATGACCTAATTTGAACATGTATATAAATATAATTTTTCTGATAACTGATCAATATCAGCAATACACAGCTTCTTAATAAATAATTTACATAGGAAAGACAAGATTTCAGAAATTATGGGATGAAGGAAGGGAGCTGGATAACAAAACGTGGACAAAAATATTTACTAATTGTTACAAATTGTCTATCTGTACCACAGTCAAGGAAAACTGATATAAATGCTTATCCAGATATCATTTAGACCAAGTCCATCTTTTTCATATCTTGAAAAGTAGAACTTCATTGTGTCCAAGAGATTGTGGAGCACACAGTACATTGTATCATATGTAGTAAACATGAACTGAAATATTTCTGGAATGAGATTTTTCAGATATTGAGTAACGCACTGAAGATAGGCATATACGCTGACACAATCTTCGCTCTATTAAATGGAACCAATCAACAATATGCTTACATACTACTACGCTGTTCTTTTGCCATAAAACTGTATTCTGCAATCTTGTGTACCCTGGCTAATCATTTCTCACTAGTTTGCAGACATAACCTTGATTTTAAAGGTGCAATTCTAAATATGTCAACTTAGACTTTAAAATCATTCTTCAACACATGGCCTTTTGAATTTTGTTATTATTGTAGTTTTATCAAATACGCACTGCCTATTGTATACCAAGGTGTGCATGGATTGTCAACTCGATAAAAAGGTGGTTGGTAAAAGTTGCCTGATCTTATTCCATGGGCATGGGCCTGGAGCTTCAGCACCACTAGCCCCTATGTTAATCAGGCTCTGACCTCTGTTCCTTCATGTATTTGGGGTACAGCATCTGCAAACAGGGCAGCTGCCCCGGGCCCAGTTACTCCAGGGGTGCCTGTGGGCCCCGCTACCCTCAACAATTTATTTGGGCCTCGCACTCCAAGAAGGCCCACCAGGTGGCCCATGCACTGTGTGTGTGTCTCGGTGTTTCAGTGTATGTGCCTGTGTGTGTTAGTGTTTGTAACTATGCATGTCAGTGTATGTGCCTGTGTGTGTCAGTATGTCTGTCAGTGTATGTGCCTGTGTGTGTCAGTATGTCTGTCAGTGTATGTATCTGTGTGCGTCAGTATGTCTGTCAGTGTGTGTGTCAGTATGTCTGTCAGTGTATGTGCCTGTGTGTGTGCACGCGTCAGTATGTCTGTCAGTGTATGTGTGTGTGTGTCAGTATGTCTGTCAATGTACGTATTTGTGTGTGTCAGTATGTCTGTCAGTGTATGTGCCTGTGTGTGTGTGCACGCGTCGGTATGTGTCAGTGTATGTGTGTGTGTCAGTATGCCTGTCAATGTATGTATTTGTGTGTGTCAGTATGTTAGTCAGTTTATATGTCTGTGTATGTGTAAGTAGTTAGTGTGTGTATTTGCATGTGTGTCAGTGTGTCTGAGGACCAAAATTATATATAAACACACATTCAAAAAAACAACACTACACATAAATGCACGCTTGCATCCAAACCCCAACACCACATACAAACACATTCAGACAAACATACTTCATACAAAAACATGCTTACATTCAAACAGTGCAAAATACAACCCTGCAAGCATAAGAAATTGGTAGAACCCCACCTGTCAATGCATTGTTGGAGTTGCATGACAGATAGGGTTCTACCTTTTGTCCAGCCTTGCAATGGGGGGAGGGGGATCAAATAAAATTCTTGCACCAGGGATTTTTATACTTTGGTTCCGCCACTGCGTTGGGGTGGAGGGCGTGACTGCATGTAATGGAATGGGGGGGCACTATCTATGGGGACCCTAGCAAATATTTGCCCAACGTCCAATCATTATTAAAGACGGGCCTGCCGGCAAACGTCACACATTTCGTTTCCAGTGATTACAAAGCATGTACACTTGCTATAGTTGTCCTCTCCTAGACAGAATATTATTACATAAGGTTCAATATGTGTTACGGTACAAAACAATACAGATTCATCATCCGATGACTTCCACAATCTTTTGCAAATGCTTCTCATCTGGCAATTCCAAGGAATTTAAAAAGCTCTGTCACTAACATATCCTGTCAACAGGCAAGATGTCACTGGATGTGTGCCAGGTTTTCCATTAACAAGCTAGATTCTTTTACCATTTCCATTGCAGATAAACATAATATATTTGATATCATACCTGCAGGAACAGAACAGATGGAAACCATTCAGGGTGGGAAAAAAAATATTATTTCAGTTTTTGGAGAGCAGGACTAGAAATCACATTTTTAATTTTTATTTCAACATAATCAGGGGCACACCCTCATTTTAATGTTCTTTATTAAAGCGTATCAATTAAACGGTCAGCAGGTTTCTCATCCCCCACCCCATGACTCCGTTCCTTCACCTGTCAAAAATGACCTACCAAGCACTCAATAAACCCTTCTGTAACAAACTATTTAATTCCCCTACTTTAACCCTTTGTGTCACTATACCCCACTCCCTCTAGCATGTAAGCTCATCGAGCAGGGCCCTCAACCCCCTCTGTTCCTGTACGTCAGTGGTCTGATCTCAATTATGTGTCTGTTAGTCCACCCATTGTACAGCGCTACGGAATTTGTTGGCGCTATATAAATAATAAAATAATAATAATAATAATAATAATAGAGGCAAACTAAATGCTTTACTTTTTTTTATATAGAATTGTTAAATTATTTTGATTATAAATTAACAGGAGGGAAAATAAATGTGGACACTCTTCAGCCTCAAATCAAAACAAAGTCAGTGCACTGAAAACGTGTCCATGCAATTGTTGGGTGCCACTTGTCACTACTGTGCCTAAACCCCCAAATTGTGTTGTCTTGTTAAATCATTACATTTGATATAAAATACTAATAGAAGGAATGAGAATTGAGTGCCCCAATGATAATAAAACATAACTTTTATTAGTAATATCAAAATAAATAAAGAAATGATATATAATACAAATGTGCTCAAGGTGAAGTTTAAAAATGGAGATTATAATGGTATATAAGCAGTTATGTCGGTATGGTATTGCAATTGTACTCTTATATACATATGGTAAGGTCTCCTTTATTTGCAGTAATGCAAAGTTATATCTATTTGTTGGTTTATATATTGATCTGTGTCCGTTTTCTCAGGTCTGTGGCATCTCAGCTGTAATTATTGATAATATAAAATGACGCCTGAATTATTTAAGTGCGTTATCACTGGATTATAATATTACAATTGTGCTCTTATGAATAAATGTGTTCATGTAGCAGAGATTTCCATTGGTATCTATGAATCTGTGCTTGTTTGCTCAAGTCTGTTTGTATATCCTTTTTGAACACATTTATTCGTTTTGATCAAAAAGACCAGAGCATATGATGTAAATGCAAGGATCCTACAGAAACTGTCTGGTCGACATTGTCTTATTTGCTATGTCACTCTGGGGGATTTCTAGTGTATTGACATTTAATAAACTGTTATTTTTCTTTTAGGGGTGCCTTCAAAAAAGTTCTCATTCGTGATTAAACTTGTTAATATATCTCCCAATTTTCCCCCTGTAGTGAAAAATAGAAACAGTTCGGAAGCTAGCTGCTTAAAATCGTTAAGGCTGCTATATTGCCCTTCAGGGCTTCTGATATTTCCCGGTAGGTTCTTAAGATGCTGTTTCCTAAATCCTCATTTTAAGGACATAGTAGAGAGAGACACGCTACCCTGATAAGACAGCCGTAATCATATTCCCCTCTCTACCTTATCTCCCAAACCGAAATACAAATGATCCTGAATATCTCGCATGTGGATTGCTGGAGCACAGAACAATATGTCAAGTAGATACATATTGGTTACATAAATGTATCAAATGTAACCACAGGTTTCCAGAGCTCTGAGTCCTGGTTAAATAAACCCACTGTTCCTGGTCTAATGATAGATTTTAAGATTAAGTTATCTACCAGGATTACAGATAGCCCTTAGTAAGTAGCAAGTACGCAGATCTACATTAATTTAAATAAATATCGCACAGATCAATATAGATATAAATAATTGCCAAGTAGCAAAAGCTTGGGATCCTGGTTAGAAAAATGAACAATTCCTGGTCTTATGATAATTGCTTGGATCTAACTATCTACCAGGATCACCAAGAGCGAATATATCTATTCTATCTGCCTTTAAAATATCCTGTATATACAAATTTACTATGCAATTGTGCAATAAATGCTGTCATTTAGATAAATAGAGATCGATTAATAGAAAGCTATGGAAAAGACCCATGTCATAAATATGCTATGATCAAAGGGTTCTGCTGCAGATATGCCAAAATACATTTTATCACAAACCTGTAGAAGGAAACAGGATCAGCTTTTCGTCCACAAAATCAGTTTTTGGTCTTTGCAAAACTTCTTTTCCTGCAAATATTACTTTGTGTGCTGCTTGCACACCTCCCAAATAAATACAGTTATCGGGCAGTTGGAGACTGCTAAAGACCAAGGACAGAGATTCCTGAGGTTATTGATATGCCCTGGAGATAGCAGATGATTTGTTGAATATGAAACTTTTTATTTTTTTAAGGTAAATAAATCAATTAATACGAAAAGAAAATCACTGTTTAAAAAATAATGTATAAATTGTTAGCCAAAATAAATGAGTGGTTGTTAGTGCCCAGCCTTGTGAAGATGAAATCCAGAGTAGTTTTTCTTTGTTATAATGACCTAGTTAATATTTTCATAGCGGTCACATAGTTGGTTACCTTCCAGTAAAATAATCCAGCCTTTGATGGGGCATTCAGATTTCCCAAGCTGTTTGGTTTTTTGGTTTTTGGCACTTTATCTACTGGCATCCTTTGAAAACCCATGAAATAAAAAAACTTGTGTTATCTTTGCAGGTCGAAGAAATTTCAGTCATTCATTGAGAGCTGTCTTGTGAAGAACCATGGCCAAAGACCTTCAACGGAGCAGCTAATGAAGCATCCGTTCATCAGAGACCAGCCAAATGAAAGACAGGTCCGAATCCAGCTCAAAGATCACATAGACCGAACAAAGAAAAAAAGGGGGGAGAAAGGTAATGGGATTTGTCATATGCACAAGTTATAAACAAGGACATGTGTTGGCATTGCTAACAGTAACCAGCACTCTTGGCTCAACAATCCATAAAACTGTCCATTTGTATCCCAGAAAATGATCGGATCATAGACTTAGAAAAATGAAGGGAGATTTAGACTTCCTTATTCATAATGATTCCTCATTACCCCATAATGCGTGTGTGCGAAGCTATTCTCAACAGTTTGGCTCTTAAATATTTAACACAACCTTGGTAATTGTTAACATTTTATTCAAGGCATGTTCCTGCTAAAGATATAGTGAGACATAATGGTCAAGGTCCAAAAATTTGCATTGTCTTTTTTTTTATTTATTTTTTTATGTGGATTTCGGACATTCCTCTGAATTCCTCAGCTAGCCTTTGGCTGCACACATATATTATTATGGCTTAAACTGGTTCGCTTCAACTTTACCTCATAAAAACACTACAGCATAACAAAACTTGTTGGAAACAGCTGACACTATTTTAATATAATATTTACACTAAATTTAATAGAGGAGATAATATTTCCCAGCATGGACATCATATTGTCTTACTATATTGCTGCTTATTTTCCATGTTTGAACATTTTTCAAGATATTGTGTAACTGGTGAGATAAGCTAGAATTGTTTATTTTGTAAGTACCAGTTGCATAATGCGTTTTACAAGTGCACAAAAATATAAAGCTTCCTTTTTTTTGTTTTGTTTTCTTGCAATTTTCGGGTCACTTCTACGCAGTTCCTCGTTAAGTGACTGCTAAGGAGAGATGTATATAAAAGTTTTTGGGGCAGTAACTCTAGCTATAATGGCTGAGAGGAAGTCAAATTATTGCATGTGGCGTAAGTGAGTCTTGTAGAAAGTGTTTACATGTATTTTAAAAGGAATAGAGAAACATTAATGGTAATATAATATGTAGATGATAATGTATTGTAAATAAAGGTCTGTATGTATGTGTCAATATGGGAACATAATGGATATAAACTTAAAGGGATACTATAGTTACCTGAACAAGTACAGCCTAATTCATAGAAAAAACTTGTCTCTGCACCCCCACCCCACCTACGTGACTGAGGTCATCAGAATTGACAATCTCAGCCAACCCAATGCTTTAATACGGGAAAGCTTTGGATTGACTAAAATTGACAGTTTTGATGATCTCAGCCATAGAGGCAGATCAGGGCAGGTCCTGCGCTGGTTGACCCATGCAGCGCTGGAAAAAAGTAAGTTTTCTACCCTTTTAAGGGGGGCCAACATGTTTTTTTAACACTATGAGGTCAGGAATAAATGTTTGTGTCCCTATAGTGTTCTTTTGAAGAGATTTGGATTTATCATTTGTATTCAGTGTATCCACAAGCATTGTTGTGGAAATGTAACTAGTAAACTGTTACAATTTGGTTCAAGGCAACAGTGGTGACAGGTGTCTGATAAAGTACCCCATACAACGCTGTACCAAATGCTGTTTTATTAGCATTATAAAGTCATTTATGGTATAAAATAAACAAAAGTTCCACAGTATACCCCAAGCAGAAAGAAAAATGACAGGACGGGTATTGCATTCTTGACCTTGAAAAGATGAGTAAGTGTGTTTTGTTTGCACAGTATTATCTACACTTAATAAAAGATTTGAAGTAATGTTATAAAATTCTGCAAGTGATTAACTAAAGATAAATAAAGCCAAAGCAGTGAAAACTGGATTCCGCATACAGCAAGGTACACCTCTATGTGCTGCTTGAACTCTATTGTACCAAACCGGCTTCTTCCTGCTGGTCCGCTGTATATTCAGGAGCAATTTTAAAAAGGACCTTTATACAGGAAACTTTACTCAGGAGTTACCTTATGTTTGTTGTCTTGTGTATCTAAGTATTTATAACTTCTTAATGCATGTTCATTGAAGCCTCAGCATTTATATTTCTTACTCCAAGTGATACTTCAGTGACTTGAAGCGTCCATGGACCTGGACGCTGTATGTGTAGCATATCAGTATGAAAAGCTGCACATATAGAGTTTAACCTTCATGATGAAACTTGACATTCAGCAGGGCGAGTGGAGCACCATTAGCTAGCCCGGAACAAGAGTTCCAAGTGGCTAACATAAATATTGTGCATGTTAGGCGTCAGTCGTTGGCACGCACAAGATGCTGGCGACAGACCGTGACATAGGAATGTATGATGGATAAATTATCCAAGGGAAATAACCAGAGGCTCCTATTTAGATATACGAGCGCTCAAGAGAACCGATAATAAAACCACAGACTCACTTTGTTTGTAGTTCAAAATCATTTAATTGTGAGAGCATTGCATATATAAAATGGCAATTAGTCTACTGCGCATGTTTACATGCAACAATGACTTACTTGAAAGTCTTATCTAAGCTATGCAAGGTTAACAAAAGTAACATTTCATAAAAAAGAAGGGATGCAGCGGCAAAAATTGCAGACACAAGCAGGAGTCAAGAATTTAACTTTTAACCCCTGCAGACGTGGAATGACTTAAGAGGCAAAGGCTTTAACCCTTTATTTACCTTTATCTATAACAACAGCTAATGGCGGCACAGTCACAATCTTTATGGCGCCTGTGACCTTTCTCTGGAAGGATTAGGATGCAAGAACAGCTTGGCCACGGCAAAGGAGCGAGGTGTCTTTAGCTATTTTGTTTACATTTTTAGGGGAGAAGACAAGGATAAGAAGAGGGACTCTTTCTTAAAACACTGTTGTTGTTTTTTGGGGGGGAGTATCCCTTTAAGGCCAAAAATAGTTTTTTATGACACTGACTGTTAAAACATGCATATGTGTGCACTTCACCATAGAGACTATTTTTTTTTTTTTTACAGATGAAACAGAATATGAATATAGTGGAAGTGAAGAAGAGGAGGAAGATAATGATTCAGGGGAGCCTAGGTAAGACCCAATAACCGTGATTACTATGCATTCTTTAAAAATATAAAAGTTGGCGGCAATGGATGTAATAGTGAAAGGAGGATACAACAAAATACACATTCATTACTTCTTTTCAATCCATTAAAACAAATGCCAAAATATGTCACACATGTAGAGAGACAACTCAACTTAAAGCGGCACTGTCATGCCGAACTTACCTTTCCCCAATCGATTCCTCTTCTCAGGATCTGTTCTTCATTTCTTCCTATCTGCTCTAGTTTTCTTTAAAAAATTAAGACAAAGTAGGGACTATTTCTCTTCTGGAGGTTTCCTACGCCATGACCAGCTATGACCAGCGGAGGAGCAAAGTGTGCTTCGTTTCCGGTGGTCAGAGCAATTTTCCCATGATCCTTAGCTTTCCTCCCTGTTCCAGTGATGCCTCCTGTCAGTATTGCTGAACGTCCTGTCACTTAGACAGAACGCTGGTAAAACAGCCGAATTGCGTCCTAACCAAATGAGAACAGTTTCTCCATTCATGTTAGAACACAATTCAGGACTTTGTTTGGATTGCAATTTCATTCGAATGAATGAAACTCCGATCCTATTCGTGCTGTGGCTGCATCTTGCAGCTGCTTAGTAGATAACTCCCTAATTCCCATGGTATTAGGGAGCTATCTACCAAAAGGCTGAAAGACCTAAATTGGTCTTTCAGCCACATTTACTAATACTAAGTAAAGTTTACTTAGTATTAGTAAATTCTGCCCCTACTCGCTATAACGTGAGTAGGGGCATGTCTAAAGAACAATGACACAGAGCACTCTGATTGGATGGATTTCAAGCCCACGAATCAGAGTGTTATGAGTCAAATTACACAGCGTGGGAAAATTCCAAAGAACTTTCCCACGCTGTGTAAAATGACAAAGAGTACTCTGATTGGCTTAAACAAACCAATCAGAGTGTTCTTAGCCTAAATGCAGGGCGGGGCAAGGCTTTATAAGCCTTCCCCCACCCTGCAGAGCTCAGTCTGCGCGTAGCCCTCCATGGGTGAAGATGGATTATTTTTTTAGCGTCGGGTTTTTTCTTTTTTGTCAAGTTTTTTTTTTTTTTTTTTGTGCTCGGATTTTTTATTTTATTTTAAGTTTGACGGGTATGATTTTTTTTATTTGGCCTTTTTTGGGGCTGAAAAAATGAAGATTTTAGAAGAAAGAAGACATCAAATGGCATGTGCTCCTCTGCTGGTCATGGCGTAGGAAACCTCCAGAGGAGAAATAGTCCCTACTTTGTCTTAATTTTTAAAGAAAACTAGAGCAGACAGGAAGAAATGAAGAACAGGTCCTGCGAGAGGGAGAAAAGAGGAATCAATTGGGGAAAGGTAAGTTCGGCTTTAATGTGTATAGATTCCAGCAATCATAGGTACTCATTGACATATTCATAAAGTGCTTGGTGAGCCATAAACCACTTTCTGGTGATTACCTATATGGACATTTGTAGTTACGAGCCAGACTCTGGCAATGAATGTGCAATCAGAATTTGTATTGTATGCAAAGCTCTGCCAGAACAGCCTTGTATTTGATGCAACTCAAACCTATAAATAACTGTTGGCAACTATAAGTTTGCCATTACTTTTGTATTGATAAATCTTCATTAATAAACAGTACTATTAATGGTTTGAATAGAGTAAACTTGATTGCCCTTGATACATTTCATTCAACTGATTAAAAAAGACAAAGAGGGGTATGATAGCCAGAGACTGATGTAGGCAAACAAACAAACTTCCACTGAGCCAGCACACATAAAAAATACACTCCAAATGTTGCATACAATGCAAGCAAACCGACTCCAAGCCCATCTTTAATCCATTTTAAATCTAGACACTAACAAAATATGCTCACTCCTTGTTTCCAACTTTTCAAACTGTGTAATACAGTGATTATAAATAAAGCATGGGTGATACACACAATAAATAAATGCAAATGGTTTAAATTAGTGAATTCTTCTAATGATAGTCTTATGATCATAATAACATTTATTTTCATTATTTAGTAAAAGTAGAAATTGCATTCAGTCAATCTGTGTTTTTTGGTGTTGTACATAGATTTTTTTTTCCTATTTATTTAGCTCAATTTTAAATCTACCTGGGGAGTCTACACTAAGACGTGATTTCTTGAGGCTGCAGTTGGCCAATAAGGAACGTTCGGAGGCCCTTCGCCGCCAGCAGTTGGAACAACAACAACGTGAAAATGAGGAACACAAAAGGCAACTTTTGGCTGAGAGGCAAAAAAGGATTGAGGAACAGAAAGAGCAAAGAAGACGATTAGAAGAGGTAAGATCAAACACTTTTTAGTGGAACATGGATATATAAATGCATAAAACGCATGTAAAACAGAACATGTCAATATTCTAAAAATGCTCCATCAAACTGGACTAACATGTTTAGCATTTGACATTGTTATTTCAAACTTTGGCAGCGTAAATAAATATTTTATCAAAGCATCTTTTATTTGTAGACCATGGTTAAAAATGTATGGGACTTTAATATCGAATGAATTCTTCTTTAGTTTAGGGAAATTGTCTCCGGTTTCTAATATCTTTATGAGCTCTTTATCTTCATATGTCCACAGTAGATTGCATTAATATGGAGTGGTGGCTGGTGAAGTATTAATTCCCCCAGAATTTTTCTCTCCCCTATACAGTACATACATACTTAAACATTTGAGAGAGTTAAGCACAATACAACAAGTTGGGCACAACATAAAGATATCTATAAAATACACATAGCTAAGTACAATACAGAGATAACCAAACCACAAACCGAGAGATACAGTAAACAGAGCTGGTCACAATAATTAGAACTACACAGCCTGGTTTTCTGTGATTAATTACACAGAGCTGCAAATACACAGATAGCACATGTCTCTGTATAATAATCCAGCTCTTTCTGTGTATGTCCCTAGCCCCCTCTTACCTCTCGCTTTCATGACCTCACGTTCAGTAGTGCTCCTGCTATAACTTTCTCGTTTTATTAAATATTGCTGTTTAGAAACATGTCAGCTACTCCTTTTCTCTCAGCACACAGAGTGCGCATAGTTAAAGCATCAACATACTGATAGACTCCAAATAGGTCCGCTACTCCTGACTCACTGATAGGTCTCAGCACACAATGAATACAGGGTTAAAGCAGCAGGATACGGTTAGTCTCTTTATTACCTTTGCATATTGCAATATAATTAATCTGCAATGGTAATATGGAGGCACAAAGTAGTTGACATGGTTAATGGAAGCAGCAATCGTTGCAGATTAAAACAGATTGAAATCAGAATCAGGGCAGTCCTCAGAGTCACAGCCCCAGTCTTGTAGATTGCAGCTTCACAACTTTTCAACTAGCCACAGCATGAGTGTCTCAGGTCTCAGCTGTAGATTGACTGAGCCCTTTAAAGAAGATGGTGGTTATGTGCGGTAGGAGTTTAATCAATACTATTAGTGACAGGCAGCCGGTGGTGTACACATAACCCATGGGGCCCCGGTGCGAAACTGAACCATGCACCCTCCCCCCCTTCCCACCTCTGACTCCCCCCCCGACAGACAGACAGACAGACAGACACACACACACATACATACAAAGACACAGACAAGACATACACATACAAACAGACAGGCACATATACAGACACACACATACACAGACACACACACACACAAGACATGCATACAAAGGCACATACATGCATACATAAAAACACACACATGCATAAAGACAGACAAACACACACGACAAACATACATACAAAGAAACAGAAATACAGACAGACACACACACAAGACACACATACATACAAAGATTTACACACAAGACACACATACATACAAAAAACAGACAGGCACACATATACACATAAAAACAGACAGGCACACATATATACAGACAGACACAAACATACAGACAGACACACACACACACACAAGACATACATACAAAGACACATAGATACAAACAGACACACATACATACAGACAGATAGACACAGACACATACATACATACAAACAAACAAACACACACACACATAATATTTAAGTCACCCTCCTGTTTTCTAACTTCCCCTGGGGTCCACTGGTGGCTCAGGCTGGTGGGAGTCTCACTCTGACTCCCTGTTCTTCCTCCCGCGCGGTCTGTGTGTGTGTTAGCTGGGATGAGTGGCGTGCAGTCACTTCCTCCCAGCTTGTGACCTCATCACAGGGGGCCTGGTCGTGCTGTTAAAGCGTTGAGCGCTGACCGGACCCCCTGACAATCCATCTCCATCGGTTGGCCCTGACAGCATGGGCCAACCGATGGGCACCTTAACATGTGGCCCGGCGGTTTGCCGCCGCAAATGATGATGGCGGGCACACGGTCGCAGGGGTCTGCAGGGCAGCCGAGCCCCCTGGAGTGATGGGCCCGGTCGCAACTGCGACCCCTGCGACCATGGTATGTACGCCAGTGCAGGCAGCACGGTGCTTTGTGTCAGAAATGTCCCCCTCCACTTATCACCCCATAGCTTCCTTGGTTCTATATATTAATTATATTTTTTAATAAAGTCCCTTGCTTAATTAGTGCTTAGCAAATAGCTTGCCCCTCACACCCCCATGGGCAGCTGGCTCTGCAGCCTGATGACAACTCAATCGAAATTCCTGAAATTCCTTCCTAAAGGTGACTAGGCATGGGCAAAACTGCCAAAACAGAGCAGATTTCAAACATTTCATGCCTAGATATGCTCTCAAGTAAGCGTATCTAAACAGCTACCAATGAGGGGGGAGGGTTGCTGCAGAACTGAGACTTACTACAGAGCTAAACCTATGACAGACACTATGTTTTTCCCATATTGTTTGGCTTACCACCCTCACCTCCAGAAAAAAGAATCTCAATGTTTCTAAACTACTGCAAGTATTTTTCCCCACATAAAAATATAACTATATGGTATACACAATCAGCACAGAGCATGATCAATGAAAGATTAATGGTAATGTGCTATTAATGTATTGCAACCTGGCTTATAAATAAGATAAAACATGATGCAACATTCCAATTATTCGACATTAATAATATTAAAAGACACACAAGTGATACTGTGGATGACATTAAAAGCAGAAACAAACAGAATATCAAGCTGGCAAAACAAAACGTTGAAAGAAAAATAGATATTAAGAGCAAAAGAACCTCCTCTGCCCTTTAAAAAGACAACAATACTCTAACGTAGTAAACAGATAACAAAACATGACTACACACAGGGAGAAAAAAGTCTGCATGGTTAACCAATACACAATACATATAATTGATATATATCTAGCCCTTTAAGGGTTTTTTAGCTACAAGATTAAAAGTGACGTTTTATTCCATACATTTCTTTATCCACCATACCATTAAAGTGATTCCCCGTTTTTTTAAACATTTAGTATTGTTACCTCCAATTCTCTTTTTCTTTATTCTACTTTATACAGGGGTCATCCCCCACACGGAGGTACCAGTCATTAAAGGCTCAATCTTTCTCGTTTCTTTGTCTAACATTGAAGCAATGCACAATACAATACCGTATAAACAGAACGAAATAAAAAAGGCTAGTTCTATTAAAAAAAAAAAACATAAAACAGTATACCTATGCCAACACCTCCCTAATTCTTTTATTCTATAATGTTTGTTGTTTTTATAATACTAAGTTACACAAATTTAAAGCACTCCCTGAGCATGGTGAAAATTAAGTTGTTATGGTGCCCATAATATTCCTTTAACTGCTCCATTTACCAGGTCCACCCTTGTGGTAGGGAGAGTATGGCCCCTTTGGACTTTGCACCCGAGGGGACATGATCAGACAGCTTTCACACAGGCATGTCTATGTATGTGACCACATGAGCGTATGCTACTATGTGTCTCTATATATGTGTGTGCAAGTGTGTCTCAATAAATGTGTGTGCACGTATGTCTATATATCTTGGAGTGAGGTTGCGATAGCATGTTACTTGAATTACAGTGCTTAAAGCCTTACTTTTGTAGTCTTCCTGTATTTAGACTTTGCATTTTTCTGTGACAGAAGTATCATCTCAAATAAAATTACGATACAAGCTGGTCACACGTTTTCAGTATCTCGTTGTATTTACATTAAACTGTGACCTAAGGAGAGATCGTGGTTGCAGAATATCTGTAGTCTAATTATACATGGATTAGTCAGTATAGATCAGGCTTCCCCAAACTCCGACCCTCCAGAGGTTGCTGAACTACATCGCCCATGATTCTATGAATGAACTAGATAGGCTGAGAATCATGAGAGTTGTAGTTCAGCAACATCTGGAGGGCCAGAGTTTGGGGAAGCCTAGATAGAGCTTAAGAAAGGGGGTACTCAAATTGAGCACACCCTGCTGAAAAGTACACAGCAGCTAAATAAGGGTATTGCAAAACCAAGGGCAGCAGATTACATCTTTAAATGAGAGTGCCTGGTGAACTGTTTCTCCATTCTGTGCAGTTTATTCTCTGCTTGTTTGCACAAGGCATTATCTATCAGTGCAGCTTTTTTAGATCTGCTACATTATGTGCCTACTCTAAGTTCCCTTACTGGCAGTGGGATTTGACAGAACACAGGAAGCAGCGGGTTTTCTATGCTGTATCTCAGCACGTGCTTGACAAGATGTCCTTTCTGATCAGCATTCAGCCCAAGCAGCATGCTGGCCACAAACAGGAAATGGTACCAACTGGTACAAACTAAAAGGTTAATTACCTAGGAAAGGAACAGGGGGGAGAAGTACAAAGCGATTTAGAGCTTTTTTTCCATTTATTTTCTTTCGGAGTTGAGAATGTATAAATAGAGATTTGTGTGTATTCCAAAAGATTACTTGAAGATATACTATTTTTTTTGTGTGTGTGTGTGTGTGTGTGTGTGTGTGCAGGTGAGTACAGAATGTCATCAAACGCCACAACAGCGTACATAGATACATACAGGCTAAACAGTGGCATGAATAATTGTACGTTTTTTTTTTTTTTTTATATATGAACAGGCTTAACGTAGAACAGCAAGAAATGCTAGCAGAATGCTTGGTTGTATAGGGAGAGGTATTAGCAGTAGAAAGAGGGAAGTGCTCATGCCATTGTACAGAACACTGGTGAGACCTCACTTGGAGTATTGTACACAGTACTGGAGACCGTATCTTCAGAAGGATATTGATATCTTAGAGAGAGTTCAGAGAAGGGCTACTAAACTGGTTCATGGATTGCGGGATAAAACTTACCAGGAAAGGTTAAAGGATCTTAACATGTATAGCTTGGAGGAAAGACGAGACAGGGGGGATATGATAGAAACATTTAAATATATAAAGGGAATCAACACAGTAAAGGAGGAGACTATATTTAAAAGAAGAAAAACTACCACAACAAGAGGACATAGTCTTAAATTAGAGGGACAAAGGTTTAAAAATAATATCAGGAAGTATTACTTTACTGAGAGGGTAGTGGATGCATGGAATAGCCTTCCAGCTGAAGTGGTAGAGGTTAACACAGTAAAGGAGTTTAAGCATGCGTGGGATAGGCATAAGGCTATCCTAACTATAAGATAAGACTAGGGAGTAATGAAAGTATTTAGAAAATTGGGCAGACTAGATGGGCCGAATGATTCTTATCTGCTGTCACATTCTATGTTTCTATGTAATGTAACTGATATGTCTCAGTAGTGAGTTAGTATTTGTGTGAAATATGAACATGGTGTGTTTAGATTTAAAAATACTGCCAAATCTGCACATTTTATAGGATAGGGTAATAACAAGAGGTTGTAATAGCATTAGGCAGTTATGTCTAGGGATACAAGAGTATTGAAAACGTTTAGTGGTGCCCCTGCACGGGCTCAATCAACACAGTAGCCGGCTTCCACACACCCTCCACGGATAGGTAATCCCACTGTGATCTCCGGCCACCAGTTATTCAGAGCATCGGCTTGGAGTCTTCCGGGTACTTTAGTAGCTCCGCCCACTTTGTGGCAGCACATAACCTGCGTGGTTACCTCACTGCGTCGTCTACGCGTTTCGCCATAAATTAAGGCAGTAAACCGTTTGGAAAGATTTTTATATCTTATGGTAGGATTGGCATCCAGGGATTACAAATTAATTATGATGAAGTTGTTTGTGGGTAGAGAGTCCCATTAAGTTCCCTAGTAATTTCATAGATAAAAAGGCTCAAAAATACATGTTTCCTGATGTAATTCCAGGCGCAGTATGTATATTACAACTTATTCAAAATTACAGACTTCATAGATTGTTTTATAGAGGGAACTCCAGATATTTTATTTACTTTCAGAATTGTGTTTTTGCAATTCAGGTATTATGCAATGATTCTTGACTCATTTAGTCATGAAACTAAGAGAGTCATGAAGAGGAGGTGGTAATCTTTCATCATGTATTATCCAATCTCTGCAAGATGGCTCGTCGTCGTGAATACAGAGATAGAATCACACGGTTACATGGCTTCATGGTTCCAGAGATAGGATTATGTTATTGATAAAATTCTTCTTGGTGATGGAAGATTAATGTGTATTTGCTAGAAGGACAGTACAGAAGTATAGTGCATAATGTAGCAGGCTCTATTTTGTGTTAAATGTTTTTTTATTTCGTATGCATATTTATAGCGTACATATAACATGTTTAAAACAATTACGGCATCATCGACTACGCAGAGGCGCCGTACGTCTAGCAAGGGCAATAGTAAATAAGCGTACGCAGAGGCTAAAGATGGCATTACTTTGCAATTTCTTAGAATTGTGTGTATTACGCATGCGATATCAGGGCTGCTTTCAATAGTGGCCTATTTCTTTAAACAAAAAGGAACAAAACATAGGTAACCGTACAGGGGCCAAAGTTTAGTGTGCGGAAGATATATAATATTGATTATACAGATATAGGGAAACATAGTCGCTAGCTGTGTGGTCATATAAGCTTGATCCCGTCAGGGGGTTACCTAAATGAGTGATTAAGCAGTCATGGGGTATTGGTACAGTCTGGGGTATTACTTTGTTAGAGTTAGCTTGGATGTTTTGATTAGCGGCTGCGCTGTACACCCTGGCTTGTCGTGTTTAGTCGACTTGATACCAGTGGGTATTGGCACCCGGAGCATTCCTGGTTAGAACCATGCGAGTAAGTACGTGTCATAGGACGCGTGGGTTTCTGGACCCTACCTGTGGGATCTTGTCTGGAGTGCATTGTAGTTGGCTGGTGCTTATATATGTAGATGGATTCTCTGCTTCTCAGCGCCACGATGTCTATGGTTAGTGTCATCTTATATTTTTGTAGGTGGTATGGTGCGGGTAAGCTCCAGTATTAGAGAGTGTGGGATGATCGTTACTGATGTGGTATAGACTTGTTGTCGTCATGTAGGTTCCTAAAAGTGAGTTGTGAAATTAATTAGAAACTGATTCGAGTGCGTTGCCTTGGTGCTCGTAGGTCTTGGTTTCTCGTCTCGGGGTGGAGGTGGTGTGTTTGTTGTCTTGAGGTGATGTGGTGTCCCCTGGCTTGGTGCCTGGTTTGCCGAGGTGTGTAGTTAGAGTATTATGTCGGGGTGTCTGGATCGTCGTCAGTGCTCGTGGTTGTTGATCTGCAGGCTCTATTTTGTATGGTTCTGACACCTCATTCACTAAATGTCCCAGCTTTGAAGAAAGACTGACATTTGTAAAGAGTGTTTCTAATGGCAGAAAAGTATTTGGTATGAAGTCAAACTGAAAGAACTCCAAACCACAGGGGTCTTGGTTCACTTCCAAGAGGAATCCTGACATGTTATATTTTTGTTTTCAAGAGAAACCACAGAGATTTATTGTCTGGCTCATTAAGGTATAATTTTAGCTCTCTGTGGGAGTTTCTCTTTTTTTTGTTTTTTACTATGAATTACAGCAAAGACAGTAAGACCTGTATGATACAAGAAGTAGCCACACAGAACAGGTAAGTTGTCATACAATAACATGACCATCTAGCTATGAAAATGAAAAACCATTGCATAGTTTTATTACACATTTTTAAAATCAGGCCATTGAGGACCATCTAGGACAACCCTAGTTTTGGTAAAACATTTTGTCCTTTACATTTTAAAAAACATATTCATCTATAAGAGCAAATATAATATGCATATACCGAAGTTTAATAAATAAAAGGGATTCCTACACTTAGAGTGCTGGGCCATTTAATTTTGGCTTTATATTTTTTCTGCATTCCAGATACTTGGATATTGAGTGCCCACTACCTATTAAATAGACTTATGGAGGGGATGAGAAGGTAGAGGTAAAATGAGATCTAGAACGGGTAGAATGAAGCCTATATTGCACTGCCTTTTGTAGAACTAAAGAGAGGTCTAAGTGTTAAACTTCACCATTCAGTGTAAAATAATGAATGTTGCATGACTTTTTACTTAATAAGTCATGTTATTAAAATAGCCATAGGACCAAGAGAGAACACACTGTTAATAAAGCAGTAATTTCCAGGGTACAACAACCTCAGGTACACAGTGACTAAGACTGCCATATTGTTTAGTTATTTTTTTATTTTAGCTTAGTTTATTGTTATAGAAAGAAACGTAGAGAACTGATTGGTTATAAAATATTCCACATCCAATTTAGAATTTAATGAGAACTTTAGTATTTTTCATCAGATATCCTGCTGTGCAACAGAGTGGAACGCGTGGGTTAACAAGTGACTCACATTTGTATAGTTGCTCCTTAAATAAGCTGTGCAATTGACATTGTACAGTGATCAGTCTATTATTAAAGAGCAACTGTACCAGGATTTTTATTTTGTGTATTTACCCCTCTAATAAATATATATTTCTAAGTTGTGAAAAAGTAAAGTAAATATAGAAATCCTGGGGGGCCTCCTGGCACCATAACAACTTAATGTCTATAAAGTGGTTATGGCACCTTATGCTCCCTAAACTGTCTATTTAAGAACATAAATGTGGATTTTATTTCTAAAAAAAAAAATGCAGCATTCACAATATAAACTAAAATAAGGCATCAGCTGCTACATTCCATTATAACTGCTCCATTTTGTTTTTAAAACTTGCTCCTCTTTTATATTAAGGATTTTTTTGTTTTATAAACCATGCAAAGGCAGTCATACTTAACAGTTCCGTTTCTATTTGGGTCAACTAGGCAAGATTATCTTTCTTATTATTTTAAAAAAAAATTTTGAAGCGCTGTTGAAAATACATTTGCATACTGTGCTGGTTATACAATTAGAAGTAACCCCTTAAAGATTGATGACATGTATGGAATGTTACATTAATTGGCATATGTCCGCTTACTGGGGGTTAAGGAGGAGCCATTAATAGTGATGCAGGCAGCAGTTTAAAATAAAGTAACTTAAAAAATACATATCTATTATTTTGATTTTAACATGGGGTACAAGTGAATCCTATGTAAACACACTAATGAAAGGAAGCACTCAGTCAAATGTCATAATTCTACAACAGGAAGGAAGCACAAACCACGGAGGTTTGTAAAACTGAGTTAATGTGAATTTGGCAAACAGAGCGATGTAGAGTCACCTGGCTGCTGTTTATGCAGCTATTTCAGCCTTCGTCACATCTTGGCATTGGCTTTCTATATCCGCTTCCCTGTATGCCTTGCTATTTATATGGTTCAATAAATAGCGCCCACAGAATAATTGCAATTATATTCTCGATGTATTCATGGAAGGTGCAGATCTCCTGACAAGATGGTTTGCTGTGTAATGGGCTTAGACATACAGGTTTAAAGCTAAACATGTATGCATGGTAACACAAAGCTGAGATAATTTGGGAGTTTTTTTTTCCTGTGTATTACAATTATAGCACATTTAAAATTAACAATTCTAGATCAAGGCTGTCCCTCTAGGGTACTGCTGTTGGCCAGATGTGACCCACCAGAAATGATCTCAGCTGCCTTAAAACCAAGGAATGGGCCCAAGTTGCGTGAGCTTGACTACACTACGATCACATTTATTTCCACTTGAAAGGATAAATAGATGTCAGTCCCAGAGGTGTAGAAGGAGAGACCAGGGAGAATCATGACATATGTCCAAAAACTGCATTTACTAATTACTATAATGTAGCTATCAAGGCATGGTGTAGGAGAATTCTACTGTTGTCCTGGATCATTACACTAGATCTCCCGAATCAAATGGAACAGAACACCTGGGCTATTTGGTCAGCTGCAACTCGTATAGTTACTGCACTGCTCCCAAATGGTCTAAGGTGCTTTATTAAAAACATTATTTTAATAAGGAACGCATAGAAGGCATGGGAATCTTAGCCCGAGGTCCTCTGGTAATATGCCCAGTTTCCATTGAGCGGTACAGTTCGGGTCAGTACGGTCTGGTACGCTATTTAGAGTGTTTCCATTATGAAAGTGGCCCATACTACCGAACCAAACCGCACCATTCTTGGGCCCCCTTTAGATGTGGGTTCAAAGAAAATGGTACGGTACGGCTGAGGCGGAGCTACTGGAGTCACACTATACAATCCATTAATTGAAGGATAGGAAAATGTCAATGCTCGCGACAAATGACACGCAAAGCATTTGGTCTTAACCCTGCATGCCCCCTGCGGTCCGACTTGCAGTGGAAACACTCACCTGAATAGGCTGGACCATTCCAACCCTTCCGAATCGTACCGACCTGAACCATACCACTCAGTGGAAACGAGGCATAAGTAGAGGCCAGAATAGATTGTATTTACAAATAGGCTTTTGCATAGTTCTGCAGCTTTATAAAAAACCACATAGTTTCTGTTCTTCTTAGCACTTCTAAATAGAGGTAATACATACAATGCTTTTGATTCCCACTGAAGAAACATTTCACTGTAGTCTTTTTCATATGTAGTTAATAAAATATTGCAACTAGTTGCTGCCTCCTACTGATGATAATGGGTTTTGCATATTGTAACAATGCATTGAAATTTTGTGTGTGTTTTATTTTTAATTTTTATTTTTTTTAGGACAAAATAGAGTTGATTTATTTTTTGGGGCAATTCCATTATTATGGCCTAAAATGTAATTGCCATATCAATCAATTTCCTAGTTTAGTGATTAAAAGTATCTGTGCGGGGTGGGGTAGGAAATCAGAATACATGTATGCGTGCCATTGTATACCTGTTCTCATTATCTGTATTCGTTTACTGTTCTATTAGACCTTCTATGTGTCAGTGTATTATTGGACTTACACATTAAACGTTCAAACTTTTGTTCTCAAATGTACCTGTTTTTAATTCACGTAGTATAAAAATCATAACTTTTGCGACGGTTTATAAAAGTCAAAATGACATATTGTGGAGAGATTACATAGCTGCAAATTACATACCATGGATAAAATTATGATTCTGGGGACATCTGAAATTCACTTAATCTTATGTCTCATCGTTTATTGTGACATTATATTCACGTAATATATGCTTTCCCTCTCATTCTCTCTTTTGTGTTTAAGTACCCTCCCTCATTAACACAATTCAACAACTCTCCATTTTATTCTACAGCAGATTATCTTCTTATAGTCAAAGTCACATAATATATTTATTGAATCACAACTCGAGTGATTACTAATTAAAAAGAGAGAATTAAAAGTGCAAGTTTTGCTTTTTGGAGGTCCAATATGGCATCCTTGAAGTTTAGCATATGAACAAGGAGAGTAGGTGTTTAAAAGTGAACCTCTGTGCCAAGGTTAGATCCCTGAAGCTGTTTGACTTCCATGGTGGTATCTTTGAAAAACATAGTCCACAACAGCTGGCATATCAGTGGTTAGCCTTTGCTGATCTACCCACGTTACTGAGGCTGTGTGTTCTGGCTCATTTTTGCATGTTGTCCTTAAGTAACATTCAGTCCGAAGATCGACCTCTTATTTTGGCGTGCAGAAAAACTAGGTCAGAGCGAGATACACTGCATTTCCATTTCAGTCTTGCTCTGAGGACAAACTAGAAGGCAAACCTGAATAATATGCAGAGTGATGCACTTAGCTTGTGCCTTTGATTATTTCTGAAATGTGTTTGGACAACACCAGCCTGTTCTTAACGTTTTGAATGACTTATAAAATTTATATTCATTAATCCCTTAATGAACTTCTGTGCTGCCATAACAATCTATTTATTAATGATCCTGTCAAAATTGAATAACACTATCAATCACTACAGGGCTGAACAAAGCTCAATTAACAGGTCAAACCATGCTATCATATGGTCTTTAGATATCAAATAGTGATTATGGCAAAGGGTATCTTTTGGCCCTGAAAACGGAGCTGTCTAGTAGCATAAAACTAGAAATTTTGAAATTGATTTGTGTCACCCCTATGGGTGGTGTTTGTGTATTCCTAATTCCTGGGTGCTCTGTCAGTGGCTTGGCAGTCTTAGGGTCTTTAGCTGTTCCTAGAAATGCACTCTTCTGGACAGATATTTTGGATGTCCCACCTGGAATCTGTTGAAGCCATTCTCCCAACTTGGGGGTCAAGGCCCCAAGTGCTCCTTTCACGACTGGAAGTACTACCGCTATTACTACCCACATCCTTTCTAACTCCACTTTCAGCCCTTTTTCTGTTTATTGGGGTCAAGGCCCCAAGTGCTCCTATCCCAACTGGAAGTACTACTGCTATTACTGCCCACGTCCTTTTTTCTGGGTATTGGGGGGTATTGTGGGCTAGGCCCCAAGTGCTCCTATCACAACTGGAAGTACTACTGCTATTACTGCCCACATTCTTTATTGCTCCACTTTCAGCCCTTTTTTTTTTCTGGGTATTGCATCCACCACCACTGCAGTCTTCCATTCATTTTTGCATTGTTGTTACATACGTAGATCACAAAAGCCCAGCTTTCACCAATTTCTGATTACATGCAGGAAGTATGCAAAGATATAGAATCAAATCATTCCGAGGAGGGCTAACTGTTGCTTATAGCTGTATGCATAAATGTGTATTGAACTGTACTCCCAGCATGCTTTGTTCCTGCAGAACCTGAAGCCAGATTAAGTGCTGTCATCAGGGGAAATAACTCCTGACCATGAAATTACCAGGAGCTTTGGTATTCAGGCTATTGAATATACTAAGGCATTATCTGGAAGGACGTCCAAGTGGAGAATAAATGCTGAACTCCATTGGAGTTAAATTTCTTTAGATTTTATTCAAGCAAAGTTGTTCACAGCACTAAAAAAAAAAGCACATTGGTGCAATTAACAAAAAATGGAATAACTATGGCTGAGAGAGTAAAAGAAACAAATACTAACAAAAAAAAAAAACCAATCAATGATGGACATGTTTCATGCTTTGTCAATAGACTAGGCACTGAAGCGCCTCACGTTTGGCTGATAGCATTCCTTAATGTTGTATATAACTTTGTGATATAATAATAGGAGGTCATGAGCTTCGTCATCACCTTATCAAACTTAGCGGTACAAGTAACCATGTGCTTAATATTATAGCAATACTTTGTCACGGCTAAAATTAATGCATTTCGTACAAACCACTAATCTAGTCCCTTTTGGGTCCACATCTGAGTAAATTATCAAAAACTGAAAGCTTCCAGCCTGTATAACCCCAGGTCAGGAGATCAGCTAGTACTGTTAACCCTAAACAGACTATACTGCCAAAACACCAAAATCAAATGCCAATAAATACAAAAGTAAAACCACTATCAACTAAATATAGACAACAAATGCATATTTTGTATCTGCTCACAACTTGTCCTGATTTTGTATCTCCAAGATGGTACGTTATGAAGATCAAACTGTTTTGTTTTTTTTAATTTGAAAACCAAATATATTAACTCTAGTATTAAAACACATTTCTGTTTAGTGTAAATTGTTGTCTTCACTAATGATTTATGTGAGTTTTCTAATGATGCTCTGTTATGCACTCATACTCCCCAAGAATTCTAAGCTTTGAGTAAAGAGGGACTGAAGAATTAAATCAAACCCTTTATGTCATATCTTCCCCAAATTTCTGTCTTTAGAAGGAACGGTCCTTCAGACTCAAATTATTATTTTACAATAATAAAATAATTATTTGAGTCTCAAGGAAAGACTGTTCCTTCTAAAGACAGAAACTTGGAAGATATTACATATAGGCTTTAATTTAACATTTTTGGATAGGATTTTCAATTGATATTTTTAAAAAAAATGAAATAAATATTTAATATATAACAAACATATTAATATAATATAAATATTTAAATATTTTTAAAAAATTTAATTCTGTTAAAAGTCCATCCAAAAATATTAAATTGAAGTCATGGTAAATTAATCTTTGAATGTAATGTGAATTTTTTTTTCCCCTTTAAACACTGGGAAGATTGTAAAAGCTATTTTCTTCCTGTCTCGGAAAATCAGCAACCCTGATGGTGGTGGAAAAACCTGTTGGGAAAGAAAAGCACAATCTTGCACCTATTTATTTAAAAAAATATATATATATATATTCATTGTTAGTGATAACATTGTTTTAACATCTGTTTAAAAAAAAAAAAAGAATAAAAATTTAACGAGAAATTAAAGTGACAGTAGAGATGCAGTAAGGAATATTTTGACGCTCCATCCTAACCTATAGAATAACACCTTTTATGCATAACTACCAATAAGATTTTCAGTGCTGTTAAAAGTAAACAACCTCTAGAATAGAGTGTAAACCTTAATAAGCACAGGAAACTGCTCTGACATACTTTCTGCTCGTATACTAAGCATCCATATCTCTTATCCAGCACTGCTCTCCTGTGGTCATTACATTGAAGTGCAGATTGGACCTGCACTTAATGATATTCCTTGTACAGACCTCATATTTCACAGGGGTTTTCAAGCTGTTATTACCTTCATATATTATTTGTTATTTTGTTATAGTTGATGCTATATCTGTTATAGTCAGTGTTTGTTTAAAATAATGCCACTTTAAACTTACTTATTTTTTTACTTTTTTATTGTTTTACTTTTTTTTTTACTTTCACAAATTATTTTCAATCAATGAAAAAACAAAGTTGTCCAACTCTTCAGAAACTGCTTCACTTGGTTATCGAAAATAAGCCTTTTGTGTTTTATCACCGAGGTAGACAACCCTTGTCACTCTAGAGGTCATGGACTACACCTCCCATGATGCTTTGCTAGCATTATGGCTGTTAGAGCATTATGGGAGATGTAGTCCAAAAAAATCTGGGGGTGCTGAAGCTTGCCTACCCTATTTTGCATAGTTTCTTTGTATCAGTGTCCTCACCACAGACCTTTAAGGCATGTAGTATTACATTATCTACAACAGTGATTAGTTATATTGTTTTAGTTAATTTTGTAATGGCTACCTAATTATATATTTTTTAATTGACACTTCTAGCCCCCCACCCCCCAACTCTCCCTATTTGTGAGTCCTGTCCTGACTTAGTTTCCTGGTGTCCCCAGCTAGCATAACACAACCATTTCAAGAGACACACTATGTTCAGGGCATAAGGACCCTGCAGAGAGCACAGAAACAGTGCTTCCTGCAGGATGTGCTTTCCTTGGGCTGGCCTTAGATGATTGGAACGTAACCTGGCGTGCATTCCAGCCATATTTATGAATAGGGCCACACCCTTTGGGGTGGAGCCAGTGACACGATTGCATCACTGGCCCTCCCCCTTTTACCTTTTTCTCACCTGCGTCCCACTCTCTGACTGACAAAATTGGGAGGTATGAACTTACAGTGTCACATTTTATACCTGCTACTGAAAAAGCAAGCAGTAAGAATCTTATTACTTATATCTCGTGTAGTTATGGTTTCCCGTTATTATTCTTATACATAAGACCAGTCATTTATCTTGCCTAGGAGTTCTGCATATTCAATCCATACAAAAAACATGCTTCTTTTCAGTTTTTCTGAATACTGTATTGAATTCCTCACATATTTGAAATAGAGAAACTCTTATGACACCCATGGGAAAGCTAATATTAATACAGCTCAGTAGATCATTGGCCGTGGCTTATACCAGAGATAGAAGTAATGGAGTGTGGACTTGGGTGCAAGAAAAATGTTGGGTTCCCCTCTAGTTCAATGGTGACCAAAAGGTAGATTCTTGACTGTCATACAACTCACACAATGCGTTCCCAGCTGGGGATTTACCATGTACATTGCGTGTCTCTGTATGGTTATGTTTGTGAGCAGTGTTTGTATGCAAGCATTTTTTGTATTTTATGTTTTTGAATGAAGGGGTGTATTTGTATGTACTGTTGCCATTTGATTGTAGTGGTGTATTTGTGTGTAGTGTTGGCATTTGAATATGGGGACGCGTTTGTATATAACATTGGCATTTGAATATGGGGGTGTGTTTGTACAAAACATTGGCATTTGAATATGGGGATGTGTTTGGATATAACATTGGCATTTGAATATAGGGTGTGTGTTTGTATATAACATTGGCACTTGAGTATAGGGGGTTGATTGTATTTAGAGTTGGCATTTTAATGCAGGAGTGAGTGTTTGAAGGGATTTATTTGGCAAATGAAAAGTACACATATACACTGACATACAGATACACACACGTATGCACACACACAGTCAAACATGTCGTACTTCCCCATTTTTAGTCACACTCCTAATACGACAGGATCATGATTTTGATGACACCAAATAATTGTTTAATGAGAGATTCCCGTTAATTCCTTCATTCTTATTAGACTTCTGATAGTAGTTTTTCAATAAAAATGTATTATGGTGGCTGATCTTAATAATGCAATATTGTATCTTGTTTGATATAGTTTAAAACACCTTACAGTTTGTAACAATGAATCCCTGACTGTCAGCAATTTGTAATGTGACTATACCATTGACCATTTAAAAGAATGTACTTACGTTCTGTTTAATTACGGAACAAATTAAGAATTGAGTGGGTATTCCCTTCGAATATGGATATATGATTTATCATCTTCAAACTTGCATTATACAAGGGATACACTATATCTGTGACATCACTTATGTAAGCGTTTAATAAATTATCGTACACAGATTATTAAACTTTTCACCGTCTAATTCACTTTCGTAAGGCACAAAGAGCTGCAAAATGGGACTAAATAATGAATACTATTGTATTAATTTCCAACTCCCTCAAGCATTTTTTATCTCAAAATTGGCAATAGTATAGAAATGTAAAGTGTTCAAAAGAAACTTTTAAAATTGTCATTCTGTTTGGAATTTTATGGGTTATATTAAAGTAGAACTGTTTTTTTTTTTTTTTGTTGTTTTTTTTTTTACTTTGGCATCTCACATACCTCTCCACCACCTTATACTTATTTTTAGGTAGGAACTACTTTCCCTTATGGATAACTCAAACTTGACAATGGATGGCAAAGTTTACGATTTACACACCGCACTTCTCTCTCCACGGTCGCCCCACCTCCGTGGCTGAGATTATCAATGTTTTTCCCATAGGAGAACGCTGCACTGTGCCAATCAGATGGTCTCTGAGTGACCGCAGCTAGAAGCATTTAAACATTGCTGTTCTTTTACAAAGGCAGTGTTTTCACTCCTGTGACATGGCACTCAGATGTGTCCATTTCATTGCTTGGATTTCAATCTAATTTAATGGGCATTATATTTTTTGTGTGTGTGACACTCTCTGCCATAATATTATTTTCTTGTATTGTTCAATAACTATTTTAACAGTATTATTATTTGTTAGGTGTAGGGGGCATTACATCTAATATTATATTTTCAGTTTATAGTTCAAATGAAACATAGTGTATATATATTTATAATGTGTGTAGAATGTATAGCGTGTACATGTGTGTGCACCCTGATCAAAGATGCATACCATCTGTCTGTCTACATAGTACAAATATTCACAATTTTAAGAATCAGGTGTTTACTATAGTTAGTGTTTTTTGCATTTATAAAAAAATTGCATTGTTTAGGAGGAAAATAACTTCAATGCCTAAGTTATATTCAGTCTCATATTGAGGTTTTTGTTGACCCTGCAGTTCCTCAGGCGAACACATTAATAGTGTGAATCCTTTTAAGAAATGTATTGTTGGGTAGAGGTAAAAATCACTAAGGGATAATGGACTGTCATTCAGAATGAGTGCTAAGATCAAGGCTGTGCACCACTGATACACGTCGCAGCAAAGGGTTTACTTATGCTGTATGTCCCACAATAATGGCATCTTCACAAACTTTTTTTCAGTCTCCTCCGTCAATCGACCTACAGTTCCCTGAAAAAAAAGCCTGCATATAGCATCTTCCTCAGTGGGACATTTTCAGTGTTTTGACATATAGTGGTTGCTGTTCTACCGTTGGTCCTAAACAACTTGATAATATATAATTTTAAAAATTATTTATTATAATGCAGTGCTTAAAGAGACACTATAAGCCCCCAGACAAATTCAGCTCATTGAAGTGGTTTGGGTACAGTGTCACTATTGCCCTTAGTCCTGCAAAGTAAAACAGGGTTCGACAAATCCCAGGCTCCAGGGTCGCCATGGCTACTAGGATTTTTGTCCTGGTGCCTGGAATTTGCTGTCCCATTTAGCCCCGGGTGGTTGGCTGCCTATGAGTGCAGGCGGCTGGCCGGCTCATTAAGAGCATAGGTTTACGTGCGGTTGGCCGTCAGCTTAGGAAGAGCATGGGCATGCAGTTTGTCGGCCTGCTGAGGGAGATCATTGCCATACGTGCAAGCCATCGGTCGGCCAGCTGAGGGAGAGGGTGGGTGGGCATGTGCATGGGCGGGAGGCTCCTGGAAGATTGAGCCAAACGGTTGTAGTGGTTCTGGTGACTATAGCTCTTTAAGAATTGCATATTTTACATTGAAAATCCTGGCTCCTAACTTTATTTGCTGGCTCCTAGATTCCTTTCAAATTTGTAATGTAAAACATTGCATTTTCAGATAAATGTTTACATTGCAGCACTAACTTTTATAACTTATTGTAAATGCCATCTATTGACTATCTACTTTGCAGTTTTCTAACCATCTGGTATGTCTCATATAATACAATTAAATGTTTCTTCCCTTAATAGAGTTAAAAGCTCAAATTGCAATATACTTCCACCACACCACACCTCTTAAGTTTCCCTATATTGGAGGGACCATTCCTATGTTGGACCCAAATCTCTGTCCATCTTTACTATCGTAATGTTCCCCCTCTTCCTAGAGCTCCGTATTGTTGGTATGTTAAGTGCATAACAGAACTCCACAGAAATAGTTACAGTAATCTATTTGTACATTACAATAAATGTGTTTATACATCAGTCTGTTTAAATAAGATAATTGATTGTGTTCTCAGTTACAATTTTGTTACATACATTATTAGTAAGTCACCTCAAATTTATCATAACAGCTCTGCTCCTGACCCCAAACTTACTCACACCTCCACATTTAAAGAGGTCCTCTTTGAAACGTTGGTAAGCATGCTCCCCCTGCATACACCTACTTGGGAAGTATGGACTTACTTCCCATAACAGGTTAAAAGTCCCCAACACTTTGTTTTATGCATTGTGTAAATAGCTGCTGCAATAAATCCTCTAGCTGTTTCTCTCCTCTCTCTGTTCTTGCTGCTGGTGCTGCTCTGACAAAGAGCCAGCCCTTCCAACTACTTCCACTTGCAGGCATTGATTTCCTTTAGGCTATATTCAAGCAGGAGGCATGCCCAGATGAGGGAATTTACTAATAAAAGACATACAGAGTACAGCCTTCTTTCTTATCTTTATGCACCACTGGCAGATACTGAGTAAGAAGGGAGGTGGGGGAGGTAAGGCTGTTTTTTAACCTCTGATCTGAGAGTAATCTAGACATTTGCTGAAAATGTCATATAGACGAAATGTGTTTATCTGTCATTTAAGATTAAGTTGTGGGGGCGTGGTCTGACTGTCGATGAGACCAGACGTGTTCTACTAGAGCTCCGTTCCACCGGCGCCTTAAGCTACAAAAGCGACCTTAAATTGCAGCATTTTCTACCCTCACATACCCTATCATGGATAGGAGACCCCCCAAGAAGCAGCCCAAGAGGACCACGGAGTCCGGGGGCTCCGTTTTGGACCTTCTTACAGCATCTCGGCACAGCCGCGCCGACAGCCAAGATGGCGACGGGGGCTCCCCACACGCATCGCCTGGCGCGGATAGAGAGGCACTATCTGCGGAACAGAACACTGTTCTCGCAAAACTGGCAGAAGTTAGATCTTTCCTTGCGGGGGAGATCGCCAAATCAACGGCGGTACTACAGGCGGATATTTGCGCTCTGGGAGAGCGTACTGCTAAATTGGAGGAACGCATGGAAGCGACAACTCAGGCCCACAATGAAGTTGCCGATAGAGTGAATCGCATGACGGCTCACGTTATTGATATGGACCTGGCTCTGGAAGACATGGCCAATCGTTCTAGGAGGAATAACATTCGCCTGAGAGGCTTACCAGAAGGGCCAGATGAAGACTTACAAGGGCTGTTAATGTCGATCTTTCAGCCTCTCCTCCCACACATTTCGGAGGAACATTGGCATATGGAGAGAGCCCATAGGGCGCTAAAGGCGCAAAGAGCGGAGACCAACACCCCGAGGGACGTCATTATAAACTTTCTATACTACAAAACCAAAGAGGCTTTGATGAAGAAGGGTAGAGATGGTCCTATCCGACATGACGGAGCCCTTATATCATTCTACCAAGATCTGGCCCCTTTGACGCTACAGAAGAGAAGGGACTGGCGGCCCATTACTGGGGCTCTGAGAGGGGCAGGCCTGAAATATGCCTGGGGCTTCCCCTTTAAATTGATGGTCTTCCGTGATGGCCGTGCGCACATCCTGTCGCCTGGGGGAGACCCGAAGCGCCTGTTCCAGGGCCTGGGGCTACAGCCTCCCCCGGATCTGCCTAACTTGGCGATGGGACCGGAGGAGCTGCCACAGATGCAAGCGGAGTGGGACCTAGAAGCCAAAGCCGAACCTAGCGCTATCGTATACTCCTCTTCTACCAGCAAGAGATATTATTGTTTTTTCCCTTATTGCGGGCAGCCGAGACTTCTCTTTTTTGTTGGGCGGGGGATGGGGCAGGGGGACTCAGAAGCGCACGTTGCGCTTGGGCCTTACCTCTGTGTTTGCCGTTTGTGATTGTTTTTGCCAGGGAGATCGGGGCCACCTGTTTTTGACCCCCGGTTGACCCTTGTTTATACTACAGGTGTTCCCTGCGATGATAGGGGCTAAGTTGGGGTGCCCCCCCCCCCCCGGTGCAGATGCTGATGCTACTCCCCCCGGACTTGGACCACAGCACCACTGCACCTC
Source organism: Pelobates cultripes (assembly GCA_933207985.1). Lineage (NCBI taxonomy): Eukaryota > Metazoa > Chordata > Amphibia > Anura > Pelobatidae > Pelobates > Pelobates cultripes. Next base: position 103,021,870 of record OW240913.1, read on the forward strand.
ACGTGTTTGATTTTTATTGTTGTTTTTCACTCTGGGCCGGTGTGGGGGAGGAAGATCGAACATGGGACTTTAAAAATCCGGATTATACAATGTAGATTGTGTGTGCTAGTGCCCCATTGATGTAACTGTCCGGGTACATTTATGCAGCTCGGGGCCCGCAGGGCAAGTCGCCCGTATATCCTCCCCGTGGGCGGTATCCCCCCTCTTAGTGTTTTTGTCCCGTGTTTCTGTTTGCTTATTGTCCAGTGCCCCGAGACCTTCCCCCTAAACAGGAAGATAAGTTTTAATTTACGAACAAACAAAAAAGCAAAAAGAAAGATTATTAAAAAAAAAAAAAAGCAGTGATTAGGAAGGGGTGGGGTTGGTGGACACTGTATGCGTAAATTGCAGGTGTTCGGTAATAATGGGGAATGTGGGTGGAATCTGGTAATGCATTGTTTAGATTCATTTTATGGCGGTGGTAGTTGTAGATGCATAGGTTGGAATGATAGAGCCGTAAGATTTAACTGTGGATACCGCTATCTTAGGGATCTCCCTATTTAAAGATGAGGGGTCCCAAACAATATGCATATGGAGTGGAGGTCCTTGCGGGAATGGGGGTGCAAGGGGCGATATGGGGGTGTGGTTGGAAAGTGAATAGAAATTCCCCCCCGCAACACAAAAGGGTGATTTGGATAATGAAGGGTAGGGCATAATGTGAGTCGACCACTGAAGTCAGGAAATAACAAGGGATAGCATTTCGAACCTGGTGAAGCCTTATTTAGTTTTACCACTGAAATGGAGCTGGTATACTTAATCACGAAACAGTGCGCCTGACCTGTGCACCAGTATGTGTAGCTATTCTCCCCCCTCGGGCTGTTGGCCCCAACTTATGGCTTACGACGGTGGGCCTGGCCCCTGGCGTTCGCGGACCTGCCTGGCGTTCCTGGGTGGGCCGCGTTCGCCTGGGGACGGCTACTATAGCTGGGATAACATGGGGGCCGCTGCCTCCTGTGCGGCTGCTTGCCCCCTCCGGCCGGCCCTGTACTGGTTTCGGGGGGTCGGCCGGGCGGGGCGACCGTCCGGTCGGGTGGGCGGTGGTTCCTGGGGTGAGGGGGAGGGGTCCATTCGATTCAGCAGGTGGAGGGAAGGTGCCATGGAGGTAAATGCACATATTTCATTTTTGTCAGTTCCCTAACTAGTTTTTAAGTTTTTGTGGTAATAATTATAGATAAGTATGCTGGACCACGGTGGCCCCAGATTTGATTGCAAACACATTCACCGTGAGGCCTCCCTTGGTATGTTCGATGATAGAGGGCCGCGGAAATAACGAGCTCAAAGTCACCATACTAGCACCTCATGCTGATCATAAGGAGAATACCAGTCCATGACGCTATTAAATTTGGAGGGGAGGCAGAATATCTACCACACCAAGGGGTCAGTGGCGGGCGGGGACTGACACAGAGTTCCCCGAGTGGAGCCGGCCCGGGGGCGGGGGGGGGGCAAGGAGTGCCAGTGGGTTATATTTGATAAGCGAAGGTTTTTTGACGTAAAGGTCCAAGTATCTTACAATTGGCGCCTAAATGGTAGGAGCTCAGTATCCCGATGTTCCTCCCAACGTTGATCGTGGCAGGGAAACGGGACGACGTTCCCCAAAATATTCTGGCGGATGGCTAGGTCATACGGTGGGAGGAAAATGTAACAATGACACGACACTGATTAGCACATCTGATTGATAGCTGTCATTTGTACCTACTTGTTTCATGATGTGCATATATCCTCTCCATAGTTGGCAAACGCCTAATGTACAATGAGAAATGGGTTGGCACTGATAGAGCGGAGTGGTACTTGATTGCTCCTATCTGGCATAGCAGTTATTTAGCTTATACATAGGCCCAGCTGGGATCACATGCCTGTTATAGATAAGGAGCTCATAGACTACAAGATATCTACTTAACCGGCAGATGCCAGCAGTATGGCAAGGTTGGAGCTTATTCAGTGTGCCCAAAGGAATTGTACCTTAATTGACTTATTTATCAGCCTTAAAAGGGATTGGGCAAAAGACGTTTTTTCTGTGAATATATTGTTTATAATTGCATAAAAATAAAAATCCTCAGTAGACGGCAAGTGCCAATGGCTCAATTACGAATGGGCATATACTGTAATTGTCAAGCTGTATTATGTATACTATTATTATTACCCTGGCTTATGCATAAGCCCAAAGTCGTTAATAACTTGCTATGTCTGTTGAGTAAAAATAAAGAATTAAAAAAAAAAAAAAAGATTAAGTTGTATTGTCATGACAGGTACCCTTTAAACTTGATGTACAACAATACATTTACTAAATGTGCTGAACAAAATAATCTATATATAATCTATATAATATATAATTATATATCCGAAGGCTTGGTACTCACCTTTCACGTATCAATAGAAGATTCTTACCCTGGTACTAACCGCATTGAGTATTATTAATTTATATATAGAGAGATTAAAACAAGAACTATAGCCACAAACCATACATCAGTGAATATAAAAGGTTTGAGATTATGACCCTCAAGAATTGACATTTCATTGTCATTGATAAGTTAAATAGATACCACACCCCCAGGTCAAGCTAATTTTTATGTCTTCCAATCCATACCATAATTTAATAATAATAACCAATTATATAATATTTTTAGCTGTGTGTTTGCGCCATTTACCCTCCACCTCCCAGCTGAATATTTTCCTGCCCATTCCATCCTACTGATACCTCATATCTCTTCCATGTCACCATTTTAAACTGATGACCTTTATAAACGCATTACTTTACCTCTAATGTGTATGTAGTGAAAAGTAAAATCTAAAAACTGGTGATCTATCTCAATTCATTACTCTTTGTGTAATATATGCCATGAAAAATGAACAAATATAATATTAAAAGCATCTGGAATAGGGAAAATAAGTTTGCTGTTTAATTGTAAAAAATAAATACAGTATTATAGTAGCGGATGTGTTTGTATTGAATGTTTTCTTCTTCTAACTGTTTACCTACTCAGCAGCAAAGAAGAGAAAAAGAGATAAGAAAACAACAGGAACGAGATCAACGGCGACGTTACGAGGAGCAGATGCGTCGAGAGGAAGAACGGAGGCGTGCAGAACATGAGAAGGTCTGGCAAGTCTCACGTTCTCCCATTTTATTTGGGTCAAAATATTTTGCTATTATTTTAAACTATTCACACCTTCCACCCTTTCTGATGTATTACTCATCTCTTTAGATCTCAAAAGGTTGAGCCTAAAATGTTCCATTAATTAAGATTCTGTTCTTGTAGTCAGGATTAGTTATCTATTGTTCCATACACCAAAATATAGGCAACATAGATGCACATGACCAATAATTACGCCTGCTCTGTACTTAGTAATATGTACGCAATTTTTTTTTCGTAGTGCACTTTTGTTTACCTTAGAGAAGCAGGTTAATGTTTTACATTCCTGAGGCTACAGTTATTTGTGCATATCTATTCTGAATATAATAAAGCCCTCTCAACCAGCATTGCAATCAGCAAGCAGTGATTGCCTTTTGGAACTCATTTTATGCTTATAAGCAATCAATATTTATTCATCCAGATACAAATTGTCAAGGCATTCACTGCACTAACTGAACCAACTTACATTATAATTAGGCATATCATTATTTTGTGTGTCTCTAGATTTGTATATTTAATTATATGTTATTTAATGAGCACCGCAATGCCACAATGAAAACCCATAGCTATAATTTATGTCCTGATCTCCGCTTTAAAGGGGAACTGTCCCTGATTTTTATTTTATATTTCTGAGTTTTACTATGAACAAAGCAAAGTCATGTTTAGAGAACCTAACTGTGTTTCCTTCTCGCGCTACTAACCTTTTCTTTGTGACTTACTGGTTTTCTCGTTAATTTTTTTTCTCTCCTCCGCTTGCTGCGTGTGCCAGGAGTACATCAGGCGGCAGTTAGAGGAAGAACAGAGGCAGTTAGAGATCTTGCAGCAACAATTACTGCAGGAGCAAGCCCTACTTCTGGTAACGGGAGCCACTATCACAGTGTGCTGATGCCATTGTGTGTTTGTGCACCATCTGAAACATTGCTTCTTCTCACTAGTTGCGTCATTTGAGTTTGCCTGCATCCTGCATGTTGTGTTGCAAAAACACATTCTTTCATTCTGATCCACCATATTAGAAATGGTTACAGTCCTGTGGATTTAATACTTATAGTTACACCATTTATTTTGGTTATGCATGGAAGATTTTATTCTTTTCTAGGAGTCATTGCTGTTTTACATGTAGGCAGCTAAATCCAACCATCAAAGAGGACCGTGCGTTTAAAAGAGCCTAGTAGTTGATAAGATGCAAAGTGCTGCCAATCCTCGTACTCTTTGCATATTCGGCACTAAATCATTGTCAGTTGTACTTGGAAATTGTTTTAGTTTTTATTTTGTAACTTTGTGGAGCATAACATTGATTGATAGCTTGGGCTCCTAACAGGATTTTAAACTGCTGCTGTGTTTTATAACGACCAAGTATATGTACCTACAAATACAAAATATCATGGATAATATATATTAAAGGGACTACAGTCACCAGAACAACTACAGCTTAGTGTAGTTGTTCTGGTGAGTATTGTCCGTCCCTGCAGGCTTTTTCATATAAACACTGTCTTTTCAGATAAAATGCAGTGTTTACATTGCTGCAAAGGGACACCTCCAGTGGCAATCACTCAAACAGCCGCTCGATGTGCTTCCTGGTTCTGTGCTGCTCTGCGTGGAGATGCCGCACTTTCCCCACAGATATACATTGATTCATTGTTTGGCTCCACCCCGCCTCATTGTCTGAAATCATCAAAACTGACAGTCTCAGACAAACCAATGCTTTCCTACAGGAAAGCATCAGATTGCCTGAGGTTGTCCGTTTTTATGATGGCAGCCAAGAAGGCGGATCGGGGCGGAGCCAGCGCCCGCGGACCTGCATGGTGCTGGAAAAAAAATGTTTTGTTTTTTTAACATTATAGGGTCAAGAATACATGTTTGTGTTCCTGGCCCTATAGTGTTTCTTTAAGGCTAGTTTAGAGCAGTTTTGAGTGGTTACTCCCTATTCTTTAAAGAAAAAGACCTGAAGATGCATTAGTTATTTACTTTATTGCTCCAAAATGTTCCTACTTTTGCAATGATAAATCACTTTCTATATCATTTATTCATTCATTTATTGCTCCTGCTGATCAGACTCCCAAAGCATTCCGTCTGAGTTCCATTTTCATCATAGCTTTCTAGCTTTAAAATACTGTTGTATTACAGCAGTAAACAAAACATTCTAGTTTGTTGACCATCTTTTAACTGTTAATGCTGTTTCTTCTTCTGAAAGGAATATAAACGAAAACAGTTAGAAGAACAAAGACAAGCGGAAAGGCTACAAAGACAACTACAGCAAGAGCGAGACTACTTGGTGTCTCTTCAGCAGCAACAACAGCAACAGCAACAACAACAGAGACAACAGGAGCAGCGGGCATCCGAAAAGAAGCCTCTTTATCATTACAAAGAAGGACTAAACCCTGCAGAAAAACCAGCTTGGGCAAAAGAGGTATGGTATTCATCTTATGCAACAAAACGAGAAATCTTTTTTGTCAAAGGGCAATTGCACTAGATGAACCCAGTGAAGAAGTGAATGTGATGACGTGTTGGAAGCATGACATATTTAAACCTATGTATATTTTAATGTTCCTGCAAAGCGTTTGCTAACATATTGTTTCACTGTATACTGCTAACTGTTGATGAATTGATTTCTTGTATGTGTGCACTTTTTGTGTCTAAGCATCAGTAGAAATTTAAATTTTTCCCAACTATATCCTAGAGATTTCTGTAATATGTAGCAGTAAAACCTGTACAGATGAACACCCACACATAAGTGGCATGTGTAATATTAAGGCACTTTCTGCAATATTTCTTGGCAGTACACTGAATTTTTTTATTTCATGAACGGAAAGCACTTTTCACAGATGCATACAGCTCCAACACATGGATATGACACAAATGGATATACCGTAACGAGGAAAGTTTTGAGAGGTTCTGAATTTGCATTGTGTGCCGTATTAAAAAACGTTATTTAAAAATATCATGTAAGACGTTCTTGCCATAATTGTCATATCTGATAATAAATTAAGAAAAAAAAAATTAAATATATAGAAAAATTTTTATTTATCTCAGTTGGTTAAGTGCCTTTTATATTTTTGAATCTAGTAGTGGAGAAAAATCTACAATAATTCATCATTATACGAGACTTATTCCTGATTTAGTAGATAAAAGGATATATTGATGATATTTATTATTATGCTATTTTAACTGCTTTACAAGCATGACACCAATTCATATCAGTTTTATTGGCAGATTGTTTCAGATATATGTGCTCAGTTTAAAATTGAGCCTGGCAGAAACTAAAAATTACCCTTGACTAAAGGAATGTGTTACTGAGAATATGATTTTTCGTTTTTTTTTTTAAATGAGTAAAGATTTAGTCCAGTAGTAACAGTTACTGCATGTCACCAGCCATCATCGCTAGCATTTACTGACCTTAACGAAATTAACCTTCATAAAGTTTTTAATGTCACTGTAAATAAGTTTACATTGTAGCGGTCTGTGACATTTGCATGCTCCATTATTAATCTGATTTGTCATTGTGAGTTTTAATGTTGTGTTGTAATAGTATAATTTTGTGTGATCCCACTCTCAGGTGCAACAACGATCTCTTAGTAATTCGCCTGTTCTACCAACTAAGCAACAACATACTTCTGTTATCGAACAGCAGTTGCCCTTGGTAACCAAAGATGCATCTCCTAGTTGGCAGCCCTCAAGTAGGCCAAATTCTCAGAACCTGCAAGCTTCAGGTCGTACGAAAATCAACAACTTAGCTCCATCCATTATATTGCCTACAATTCAGATTTCCAAATCAGGGCCCTGGGCACAAGCAACACAGAGTGAAATGCATTCTCTAGCTGATGAAGTGAGATACTTACTCCAAGTGAACTCACGAGAGAACGGACCAGGGAGAAAATCAATAACATCCCTTAGGGGGTCCCGCTCACAAGGATGTAGTCCAGCCAGGGACGCAGCAATTGACAAGGTCACGAGAGGTTTCACATTTGTACCCAAATTAACATGCATGAACCATTTAACAAGCAATCGTGAAGAACAAAATAAAAAGCACTGGAAAACTTTTCCCAAGTTCTCCTTAAATTTAGGTGTTACTTCACTGACACAGCGGTCATGCATGATTAGCATATGTCTTGAAATCTTGTCCATTAACTACATTTTTATATCTGCTTCTAAAAGCATAAATTAAACCCTTCTAATAATCAACCACAGTGTCTAAAATCTGAATATAATCTTGGTGATTACTTGTGGTGTATCTTTCGATTGTCCTTTGGCCTTCTTGCTTTGTGTTTGTCTGCTTAAGGTTACTAACTGCTGTCTCAATGGGTTTTATACCCTGACTTTTGTCTTTGTACACATTACCGCCTTTTTCTTCATTGGCTCCAATCGTCAATCTTCCATCTTTTGATTGTATTATTTTAATATGTATATTCGCCATTACTAATTTTCCCTTGGCAGTCTTTTAGTAGCATTTTTGTACAGGTATTCCTGTCCTTCATTTATTGTCCACTATAGCTCCAAATTGTGTCAATTTATGATAATAATTATAAAATAAATTATGAGAAACCTTAGGGAACATCTGTTCCTGAATGGATTTAGTAACCAAAATGATTGTGCTAACTTTTTATTTTGCAATTCTGTGGCAGTGGCTATCACAGCTATATGTGTCTTGCATGATCCATTATAGCTACATTCTCATTATTAATACAACACAAAAAGTAGTGATTATGGTTCCAGTGAACGAACATTAATGATTAACGTCAGAGCAATCAACTGGTTCTACCTAGGTCTTAAGTAGTAAATTTCATAATTTATTTTTTCTCTTGTGTTGTATACGTTACTAGCAGACAACCTATTCTGATTTTGTAAGGGTAATGGGCACTCTCAAAATTAAATTTTAAATGTAGCAAAGCAAACAGTATAATTCCGTATGATTAAAAGCAGGATTTAATCAAACTAAAAAAGTGTTTATTATGCACTGGCTTGCAGGTTTAATCAGTCGCACCATGCCATGTATGTACAGTCTGGAGGTTAGGTGACTTATATGCTTAATTTTAAGAAAATCGGAAACCAATGATAAGGAGATAGGAACATAAATGAGTTTTCCTTGTTGCGTGCAGCTACTATTAAACTGCATAGAGAACTTCTGTATTTAACCTAACACTTCTGAAGGTGACCTGGTGGTGGTGAAATCTGGATTAACAATTTCTGCTCTTTCTCCAGTCTTTTATTAAAATATATATATATTTTATTTTAAATCTTTCTTCTGAGGTGTGCTGTATACCAATATGATTATTTTCCTTAGAAACTTCTATAAGAACTGAAGGCTTGAGGACACTTCCATGGATATAGGAAAGAGGGTGTCTGTCTGCATGATCAGCTGCTATACGATGTATCTCACAGGGATGAAACTGTGCAAGTACTCTACAGCTGGCTAGAATAATTCCAAGGGCCAAATCCCGAAAATAGCAATTTTAAGCTGATTGATATCACCATTCTCAAAAGATAAAATACAAAGACTAAATCCATTGGACTAAGCTTCCTACAGCTTTTATCTGTGCAATGTATATATATATGTTCATACAGAAAAAATATTATCCTGATTATTGAGGTTAAACTGAACTGTGATATTGGGTATGGCTTCATTTCCAATATATATTTGAATTCCTTAACGCCCGTCCACTGTGAGTACCTGCACGGTTTTATGTTGAATGCCATCACTGCTGTCCCTCTCACAGTCCATAGTTTTCGGATCAGTGATATTTGTATTCACATGCAAGTCCAGCTTAATAAATCTATTTTTTGTCCTTTGAAGCTATGTGTATCAACTTCCAAACCAGTAACGTCAAATTTCGTCATTTGCAAACAGTGAATTTTCTATATATTATGGCTGACCGTTAAAACTAATTATTTGCATGTATTTCCTGTATAACAATTGGATTTAGTTATTAGCCGTACCTGACACTTTAGATGGCAATTTTATATTTTAAAAGGGCTAATAATGTCCTTTACTACTGTAATATAATGTTATAATAACATTTCTTCAACGCCTTGTTTTGGATTTTATAATGTCCCTCCTTGTGTTCTTTGCACGGTCAACATTGGGCAAGGTTCCTGCAGATGCACAATAGAATACATAGAACATGGCTTACAGATCTGCTGCTAGTGGCATAGAGCATAAATCCTGAAAAAAATGCTTCATAAGTAATAGGAGACATGAAAACTCCACTTACATGCTAAAAAAGAGAAACGGGATGTGGAAACCTAACGCGTTTCGGACCTCTGGGTACTTAAACATAGGAATGAGGCAATTGCATTTTCACAGATTTGTCCCTGATCATAATTCCTGCATTTTAAGAGAATAATTAAAAGGAGGACATGTTATTGTAGCTGAGAAATGCCTTCTTTGTCATGTTTTATTGGACTGGTTTGGAAAGTGTGAAATAGCTTCTATGGAAAGACCCCACTTGATATATTTGTAAGGCTTATTTGGATTGTCTTCTGTTCCTCAGGTAGAGGAACGTACCCGACTCAATCGTCAGAGTTCTCCCGCCATGCCGCATAAAGCCGCTAACAGGATATCTGATCCAAACTTGCCTCCAAGATCAGAATCCTTTAGCATCAGTGGCGTACAGCCTGCACGAACACCTCCCATGCACAGACAACTGGACCCACAGGTAACACAAAGTCTTTTAAAGTCTGTTAGCTACAGAGCTCATGTCAAATCTGTTGCAATAGCTCTAAAATAAACCCTTTAAAAGATTTCTCTTTTTGTGGTCAAAAGTAACCATTGTAACATTACTGGATCAGAACGCCTTCCTATGAATTGAAGGCAGTCAATTTCACTTAATGGTTCACTAAAAGGAGCATATTCTGACTGTGCTAGATGACAAGAACACCAATTGGTAAATTATCCGAGGTACGGCTTTGTCAAAAAAATAATTAATAGGCTTTTAAGTAAAAGCTGAATATGGTTGCTTTGGTGAGAGTTTAAACTTTTCTGATGCTTTCTGGATTTGTTACACGGAGCAGTCTGCACTCTGCACCTTTGATAACATCGCACTTTTGTTAAATTTGTTAATATTTTTAAGTTTCCTGAAAGAATAGCCATAATGAAGAAATTAACCCCCCAAAAAAAGTTAGCATATGTATTTTGGAATTCTCTTTCAGGGTCAAAATAAGTTGCTTAAAAAAATATTGTGAGGCCTTTTTACAGTTAAAAAGTATAAATTTTATAATGAATGAATCGAATAAATTACATTTTAATTATGGGCATATGTATTTTTGATTGAAAATGTATTTTTTTTCTGTACTGGTTTATGAGTTCCAAATGAAACAGAATTAATAAATTCAATATTTCCATAAAAACAGGTCTTACATCAACATGTTATCTGTGGCAGATTTTTGTATTGCAGTAAAGGGTTAGTCCAAGCACCATGACCACTTCAGTGTAGGTGCTGTTACCAACATTAAAAATAAACAGTGGTGGAGGCGGGGCCTGACTGCCATGCTGATCAGTCATAACTAGACAATTGAAAAGGCTGTTTTATGCCCATTTGGCTGGCTTTTTACCGGAGCTATTGGGTGTTCAAATCTATACCTGCAAATCTAATAACTAATGTTTAGAAGGAGAAAGGTTAGAATAGTATGATGATAAGAACAGGAAAGTATATAGTGCAAGTTTGTGTTTCTTTCAGTCTCATTCTCTACTGTGATCTTTGTTACTTTGCAACTATGTTATAATACATTAAAACACTGAGTGTGGGCTAAATGCTGTGATAGCTCTGTGCACAGTGCGAGGACGTCCAATGATGCGCTCACACTTTGCTGATTGGTGACATTTCCCAGGTGTCCCCTAATGCAGGTCATCAGAGAACAATTCCAGGACTTTAAATTTGGGACAGTCCCATCAAACCCAATACAACTGAGAAATGCAATATTTTACCTCCCTCTTTACCCGTCCTTCCATATTGGAATACTTTAAATTTACAACTCTACACATTTTGCTGTGTATTATATGCCAGTCCAGCATGTATATAAGAGCAGTGTACAGTCCAATAGGCTCCATAACATCTTTAGAGGATCTAAAGATATACTTGATATAAACAAGTAATATGAAAATGTCACCATTAATGTTATTTTTTTTGTTTATTATACTACATGCATTATAGGACAGAAATTAGGAAGACATGAGTCACCGGTTTAATGTCAACAAGGGCACCATTTGCTGTAGAGTATTAAATAATTGCCTTATTAACATAACTGCTTATTCCTCTGCCAGTACCTGCAAATGTCACACAAATAAACATTAATGACACAAAATGAGATCAAACAGGAAGCAGATTAAGGTAGAATTCTACAGTGTATTGTCTTGGATGACAAACTTTTAAAATGATGCCAAGTTGGCTGTTGCTAAGCATAAAATAGAATAACAATATAAATGTACCTGTGCTTCCATCATTTGCCTTCTAACATGTGTATTAAAACAATAAAATTATTCATTTTCACTGTTTGTGTGCTTAGAACGACATATGGTTCAGCTGTTCTGTTGCGAAGATTGACAGATTTGGAAGGGTTAATGAATTGCAGTCAGACTCCATTTAAGTTACATGAGCTAAAAAAATAACACCACCTATCACAGACAATCGGGCTTAATAGTTTGTTCATTTTATTCAGAAAGTATACATAATTACCTCTCCCATTGCATGTTATTGTGTTATCCTCTTAGCTCTGAAGCCTTGAGATTCCTTTCTATTTTTTCCTCCCACTGTCCTGTTATCTCCCCACTTGGTTAGAGGATTAAAGTCACACATGTAGCAATACACTTGACCTTACCTGTTCTATTATGTGATTTCCTATTAACTTTTCTAGCACATTTTTCTCAATTACCATCTGCCCACCTGCAAACTAAGCGTGGCCTTCTCTCAACTTCATGCATTTAAAAATCTTTTCCTATCATAAAACATTCTGTCTTGGTCTGAAACATTACTTGCCACAACACCATCTCACCACTTTCAACCTAATCTTACTAAGCAATATCCCCCTATGTTCATCCGTAGGCCATGTCCGGCACACGGAGGCCTCTCTGCTGGCACACATGGGGCAGTGCTACCATCCAGCAGCAGAGACAGCTGCTTTAAGGCACATTGGCAGGGGGAGCCTCACCCGATCAAAACAGCAATTTTTATTTTACAAATGCCAAATATGCAATAATATAAAAAATATATATATATTACTTGGTGGTCAGATAGTGGTGTGCATTGTCTCCAAATCATATTAATATATCCCCTCACAGCTCCAGCACTCAATGAGGGAGTCAGAGTACAGTCGCTGCGATTTCCATTGACCCTGCAATGAAAACCTTTGCAATTTCTCTTTAATTCTAATGTTTAACATTACAGGGTTAAGGGGACAGGGAGAGTGCACACAGACCACTTCAACAAGATGAAACGGTCCGTGCGCCTATAGTACTTCTTTAACTTTGCTAAAGAGCAAAAATATTAATCTCAATTCCTTTGCTCACCAGCAAGCTTTGACTGTCTTCTGCCGTCCTTGGCATGTCCAACTTTTACTTACAAGACTGCTTGCTATATTGTTAAACATCCATTACGGGTGGTGTTCTCTACATCCTTACTATTTGTACAAGGTGTCCTGGTATTGTCTGCTGTAACCATTCTAACCAAATGTTATTCTATCACAATGGTATATGTTTTATAAGTAATATATAGATTACACCTGGGAAACCCATTGGATACATTGTGTTTGCCCTTTTATTAAATTGAATCTATATGCTTTACATCAAACTTGTTTGATCAGGGCTGTTGTCTTGTTGCAACTTGTCCACTGCTGAAGAATATGATGACAAATAATTATTATTATAAAAATTTGATTTAAAGGAACTCTTCAAGAAGCGTGACCAACACCTGGTGGCTGTTGGACTCCTCTCCCTACCTTATCTCTGCAGTCAGGAGTACCACAACTCCTGCTTAGGAGCATCCATTAATTTAGCTCATTAGCTCAGAATGTCAGGTGATTACTCTCCGCTAATGAGCTACACCCTTAACTGCCAGGCTTAGTTCAGAGCATATCATACTGTTCTAAAATGATTTGACTACTTACATTGGGAGACTCCTGGCACCATAGCCACTACAGTGAGCTAAAGTAGTTTTAGTGCCTGGAGTCGTCCTTTAACAAAAAAGAAAAAAATACTTTTAAATAATCCACACTCATATAACCCATTCTTCTAAACAACTTTCTAAGTAAATATTTAAGGTAAAATAATGTATCCCATCTCTTTATTTCTGCAATTTGTTGGTCTCAGAATGTATGATTTATATAAACTAAATTGAAATTGAAATATTACTTTGTCCTTAAATTTACTTCAGAGATTACTATTGTTCTATAAGAAGGAAACTACACCGACGTTAAACGTATTACAGTTTATTTATGGATTATATAAACATATAGGGGAAATATGGTGAGATTTGTAAATGTATTGTATCCTCTAATATCATCTACCAGAAAAAGAAAATCATTTTATGGCCAATATTTATAATGCTTCCTATTTTCTCCTAGTTTGTTCACACTAGTCTTTTCCTGACTGTTTTATTCACTGAACATTCTTATCTACGTCCTGTCCTTCCCTGCTCTTAGATGAAACGGCTGACAAACAATTCAGAGCCATGAATATTTTTTTTACAATAAAGCAACACGACACATTACTTCGCCTTATCTGTGTGAATCCCGGACCAGCACACATGTGCAGATGTGAGATAGACTCTTGGCATATTATTCTCAGAGATGTCAAGAAAACAATCACTCCCTACACTTTGATCTGTACATCTAAGAAAAATAAAACATAATTTCCCTTTTAGCTTAAGAACATCAAAGTCAAGTAAATGGGAACAATGTACAAATGTTATATATTGGATGAACCAACTTACAGTGTACCTGTCATAAGAAAAAAATCTGAATTTTGTTGATGTTGGATTTTATCGTCCCTGGACTGATAGAAAACGAATGGCTCTATATCCTGTTTTGTTACATTATATATTGCGTACAGTGTTTGTTTATTGCTTTGTTATCTTGTCATAATTATCCCTATCTGTTAACTCCTATAACCAAGCTGGATGCATTTATAAAAATAAAAAAAGGTTTAAGAAAATTAATAATGAAAATACCTCCTACCAGATAGGCCGAAGTCCCAAGCACCTTAAAATAACTAATAATAAAGGTAGGATCAGTAGCAGAACTAAAGTAGAGAGGCCACTGGTGCAAGAATTTGTTTTGCCCTCCACTCCCTCTCCCCCGCCACCTCCACTTCCATGGTGATCACAGTGATTTGAGGATCTACCGTTTTCCCATCCTTGCAGTGTTCTATTTAGCACTGAGATGTGTGTGTGTGTGTTTGAATAAAAACATGTTTTTGTTTGGAGAATGTGTGTGTGAATATAGGGGTGTGTGTATATATAATGCACTCCTTTCTTTCTCCTTTCACCCCCCTTTCTCCTCTTTCACCCCCCCTTTCTCCTCTTTCACCCCCCCTTTCTCCTCTTTCTCACCGTCCCTCCTTTCTCACCCTCCTCCTCTTTTCTCACCCCCTTTCTCCTTTTTTCACCCCCCTCTCTCCTCTTTTCACCCCCTCCTTTTCACCCCTCTCCTTTTTCACCCCCTTCTCCTCTTTCACCCCCTTTCTCCTCTCACCCTCCCTCCTTTCTCACCCCCTCTCCTTTGTCACCCTCCTTTCTCCTCTCTTTCACCTCCTTTTTCTCTCCCCTCCTTTTTCTCACCCCCTCCTTTTTTCCCCCCCTCCCCCCTACCTTTGCTGTAGCGTGGCCGAGCCCAGTATAGTCAGCGGGTACAGGGAGCAGCTGTCTCCTTATCTTGTGTGCATTGAATTCACAGCCTTTGCATTAGCTCAGTGCACTAGGCTACACTAGGCTCAAATGCTCTCCTGGAGATGAAATGGGGCACTTCAAAAATCACCCCTATGGCCATACTGAGCATGTCTGAGGTGCTTTCTGAATGCACAAATTTAAAAAATGACCTGAAGTCTGCACATACTCAGTTACCCTTCAAAAGCTTATGCAGACATTCATCATTATTCTCATTGGGTCACTTTATGCTCTGGTGGTAGAATGGGTGAGGGTACTGCAGTGCTGTGTGGTGTATGTTTAATATTTAAAATGGAAATCTGCAAGTTAACTCTTTCCCAAAGGGAAACATTTGCCATGATATATGACCACTCAGGTAATAACATATGTAGAATACAAAGGTATATGATAATCAGGGGCGTACCTAGAGCATTTGGCACCCGGGGCGGATCCTGTGCTTGGCACCCCACCCAAAAACCTGTAAAAAATGTTGAAGGTTTTCTTTCTTTTTTTTTTTTACAATTTGTAAACTTTGCAAAACCGCTGTCAGCCCCTCCTACAAAACCCTTGTCCTGCCCCGCCCCTCCTACAAAACCTCTGTCCTGCCCCTTCTACAAATCCTGTACTGCCCCATCTACAAAACCCCCGCAACCCCCTTCCACAAATCCCCTGTTTATCCCCCCTTATAAAGACTCCTGTCCCAATACAAAACCCCAGACCCCTTCTACAAAATCCCTGCAGCCCCACACACACACTTACAGGCAGACAGTCACACACTCAGTTACAGGCAGACAGTCACACACAGTCACAGGCAGACAGTCACACATACACATTTCCTCCGTGCGGCCAGTTTATCAGCTGTTTGCTTGTGTGAGCTGTACTGGCCGCACGGCACCCTAACTACCATGGGACACTGTGTGGCCCCAGCTCACACAGCCCCCTCCAGCCAGGGCCGGTGCAAGGATTTTTGCTGCCCTAGGCAAAAGTAAAGTTTGCCGCCCCCCCATGTGACATCACAATGCCCCACCCATATGATTTGCCATGTAAACTAATGCCAGTGCTGCAGTGCCGCCGTGTTTACATTAAAAGGCCTGCAGGGACAGGCTATAGACACCAGAATCACTACATTAACCCCTTAAGGACCAAACTCCTGGAATAAAAGGGAATCATGACATGTCACACATGTCATGCGTCCTTAAGGGGTTAAGCTGAAGTGGTTCTGGAGACTATAGTGTTTCTTTAATGTGAGGTAAATTAGAGCTTAGTGCCACGAATAATATACTAGATTGCCTACTTACAACCAGATGAGGATGATAATGGGCTCTAGCTGCAGTCTGGCTCCACTGGTCTGGTGCAGAACAGGCTCTCTGGAGGCGGTTTGTAACTGTGGTCACAAAAATCAATGTTCTGGGAGAACGGGAAGCAGCTCCATTTTTTGGGGGTCCTTTACACAGCTCAAGGTCTGGGTCCCAGGGTCTACCTTCATGTTCCACCAATGAGTTTGTTCACAGGGGGTGGAGTGTGTAGGGGATGTCCTGATATGTGTGTAAGGAATGCATTGTGTGAAATTGTGTTTGTATGTGTAAGGGCTGCAAGGTGTGTTTCTGTGTATGTATGGGATGCACTGAATGTGTGTAAGGGGTGCATTGAGTGTGTGTAATGAATGCATTGTGTGTTTCTGTGTGTGTAAGGGATGCATTGTGTGTAACGGTTGCATTGCTTGTGTATGTGTGTCTGTGTGTGTAATGCATTGTGTGTTTTTCTGTGTGCAAGGGGGGTGCATTGTGTGTATGTGATGAATGTCAATCTCTCCTCCCGCTCCAATTTCCTTCTCCTCCTCCCAATTTCTCTTTCTCACCCCCCCTCCTAATTTCTCTTTTCCCCCCTCCTAATATCTCTTCCCCCTCCTAATTTCAATTTCTCTCCCCCTCCTAATTTCAATTTCTCTCCCCCCCTCCTAATTTCAATTTCTCTCCCCCCCTAATTTCT
>OW240913.1:103038971-103053161 GCA_933207985.1 Pelobates cultripes
CCACCGGACCACCAGGCGATCTCCCCCCTCCCTGACAAGGTAAGAAGCAGGGAGGGGGGGATAAAATAAAATAAAAATATAGACACATAAAGTTAAAAAAAAAATGCTTTCCCCCCCCCCCACACATCATCCAGCACTCACACACCCATCATCCAGCACTCACACACACACACATCATCCAGCACACACACCCATCATCCAGCACACACACACCCATCATCCAGCACACACACACACATCATCCAGCACTCACACAAACACCCATCATCCAGCACTCACACACCCATCATCCAGCACTCATACACCCATCATCCAGCACTCACACACCCATCATCCAGCACTCCACACACACACATCATCCAGCACTCACACATCATCAGCACTCACACCCAAACACCCATCATCCAGCACTCACACACACATCTCATCCAGCACTCCACACACACATCATCCAGCACTCACACACAAACACCCATCATCCAGCACTACACACATCATCCAGCACACACACACATCATCCAGCACACCACACACACATCATCAAGCAGCACACACACACACACATCATCCAGCACACACACACCGCATCATCCAGCACTCACACACCCATCATCCAGCACACACACACACCCATCATTCAGCACTCACACACACATAATCCAGCACTCACACACCCATAATCCAGCACTCACACACACGTCATCCAGCGCGCACACACACCCATCATCCAACACACACACACATCATCAGCACACATACACATCATCCAGCACACATACACATCATCCAGCACTCACACACACATCATCCAGCACTCACACACACATCATCGAGCACACACACACATCATCCAGCACTCACACACACATAATCCAGCACACACACACACATAATCCAGCACACACACACACATCATCCAGCACACACACACACATCATCCAGCACACGCACAGACACACATCATCCAGCACACGCACACACATCATCCAGCACTCGCACACACATCATCCAGCACTCACACACACACGTCATCCAGCGCGCACACACTGCATTCATTATACACACTCTTCACTCACTACAAACACACTACATTCACTATACACCCTCTGCATTCACTATACACACTCTGCATTCATTATGCACATTCTGCACTCACTACACACTACATTCACTATACACACTCTGCATTCACTACAAACACACTACATACACTGCATTCAGTGTACACACTCTACACTCACTAAAAACACACTGCATTCATTATACACACTCTGCATTCACTACAAACACACTACATTCATTATACACACCCTGCACTGCACTATATGCATAGGAGTGTAATTTTTTTTTTTTTAAAGGGGGGGGACGGACGGCGGGAATCTTGGGTGAGTTCCCACACTTTTTTCCCCAGGACTTGACCCCTGGTGCAGCCCCCAGAGTAGTAGCCATGTCAGGATGAACAGGACTGGAATCAGTCTTCACTGTAAATAGCTGCTGTGGCTCAGAGGTAGAAAGCAGGACCAAGACTGAGAAGATCCCAGGTTCAAGTCCCCTGTTGGGAACTCCAAGAGCGACCACGTCTTGCCGTCTGTCTATCAGGTGAGAACCGTGACAGTACCCCCCCTATTAAAAACGACCTCCGGGCATAAATAGGCTCACTGTCAGCATAGTACACCTCTCCAGGGTCACTATCTGAATCCAGTGAGTCCCCATAGTCAAACTCCCCAGCAAGGATTCCCTTTACAGCTTGGGAGTCCGCAGTACCGGCTTCTGGTACGGCTGGAGAATTGTCCAGGTCTTTTAGGTTCCGGGTACAGGTGGCAAGCACTTTCAAAACTTTGGCAGGAGCAGTGTTCGCAGCTAACAATGCTTTTTCGAACATTTCAAGGTCTTCTTTACGGACTATAGTGCCATTAGAAGCAACGGCACAATCCACAGGTAAAACCTCTTCGGGCGGGCAGGAAGTAGTGGTGGTATCACAGGAAGCAACTTCGGGAGTAGATGCAGGAGGCTCTGGAGCAGGGGATGGAGGTTTTCTCACGGAAGCCAAGCATGTGCAAGCACAACGGCTTCTATTTGGCTTTTTAGGCTGGTATGCGGTGTACACAGGGCGAAGGAAACTAGTACCAAGTCGGAGAGCTGGAGGTCTAGGAGGGCGAACAGGACAAAGCGTGATTAAATGCCCTTTTTCTCCACAGTAATAACATAGGCCATAGCTTCTCCTTCGGTCTTTTTCCTTAGGTGTCACTTTGCAGTGGACGAGTCCTAATTGCATAGGTTCCACAGGGTCAAGTGGAACACCGGATACCTCTGGAGTTTTCCTGGGAGCTGGAACATAAGGAGGCATCTCTGGGGCGTAGTGGTGGTACTCGGTTTCTTGGTTAGGAAGAATCTGAGACTTTTTAGTACGTGGAGCTGACTTGGCCACAGTGGTCTTACATTGTGAGTCCATAGCAGTACTAAAGGATTCCCAGCTGACCAGGACAGGACTCTTCGTCTGCAACATTTGGTGAGCCCAAACTTTGATGCGTCCAGACAACAGGTTGATAGCCGCTCTGACCCTGATGAATTCTGTGGCATATGTTCGAGGCTTTAAAGAAAACAACACCTCACAATCCATCTTGAAAGACTGATAGGATGTGCGGCTACCATCAAATCGGTCGGGCATGATGACAAACGGTTCAGGAAAAGCTGGTTCGGGGCTGGATGTACTGCGCCTTTAAGGAATAAAATTTCTTGCTGCAGCTCCGAAACAGTCTGGGCCAGGCTGGACACACGCTGGGTCGAGGGTGAGCACATCTCTGCGGACTCCATAATGGTCAAGTCTTATGTCAGGGTCTTACCTGGGTTGGGAGTCTGTAGCGCAGATATGATGCTCACCCTTGCAGATAGCCACAGGCCGAGGTGGTCAGGTAAGAATTCACCTGGCCTGTGGGTCTGTGCACGGGGGCTGTGCAGGATGCAGTACCAATACGCAGGACAGGCAAGGACTGAACCAGCAGGATGGTCGAGGGATAGCCGAGGTCAAAGGATGCCAGAGGACAGGAACGACGAGGAGTAGCCGAAGTCAAGGGATGCCAGAAGTCAGAATAAACGAGTCAGGAAGCCGGGGTCAATAATGCGAAGCGATGAAACAGGAACACTGGAACAAACAGGATCAAGGACTTGACCCTGAGCACAGGGCGAGGCTGGGTTTATATACCCTGCTGATGACTGATCAGAGTCAGGTGAAACACAGCCAAGTCAAGGTGCAGCCCCCAGAGTAGTAGCCATGTCAGGATGAACAGGACTGGAATCAGTCTTCACTGTAAATAGCTGCTGTGGCTCAGAGGTAGAAAGCAGGACCAAGACTGAGAAGATCCCCGGTTCAAGTCCCCTGTTGGGAACTCCAAGAGCGACCACGTCTTGCCGTCTGTCTATCAGGTGAGAACCGTGACAGGCAGCAACCCTAAAAGGGGATCCCTCTCAACCCTTTGGGATAATGCAAAAAAAAAAAGACAGGAAAGGGCTGTGCCACATACAGTAAGATAAAATAAAATGAAGTAAAATAAGACAAGTATAAAAAATACTACGAGTCTTGTTTCAGTCACATATGAGAGTGTCTCTTTTTAAAAGAGTAGGTTCAGCTGTAGCTTCTAGGTTCTTTACGCTTGGAGGATGTGGAAGGTTTGGGTGTCTTTGGTCTCCGTATGTGGGCAAAGAAGAGACAAAGATAACATATACAGGAGCTTTGGCCAGCTCTAGTGTGGATCGCCTCTAATGATTTAATCCCCACTATTGGGATATTGTGAAGGTTGGTCTCAGCTGGTGGTAGTCTAGGTGCTCGGAGAAGAGATAAAAAATAGTCACAGATAGTGCTCTCAGTAAAACAATAGTAATTGCGTAAAATGGAAAAAGATGGTACTCACAAGTGTAGAGCAGGCTCACTGCTCTATGTTGACAGCATTGATGGTATGATCCCCACCTAGGATATTCTTGAGAGTTGTAGTAGATGAAATAAAAAAGTAAAATATATTACTACTTGTAATATTAAAAAGCCAGAAAAAATATTGAAATAAAAGGGTAATGGTACAATAAAACTGTTGTAAAATTATATCAGATAAAAAAAGTAATTTCCATAATGCGTTTCGTAATAACAGACTTTCTCAAATGGACTTTCTCAAAATGCATCCTGGCTAATAGGCTTTAAATAGGGGTAAAAGCATTTAAAAATGGCAACAAAAATGTGTGCACCAATTACAATTGTAAAATAATAACATTAATAAGAATAGATAAATACATCACTGGTAATCAAAAGTATGAGTGTGGGTTTTGTTTAATAATAACAAGTGAAAAACAAGGGTAATAAAGTGCTTTTTAATTCAGAGAAAGGTGGTCACTCAGTGTGCACATCCTGTCAGTCCGGCCGGGAACAGGAAACTGAATCTCCTGTTACCGCATTGTACCCGGCCGGACTGACAGCCAGGAGGAAGAGGAGCTTGGCCACGCTACATCCAGAGAAGGGGAGGTGAGAAGAACATAGGGAGGGAGGGAGTAAAAAGAACATTGGGAGGGGGGAGAGGAGTAAGAAGGATACAGGGAGGTGGAGGGGGGAGTAAAAAGGACACAGGGAGGGGTGGGGGTAGAAGGACACAGAGAGGAGGTGGGAGTAAGAAGGAGGGGGGGTGGGAGAGATAAGAAGGACACAGGGAGGGAGGGGAAGGACACAGGGAGGGAGTAAGAAGGACACAGGGGAGGGGAGGGAGTAAGGAAAAGGACACAGGGAAGTGGGACACAGGGAGGTAGAAGAAGGACACAGGAGGACAGGACACAGGGGAGGGGGTAAGAAGGAGGGGAGGAGGAGTAAGAAGGACACAGGAGAGGGGGTGAGGAGTAAGAAGGACACAGGAGGGAGGGAGTTAGAAGGGGACACAAGGGAGGTGGGGAGCAAGAAAGGACACAGGGAGGGTGGGAGGAGGTAAGAAAAACATAGGGGGAGGAGGAGTAAGAATAACACAGGGAGGGGGAGAATGAGGAGAACACAGGGGGATGAGGAGATTACCGAGGGGTGGTAGAGACTGGTAGGGGGGGGGGGGGAGAGGAAAGACCACTAAGGGGCAGGGCAGAGCTCTAAGCAGTATTTGCACTGTAAACCTTTTTTATTTATATACAGTGTGGGTGAACTTAAACTGTATGGCTATGCTGTGGTTCCTGTAGGCTTTTCGTGCGTGTGGGGGGTGGGGGGGTGGGGGGGTTGGAGTTTGGGGGGCCTCTATGTCCATTTTGCTTGGGGCACCCAAATTCCTTCAAACGGCCCTGCTCACAATGATCACTGACACAATACCTTTATTCTATATGCTGTGAAATTGGTTGCTTTCTTATTTACAGCTGTACCTTCTACCTCATGGTGGAGAAACTGGTCCAGCAACTTTAGGAGAACTATAAATGTTATAAATTATGTTGCAAAATTGAAGCTAAAATATAGATGCCCAGATATAGCAATTATTTCGTTAATTCACTGCTAATTAAGTTTTAGGAAAAAATAGACATTTAATAACACAAGGTACAAGCCAGTCCAAAAGAGTGAATATAAGGAATTAAGTTGAAAAAAAAAATGTTCTCTTCTTTTTTTTGCACCTTTATATCAGAAATGAGAGCATTAACTCTTCAATTACATTTATCTGTCACTCATTGCACTTGTTATTTACACTTTATTCTGCCAGTTAGAATATTCACTGATTTACGTCACTTGATTGCTATTTCCTGTCCTAATGTGTTTTACATCCCAGCTTCTAAAGACTGTAAGCTCACTTGTGCAGGTTCCTCTTCAACCTTTCGTTCCTGTAAGTTTTCTTGTTATTGTCCTATTTGAAGTTTAATCCCCCCTCTCATAATATTGTAAAGCGCTACGGAATCTGTTGGCGCTATATAAATGGCGATAATAATCATAATAATTTAAACCTTTTAATAATACACTTCTTTATGGCTTGGAAAAGACACATCACATCAAAATGTTCCTGCATTTTTTTGGATGGCTGAATAAACCCACATTGCTCTTAAAATTGCCGAGTGCTGGAGTCTTATTGTTTTGGATATACTCTGGAGCTTTTGGAATAGGGATCTTAAGCTGTGGCACAGGTATCAAAATTTGGAGTTCAGAAAGTGCTGCTTCTGTATAGTTAGTTGAGCCCTCATTTTAAGAGGTTATGGATTAGAAATATGACAGAGGCCCTGCCATGCTTTTCTTTACTCTCAGCTGTCCTTTCCTTATGCCCATTGTATCTTAATAATTCGACAATGATTAGTCTACCCATTGAAACTTGTCTTTATTTATATTTATCTTTTCATCCTTGCGCTGGATCTCAATACCTGGGTGCCGACATTTTTTTTTTACCTCTTTCCATGATATCTGCAGTTTGCTATTCTGTGGGATTTATTTGACTGGTGAATTGTGAGTAAACTAGCTTAATGCCAAAGACTGGCAAATGTCTCCCTTCCAAGAATTAAAGGTAGTTTATCCACTCTTATCCTTAAATACTCTTTAAATCAACCTATTTGCCCTGACAATGACATACACACTTACTTCTTTTAACATTACCCACTCTTACTATTGTCTCCGAGACTTCCCCATGCTGCACCTGTCTTATGGAAGTTCTTATTGCTCTCTGTCAAGCTCTCCAGTTAATCTTTAGATGCTTAGTTTCTCTAAAGAATACAGAAATAGGCAGTATCTCAGGGACTTGATGCAGCCTGGTGAAGCATTAAGCCATTTTCAGGACTCTTTCAATCAAAACCGTAAGGGGATGAGTAATAAGCTTTTCTCAAAGGGTAGGTACCATTCCAAAAACACTGCTCTAAACAATTCTAAGGGTGATCTAGTTTTAGTGACTTCCAATAATATGTAAGATTAGGCACAGTCACTTTTCTTCTCAACAATGGGCCTTGCTCATCATTATATTATTCTTCTTTAAAGAATGCACTTGACTTCCATCTCTGTCACAACCTAATCCTGTATTAGTCCTCAAAGCCATCTGTATCAGTCTGTATATGTAAAACATGTCATATTTTTCAAGAGAGTTGTCAAATTGTAACCATGTTTATATTGTAGCATTGGTATATTTAAATGAAAAAAAATGATAAATTATAGACAAATGAATGAAGAAACAGGTAAACACGTGTATCCATCTTTGTTTACATTGTTAAAATATTTCAGTCCCAAATGTTTTACTTTTCACCCTACCAGTTTTACAGATCATTCTGGATTTTCAGCAAATAATGGATATGTAAAAATCTTTTTATTATCACCTTAATTCAGTCAAGAAATGTCCCCTCAAGCCTATCCCTTTAACTTGTTTTCTTTCTCCCAACCTTCCCTTTCCCACGTGTTTCTTTCAAAGAGACCTGTGCCTCAAGCATTACTGTGAGGGGCCACTTCATTTAGAGAAATGCTTTTCAAACCTGTCTTTGAGCCTACCAAAAATCAAGTATTTCATGATATCCTTGCTTATCTACAAATCCTGACCGTCTGGTTGATTATGAAAACTGTCTTGAAGAGCAGTGGGAGACAATTCAGACAAAGGCACAGATGCCTACCACACATGCAAATGTCCTTGATCTTCCAACTAGAGCAAACTGCACACGAATCTGGGACTAAGAGGGCTATTTAATATATTGAGAATTCAATGTTACAAAATTACATAGGCTGAAAAGAGACATGCGTTCAGCCTTTCTCGTATGTTCAGCCTTTCTCGTATGTTCAGCCTTTCTCGTATGTTCAGCCTTTCTCGTATGTTCAGCCTTTCTCGTATGTGTTTTTGCTACTGATACAAAAGAAGGCAAGAAAAACTGTTTGAAGTGCGTTACAATTTGGCAACAAACTAAGAAAAAAATTATTTCTTGACCCCAGAATGGCAGTCAGATCTCTCCTTGGATCAAGAAGCTATTACCCCACAAATGAAAAATGATATCCCTGAATATTATGTTTCTCCAAGTATTCATCCAGTTTCTGTTTAAACATCTGTACAGACTCTGAAAAAAACCAACTCTTCAAGCAGATAATTCCACATCTTTATTGTTTTTAGTGTGAAAACCTCTTTCCTAAATCTCCTTTCTTACAATCTGAATGTGTGACTCCATGCACTGGTATATAATGTATAGTCCTCTTTGTAAACAGATTGCAATACAATGGAATATACCCGTATATACTTGAGTATAAGTCGACCCAAATATAAGTCAAGACCCCTAATTTTACCCCCAAAAACTGGGAAAACTTATTGACTCGAGTATAAGACTAGGGTGGGAAATGCAGCAGCTACTGGTAAATTTCTAAATAAAATTAGATCCCCCCAAAATTATATTAATTGAATATTTATTTACAGTGTGTGTATATAATGAATGCAGTGTGTGTGTGCGTGTATGAATGCAGTGTGTGTGTATGAATGTAGTGTGTGTGTGAGTATATGAGTTCAGTGTGTGTGTGTGTGTATGAATGCAGTGTGTGTATGCATGCAGTGTGTGTATGAGTGTAGTGTGTGTGTATGAGTGCAGTGTGTGTGTGTATGTACAGTGTGTGTGTGTGTGTGTGTGTGTGTGTGTGTGTATGGATGCAGTGTGTGTGTATGAGTGCAGTATGAGTGCAGTGTGTGTGTGTATGAATGCAGTGTGTGTGTGTATGAGTGCAGTGTGTGTGTATGAATGCAGTGTGTGTGTATGAGTGCAGTGTGTGTGTATGAATGCAGTGTGTATGAATGCAGTGTGTATGAATGAGTGCAGTGTGTGTGTGTGTATGAATGCAGTGTGTGTGTGTATGAGTGCAGTGTGTGTGTGTGTGGATGAATGCAGTGTGTATGAATGCAGTGTGTATGAATGAGTGCAGTGTGTGTGTGTGTATGAATGCAGTGTGTGTGTGTATGAGTGCAGTGTGTGTGTGTATGTGATGCAGAGCCTTGGTGGGGGGGTGGGCATTTTTATTATTTTTTTATATTATTATTATTATTTTAATTTTTTTAATTGTATTATTATTTTTATGTTAGCTGCTTTTTAGCTGGCCAGGGAGGGGGGCTCTCATTCCCTGGTGGTCCAGTGGTGTGCACTGTGCAGGAGGGGGGCTGGCAGAGAGCTGTTACTTACCTTTCCTGCAGCTCCTGTCAGCTCCCTTCTCTCTCCTCCGGTCCGGTCAGCTCCCCTGCAAGTCTCGCAGTGTGAGTGCCGCGCGGAGCGTTGCCATGGTAACCCGTGGCAACGCTCTGACCCCACTGCTCTCGCGAGACTTGCAGGGGAGCTGACTGGACCGGAGGAGAGAGAAGGGAGCTGACAGGAGCTGCAGGAAAGGTAAGTAAACGCTTCCTGCCAGCCCCCGACAGGACCGCCGGGCTTGTATTGAGACAGGCGGTCCTTGTCTGTATTATGGCAATGTAAGTTACCATAATACAGACAGTGACTCGAGTATAAGACGAGTGGGGGGTTTTCAGCACAAAATATGTGCCGAAAAACTCATCTTATACTCGAGTATATACGGTATTTGTATAATGCTATCATATCCTCTATGAGGCGCCATTTCACAAAACTAAACAGATTTGGCTCTGTTAACCTTTCTTCATAAGTAAAATGTTCAATCCCTTTTATTAAGTTTGTAGCCCGCCACTGCACTTTTTCCTTCTTCTATCCTTCTTTAGAACAAAATTGATTGATTGATAAAGAGGCAAATTTATATTTTCATCCTGAATATAAAGGACCCTTTGCAACTGCTGATTGATATTGGACATTGTTGCCTAATTATTTTGTCTGTAACAATTCCCAAATCCTTCTAGTTTGTTGTTATCTCTAATTCACTACTGTTTAGGGTGCAAGTTGTTTGTGCATTCTTTACCCTGAAGTGCATAACTGTGCATTTATCTTCTTAAGTTTTATCTGCCATTTAAGTGTCCTGTCTATGTAAATCACTCTGCAAGTGAAGTAATTAAGTAATATCCTGCTCACATTGTATTACTTTACAGTGTTTTGTGTCATGTGCAAACACTGAAATATAACTATCAATGCCTATTTCAAGATCATTTAGAAAGCGAATTTCAAATTTAAGTCCACAGAACTGAAAGCATAGGTGACAGATAATTTTTCAAGTTTGGCTATTTTGATCTCAAACTTGAAATTTGAACTTTAGTAAATAACCCTGTTACATAGTATCTTTGCACATCCTTACAAATACTTGGTGTTATGGTATTGTATGGTAGTTGATTTTGTGTCTCGGCATTAAGTAATATTATATACAAGCTCTCTTTTTCAGCCTTGATTGCGAATTGTCATATATCTGTTATCCTCAGTTTTGCAGCAGGGGCACTTCAATTGATTGT
This sequence comes from Pelobates cultripes, assembly GCA_933207985.1. Taxonomy (NCBI): domain Eukaryota; kingdom Metazoa; phylum Chordata; class Amphibia; order Anura; family Pelobatidae; genus Pelobates; species Pelobates cultripes. The sequence continues at coordinate 103,049,300 of OW240913.1, forward strand.
TTTACTTACTCAATATGTAATTGTGTTGGAAACTAACTAAAAACATAGCATAAGCAGAAAAGCAAGTTGCAAAACTTAAACCAAAATAGCAGAGTGGTAATATGTTGTATAGACAATGTACTGGTTCGTATTACTCATCCTCATGTTTTTACCATACTTTATTACAAAGGTTTTTGGGACTTTTGGTCAGCTGAATAGCTTGAAAATTAAATGCTCAAACTCATAGAACATCCTAATAATAAATAAAATATCTGAAATACTTGGAATTAAGGCCTCTATAAAAATGACAGGGGTGGAGCATTAAACGTATGTACCCTTATCAGCTCTAGTCCATGATACATCCTGTTATTAAGTATTGGATACTAAATAAGCACACACTCACAGATTTACCTTCCATATTAAGGTAAACATTATATAAATATGATTCTCCAATGGGAACCCTAAACTTGTTTTGGTAAGATGGTCTCTCCACTTTCTGATACAGGCCAATGAAATACTATACAAATCCCTTTTTTGTGATAAACCCCAAAACTTCACTTTCCCACATATTTGCATTTCACTAACTTACAAATTACTCAAATGGTTCTTTACCAACCTGGAGGACTGACCAAATTGATCCGATGTTCTTTTTTTAGTAGCTTACTGCTGACATTACATACCTAAGGGTCTGTATGACAACAAATCTGAATTAAGTTTATCAGGGCAACTTTCCCCCAATGCTGAACTCATTTAACATAAACCTCTGGGCAGTTATCAGTGATGAAGATGAACCTTCCCCCACATTTGCTCTACTTTCTCCAAACGCTCCCTACTTTTTTACCTCATTACATGTGAGATTTACCATGGGTAAACAGTTGCTTTTTTGATTGCATAGTTCTAAATGTTAATAGACATTCTTCAGGGGTTGGCAACCTATGGCATGGCACACAGGTCATATCGACCAGATGGGGAGGTCAGAGGATCTCACCAACCGGCCCAGGTACTAAGTATCCAGCAAATGCAGACACCATGGTGGTTGCTCATGGACCCTCAGAGTCTGGTGCTTCTCTGTGATTCAGAGCATTGCTGCATGTTACCATGGTAATGCCCTGAGTCACTGGTAAAGCACCAGAGTAAAAGGCAGAAGGGCCTGGTATCCATGGATGGTGCAGAATGCAAGTTCCACCCAATGACCACCAGGGTTTAAAGATGATTCATACATGCATCTCTAAACAAATGCAGGCAAGAGGAGCAATAATTAGTTTATAATAATTTTATTAAAGGGCCCCCTATAGCACTCATAAAAACACCCACAAGCACAACAGACACAAGACAGCCCACACACATACTTCCTCAAATAGCCCACACAAAAACACAAGACAGACTGCCCATGCACATGCATAACACATCAGGAAAGCCACATACACATACAAAATACCACAGACAACCTGCACCACACACAAAAATATTACAAGCAAGCCACATGCATTTGACTTCAAAGGCAGCATACATAAAAATCCTAGAAGGTCCATATCCTCCTGGTAACCAAGGAAAAAATGTGTCTTTCAATTTCTTTCTATTTTTAATTAAAGTGAAGAGGAAGTTCCCAGCATCCCAGCCTATCACATGACATATCAAAGGAAAGACCAGGATGTCCTTTTTGCAATACAGCAGGGATTGATAGAGTAGCTCAAAAGGATAAAAGAAAATACATGTGAACGAAATGTCCAGTACAGAGGACACATGTTAATGGGCTGGGTCTTAGGAGGATATACATAACACAATAGGCGGCATCATAGTTACACACAGACAAACAGTACCACAAACAGCCTACATGTAACACTACATATATGGATGTATCCACTATACACAAATACTACCATCAACTTACATAAATACACTTATCACAGGCAGCTCAACACATACACACCACAAACTGCTCACACACATACTTCACACACCGTGCAGCACACATAAACACACAAACACCTATATCACAGTTCACATGCATTTGCATAAGACCACAGACAAACTGGGCACACATGCATAACACAACAAGCTACATAATCCAGCAATGCCCGTCCCAAATTTCCAGCAATGCCCATCTGGATCCACCCCTGACTCCTCAAGATCACATTGCTGACAGCGAGTATAACAAACAACTGGCAGCATTCTATTTGACAGTGATACTGCACTTACCAATAAAGGTGGAGAGTTTTAGAATATGGGTGCTCCATATATAAAAAAGGCCACCTGTGGGCCCTCCACAAATGTTGATGAGGTGGTTGCGAGGTACCACTGAGCTGCACTGTCAGGCAGATAGTCCCCAACTCTATCTTTAGAGTCCCACATTCTGGCTTCAGCCATTTAAGTCCACCCTTAATTTTTTACTTTCTCTTATCTTCTTCCCTGACAATCTCTTTCCCAATACCATTAGTCTCTCGCTCTCTCCCAGTTTGTTTTTTGCCCTGTGCTATCCCACACTCAATGCAACCCTAACCTCTTTCACTCTTCTTTCTTTTATTCTACCCTTATGCCCCATTACCCTTCCAAGTATGCCCTCTCGTCCATGACATGTAACCCTCTCCACTCCAACCAGGATTCCCTGTTATCTCCTATTCCATCTTTTACATGTTTTTTTTACCCATCCACTGCTGTGTACTAGCCTCTATCCCCCCCTTTATCATTTTATTTATATTACAACCAACCTTTATTTTGCCATCCTCCTGTCTTATGCATCCTCCTCTCAAACTGTTATTAATAATATGTTTTAAATTGACACTTCAAACCTCCTCTCCCATGGCACTGTGATAGACTGTGGGGGGATCCTGTGACAAAGAAAGGCACAGACAACTAATTTTTATTATTAGTGACAGCAGATGAAGTTCACCTGTTCATCAGCACTGTAAAAGTCATTGGCTTGAATGAGAATTATGATTTGACTAAAGGATCATGATTAAATGTTTGATTAAGGTAAAATTTGTCTTTGCTGGCCTTTTAACCAAAGGTGGAACCTCTTGTGGCGCAATCCTCCATTGACATTAATTATAGAAGTAGTAGGTAACGGCTATTCAAAGTGGATTTTAAAATTGACCCTTTTAGTATTTGGGGTTATAGCATCACATTTCTATTTCTCACCTTTATTGAGCACCACAATATTATATAAAAAAATATGTAAATTTTCTAAATATATATATATCTACAGGGAGTGCAGAATTATTAGGCAAGTTGTATTTTTGAGGATTAATTTTATTATTGAACAACAACCATGTTCTCAATGAACCCAAAAAACTCATTAATATCAAAGCTGAATATTTTTGGAAGTAGTTTTTAGTTTGTTTTTAGTTATAGCTATGTTAGGGGGATATCTGTGTGTGCAGGTGACTATTACTGTGCATAATTATTAGGCAACTTAACAAAAAACAAATATATACCCATTTCAATTATTTATTATTACCAGTGAAACCAATATAACATCTCAACATTCACAAATATACATTTCTGACATTCAAAAACAAAACAAAAACAAATCAGTGACCAATATAGCCACCTTTCTTTGCAAGGACACTCAAAAGCCTGCCATCCATGGATTCTGTCAGTGTTTTGATCTGTTCACCATCAACATTGCGTGCAGCAGCAACCACAGCCTCCCAGACACTGTTCAGAGAGGTGTACTGTTTTCCCTCCTTGTAAATCTCACATTTGATGATGGACCACAGGTTCTCAATGGGGTTCAGATCAGGTGAACAAGGAGGCCATGTCATTAGATTTTCTTCTTTTATACCCTTTCTTGCCAGCCACGCTGTGGAGTACTTGGACGTGTGATGGAGCATTGTCCTGCATGAAAATCATGTTTTTCTTGAAGGATGCAGACTTCTTCCTG
>OW240913.1:103053261-103072001 GCA_933207985.1 Pelobates cultripes
TTCACTACTCTCCTTTTGGTCTACATTACGACGTTAACAGGAAACCTTCTGATTATAATTGTGGTTTCAGCTACTCAATATCTTCGTTCTCCAATGTATTTCTTCCTCAGCCAGTTGTCTTCCTGTGACATCATACTCACTACATCAATTATTCCTAACTTGCTCCGTATCACCTTAAAAAATGGTATCCCCATCTCAGTTAGTCAATGCCTGCCTGTCTTACCCCTCTTCAGAGCAATAAACTGAACGAAGTACAAATATAATATGCATGTTTCCTTTTATTTTAAACACAGGGCTGCCTCCAGTTTCATACCTTGAGGTCTGATAAGCTAACTTTAAATGGACACTGGGACTCAGCAAGAAGATGATGCCAAATCTGTGATAGAAAGGACACGATGGCTTCACCATGGCCACTTAAGTAGATATATTGTATGGTTGCAGTGCAAATATAGAGGGGGGTACAAGGAAATCTCCTAGTATCACAACAGTATGGCTCACTCGTGTCTCTTATTGTTCTACAAAATAACACATTTTGCCATTAACTGGGGTTAAGCAATAAAGATTTATCTTCCATTTAGCTGCACAAAATTCTGTATTTCTAATACGGCAAATTCAGCAATTCCTGTAACTTTCCATCTTGGTCTAATACATGCTTCATAGCTGCACTATTTAATAATTAAAGTAACACAGCTGATATCCCTTACATGAGTCGTGGAATGTCACTAACAGACACAGTTCCATCCTGGTTCTCAGCTTCCCCATCTTCCTCTTCACTGGTCTCTGACTCCTCACTGGATGATGAATAATCTGTCACTTTTTTGATTGGTCGATTTGTCTCTTCTATACGCAGTTCTCTCAGCTCTTTGGCCAATGCAGTCAAATCCTGCAGAAAAGAATGATGTAATATATCACTAAACCTGAGAGAAGCAGATCATATTAAGGATTTTGATTTACGAACACTAATGTTGTTGCCAACTTGTATTCTTGAGGGCCTCTCAAAAAGGGAACTGTGAACACCATACAAAATATTTTGTTTAATGCCGCACATACAGTAGGTGTAACCTTTCCATGAGAATAAGAAAAGTCATACAACCAGAACATGCACCGGCCCTCAAGGACATAGTTAGACATCCCTGTAGGTACACCAGAAATGACAAAAAGAGCAACAATGTCACACACATATTGATCAAACAGACAATGCTTAATATACAATATAACATTAGAATGTGAAACGTATCTCATTAGAACAGATCTCCAACCACTAGTATCCTGGTGCATATATAGAGTTGGATGAAGTGTCTGTGAAGTATAATATTTTCTATCATAGTAAATTGGAAACCATTGATTTGGAATTGATCAAAAATATGTTCACTGGTGTTTCAATGGCGCAAAATAACTATATATCCCATCTTCTTCAAAAATAAACATACAGGTTTTGTCAAAAGTCAGGAAGCACATAGATAGCTGTAATATGTTTAATGTTAGGTACCATACCCCTCTGTCATGTGGAATTCATTAAATTAGGTGCCTTACAGGTATTTGGGTAGTACCGGACGTTTGACTAACTCTGGATGCGTGTGCATGTATATATATATATATTTGTTAATAGTGGACTTCAATATTGCAAAAACTGTAACTTCACTTTATTTCCATTTTACTATGACACTTTTATGACTTGATAAAAGAAACAAGACAGTATTGGTTCAATACTGGAACACAACAGGCACTGCGTAAAGATATACGTATGCATTGTTCAGACATGCTGAATGCCAATGTCAGTGAGTCGGTGGGTAAGCACGAAATCTCTGCAACAAATGGTTTTCGCAGGTTCTATAGAAATAAGCATGCAAATGGTATAAGAAGCAGTACAGTCATTAATCTTACCATCTCCCCCTATATATGACCGATGTAGACATCAATGCATTCGGTCAGAGACAAAGGATTTAGGGAGAAAGAGACTTATTCAATATTACAACACTCAACGACATCCATAGATCTCTTTTACAGAAGCCATTCTAGCATTATCTTACACTTCAGTCATTGATAATGGGTTTATCACCCAGAGATCTTTCAGCACACAGAACCCATGTCTAGCATAACTACTTTTGCATATGTTGAGCACCTTGAGTGCGTAACTATAACGATTTTTCTATAATGTTTCTCTGCAACCTCAAAGACCGCTATAACTGTCAATCATCAGCACAATGGGCTCCGATCTGTGCTGGGATCATAAAACATCCTGGGTGCTATGATACGAACAATTAATTTTTCTGCAAACAAAATGACTGATAAACTACTACAAAAACAAGATTACATAGTTACATAGCTGAAAAAAGACTTGCGTCCATCAAGTTCAGCCTTCTTCACATATGTTTTTGCTGTTGATCAAAAATATATTAACGGAAATGCTATATTTTTTTCAGTATTTACTATATGTCAAGAAGGACCCACCAATGGGCCATGGAGAGAGAAGCTGTTATTTTTCTTCATGATTTCTCTATGTCAACACCCTAACCTAATTGTTAGCTCCTTTGACCATCAAGCTACGATCTGCTTTAGCCTCTTTCATATTCTACTTTCTTCACTTATTGTTATAAGTGTTTTGCTGCATTTATATGTTTTTTTTCAATACAACTGTTAATGTAGAGGATTTGTGTATATACTTAAAAGGAGGTTATAGTATAATATCTAGATAAATACTATCAGCATTATCCAATTAGTTTTACGTGCATCTTTTTAAACTTCAAACAAATGCTATTACTAAACCAGTGCATAGATTTAAAAATGTTTAATGACATGTGTTGTATAACTGATTTTAAAGGGAACTGTATAAAAAGAAACAAAATCAATATACTGAAATAAGTAGTTTTTAATGTCCCTCTGTATATGTAGCATTGTTTATAATATCACAGATAGGGCTATTCCATTTAAAGACTTGTTTCTTTTCGGCTTAACACCTGAGAGTGATTCTGCAGGCAAAATGTATAGGTTTTTATTTAGGCTGCATGTAACGATTACCCCTTTTCTCTTACAAGACCACATCTGTCAAACACAAGACTTTTTTTTTTTTTTTCAATCATTCACCTCCACTTACAGGGATGCCAGGAAAAAAAAAAAATTAACCGTTTATTTTTCATCACTATGGAGTCAATTATTATTCGACCATGATTCCTTCTGTAATCAGTAATCAGGTCTAATATTAAAAAAAAATAAAAATAAATGGTCATGAAGGGCTGAATGTGCTCACCTTTTCTTATAATTGTTGCCGTTTTAGTTTAGGGGGGGGGGAAAAAGTCTAATTTATGTTGGGACTTCCTGTAAAAATCAAGGTCTTGCCATTCCTAACAGAAAACTCAATACAGAGCATGATAAAGTGGAATGTTTCCTAATTTCTGTAGCGTGTTCTGTCAGAGATGACAAAATCTCAATTTGTCCATTATACCAGTTAAAGGGACACTATAGTCACCTGAACAACTTTAGCTTAATGAAGCAGTTTTGGTGCATAGAACATGCCCCTGCAGCCTCACTGCTCAATCCTCTGCAATTTAGGAGTTAAATCCCTTTGTTTATGAACCCTAGTCACACCTCCCTGCATGTGACTCGCACAGCCTTCCATAAACACTTCCTGTAAAGAGAGCCCTATTTAGGCTTTCTTTATTGCAAGTTCTGTTTAATTAAGATTTTCTTATCCCCTGCTATGTTAATAGCTTGCTAGACCCTGCAAGAGCCTCCTGTATGTGATTAAAGTTCAATTTAGAGATTGAGATACAATTATTTAAGGTAAATTACATCTGTTTGAAAGTGAAACCAGTTTTTTTTTCATGCAGGCTCTGTCAATCATAGCCAGGGGAGGTGTGGCTAGGGCTGCATAAACAGAAACAAAGTGATTTAACTCCTAAATGACAGTGAATTGAGCAGTGAAATTGCAGGGGAATGATCTATACACTAAAACTGCTTTATTTAGCTAAAGTAATTTAGGTGACTATAGTGTTCCTTTAAAGTGTCAAAATGGAACTACGTGAAAGGAACACTCCAAGCGCCAAAATCACGACAGCCCTATATAGTGGTTGTGGTACGAGAAGCTAACTGGTGTCATCCCACAGTAACATGTCAAACCTTTTAATAAGGATGTCTCTGTAGAATTAACTATGGCCAATGCACTCAGGTGATGCTCTCAGCCAAATAATGTAGTCTTGCATGGCCTTGTATTGCTGTATAGACCAATCCAGATTCTCTTCCTATGTAAGTGGTCACAGTGTGGCTTTGACATTACCGTGGGACGCTGCCAGGTTCTTTTAAGTAACAGGAATTTATGGTAGAAATGCAAAGGCATTACTCACTCTTCAACTTACGTTAGGTTAGGGCTTATGAAAGGATTTTTCTTAACTGAGGTGCACTTTGTTCAAAGACAATACCAGACAGTCCTTGCCCAAGCCTAAACACTATGCAAGTGAATTGCTTATGTTAATCATGATCATTAATGTTTAATGCATCTTATTTTTATGCCATAGACAAAGAGCAGTAATATTTTTAAAACTGGCATTTTACGTTTTGTTTTTGTTTTTTTAACTACCCCAGTTACAACCATTTTTTAAAAAAATGTAAATAAATTATGTGTTTATATTATGTTGAGACTTTATATGCTGATCTTTTGTGATGTAACAACACGCCAATAAATATTTAATAGGAATTTGCTGACTTGAACAAGTCTTTCATTGGCTAAGTGATTCTTGGTAAAAGTAAAAACACAACTGTATTTACGAAAGAATGGACAATAGTGAAGCCTAAAAAAAAAATAAAAATAGTAAAATTTAAAAAAATCAGAATGGAATATGGCAGAAAGAATGATGGTAACTCATTGTTCTACCTTCTGCGGAGAGCATCATTTTTTTTTAGACATGTAAATAAAAATCCACTGTGAATTTCAATGCATAAAAAAAGTTATTCTTGCTAAAAAGGCAAGAAAGATAATCTTCTTACCGTTTTGTTTTTTGATTTCACTCTCCGCGGCATGATCTTGACATCATCCGCGGGTAAAGCCTGCGATATAACAGCCTGTGGAGAAGTACCAAGTGGGATTTTTTTTTTTTTTTTTAATTCTCCCATATTTCTTGTTTACCCTTTTCCCAAATGTGCAAGTAGATAGACTTTCAAAGCATAACAAAGATGTCTATTCTCTACGTAACTGGATTACTTTGTAGAAATAAACAACAGACTATGGGCAGCGTGAGAGTGAGCAGCCTCAATGGAAGCGTGGTGGAAAAAATTACATGTTTTTTTCTCTACATGGATCAACTGCATACAAGCCATGTATTTCCACAAATGTTCAAGCATGCAAAGATCCCATCACACGTTACTGACACAAACATGCATGTTCTCCGTTAATAACCCTCACACACAATGCAGTACTGGTGCTTCTGTATGTACTGAACTACATGCAGATGACCCGACTTTGCATTCATGACTTGACTTTGTATAATACAAATTTCATGATGGCTGCTTTATAAGTGGGGAATGTGTCCGGTCTTTTTAGAGTAACAAATCCAAGTTCTACGCTACGTTTATGCAGCTTGCTTTCTTTGAACATAACCATCTAAATTAAAAAATGATGCAAAATCTATAAATATATATTTATTTTTTACAAAATTTAAGAATGGACTCTACTGATTAGTGCTAAGAAAAAAAACAAAAAAAAAACAAGCCTGGCTTTCTTTTCAGTCATTCTTTATATCATTGCAAGGAAGGTGTTGTTGGTGTACACCAAGCAAGTAGATCAAGCATGTCAAACTTGTGGCCCACAATGGATATATTTGCGGCCCACCGACCCTGGGGCCATATTTCCTGTCTGATTCTGGTCTTCCCTTCGACGGCCGATCGCGTGCTCCCGTAGGCCAGCCACTCCCCCTTCCCTTCTACTCGCAGTGCCAGAGGACTGTCTGGCCTGCTTGAGCAGAGAAGAACAGGGCTGGAACTGGAGGATGGGTGGCTCATCTAAAGGTAAGGGAAGAGGGGGAAGAAGTGGGGCAGAGTATTAGAGTGGTAGGAGGGGGAGGCAGCGTGTTAAATTTAGTGTATTAAATTTGGGTAAGGAGGGCAGTGTATTAAATTGGGGTAAGGAGGGCAGTGTATTAAATTGGGGTAAGGAGGGCAGTGTATTAAATTAGAGTTCTAGGTGGAGGGGGAGTGTATTCAATTAGAGTGGAGGGAGGAGGAGCAATGTCTTAGATTAAGGGAAAGTGTATTAAATTGGGTGGAGGGGGCAGTGTATTAGAGTAGAGGGAAGGGATGCAATGTATTGGATTTGTGGGCAGTGTATTAGAATGGGGGGAGGGGACAGTGTATTAAATTGGGTCTGCATGGAGGCGCTGAACCCTACCCATGGAGATGCTGATTGGCCGTGCAGCTTTTTGCCACACATGCACAATAGCCTCCCAATGCTTTCCTGTGGGAAAGCATTGGATTGGCTGAGATTATCAAGCATGATGATCTCAGCCAAAGTGAAGAAAATACTCATAGGACTTCAAAATCAACAAAATAACGTCATTTGTTTTTTTACAGCTGTGCAACAGCATACATTCACCTTTTCAGTCCCATTACCAAACTTTTCTTAATATGTCTCGAGTTAGTTGGACTGAAACATTGGTTATATGCAAATGCAAAAATAAATTAGCTCTTTTGTTTTATTTGAAGCTCTACGAGCGTGAGGACGTCAGTTAGGAAACATTTTTATACTGCACTTTTTTATACTCTACTGTACTTTTCTAAACAAACCTATGTTTCTACGAAAACTGAAGTTTTTGTTTTTTTGCGTCCCACATAAACTTAAACTGTGTTAGACTTTGAGTTTGGCATGCTTGCTGTAGATCATTATAGAGTGAAAAATACAGCATTTTAAAATATTTTTACATTGTTGCAAAGAACAGTAAAACAGTAAAGCAATCTCACTTAATTGCTGTGTAATGGGTTCTCAGAAATGTCCTTGCAATATGGATGCATAGTTCAATCTCCAGCTGGAAGTAGGCGGCCCACATAGCAAACAATACATATACCATTTAATTCACACCTACACATCACTCTCTCTGATGGCCTTAGGACCAGGTTTTATTGAATAAATAACAGCAACTGATGATCAAGTTTCCTACGTCACAAGTAGCGAGGTCATGGTTTGAATAACGTTCACATCTATTCAAGCGAATGGAAGCATATGATTGGTCGTGAGGTGCTGATGAGAATACTGAACATTGCAAAGGGCATGTAGTACAGTGCAACGCGTTTCAACCACCCCCAGCACAATGAATGGCTAGTGCTGCTTACAAACTGGTGAGATAGTGTCACTAACCTCATCTATAGCTTTCTTATAACTCTTTGAGCAAGGGAAGAAAACCAGCATCGAGAAAGCAGAGCAGGTCAGGGGGAAGCCACAGGGAAGGAAGCAGGTTAGAGACACAAGTATTAATTTTGCAGTAGGCAGTACACAGACTATACGATAAGACATTAGCACTGCTTTCCAGGAAGTAGAGTGGTTATTACAACATGCTATTGATATTACAACATACTTTTCAACGTGTATCATATATCAGATGGATGAGAGTTGAAATCTAACTTTAGTACAAAGTACATTTAAAATACATCATATAGATAAATATCACGGCAAAACAATTTAATAAATCACACGTAAAGCAAGGGGGTGACAAACTAATTTCTCAAGGAGCTTTGTCACAGCTATCTTTGTATTTTATTGAACAATGTGTTTTAAAGAAATTGGACTAACCATATTGTTTGCGAGTTAAAAAATGAACATGACATGTAAAATGTCAAACCAGACAACAGACACTGAAATGTAAAAGCCTTGCAAAGACTTTTCATTGAGCTGCATTGGGAGACCTGTGATTGGACAGCTCCAGAATGTTTGGGCATTGTTAGAAGGGGAGGGTTTGCAAAAACTGCAGATAAGAGACCATTCAATGACCAAATGCATAATTAAACACACACAAGTTTTCATTTGGGGTATATCTACTAAACAATGATTTTTTTGTTATGTAGTGGAGTGTACCTTTAATGACAGTTAACATTTTTTAATTATACCATTAAAAGGTAACGAGGTGTAGTTCCACAGGGGTTGATAATTACAAGCATTGTCAATACTTTGTCATGTTGCCTGTGTGCCTTATATGCTGTAACGCATTTCATCATTCTCTTATGGTCACACTTTACATCTCAAACATACCACATGCTTTTAGTCTTTCTTGTAATGAGTTAAAATCTTTTATGTGTTATTGTACAGTCATTAGTAATTTAATAGAAAAATTATGGAACATGGGATGGCAGGTGTGTAGTGAATAATATTATGTTTATGCCCTGTTGAAACACTTAAGCCTTTGAGGGGAAAAACTGAATATCCAAGCTTTTATATAGTTCAAAATATATGCTCTGTAATGAACCGTGTTGGGTGAATGTGTAATATTAGGGGGTAGAATTTTTAATTTCTTTCCCCTTTATGTACATGGCCATACTCTTCCCACACATCCCAGCTTTCAAAGCCCTTTTATAATATTTTCAATAATTGAAAATGTATGCAGCAATTGCATAGACAATAAAAAAAAATAAAGACTAGGCTTGTACTTCATTTAAGTGTTCTAGCTTATCACTGATTTTATTTCCAGATCTCAAGTGGCTAAATCAGAGTTGTGGTGCATTAACCCCAATTACTCGTGTACCCTAGACCCATGATATGAATATTTGCATTCCCCCCCCACCCCCATTAGGAAATTCGGGGAAATCACATTCACTTTGACAACTTATTAAATATTTAAATAACAGATTATAGGGTTGGTCTGTTTTTTTTTTTTTTTTAAAACAAGCGTTGCAATAAAGGCGTGTGGATAGCTGTTGGCAAAGTGTCTTGAGAGAAGCATGTCCAGTGGTTAGTTTTGTCCTGTTTATCTACCCCATTTTTTTGTCTTACACATGATGCCTTATATATTTTTGTGCATTTTATCTGTGGTTATTTTTCGGTTACAGTGATATTTAATATCTATAGTGCTGTAAGTTTGATAGTTACAATCATCCACCTAGATATGATTACCGGCAGGGCCGGACTGGGGAAAAAATTAGGCCCGGGCATTTTTCAATCAGAGCGGCCCCCTAAGAAGGGGGCGGGGCCAGAGAGGGTGTGTTTTGTCATCACTAATGACAAGCACGCCCCCTCTCAAAGTGAGCATGTTGGTTCAATGCACAGAGCCCTGCTGAAGAGCTCTGGCATTAGAAAAAGGCCCTGAATTTGTTCTGCGCAGCGCAAGCAAATTTAATAACATGCTTGCGCTGTGTTTGCTTTTAAATTGTCTCTGGTGTCTCAACAAGTGGGATACCAGAGGACAAAAGGGCCAGGAAAGTGTATGGTGCATGTGTTTGGAGCCTGCTTGTGGGATTGCGTGTGTGTAGAGTGTGGTGTGGTATTGTGTAAATAGGTCAATTTCATATGTGTTTGTGGTGTAATATGTGTGGCTAGGGGCTGTAGAGAGTGTGTGTATAGGTGGCATAGTGTTATAGGGGATGTAGCGAGTGTGTGCATACGGGCTGTAGTGTGTGTGTAAAGGTGATGTAGTGTGTGTAGGGGTTGTAGAGAGGGTGTGTTTAGAGAAAGTTGTATGTGTTTGCTGACAAGAATGTAGTGTGTGTGTAAAGGTGATGTAGTGTGTGTAGGGGTTGTAGAGAGGGTGTGTTTAGAGAATGTTGTATGTGTTTGCTGACAAGGAATGTAGTGTGTGTGTAGGTGGTGCAGTGTGTGTGTAGGAGATCTAGTGTGTAAAGGACCCAGAGTGTGTATAGGAGATGTGTGTGTGTGTGTGTGTATAGAGGATTAAGAGTGCATATAAGGTAGCGTGTATCTGGAGCGTAATGTATGTAGTGCTGTAGTGTGTGTGTGTGTATATATATATATATACATACATATATATATTTGGACGTATTGTATGTGTGAGGGGCGCAGTGTGTGTGTATGTAAGAGGGGTGCTGTGTGTGAGGGTGTTTTTATCTGCCGTCACATTCTAATTTTCTTTGTCTGTTAACTCACTGAGGGTTATTTTATATATTATATATATATATATATCTGTAAATATATATATATATATATATATATATATGTGTGTTTGTGTGTGTGAGCGAGGGTGCTGTGTGTGAGTGAGGGTGCTGTGTGCCTGAGTGCGCTGTGTGTGTCTGGGTGCGCTGTGTGTGTCTGGGGGTGCTGTGTGTGTCTGGGGGTGCTGTGTGTCTCTGGGGGTGCTGTGTGTGTCTGGGTGCTGTGTGTCTGGGGGTGCTGTGTGTCTGGGGGTGCTGTGTGTGCTGCTGTGTGTCTGGGGGTGCTGTGTGTGGTCAGGTGCTGTGTGTGTCTAGGGGGTGCTGTGTATGTCTGGGGGTGCTACCTGTGTGTCTGGGGGGTGCTGTGTGTGTCTGGGGTGCTGTGTGTGTCTAGGGGGTACTGTGTGTGTCTGGGGGGTGCTGTGTGTGTCTGGGGTGCTGTGTGTGGGGGGTGCTGTGTGTGTCTGGGTACTGTGTGTGTCTGGGCTGTGTGTGTCTGGGTACTGTGTGTGTCTGGGTACTGTGTGTGTCTGGGGGTGCTGTGTGTGTCTGGGTGCTGTGTGTCTGGGGGTGCTGTGTGTGTCTGGGTGCTGTGTATGTCTGGGGGTGATGTGTGTGTCTGGGGGTGATGTGTGTGTCTGGGGGTGCTGTGTGTGTGTCTGGGTGCTGTGTGTGTGTCTGGGGGTGATGTGTGTGAGTGTGATTTTTTTTAATTTAAATAAAAAAATTTTTTTTAATTAATAATAATAATTTTAAAAAAAAGTTATATCTCCCTGGGACGGGGGGGAGCCGTTCTGCCAGGGAGGAGAGCCATGCTGCCTGATCCCTGGTGGTCCTAGCGGTAACCGCGGCAACGCTCAGAATCCCGCGAGAGGACCCGGCGGAGCTGCTGGATAGAGCTCCGCCGGTCCTCTCCTCCCTCCCTCACACCCCAGCCGGCGGCCGCCTGGAAGTGTCTCTGGGCCGGTAAAGGGAGATCTTTGATCTCCCCACCGGCCCATGGAGGCACACAGCGGGGCCGGCGCTCGGGTAGCGCTGGCCCTGCAGGAGCCGGCCGACAGGATCTCCCCTGCCGGCCTCGGCCCCACGGCCATCGCGGCCCACCGGGCATTTGCCCGGTATGCCCGATGGCCAGTCCGGGCCTGATTACCGGTTTTGGGTACACGGGTGTTCACTGTGAGCTGAACATTTGCATTGAGAAACCGACAAAATTGCATCATCAGTATCAACAGGCAACGGCATCCTAAGTTCCCCCAAGTACTTTTCCATTGAGATAGCAGCATAATAAGTTTTATAATAATGTAGATTAATTATTCCAACTAAGTTTGATCCTTCCACATTTCTGACCATGTGAGTGCTTATGCAGTGCTGTCGTCAAAATAGTTGGGATTCCTTACAAAACAAGTGGCCATGCCCCCTCAAACACACACATTTCAGAAATACACAGATTGGCAAATCCGGGAAGACAGACAGACAGACAGACACACAAAATTAATAAGCAACAGTTGTACCATATTTGTCATAATTGTATTTTGCTGGTCAATTAAATAAACCAGAAGTTATCTACTTCCATACACAACATAAATGACAGGAAACACAACTCAAATGTTCATATAAATAGTAAGTAGCAGGGCTGTACAGGGAACTAAAAGCAGCCCTGGAAAAAAATGATTTACCAGCCCAATTAATGCGTCGCGCCAGCATAGTGTGCTGATATAGAGTTGGAAAAGACAACAATTATTACTCCAACGTGAAAGAAAGCACACATAGGCTTCAAAATAAACAAAAGTGCAGATTTATTTTAAGCAGACGTGCCTTTGCATATAATCAATGTTTCATTCCAACAACCTTGATATTTTCAGGAAAGTTTGGTAATGGGACTGAAATGATGAATGTATGTAGGGCACAACTGTAAAAAATGACGTTATCTTGTTTATTTTGAAGTATTAGTGTGCTCTTACCTTTGAATATGTTATTGTGCTGGAGTATGCACCTAGCAACAAGACTGGGCCAATATCTGCTCATTACATATGGTACATATTAATGACATTTCTCTGTGTATAAATGTACATTAATATAGGTGTAAATATTATAGGCATAATTATATATATAACTAATACACACATTAATATACATATATTGTCCTGTACTGAAGAACTGAGGTACAGGGAGAGCAGGAGATACAGGTGAAAATGCAACCCTCCTACCCCCACACACACTCACAAAAATGTATCTTGTGTTTTTCTTAACCCCCTTTTGAATTTCTTACCGCTTTATTTGTTTCCTTTTCCCCCTTGTGACTCCCTTTGTGTATCTTTTACTTAATCCCAGTCCCTGTGTGTCTCTTTTTACCATTCTCCAGCCCTCTGTATGTCTCTTTCTTTCCTTCCGAAGCCAGCCTGTGTGTCTCTCTCTTTCTACCTCCAGCCCCTCTGTTTTCCTCTTTGTCTCCCCCAGTCCCTCTGTATGTTTCTTTCTCCTCCTCACTGCTCCTCTGTGTCCATGTCTCCCTTCTCCTTCCCAGTCTCTCTCTTCCCCCTCTGTCTCTTTTTCCCTCCCCAGTGTCTCTCTTCCCCCTGATTCTTTCTCCCCCTCTCCCTGTGTGTCTCTTCTTTCTCCCCCTCCACCTGTGTATCTCTCTCTCTTCCCCTGTCTCTTTCTCCCCCTTTCCCTGTCTCTCTCTACCTCACATCTCCCTTTCCCTCTCTCTTTCTCCCCCCTCCACCATCTCTCTAACGCTCTTCTTTCTCCCAGTGTCTCACTCTTACCCCTCTGTCTCTTTCCCCTCCCTCAGTCTTCCTATGCTGACAGCTCACTACTGTCCGTATTATCAGTGTGCCGCCGGACTGGCCCAGCGGCAACAGCATGGGCGCGGCCGGCCCCCTTAGAGTGTACCACCGGACCGGCCAAACAGTGGCACCCTCACTATAGGAGGGAAAAATCTGCGCAGCCCCCAGGTGCCGCGGCCCACCGGGAAATTTTCCGGTAACCCGGTGGGCCAGCCCACCCTGGTAAGTAGCTCTATAAACCTCATAAAAACCCTGAGAATGTTATGCTGCCAGTGTTGTTGATCAGGAAAAGAAGAAATACAATAAGTATGCAAGCACTGTTCCCTATCCACTGTTTAAACATTGGCATGCTTAACAAATAGGTAAAAGCCATGCTAAACCGGTAACAAAGAGGTTAGAAGTCAGCTAAAAAGGTAGAATAATCAGTCTGTGCAATTAGAATGTAACTTTCCAAAAGTGGACAATCAAAGGCCATCCCTTCAAAGTAAACAATTTCTGAAGGGGTGAGAAGAAAATTAGAAATCTTATCAAAGAAACAACCACTACCCACTTCCCACTGTCCCCTTACCATTGCCTCCCTCTAACACTCCCCCACTGTCAACGACCCAGTGTCACTGCCCCCCTTCCCACTGTCATTCTCCTACACTGCCACTGTCTCCCTTCCCATTGCTACCCTCCCACACTGTCACTACCCCCACCCCACTGTCACCCTCCCACAGTGTCACGGCCCCCCTTCCACCCTCCCTACCTCACACTGTCCCCAACCTCCCCATACACAGTGTAAACATCCCCACACTGTCACCCTCCCCAAACAATGCCCCCACACAATCCCCTTTCCCCACACGGTCACTCCCCTTTCCCTACACTTTCAGCCCCCTCCCTCACACTGACACCCTCCCCACCCACTGCCCCCATGCTCCATCACCTGTCCTTCCCCCACCCTGTCACCTGTCCTCCCACAATCTGCTCCTATACACTGCCCCCCCACCCCACAGTGTCATGCTCCCACACACTGCCCCCCACAGTGTCATGCTCCCACACACTGCCCCCCACAGTGTCATGCTCCCACACAGTGTCATGCTCCCACACACTGCCCCCCACAGTGTCATGCTCCCACACACTGCCAATCCCACAATGTCATGCTCCCACACACTGCACCCCACACTGTCCTCCTCCCATACGTTTCACCCCCCCCCACTGACCTCATCCCACACACTGCCCCCCACAATGTCACCTTCCCACACCCATACATACTGTCAGAGGAAGAACAGGAAGAAAAAAAGAGGAAATTAGGCAGATAAAAAGGTATACATTTAACATAATAGCAACTTTATTAATTACAAACATTTTGCTAATATGGGGGTACAATTCATGGAAATGGTCTGCCAAGGGGCACTCAAGTCAAAAAAGGTTGGGAACCACTGGGCTAGAATGTGCAATAAGTTTTATCACAAGAAATTAGGTGATATGTAGGAACTTGCATATAATGTACCAATATGGTATTCGGTGATAATGGTATCTAGACTCTGGATATACTTAGAAACTAGTGACAAAGTAAACCTTTTTAGTTTCAAATCAATATGTTACTATTATAGGTAAAACTTGCATATGGTATGATACTACAATAATAAATGATGTGTTGAGTGAAAGGTGCAAATCATGCGTATGGTATGCCCATAGTGATTTATGTTGGGCTTTACTTATATAGAACACATATGCAATTCTATAGCTATAACCAATTTTTTGCAGTATATAGATAGCAAAAAGGGGAAAACAACATGCGTACATGCACTACAATAAAAAGCAGGATCAGGCACTCTGTAAAATAAAGACCCCAAATTAAGTCAAAATAAAGATGCTTCTAATGATGTGCATCCTTTCTCACTATGCACCAAATGAAATACCAGACATGCTACCATCAGAAAAGCTGATGTAGGGTATATACTACAAAGGAGATCATAAACCACAATACACTATAATGCACAACGCTCTGCCATACAGCCCAGCCCAACATTTGTGTGCTTTAAATAATGTACCCCAACATGCAATGCCCAAAGAACAAGAGGGACTGTGCTTTTTAAAACATTTTGTCTGCTTAAGACACAGTTCTGTACACATCCTAAAGAATGCTCGTTCATGTGATTAAACACCACCCTGCAGAGCTTCATTTAATATACAGGTTCGCTCATGAATATATTACCCTCACCACCTCTGAGCCTTATCATTTGATAAAGAGTTACATTACAACCTAGGACTTGGTTGTGTCCAGCTTTAATTGTGTACGCAGGAGAACCACTAAGGTCTGTTTTGATGTGGGTTCTGGCAGATGAAGTTGCCAAGAGCTGTAGAGGAAGAGGACAGCGACTATTTGTTATAGCTGCAGCAGTTTGGAAAAATCATTGCAGCTGTGTGACCTAGGGTGAGATTGTTGTGAGATTGTAGGGCTGTGCAAAATGTGTCATTCGGAAAGTATTTTCATTCATGATTACTGACGAATGACACTACTCAAGGTTGCTCAGATAAGCACAACACTGTAACTGACAAATACCAAAGCCAATTTCAGGGCTCAGCAAATCCTGGGAGGTGGGACAAATGACAGATATTCATGTTTAAGGGTTTATTTAGACAAGCAACGCCAGTCCAGAGTGCCCCTTTAAGAGGTGATGTTAAGGGGACTGGTCTTTCACTAACATATGGGGTTTATAATAAATTGGGTCCCAAAATTCTATTCAAGTTGAAAACTGCAATTCACAAACCTACTCTCTATTTTGTTCAAATTTCCGGCACACAAAAATATACTCATATGAGTTTTCCTTTACATAAAGCAATGAAAAGAGCAGACCAAGAGGTAATGACATCATTAGTATCATTGATACTAATAATACTAATGAAGTCAAAGCAGTAACATCCTGTGTTGCTTCAATATGTGCCATTTATAGCAATTCTCTATATTCTGGCATTAATATCAATTTCATTATACTTTTTGTATTATACTATACCACTTAGAATCTTATATGAAAATACTAATACTGTACAAAGTTACACAATAAGACTGATAAGATTAATACGCAGGAACAAGTGAACACTTTCCCTCTCTTCCGAGTTTTGAGAGCGAATCTAGAAAATCAGACAAAATCTGCAACATTGTGTATGGAATTAGGGCTGGGTTATACCTGTAAGAATAGTGCAAGTTATCCTTATCGAGTTCTTATTCATTTATTTTTAATTCAAAACACAGAATTAAAGTTACTTCTTCAGGATGCTTTACAACAGAGCTTCTTCACCTTCAGTGCTCTATCTATATTTAGACTACAACTCCTGTACCCCAGCCAAAACTAGGATTGGAACCATAGGAGCTGCAAATTCAGGGGTTGCTGTTGCACAGAAGATAATAGGCATCATGCATGCCTTATATAAAATACAACAGGCGCTTTAATGATATTAGAATGCGGAATAACTAAGGTGTTGTATAGAATGTGTATAACCCATCATCAGTTTTGAATTACTTAAAGACAACGCATGTTCAAAGCAAACCTGAAATGGCTACATGAGCAAGACTGTAATTTGTTAAATATTTTCATTTTGGTATAATTGGTTTAATATAAAATATTAATTATATCAACCAACACTGCACAGGAGACACATACAATACTTAAGTGACTACGACAAAAATAAAATAAAGACTCTGTCAAGGGTGAATGAAACATCATAAGATCAATATGTACATATATTAATAAAATTAATCCAGCATTAGATTTTAATAATTGCAATGATACATGAATTTCGTCATCTAAGTGAGCCACCTAGGGGCCACATAGCTACATTACATTTTAAAATGAAATATGTAAAAAGAAAAATTAAACTCACAGCTGGTCGGCTTGGCCGTGTAGCATCTCTGTTTTCTTCTGGCTTTGTATTAGATACTTCATGTGGCAACAAGGGTGATCCTTCAGGCTTATTGTTACCTGCTATAAAATAATAGATTTATACACGATAAGCAATAACTACACAGTTAACACTCTCTTACAAAGTGTACTGATGACAGAAGAGATGTAGGATTATTTTTCTGCCTTTTTCCCATGTTATTGTGTTGTCTGATTTCCCAGGTTTTTGGATGATAATATTTCACTACTACGGCATAATGTGACTACTTGATTGATTCCTAAATATCTATTCACTAAATGGTGAAATATATTGAGCAGTCAATCTACAAAATACCAGACAAAAAGAGAACTGGAGAAAATCCTCAACTTTCATATATCAGCCTAAATGTGCAATACAGCTGTGAACTCTCTACAAAGCCACTATGTAGTCAATAACTCGCCCCCCCCAAAAAAAATCTATTACTGTCAATCAAAACATATAGTCATTGTTGCACTCTTAAAGAATGTTTTACTCCTATCTTAAATAAATAATCAGTTTCAAAATTAATCATAATTAATTTTCTCCTTCATTTAGTCTGCATATTGATAATTAAACGGAATAATAAGGTTTCAGCTTGAATGCACTCAATCTTTGGCATTTAGATGAAAACTTGCCTGATGAGCGTGGAATATGAATGAGCTTTCCAACTAGGGTCTTCTAAATAGTCCCCTAGCATGCTTTCTGTGATTTTAATATTCTAATAGACATGTTCAATTAGTTTCTGTCCAAATTTAAGTTTGGACAAATTTCGGCAATTCGGACATTCGGATGCTTCTGAATGTACGAATTGCCGAACTTCGAAAGTGCCGAACCGAATAGCCGAAATTCTGAAGTGCCGAACCAAACTGAATTTTGGAAGTGCCGAATTTTGGAAGTGCTGAAGTGCTTCCAATTTCTGAAAAGTGTCAAAACATGAGAGGGAGGGAAAATTAGGGGAATGATGACATGAATCTAACCCTAACCCTAATAGGGTTAGGGGTGGGATTGGGGTTAGGTTAAGGGAAGGGTTAGGGGTAGGGTTGGGGTTTGGAGTAGGGTTAGGCTTAGGGAATTGCCAAAGTCCCGAATTTCGGATTGCTGAACCGAATTGCCGAAGTCCCGAATTTCAGAAGTGCCAAACCAAATTTGTTGCCCATGCACATCCCTATATTATAATACTGTCCTTTATTATGTCTGACTAATTTTATAACTTTTTTTATTTTCCAACCAAAGTCCCCAAGATGTATTTTGGTTCAGTGAAAGAATGGCATAATTTCGGCTTGTTCTCTGCAATGAAATTCCCGGTTTATCTTGGCACTCTTGGTCCCCATTATTCCAGGTTCCTTGGTGCAAGTGGATACATGTGGTTTATTCAAGTAATCAGGGGTACAGAAAGCAAGAAGGGAAGATACAGAGTGCAACAATGACTATATGTTTTGATTGACAGGAATAGATTTTTGGGGGCGAGTTATTGACTATATATATATAGTGGCTTTGTAGAGAGTTCACAGATGTATTGCACATGAAAGTTGAGGATTTTCTCCAGTTCTCTTTTTGTCTTGTATTTTATAGGTTGACTGCTCAATATATTTCACCATTTAGTGAATAGATATTTAGGAATCCATCCAAGTAGTCACATTATGCCGTAGTAGTGAAATATTATCATCCAAAAACCTGGGAAATCAGACAACACAATAACATGGGAAAAAGGCAGAAAAATAATCCTACATCTCTTCTTTTTACTATGTTTTTTTCTTTTTCGATTCACTGCAATTCTGTGTTTATTGAATAAAGCTGCTAATAGCTTTGAAGATATCATAAATCAGTGCTTCTCTACTATCGCTGCGCATGTGAGCTGTATTATAATGCTTCTCTACGAAAATCTTTCTATTGGCCAGGAGATTATCACTACTGAATAGCTGGGGCAAGGAACTGCATCATGTGCCCTTATTACAAGGCTACTTTATCTGT